>CM071929.1:58793702-59412712 GCA_016081115.2 Rehmannia glutinosa | reverse complement strand
CTTTCTCCCAAATTGATGTACCCATTCTCAAGAAACAAAACAAAAGATATGAAACATTTCTACATACAAAAAGAGTCGCAGTTTAACATAGTCCAAGGTTTATTCCTCCCTGAGTCTTTCGACAAGAAGACCCAATAGATCCTGAAAAGCATTTTCTAATTAGTTTTACCGGGTCCCGGATATTGATGATGCTCCTCTCTGAATTTTGCTTCATCGTCCCGTTCGGATAATCCAATTGGGAATTGGCCAACGAGAAGTTCTTTCGTTGTTTGGCCAATTTCGACTATAGTTTGGCCAATTGCTTGGAGGATGCTGCCACCCTGTTGCTGTTCTTCTCCTCCTTCAAAGAACTCCTCTGGTTGCTCTTTGCTAGCAATTGTTTCTCCCCAGTCTCCCTAGTCAAACCAACGGTTGATGAACGGCACAAATATAGAACGATTATCGACCCCTACCTTAGAAATAAACTATAGACTGATAGCTACTCAGGTACACACCATAATTTATTGAGTGTGAGATTGATAATGTTAGGGAAATCCAATTTCATCCCAGTAGAGCTCAAAAACACCGAATTATAAGAAAAGAGCAGTAAACCTCACAAAATACAAATTTAAACAACATAGGCATGATTGCAAATATTTGCAATTGTACTGCCCTCGTGTCCCAATTAATTAAGTTTTCATATTCATTGAGGTTATCTAGATTTGCAATAGAACCAATAGCTACCATTACATAATTTAGTCGAGAAATCTGGGATGTCTTAGGGACTGTTTGCAATCACTAAAAAAAGCAGTTCTTAGTTTTTTTCTGAAAAAAAATCACTTTGTAGTGCTTATAGTTACAGATGCAAACTTCTGATTCTGCTTCTGATTCATTTAATCAGAATCAGGAGATGGATGCTTTAAATTTCTACTTATACTTATGGTTTGACTCTTACAAATAAATAAGCATTTTTCTAACTTTTTCACCTAAGACTCTCAACCTCTGATTCTGTTTTCAAACACTACCAGCTTCTGATTCTCAACTACTCTTATTTCTACTACAATAAATCACTTCTTCTAAATGCAGAAATTTTTCCCTCCCTTAGTCAAGTCTGCGAATTCCAAAGTGCATTATGCAAATTCATCCTAAAACTGTCTACGACTTGATCCCTGATGAACCAAATATTTCTTGATCACTACACCTTCACAATAAATCGAAACAAGCTGTCCATGTTCGAGACGCTTGATAATTCACCAGATACAGACATAATATATTCTGTCCTGCTCTATTGGACAGAGGAAACCAAAGAACAAGTCTTGGCTCAGTAATTCTGTAATTAATATCTCCTATAATTGCAATTGAGTCTTCTGTTCCAACATAGTTTTTCATCTTGTATGTATATAATATTTTCATAAATATACACTTGCCATCACAGTTATTTCCATTTCAGTTCTTTACTCCCAAGGTCGTTTTTAATTCACATAACAGTTGGCTGGAAGGAGAGCCACATCTACTAAAACACATTGTGCATAAACCTGAACATTGAATGAAATTAAGAGACTCCAAAGGGAAAAAGATATTCTTTATTGATACCTCAAAATAATCATGAGAAAAAAGCGAATTACAACCGTTTGCATAATCCTGAAAATTGAATGAAATTAAGAGAATCTTCCAAGTTGGGAAAAGAAAAAGGAAATCTTTATTGATACCTCAAAACTAACCATGAGAAAAAGGCGAATTGTGTAATTTTGCTATAATAGGAGTATCTACTAGACGTCTTTACCACATATCCTGTAATCATTTTAAATATCATTGCCAAAAATCAATCACCTATATATGCAGCACATACCAACGCATAATTAAATTGCCCATAAAAACAAGCAATAACTACAAAAACTACCCCCGAGGCCCGAGTTAATTAAAAAAAAATAAAGAAATGTTTGAAAATTACAAAAAAGAAAAAAAGAAAAAAACTTAACGCTTGATTGTTCGTTAAATGTAAGAGTAAATGCAATATTTTTATAATTTGATGTTATATTTGTTGGACTTGACGGCCCCATACATAAGATACATAATGAAGACTACAAGTCACCGTGAGGTTTCATCCTAAACCAATTGGTGATATGAGGAGAGAACCACCGACTTATAACAAGACTTTCCTCCCAACTGACAAGTGAGATATCTCACCACGCCCCCCACACGTGAGTCATTCAAGGATCCTCTATGCTCATTCACGTCATGTGCATGGCCCACGTTAGGCTAAGCACAAGATAGACATATCTCAACACCCCCACTTGTGAATCATTCGTTAATTCATTATTAATCATCACAAGATTCCCATGCTCAATCACGTCATGTGATACGGTCCACCTTAGGCTAAAGGTAGCCTGTTCTGATACCATATTAAATTCAAGGAGATTTGGTACGATTCCACAAGATTACATCCTAAAACCAATTGGTGATGGGAAGAGCTTATAAATAAAATTTTCTTCCTCTGATTAATCAACGTCGGACAACTTATAAGTGACATATCTCGAACATAACGTGGGATAACTTACCAGTGACATGTCTCAAAATTTAAACGGGATGTTTGAAATATTTTTTTAATAAATCACATTTTTTTTTTTGTAATTTTCAAAAATATGTCTGTAATGAATCCCAGACCTCAGGGGAAGTTTTTGTAATTATCCCTAAAAACAATAATAATAATTACCTTGTCATCCTCATGGTATGATGCTTTCTGAGCTTCAGCCTTCTTCCTAGCCGCAAAGTCCACAGCTCTCTCTTCATTTGCCACCACAACATCCTTAGCCGCCGCTATCTTCTCCTCGGCATAGCCCACCACAGTCTTCCCAGCACCCGCCACCGCCTTGGTCGCCTCAGCCACCTTCTCCAGCGTATATTGCGTCGCCCCCCACCCAGCCACAACCGCCTGATCCTTCACTTTCCCCACATACCCCACCGCCCCTTTCCCACTCTCCACCGCCTTTTCGCCGACATATCCCGCATCACTCTTGGTACTCTCTTTGGCCTTCTCGTGCCGCTCCTCGGCGGCCCTGATGGCCTCTACGGAGTTCTGCTGTGCCGTCGCCCTCAATTTCGAGATTTCTTCCAGTGAAGGCTCGGGCTGGCGGTGCGCCTTCTCGTGACTGCGAGGAGAAATGTGCTGTTCCTCTTCTTTTGCCTTTTCTGAAAGATGTTCGTAATGGGTTGCCATTTTCGGGACTCTGTCTTTCTCCACCATGGTGTCGCGTTCCTCTGTGACGCTCTCTCTTCTCAGTTGATCTGACGCCATCGCTGGCCAATCGAAACGCAATGTAACACTCAGTATGTATGTGTTTTTTTTTTTTTTTTTCAATTCGCTGTGTCACTTAATTCGAGTATTGAATCGAAAGAGATGGTACCAATTCGGATGGAATCTTCTATTGCAAATCGTGTTTAATCTCTATTTCCGTGTGGATGATTGACACGTGTATTACACTTACCATATTGGAACCTCTGATTTCTGCTTGATTTATCTTGAAAATTAACATGGTAAGTGTAATACACGTGTCAATCATCCACACGGTTGGAATAGGAGATGAAACACGGTTTTGGAATAGAAGATCCCATCCGGTACCAATTAAAGAGGATTGTTAACTTAATTTGGAGGTTTGATTTGAGATGAAGACGGAGCGGTTGTGCACATATTTAGGCGACGTGTCGGATAACTGAGCGAAGTATAGTGAGTCAGCGGTTGAGATGTTCCCTTGCTCTAACATCTGTCACATGTATTTCAGAAATGGCAAAATTGCAAAATTAGTCCTTTAGTTAGTTTAGGAGGTGTGTCAAAATTGGTCATATTCATTTTTAAATTTTTAATTTGTCATGTAAGTCATAATACCGGAATATTGCAAAATCACTGGATATCGATACCTGACTCGCACATGATCTCTCAAAAATAGGTTTTTTTTTATTTCTGGCTATTTTTGGATGACATGACGGACATTAGTTCACATTAGTCCTAAAATTGTAAGTATTGATGATATGGATTAAAGTTTGTCATGGCACATACCCAAACATAGCCAAAAATCAAAAAATTCCTAATTTGAGGGGATCACGTGCGAGTTCCATGTCAATTTCCGGTGGTTTTGATCATTTTGGTAACAATAGGACTAAAAATTGAGCAATTTTAAAATTAATAGGACCAAGTTCAAAATTTGAAATGAAAAAGATTAATATTGACACACCCCAGGACTAATTTTGCAATTTTACCGTTAAGTAAGCTATTGAATTGAGTAGCACCCAACTACATTGCAATTTGAACATCTTATTTTAGTTTTTTCTTTAAAGAAAAAATACATGCGCATATCATAGTTGGATAAATGTTTAAATTACAATGAAACTGGGTGCTACGTACCCAATTAGATAGCATCTAATTAGCGGGCTTGTATCCATGCTATGTTCAAGAAAACTTGCACACATAAGCACATATCTATGAAAATAAATATTACTTTTATTAATAATAAAAAACAATTTACAATTCCCTCAAAAAAAAAAACAATTCACAATTTCTTTAAAGGTGCACTGTCTAACATTTACTCCAGTATTCCACCAAGATAGCAGTTAGATCTAACACCTCAACACGGAATATTTCTGCAAGCGGATTTGAATCCAAAACTTTTTATAAAAATAGTGGACTCATGAGGTCATGAGGATTTACTGACTTACGCTATGAGTTCTATAATTCTTGATCTTGTTTAATTTTACAATAGTTACATAATTAGTCCCTCCAAAAAGAAAACAATAATATATCAAACACCACAACTTGAGAATCATCAATTTCGTCAATTAATTTAGGCAAAACCTTTGATGCCAAAAGAATGAGCTAGTTTACAATTGACTCACCACCACCTCGTCTCATTCTTATTTATCTACTCTCCACAACAAATATGAAACAAAAGAAAATCCCTAAGATCAAACAATGAACATTATATGATCTCCCTCAATAATCATTCAATTTTTGAAGTTTCAACTGAAAAGGGCTGAATAGAGCAGCAGGTTCCAGGTATCGGGGACCCCCGGCAGGCACCAGTGGCTACAATCCAAGCCATTGTGCCTGCTATAATAAGTTGGATGCCCATCTTTTCTGTACTGAGAAAGCAATGTGATGTCCAGCAGGTAAACAGGCTTCTTTATTCTGCTCAACACTTTGTTCACTACAACTGATGCTGATGGAGTCCCTGCTGGATACTTTATTCCAAAGTATGGTTGTGTCTCACTTTTGCATGATTTTGATGCTGCATTCCAATCCCTTCCACTATAGTTTTTTTAATGAGTACACGTATCGATTGATGTAAAAAAAGGGATAATTACAATAAACCCCCTGAGGTTTGGACTAATTACAAAAATAAACCGGAGATTTTTGAAATTTACAAACAGCCACTTGAGGTCTGATTATATCTTATAATTGAAGGGTAACGGTAATATTTCTATAAATGTCAGGAGGGTTTTGAAATATTTTTTTATTATGAATAGATAAATGTAAAACAGAATCAGACCTCAATCGGGTTTTTGTAATTTTCAAAAAAACTTTTAATTTTTTTGTAATTAGCCCAAATCTCAGGGGTTTATTGTAATTATCCCAAAAAAAAATTATGTACATCATCTGTCCCGAGTTGTAATGTGGAAATTGTATACGAACGTTCAAAAGAATTAATTGCTTACTCATAATGTGTGGGGGAAATTCCTTGGAAGAAGACTTTGGTTTTGGAGGGATCCACATTTCGGTTGATCCATCTTGCCCATGTTGTCAACCCTTTGTAGTATGCTATCAAACGATTCATATCTTTGTACAATTTACCACCTTCTTCCATGTAATCCCATCTAAAAAACAGAGGAAATTAAATTATACAAAATTAAAATAAAGGCTTAATCACAAAATTGGTCCCGTGATTATAGGGGCTAACAATTTTTGTCATGTAAATATTTTATGTTCCGTATGATTTTTTTTATGGCAATTTTGATACGTTTTGTGCAATTTTGGGTCCCACAAATTCTGATTTGTACGATTTTGGTCCAAACTTGGTGTTTCAATATTTTATTTGTTCCCACGATACTTTTGTCCTTTAGCCCCTACGATTGTTATAATTAAGTTATAGGGCTGGAATTGCTATTTTGACTAAAGGATAAAATCGTCAAGTACTGAAACTGCAACATAAGAAGTTACAGGTCTAAGAGTGTCAATCCGTAAAAGTTACATTACTAAAATTGCAATTAAGCCTAAAATAAAAACTAAATTTTTATTTTTAAATAACAATTCAACCATTTTGGCTGATGAGATATAGAATCAAGTAACCATTGCATTCCTAAGTTTCCCTTGCATAATTTTACGGTGGATATATGGGACTAATTTTTGTCGATCATTCTACGTAAAAATATTTATAAGGGCACAAATTTGAAAAAGAATATAATCGGAATATAACATGTTTTTTTTTTTTTTTTTGTAAAATAATGTGTATCAAGACTTACGGTTGTGATCTTCCAGTATGTGTCCACCAATGCCACGAGTTGAAAATCAACATGTCCATTTGTCTCCATGAATTCCCATTCCGGATGGAATCAAGCTTTAAAACTCTACCCACCTTTTGGTTTTCTATGTCAACTAGGTATGGAGTGCGATAAAGTAGTAATCTAACTCCATAATCCTGAATTGAAAAAAGTAGGCTGGACAATCAAGTTCATAAAACTAGGATAATATCAGCACAATCCAACGAAGAAGAAGCAAATTTGTCAACTTATATATGGTCACAAAAGTAACCAATTTTTATAAAATAGTAATTTCACATTTTATAAGGGTGTTGCATCCAAAAACCATCCCCAATGGTAAATTACTGCAATCACTTGAAAATCGAGGAAAGATACAAAACCAGCCAAAATCCAAATACAATCTCATCTTAAAGACAAAAAAAGAAATTAAATTATGGAAAGACCACAAATGTCCCTACATCCTCAATATCTCACAATTGCAGTATAAGGGCAAAATGGCTACCCTCTCATCATCATATTCAATTATTCATAATAGAATTGGTAACCAAATCATTTTTATTGTCGGTCACTAGTTCAATCGCTAATTTTGACCAATCTAATACAAATTATAAATGTTTTTTCATTATATTATGTAACATAATAATTAAATTTGTAGAATTATTACAGTTACCCCCTTAAATTTAAGACATAGTCAAACCTAAGGGGGCTTTTGTTATTTTGAAACATCTATGAATTTTTTTGTAATTAGCCCAAACCTCTGTGTGTTTTTGTAATTATCCCTATAAAAGATGCCAATTCTTAATCAGTTTTATGGGATTTTCATATAATCAAATGGATGAACTTCCAATCCAATTTTCTTTTAATAAGTTGGGAGTAATGGTTGAAGATGAGGGGATAAATTTCAAATAAATTGAAAGATACGAGGGTTGACCCGGTTAACACTCTTACAAAAATGAAAAATCCACTTTTCTGAAACATGCCTCACAGAATTCCACTTTAAAAGCATTAATTCTCATTTCAATATATAGTTGGATAATTAGCACAAATTATGGACTATGTAAGTTTGGTGGCCCTCGTGAACAATCAATATCAATTAGGCATAGTCATGGTTGTTGTTTTCGGCCAAACCCCACTTGTCTATGTGGGGGGCTCCTACCATCCCCATGTGTGTGGAACAATGTAACATTCAAAAATGTGTACACATGCACTACTCCATATTTGTGATCATTGTAAACTCCATCCACTTATTGTAGTGCGCAATTTGAAATGTTTTTAAGTCCGTAATATTGATGGGATCAAGTGCTCTAGTGGTTGAGACATGTGTTGCAAGAATGAATGACCCGGATTTGATCACATACAAGTGTGTGTGTCCCATCCCCAAATTCTCCTTTGCACTAAAAAAAAGAAGTCCGTAATATTGGTCGTGAGGCTAAATTTAAATAGTAAAGTAGTTTTAAAATTTAAGATTTTAAATTTGAATTCACTATATTAAATGTGAAAGTTTATCTATTTCCATGGTAGGTGGTAACTCTGCATCGTACTTTTTGCTACAAAAAATAATAATCGATTATTGGGGCAGAGATTGGAGTTGGGCAGTCAATTTTTGTCTGTTTTTTATGTTTTAATTCGAGATGAGGACATCATTTATCGATCCCCAAAGTCTTTTTCTTGTGAACTTTTTATTTGCTATTCAAAATTATGTTATCTTGATTTGATCATATAGGCGGCAATCATGGAGCATGATGCACATTTTTTTTTATTTTGGGGTGAATTGTCAAACTAACATGAATAGGAAATGATGCTTATTTGCTTTTATGATGACTTCCTCACGTTCCCGCTTGAGTCGATATGGGGGGTTGTTTCCCATTTCTTTTTTCTTCTTTTAACTGCTTTTATAAATCTTTGAATTTGATGCAATAACGGCAAACTACGCTAGCTATGTAACCCACACTAAGCAAACCCTATACGATAGACTAGATCAAGTAGTACAGAGATAAGGATTTGAACTTGATACTTAAAAGATTAAAATCACTAAATTTAAGATAACATTACTATCAAATTCAAATCCACATGTTTGATTTTATTTTTTAGAGTATCTCCAACACGGGATGCAAAATGGCGCCCAACGCCAATTAGCTCCTCCAACACTATGCCAATACGGGCGCTACTTTAGCATTTGCTACAGTGTAGCGTCAAAAATGGTTCGGCATTGTAGCAGCGCTACTATTTTTTTGTTTTTTTTATTTTAATTTGTTTTGGGTTTATTTAACTTTAAATAATATTATTAATGTTATATTTCAGTTGATCTAATAAAAATAATACTAAAACTAATTCAATTATATGTGATAATTTTTTAAATAATATAATATGTAATTTTATGAATTGTTATTTCAATTGCCTTAATTTCATTAAATTTAACATTTTTTATTTGTTTAATTTTAAAAATAAAATATTTAATAAACATTATATTCAATAAAATTATTTATTTAATATTTTTATCAATTATAATGTAATAAAAATTAATATTAAATAAATAAAAGAAGAAATCTTATAGAATATTATTTTTTAGAATATTATTTTTTAGTACAGAGAGTAGTGCAAACTCAAACTAATGGAGATGATATGCACTAAAACAGTCAAATTCTGTATCAAAGTAGTAGTTTGGAGAAGGTCTTAGCATTTTATTCTAGTTTGGAATATTGCAGCCGTCTAAATGTAAAAACAAGCTGCATGAAAGAAAAATGTGCTGCCGCCCGACTTTAATGAAAGTGGGCTTTTTCCATCCGCGACTTTATAAAAGTGGTTTGTGGGCCTTTGTTTTCATTACAGTTATCACCTAAAAGTTTCAAACAAATGTTCATCACCACCTAATTAAAGCCATAAACCCCCCAACCCCACCCACCAAATGTGAAATGGCAGTACCTATTTTCAATTCTTTGGCCCTTCCCTGATCTGACAAAAGTAAATTCTAGAATCATATTTGAATTCAATATTAATATTATAATAATACCTTCTTCTCAAATTGTCGAGTTAGAAGAATCTAAGCTCTGAAATATTTAATTCTTTTAATAGTATGTTGTCGAATATTAATTTTCTTCTTCAGTCTTTTCTCTTTCTAGTCATTACTCCAAGTCATGACACCATAATTGATGGGGAAAAAGCAAAGAGATGGGAAAAGTGAAAGTAGCATAATTGAGACAAAAACACATATATATCAGAAATTAATGAATACGCATTAAAAACTTTACCTTCCCAAAAGTTAAAAAAAGGGACAAGAATATATAACACAGGCATGCACCTTACAGAACCATCATTTTTGAACAAGTCTTTTAACCAAAGTAGTTAAAAATTTAAGTGGGTGGCAGCCAATTGAAAATCATAGAATTTTTTTTGTAATTGTTTTACACCGAACGAAAAAATCTTGCCACGTTAATCAAAGAAATCTATTTTGTCTGATGTAACATCATTTTTTACCAAACACAACAGTGTAGACAGAGAAGTGATCAAGACAGCGAAATTTCCTCCCCACACCAAACTCAATAAGTAAAATTAAAAGTAGGGATAATTACAAAAATCACCCAAAAGTTTGGTGTAATTACAAAAAAAAACCTAGAGGTTTTTGAAAATTGCGAAAATTCCTTACTGTTTGATTGTCTTACAATTTCTCCTCCAAAACAAAAAGCATTTAAAAAAATTCCCTGCATTTGTAAATCGTTACAATTACACCCTTAAACTTAAACCAGAATCAAACCTAAGGGGTTTTGACTGTAATTTTGAAAATATCAGGGGTGTTTTTTGTAATTATCCCTTCACAGAACAAAAGGAAAATGGAGTTAAAGTATGAACATAAAAGTTACCAGGAATATGAGTTCAGCTAATCCTTCTCTTTTAATAAGTGAAGTTCTGGCCTTTGGCACCCATGAATGAATCATGCAACTCAGTGATTGCCACATGTTAAAACTCAGTGAGTCACCAACAAACATTATCTTTTTCCCCCTAAATTTCTCCAAGAAAGCCAACCCATTAAATCTGCGAATCACACAATAAATTCAACTTAATTTCATCCCAAATAAAAAAAATAAAAAAAAAACGCACCCCTGTTACACACACACGCACGTACACATGTTTGTGTGTGTGTGGCCAATGGAGATAATAATTAGTACCTTGGTAGATTGCATGAGAAAGGCTGCCATCTATACTTGAGGTACATTGTATCAGGTCTTTTGTACTTGAGGCAGTTGAATTCATCATCTATGAAGGGACATGTTGAGAAATCATAGAGGGGATATGAGGCATCATAAACCCATTTTCCACGGAATATGTTACAGCCACCGCCGGCAAGTTTTCTGGCGGCGGAGATGCTGGCATTGAGGTGGTGCTCAGCCTCTTGCACCGCCGCCCTTGCCTGGTGGTGTGGTAGAAAAAACAGAGTTGAGATAAAAAGGGCTTTCAAAAGAAGCCCCATTTTAATTCGTGGAATAAAGTTTTAAAAGGTTTGAATTTTGAACAAAATTTACTCGTATTATATAGTAGTACTAAAGTGAGAGGTGTTTGGTGTGTGGGGGTGGGGTAAGAGGGGGTAGCTGAAAATGTACACTTCCACGAACCACAAAAATATAGTCCTAATTGTACGACCTGCCGGAATTTATGAAATTTTAGATGACTTGATTTGTTGTTGCACATGTGGGTTAGAGGTGTTAACGTGTCGAATCGGATATAGTATTGTTCAAAATTATTTGGATTTTAATTCAGTTTAAAATTATGTTTGAAGTTTGATTATTAATCGAATCGAGTTCGAATGAACTTTATATGAGCCGAACACGAATTGAGTTCGAGTAGCTTGATATTTTAAGACATATTTTACTCTTTTTTACTAATCGATTCGAGCTTGACCTGAGCTTTACATATTATCGGGAAAAAAGTGTGTTCAAACTTGGTTTTTATGTTGACGAATTACTGAGCTCACACTAACTTTTAACGATCAATCTCGAATCGAATAGTTTGGTTCGTTTTTCACCATATATGGGGTTGGATCATTAAGGTTGCGATTGGATGTTTTCTATTCCATTCGTTTTCATTTTTGAAGTGATAGTGGTGAAAAGTTGTTTTTGAAAAGTAGTGAATTTTTTAGAGTGTGATTGAGTGTAAGATGGAAATGTGATGATAATAGTTGATGTAATGATTTATTTTAATAAAATACTGATTGAGTGTGATTGATTATTTGAAAATTAAGAGTGTAAAAAGTATTTTGTGATGTAATTGTGTAATTATGATAATTGATAGTGGTGTTATTTTTAGTGAAATAATAAATTGATTTGATTGATGATTGGAAAAATAAAAATGAGTGAATATATAGTGTAATTTTTGAAAAATTTACAACCAACCACATTTTGGGTCAAAAATATTTTTTGATGGAAAATTTTGTGAAATTTTTTGACTTCCAATCACAACCTAAACAACTCCGAAATTTCATTTTGATTTGATTTTTTCATAGGTTTCTTGCGAATATTTCAATTAATAGATTTTTTTATGTATATCATTGGCTCCATATAATATAAGGGCAATTAGTAAATGGAATATATAATTAGATCGGATCTAGTGTGAAGAAGCCCATCATGTGGCAATAGCTGTGACATAGTACAGTAACATATGCCAGGTGCCTCTTGGGAACACATCCCATGTTCTCATTAAAATTGCCTCTGGTAATGTTTTTAAATATTAAGAAACGAAACATACAAATGTTACACTATGTTACTGGTCGCCGCTATAAAATATTGGAATAATTAATCAATCGGTCTAATGAATTATTTGAATTTTTTACACAATGTACGATAAATATTATTTGATGCAGTTGGGACACGTTTAAGCCTTATCTTGAAAACACACTGTTAGTATGTAATTGGAATTTGGAGCATCCGTTGTCGAAAGAATTACGTAATGTGCTTATGGACAAAAGATTAATTAAATAGGAAGTTCAGTGTATATCTTTCTAACTTGGTAATGGAAACCAAAGTAGAAAAATTGAAAAAATACTCGTATGTTAAAGCTACACGGTTTGTTTGATGAGTTTATAATTAGTCTAAAATGAACCTTTACATGCAATTATAAAAGCATTACATGCTCACCTTGTGATTTCTCATAGGCACATTTAAATTTCAAGAGAGAGAGATTACAGGAACGGAGCTAGACACTTCATGTTGAAATAATTAATTTTGGGGGCTAAAGTACTAAAAAAACAAATTCTTAAGTACTAAAACTAATATTTAAACACAAAATATATTGATATTAATTAAGTTTTGTAAAAATTTTGGGCTAAAGCCCCCCTATAACACTAGAAGGGGATGCCCCTGGATTACAGATATCATGTATTAGCCTAATAAGATATACAAGCCTATATATGACGAGGCTCAAATCACATCAATAGTCCATGTGGCTCATGTTCTACAATATAAAAGAGGGAAAAATATATACCTCCTTCATTAATTCTTATTTACAAGGTATTTGCTAATTAAATTTCTAACTTTAAGTTTACTTTTGTTTATATAGACACTTATTGACTTATGCATCAGAAGAATTTCTTGGAATACTTTTATCAACCCTTAGGTCCCGTATGTTCCTGTTGGGTCATCACATGGTGTGACAACAATTGTCTTGTAGTAGTAGATTGGGAGCATGTAAGTCATAATTGAACGTTGTATGTATTTGCACATATACATATAACTTTAAGGGTATGCGTCTCGCCGTCTCCCTAACACGAATTGATTATTCTATCGTGTAAACCTAATCACTATAACAACGACTTGAAATACGGGATACTTTAAATGACAAAATGATATTCACGTCACATTTATAATATGGATTTTGCAGAGGAAGCTAGTGGTTTCCTTCACATAATTTCCTATTCATTGTTACTCTAACTTGGGGATTTTCTATAATATAACAAACCATAGCCACCTAGGTTTTTTATTTTTCAAATTATGCCTTCTTTGGTATAATTGGTTTGTTTTTGGCACACACACACCACATATATATATATATATATATATATATATATATATATATATATATATATATATATATAGCTTGAAATAGGTTTAAAAGGGAAATTTAAAACCAAATTTTTTTAGTGGGGGATAATTTTTTTTTTTTTTTGGATAGATGAGTTTGGGATCAGGTCTCCTAATCCATAGTCATATTTCACTCCATATTCAATTGCAATTGATAAATGACAAGTGTCAAAATGATGTTATGGTTGTATATGTACTGTCATTCATCCACTGCATCTGAATATAAATTGGAACAAGAATGTGGAATATAAAATCTCGAACAAGTTTGCCCTCCGAAATATCGATCAAGTGACAAATTCCCCATGGAACTTGTCGCTGTAAATAAAAACCAGGACAATACATAATTTACTGTTGGGGGTCGTGTGCTATTTCTTCATTTTTAGAGGGGTTACTCTAAAATGTGTTCTTTGGGCTTTATCTCTGTTGATAAGAGTAATTAAATGTAGGGCCCTGGCTGCAAGAGTAATATATGCTCAATTGCTCATTTGTCCATGGAGTAAGAGTCCAAAAAAAAAAAGGCTTTTTCCTCAAAAAAAAAAAAAAATGGCTTGACTTTTCCCACAAAAAGCCTAAGCTACTTGCCAAACGGCCCACAAGACAAAACTGCGTAGTAGATACGTTGGTATTTTAATCTGAGATGCAAAATTGAAAGGCACTTGATTAAGACCTTATGATTAGAGATTGATATTCCTTGATTTGCACTTTACGTTCCTTTTCAGGAATATCACTTTCTCTAGGGTTTGTTTTAATAATAAAGAAAAGTATATCCCATGCTACTTTCGACAGTGGACCCATTTTTTTTTTAAATTTTGTATGATTGGATTTGCTTGGTTGAAAAATATGAAGTTTGATTTATAATTGTTTCAGATCGTTATATTGATTATGTATGTTATTATTAGAAGGGATAATAAAAAAAAACCATGAAATTTGGGCTAATTAAAGAAATAATATTTTCTTTTTAATAATATTTTGTATTTATTCAAAAATAAAAAGAAATAAGAGATTTTTGAAATTACAAAAAGGAAAAATTATTGAGGTTTGATTCCGTCTTATATTTTCTATTTCATAAACAAAAAAAATATTTAGAAAAAATTCCCCTAACATTATAAAAAATAATTAGAGTTACCTCTTTAAATTTAAGACAAAATCAAACCTCGAAATTTGAATATATATGAAAAATGGAAGTACATTTTTTGATATAATTTCAAAAATAATTGGTGTCAAATTCGATGTTTGATGTTAATGGTATGTTTGGTTAGTAATTGGGGAAAGTTTTGGGGACAGAGAAATTTGATGTGATGTATTGAGAAATGTAATGTATGTTTGGTTGGTGATTGGGGAAGAAATGTTTATGGGAGAAGCTAAACAACATACCCTAAGTTTTTGAACTATCTATAATTACTATTTGATTCCTTCCTATCGCATTATGTAAGACTTAGTACTAAATATTTGAGGAAATAAATAATAACTTCGGTACATTAGTTGTGTTGGCCCATTTTGGTCAACGGCATGTTTCGTGATTCGAATTGAAATAGAATAAGAAAATAAGTGGAAATAGAGTGAAACTGGAATTAAAGTGTATCTCATTGATTAGGACCGAGATGGAACTCAAGTCGATTACCAGCAAGGTGTATTAATTACAGTACATTTGTTACAGCTACCAAAACTCCCTTCATTCTTGTAAATAAGTCATATTTATACTACTATAGTGTGATAGCAATCATTACATCTAACTGAGAGTGGGAGATTTGTTAGTTGTTACACTCTGTCTTCTTGCGTGATAATGGTTACAATATTATTATTATTAGTTGTTTTGTTGTCTTGGCAAGGTCTTGAATCTTGATATGTGGCGTTTTTGTCTACCACTTAAATTCTTCTCGGTCGTCGATGACTTCTCTGGCTCGTCTTGTTAAACTCTGTTTAATAAGGATCCTAGTCATCTTGACCAAGTAGGCTACTCAGGCTTGACTTAGGGATATCCTAGTCAGACGATTGAGTTGGCATTTTGGTTCCCAATTGGCTCCATATGGACCCAATCCTTGCCACCTCTACTCGGCCATCAACAAGTTGTATTTAACATGCAATTTTTATGAGTTTCTCAGGTTTTGATTTTTCTCTTTTTAATCTTCACTTAGTATCTAAATAATTTTAAGTAAAAAGTCTTTGATTTAAATTCCTCAATATTACTTATTTGTATTTATGTAACAAATAATTAGTTGTTAATACTTGTATTTTTGGATGAAGAGTAATAAAGGTTCTTCTTTAAGTTTATGGAGGTCATAATGTCAAGTGAAGAGGCTTTTCGTATTGGGCTGTATGGGCCATCTCATTCTATTTTTCCGGCGGTTAGGAAAAATGGCCCACTTGCGAGGGCAATGCTGTAGCTGTTGTGGATGTCACTTGAAGAACAAGCATATTACAAATTGACATTATAATTATTTGGCTTTATGCTTTTGTCCTCCCCCTTTGTCAATTATGATAGTAACATATCACAAAAGGATATTTGGCTATATTCACCTAACTTTAAATAATTAGGGATTGAACTATTCGCAGCCAACCTCAATCATGGGCTACAGTATTTCTATGGCAAAATTATGAAGAAAGAATATTCAATTGTGGATTAGTTGGCCTAAAAAGTGTTGTATGTACTTTTCAAACTATTAAAGTTTTTGGAACCTCAACAACCTTTCTTTTTTTTAATTTTTTATAATTGTAGTTCCATGCCCACTGACTAGTCCATTGGGGAGTAGGCCCTCAAAACGTAAGACCCCATTAAATCGAGGATGTCTGTGCTGTGAAAGATCTAAGAGAGGACCACAAGACGCAAACCCCAAAACAACCCCATATTTCAGCCAAGAACTCCCCTACACGGGATTCAAACCTGCGTTGCCCGGGAAAGAGTTCCCAAATCCCACGTCACCTTAGGCTTTATCACTACTGTATGCCGGGGCTCAACAGCTTTACTTGTCACTTGATGTTGTGGATGCAGATGAAGTTGTTGATAGCTTCCATTGATAAACAAAGATTATTATCCTCTGATCACTTGAATCTTACAAACTATGGTTTCTCCAGAAAGCTCTAATTTTAACAAAAGGAAATGTTTTTTCTCCTTTTTATAGGGTTATATAACTTTTGTTTAGGAAGTTTATATAAACTAAGTGCAGTCATCTATTGTGTTTGTCTCTACCACGTAAATATGGATGGAGATCACATATAAAACCTATTTGTGTTAGGATTAGTTACAATAAATACCCTTAAGGTTCTGCCTAAGAGGTGGTATTTGTCAAGTAATACAAATTTTAAAGGAGTGTTTGTAATACCTTGACGGAGTTTTTTAATTTTGAAAGGGAACTGGATTTTTTGTAATAAGGCTAAAGCTTAGGATAGTTCTTGTAATTTATCCTTTGTTATAAGGAAAAAAAATTACTATCATTGTTAGATGGGTTCCCATTGCATCTATTATTAATAGACACTGTATTTCAAAATTGATAGAGTCGTAAATTAATTGCCAAGTCAAAAAAAAAAAAAACCATGTTTCCTCCATGGTGGTTTTGTAACAGAAATAGTAAGCTAGAAAGATTGGTAAAATGCAACTATTCAAGTCAACTTTGAATTAATGCTACATACAATGCAATCTATTATTTTCTGAGAAAGGCAAAGAAATGGAGATCAATCCAAAGACTGAAAATCAATCAAGCCATTACTTAAAGGCAAAAATTTGCGTGAGGCCTCTCTGATTTAGATCCACGTGAGACGGAGCCTTCACAAAGTTTTAAAGTTTTTTTTTTTCAAAATTTATTTTTCTTTAGGGTTTATATTTGTTTTTTTAGGGTTTATTTTGTTTCTTGAGTTTATTTTTAATTGATTTGGGTTTTTAGAATTTTTAGTTTTTTTAGGGTTTATTTTTTATTTTTGGGTTTATTTTTATTTTTTGGGTTTATTTTTATTTTTCGGGTTTATTCTTCATGTTTCGTGTTTTTAGGGTTTATTTTTGTTTTTTTCATGGTTCATTATTATTTTTAAATTTATTTTCATTGGTTCATTTTTCAAGACGGAGCGCTTAGGAGGTCCGTCTCACGAATTTAAATCCAGTGAGGCCAGACCGTCTCACAAGAGACTTGCTCTTACTTAAATATGTCTTCAAGATCTCATACCTTTTGTTAATAAAAGTGCTCTTAATATTTCTCCATCTTATTTGGGTAATGAAAAAGAAGACATCCTGAGATGATGATGTTTGGTGATATTTGAAGGTAACTATACCAAAACAGAAGGGTAACTTCCACCATACAGCTGTAGCACCCAAGTTTAACACCACAGGGCACTAACAAGTTGCAATGCATGGTAAGCAAAAAATCTCCTGAATAAAAACAAGGGATAATTACAAAAAACTCCCTGAGGTTCGGCCTAATTAACAAAAAAATGCTGAAGTTTTTGAAAATCACAAAAACGCCCTTGAGGTTTGATTCAATCTTACATTTTTCCCCTCATAAGCAAAAAAACATCTCAAAACCCCCCATAATATTTATAGAAATATTACAGGTAACCCTTAAATTTAAGACATAATCAAAAATGGGGTTTTTTTTGTAATTTTAAAACATCTCTGGATTTTTTTTTATGTAATTAGCCCAAACCTCAGGAGGGGTTTTTGTAATTATCCCTAAAAACAATAGAATCCCAAATGCGAAACGAACTCGATACTCTCATAAGCGACAGGCTTTCAATTGCGTTTTTATATAGGGAAGAGTGACTATACACGGAAATGTCAATATTAACAGGGCATCAACCCTTTAAAATATGTAAGCTTATGCATATTATGTTCATTAAAGCATTTGTCAAAGCAATCTCTACTTAGTAGAATGAACTGTAACGTTTGACTGAGGGAACATTTCCCTACCCATTATTGACAAGAAGATCATATATATCACCCAGCGTCGTAGTCGAGGGGAAGTCGGAATACTCAATGTACCTAGAGAATCTCCCAATCAGATTCGAAAGAATCATGAACTGGTAAATTTCTTTTGTCAGAGTCCATTTCAAGAGCTGGAATCGTCGTCACCCCACCATTGTTCTGCCCACCTAAATCTTTACAGTGGGAAACACATGGATCTTGCTTCCTTGTTGACCTCAATTTGATGAAAGAGCTTGGATCTTTTTCTGAGACAAATCACAAAGTCAAACATATATGCACGGAAGAGACCAAGAAATAGTGTGTGTGTGAAAGAGAACCTTGTATGACTTGTGTTTTTCTGTCCCTTGTGAAACAAAATGAAGTTTATCCCCATCAACTAGGATACAGGTGTCCTCCAACTTTGAAGTTTCGACTGGCTCAACAGCTTCCTCATTCTCAATAACCTCCATGTCAAAGTTATCTAAATACCCCAGAGAATAGACATTAGCAAAGGTAATAAAGAAAAAAAAGAAAACCTCAAGCAGAACCAGATACCACTTGAGTTAAGAGTTGTAAACGTGAATATGTGTGCAATCCATGACGTTGTGAGTGTCTATGTGAGAGATAGAGGGGTTATGGTTCCTTTTTGCACTTGAGAGTGTACATGATATCCAGTGTTGTTAAAATCGGCCTAGGCAGCAGCTGCCTAGGCGATTTTGCCAAAATCAGTCGAAAAAATTGTTTGGCCGAAAATCGGGGCTAGACGCTTACCTAGGCGGCCAAAAAATCGGGCCTAAGCGCCCGCCTAGGTGGCCTAGGCGATCCAGGCGGCAAAAATGGGCCAAAATTCGGTAAAAAATTAAAAAAAAAATGAAAAAAACAATAGAACAATAGAGTTGTTTGCTGCCCGATTAGCGCCTAGCGATTTCTACAACCATGATGATATATCACATAAAATCTCTAGGGAATCAATAAATAACGTCACAAACCAAATCCTAGAATGCCAAAGATTTCTACATCGTTCAAAAATGTTTTCTATTTTTCTTTTTCCTTTTTTTTATGGGGGAAGGGGACCTGTATTAGACTAATTTACAAGTGAAATTTGGCAACATTAGTTACATGAATGCTAGAGTAAGCATAATTTGCTCTTCTCTAGAAAGAAAACCACAAAAACGTCAGACCAGAAAAGCTTTGATTTTCTCAAACAAAAAGAATGAGGAGCCACTGTACAATTTAAATCTCTAAAATAGCCAAGGCTACCTACCTTCATAACACGGGAAAACATCCTCGCCAATTGACTCGATATCCCACGTGTTGCTGACAATATTTGGATTTATTTGAGAAAATGAGCCGCCTTGCCTGAATTCATCTGCCATGAGAAAAAGAAAAGGGTGAACTCAAATGCTTTATATTTCTAATGAGACAATTGAGAATATAGTTGACATCATCCTCCTCTAAATTAGCAAGAGTTATAGACCATCATAAGACATCATAACATCCGGGCCCACAACTCAATATGACATGCATTCTTACTAAAACTTCAGCCTGACTGAGAAAATGAAATTCTTTTATTCTTCATTTGTATTAATAGATTTGAAGTTGAGGATTTCAAATCCTTAATAACAAATCCATTGAGATTGTTGGGATATTTTGCAATGGATTTCAAATCCTTGCGAGCTATTTTTGGAGTTCTTTTTGGAGGATTTCAAATGCAACTTATTTGGAGTCATTTGAAATACTCCCCCCAAATCCAAATCCTCGCATCCAAATGCAACCTTATAGATGCACTTGACAAAGAACAAAAACTCATACATAGAAGATATTGAGGTAAAAGAGAAACTAAACTGATATAACTAGAAATACCTATAGGTTTGGTGGACAAGCCATGATCGGCTGAGGTGCACTGTGAATCATCTTTCTTTTGCCTTAAAGATTCAGCTGATAATTTTTTGTCGGAAGCACGGGAGGCGCATTCACAATCCTCCTTATCTTGCTTTACAGATTCCGCTAACAAAATATTGTCAGAAGCATGGGAGGCGCATTCACTATCGTCTTTCTCTTCCTTTACAGATTCAGCTATTAAAATTTTGTCAGAAGCAAGGGACTCAACACAAGCCTCAGAAATAGGTGTAATATTGTTAACTGCTTCTCCAGGATGACATCTCACAGATGTTGTTACATTCATGTCATCAGAGGCCACAAGTAAGCGGCTCTTGTCTCCCGATAACGAAGTCATAGGACGAGATATTTTTGAAGGATGATTGTTCTGAGAAATCCTTTTGATGCCAATAGGGCGCTTGTATACTCCCACTTTCTTACTTTTTGTAAAACACACATCCGAGTGTGTATTTTCAACCAAACCTCTTGGAGACGGTGAAGAAAGATGATTTGCATCATTATGGACTCTTAAGGATGATTTTTCTGCAATTAAATCAGAAATATCCTCATTTTCAATTTCCTTCTTCTTAAACTCTCCATAGCTGTCTAACATGGTTGGTTTTGACTTATTCAAATCTGTATGAGCGTTAGGGTTCAGTGACAAGTCCCCTGGAGCTACTTTCACGGGATCCACACAAGATGGAGGAAGCAAATCTTGCATTACTTCTGAATAAAACTTCTTTACACTAACACCGACTTTCTGCACCTGATTTTCCACATATTTGACTGTATCCTGTAGAAGAACAACGAAAAAGATCAACGTGTTAAGTTACTATTTGCACAAACACTTAACAACATTGTTTACCGAGAATAACGAGCAAAAAAAGGTAACTAAAATCAGAGATGTATATGCAACTCTAAATTAATTTAGTTGTATAGAAAGTCATTTCATATGCATATAAAAACTCTATCTTTCAGATAAAAGGTATTATTGCATCTTACAAGCAACTAACTTAATATATAACTGAACAAAATAAATAACATATCGATTCATCATATTGGGTATGATGAGATGCACTTTTCCCCTTCTTTTTGGATGTATATATCCTTTTTTCTAAAGTAGGCACTTACTTTCCAACAAAGTCCTGAATTCAAGTGCACCGTTTGAGTCACAGAGCATAGCTTTAAGGTAATATTGAAATAAGATTACATCAGATACATCAAACTGGTTTCAAGGGAAATAAATTTATGCTAATACATTGACTATGAGGAAATTAATTTTACAATCCAAAACAGATCATTCTACATAATCAGTTCCAGTTTGAACGAATTACAAAATTTATCTCTATCTCAGGTACAAATTCTGAGGACAAAAGAATGTTAGAAATGCATCCAAAGGGAGAAGATAGTACCTACTAATATTACTTTGAGGAAACTTTAATGAACCCCCAAACTATGCGCGATTTTCTACATTACCCACTGAATTATTTTTTTTTTAACTTAACCCCTTGAACTACACGAGAATTTCTACGGTCCCATATCAGATCCGCCGGCAGGAGGAGGAGATGGGACCGTAGAAATTCTCGTGTAGTTCAGGGGGTTAAGTAGAAAAAAATAGTTTAGTGGGTGATGTCAAAAATTGTGCATAGTTTGGTGGGTATATTAAAATTTCCTCTATTATTTTTAATGAGGTTGATGCATACATGGCGTCAATTGGTAATGCACAAGCAACATTTACACCGGCAATCATATCAAATTTCATGCTTATACGGTTATACCCATGAAAGAAGGAAAACGAAAAGGATAAAAGATAATAAAAACCAAATTATCTCAACTATCGAAGTCTACTCAAATGCGAACACTACGCCCTAGATAGACAGTAACATAGAGTCACCTTCCCAATTTGGTCAACTGATAGGGTCATCTCTCATGTTTCTCCACAACCACTAAAAGGCCCAAAAGTATCGAGGACCCACTTCATAAGCGAGATTTTTTGGTCCCTGCCCTATGAAGCATTGTATAAAGCATTGATACAGGTATGGGACACGAGTACAATACGACACGAGTGTAGAAATACGTCATGTTTGAAATTTTAAGTATACGGGTATGGTATACATACAAATAAAATTACATGTTTTATATTAATTAAAATATAGATGTACTAAGTACAACTAAAAAAATATATGTTTCAAACATTAAAAAAAAAACTAAAATTTCATAAATACTCAAATCTGAAATGTGATAGCTTACATAGACATACAGAAAACATGCTGAAAATATCAACAATAGAATAAATTCATATGTGGATTTATAAAAATTCATACGGATGTGGCTTTATTTCTTTCAAAATTGGGAGTCTAGGCTGATTTATTTTTCAATTGGATACTATAGATATGTATCCAAGGAGTATCAGATAAAGTATCATATCCAATATGTACTTGGTACTGGTGCGTCATCCTCACATAAGTGTCCGTATTTTCTAGTCCATGCCACAGTTGTACGTCAATATCTAATGACCCAAATTAGTTTCTATTCGAGAATGTAGATTTAAGCAGTTCGGGAGTTGGTTGCTTGTGCCAATCGTGCTAACATTTTATGGCACTGAAGTCCTTACAGTCCCCTAGGGTAATATATGCCTCAACAGTTGCTTGTAAGTCTCTATGAGCCAGTTTAGGTTATCTCAAACAGACTCTAGCACCTCAGTAAGAGAAACAGTAAAAAAAAGGAGCAAGAAACTCAGCAGGCCCCTTGAAGAGAACCAATTAGAGCTAAGGCACATAGTTGCAGGATAAATGAGGAAATGCGAGAGGCTTACCTCGTACATAACCTCTTCTACCTCCAAACACATAGTCTCAAACTTCTGATATATGTTTCCTGCCCAGGTTATACCTTTGAAATCCATAGTAGGATATGTCTCCAATGTCAGATGGATTTTCCGTTCAAGTTCGAAGATGAAGTCAGTACCTAACTGCAGGAATCCAAACAATATTCATTGATAAAATTAGCAATTTTTTGAATGAAATGGTATTTTTCATCTACAGATAACAACAGATGGCAATAATACGCAAAATTCACTGAAAAGAGCTATGTAACTGTATGGTCCTTCTGTTTCATGTTATTATATTTGTATTCTTCAGCATAGAAATTAACATTCCGTTTCAATTAGTGCTACACAAATGTTAGGCAATAGGAAAAACCGCTAAAGTAAATAGTGGATAATATGTTTTAGCTTTCACTAAAGAAATATTCTGCTAACGAAGATCAAACGTTCAACAAGATAATAACATTCGATGATCGGGTGTAAAGAATAGTATGGCTTCAGAAGATAGAAATTTTATGGGTAAATCTGAAAAATGAGAATATCATAACACTTAAAAGTTGCAGCATCAGCAGTCGCAAGAAGAAAATGAACAATATTTACTAAGAAAAGAATGTCATGATGTTAACTTCGATAAGCATGCCCAATAAAGAAAGTTCCTCAGCACTGGAAACATAAAACATTTCTAGCAAAGCTCAGGGAAAATGGAAACAGCAGAGCAGCAAATTAACCAGACTAATATATATCTGACATGAACTGCCAAAGTTAACCTCTGCGGGATTAATTAAAACTCTACTAAATATCTAGCCATTCACACGCCATTGTTATGATACACATACAAAAACAAAAATAAAGCAAAAACACAAATATTATATCCGTGTCCCAAGTAAATAGAATGACACATACATAGAATACAGCCTACAACAGGGCAACGAAGAATCAAAAATCATTTTCCCCTCTCCTTTTACCATAGAAACACAAGACTTGTAGAGAGGCTAAAAACAAGCAAATGCTTTCCTTTGTTCGGGTTTGCAAACCAAATAATATAGAAATACCCTTCAACGAAGAAATCCTTAAACTCAGAAATTCCTATATACCATGATAAAGTTGTTTCCGTATTTCCCATGAAACTAGGCACCAAAAAGGCAACTTTCTAAGAACTCTTTATATGTATTTGGAATAGATTCTTTGACAATTTTACTTATATTACAAATGGAATCATGCTTCAGAGATATTAAAGAATATCGAAAGTTTTCTCTATGTTTTTCAAATTAAGGGTCTTCATAACACCTCAACTATGTCAAATTCCCAGTAAGAAGTATTCTGAACCCATCAAGTAAATCGACAGAAAACATGACAAATTATAAATCTTTACCCCAAAAATCCATACTTATTAAGAACACAAATTTATCATACAAGCCCCGGCTCACCACCAACTCCACCAGAAAACACAAACCAGCAGAAAGAAAGGCTCACACAAACACACACACACATAGTTATTCTGTTAAAAATTATACATATAAGCATCGTTTTAATCAGAGAGAAACAAATATAATAATAAAGACGATCAAAAGCAGAAAAGCTATGTGGAAACACTAGAAAAAACGATAAATTCTACACGGGATTAACAAAGAAGAGCCAAAAAGAAGTATTTAGTAAAAGGTGGACACAGAGGAACGAACTTACAGAGAAAAGAGAAATTGACCTCAAAAGCAGATATCATAATGAATTATTTTCAAGAAAACAAGTATCCTATATATACGCCTTAAATAAAAAGGGCAGAAAATATTTTCAGAAAATAAAAAGAATTTGAAAAACAAATAATACAATTGAGAGTAGTTGAGTAGAAGAATGAGAAACGTAGAGACGACTGGTTTCTTTTGGACATGGGATTTTGACACGTGTACAAGAAATTGTAAAATAAATAACCAGGAGTCCAGGTCTACTTGAAGTCTGAAACTAGTGGGTTTTTGGTTCTCCTGTGCCTTTTTAATTGAGTATTTAAAAAGGAAAAAAACTGAACAAAGTTTAAATTTAACAATAATATATAAGGTATAGAATTATAGCGGGTTTTGTCAAGATTTTTATTTGCATTTGGTGTGGAAAACCATTTTAACACCAGCTATAAAATATAAAATATTACAAATAGCCCCTCCTCACATTGTTTTACCAACATTTTATATGAATTTTTTATGACATCAATAATTTCCATTTGGTCAACTGACGACTGACGCAAATGTAAGATGAAAGCAAATCACAAGTGTAGTTTCTTAAATTTTAAAAACTAGCTGGATTATTTTGTAATCAGGCCAAACTTAAAAGATGGTTTTTGTAGCTATGCCTATTTTAATTCCAAATTTGAATGTTATCCTTTGTTTTCACATCATAACTAAAATTTAAGTACACTTTTTGTGAATTGAAATGTAAAATAAAACGCATTAGAACACAGAAAGAAGATATGTGATGTCATTGCCTAAGCCAAATATGTAATGTGGTTTGCAAAGCAAGAGATCTGCAGAAACAATGAAGTGTGATAAATTCTTGATGTCATGCACCATTTTGGCAGAGGATTGAGATTCAATGGACAAATAAAAAGCTGTTGAAATGCAATAATCCAAGATGGGAATATAGCAGATCCAATAGACTTGTTCAATAAATGAAATTAGAAACCATCATATACATAGCTCACCAGTTACACACACAAGAACCAGTATTGTAATTTTTTTTTTCAAGTACAAGAAAATCAACTCATAACAATTAACATTGCACTATCCAGCAGCTTGAAAATCACCGAAATCATCATCTGGCATATCTTGTGGTTCTTTCTCTGTAGGAGATTCTGATTCTTTCGGTTGATGCATTTCTGATTCAGATGCCTTCGTTTCAGACTGTTCCTGTAGGCTAAGTTTTGGGACTCCTGAGGGAGATTTTTCGGGAGTAGCAACAGGTGAGACCGGTGCAGGTGGAGGAGGAGGCAGTTTGATACTGACGGAGGTTTCTTTGTTCTTACACTTATCGTCCAACAAAAGATTATTCAAACCCTGCTCAAAAAACTTGGATTTTATGCTGCCACCACCTTTCTGCTGCCACCAAAAAAAAAAAAAAAAAAGAAAAGAAATGGTATTACACTTTACCCCTTCGTCCAGCGTAAAAAACAAAAAAAAAAAAATTTGATTATGTATTACACTTTACCCCTTCGTAGCGTAAGCATTACAAACATCCCCATAACATTTGTAAAAGTATTGTAATTAAACCCTTACAATTTAGCACAGAATCAAAATTCGTGATTATTTTTGTAATTTTCAAACAGCTCTGAATTCTTTTGTAATTAACCCAAACCTCAGGGGGAGTTTTTGTAATTATCCCTTACAAAAATGGTGAGCTCATAAGATGGAGTAAGAGATTTTACATTCTTTAACTGAAGAACCAATGTCTCCCCTTCTTTTAAACTATAATCAAACGACGAAGTTTGCTGGTATTGCTGCTCCATCTCTTCTGCTGTTTTCTTCTTATTCAGATACCTTTAGAATTGAAGTTGAATATTTAAGTGGAGTTTCAAAACCTGGAAATGCAGCAATCTATACCAAAGTACCAAGAGGAAAAATAATAAAACTCTAAATGAGCTAGTAATGTGAATAAGGACCAGAAAATACTTCATATGGTCATGAAGGGCAGCTTGGAAGTCATATGCTTCAGTCCTTTCTCGAAATCCTACACCAATGAAAGCATGGCGAAGGCGCCCACCTGCATGTCCAAACCAATATCTGTATCATTTCCATTTATGTACATACAATATAAGAAAAATAGCTACAAGTCATGTTAGAGCGAGTGTGCAAGATCTACAGGAAGGCACTGAATGCATAATCTGTATATAATAGTTACAATCTATAAAAGAAGACAGTAACCAAACCCGCAGCAATAATGGAAAACATTAACGTATGGTGACAGAACCAGACTAAATGATTCAGAGTGTCCTCAAGTGCGGTATGGTACTCAAACAACTACAGAAATTCATATTAGATGTGTATTTTAGGACAAAAGTTTCATCAGATTCATTATGAAACTGCATTAACCCGGATACACAATGGAAATGTCTAAAACAACTTATTAAACTTAGGATAAATTACAATAACTACATCTGAGGTTTAGCTAATAACAAGAAAACCAAATTATCTTTCAAAATTGCAAATAAACCATTAAGGTTTTTGAATTTGCTTTACAAATACCCCTTAATAGGTGAAATCTGAAATTTTGAAAGATAATTGAGTTTGTTTTTATATAATTAGACAAAACCTCAAGGGTGTTTTTTGGAATTCACCATAACTTAATGGTAAATTGAAAAGGTGTAAATATTATGAGAGAGTGAAGAAGAGTTTGTCGCGAGTTCTATCAAGATTGTGTCTTATATGGAACAATTGATGGATATTACTAACATATGTTTGAAATGCAAAAGTTCATTGGAAAACAAGCAGTCAACATTCTGACGCACTTTGTTAAATTCTGCAAGAACCAGGTACTAGATTGTAGATTCATTTGGAGACGTGGAGATTAGAGTTTCCGCAGACACTTATGTCTAGTTTAAATTAGAGAAAGTGCAAGGTATCCCAAGATAACAAGGAAGAAATCCTCAAAATGTAGAAAAATAAGAAGAATCTACTTAACCAGCCAAGCAAAAGGATAACATGAAAAGGAACCATCCAATGATAAACACACTGGGGGCCGACAAGACATGAAAATTGGTCAGTCAAATAAATCACAAGTAGTGCAGTTAATCATTTAGTCCAACCGCGAGATCATCAACATGTATATGCACGGTGCTGCTAAGTGCATATCATCAATATGTATATGCACGGTGTTGCTTCAACCAATTACAAAGTACTACTAGTTACACAGTAATTTAGTCCACAGTTGCAGCCAATAACCTTCCTGATAATCATATCAAGAAGCTGGCAATGTCGATAAGTTACAGATAGGACACATGCAAACAAAATCGCTTCTTGAAAGAAGAGTCAAATACAGAACACAAATCTGGCTCTAATTTTGGCAGCTGACTCAATTGTCATGCATATTTTAACTTAAGGTGCTTATTGTGGGATGAGGAAGAATGAGAGATTATTGAAATATATAGGCTCTGGGTACAATAATATGAACATTGTCTGATGTAAATGATTCACATTTTTCCAACAATCTCATCAAGTGAAAAATAACAGAACTAGTAAGATAAGTATTTTAGAAGGAGAAGGAAGCATCTTAGATTACCAATATTCTCTTCAACCCGAAGGACAAAATATCTGCAAGGGCACCAAGAGAAGTTTCAAAATATGGAACTCCATAACATTGTAACATATAACATTTTTTTTCTTGAGTAGGGTGAGTTCAATTAGATGACCAATTTATTTACCTGCTGCTATCAATAACAGGCTCCACTGGATGTGGCTCCCCATCTCTCAAAAATGCCCGAGCATACAGTTCACCTATTATATAGATAATCGTGATTGCATGATACAGAATCTGAATGAACATGAGAAAAAGCGACACTGTAATCCACTATAGGAATAAAACCCACCTGTTTTCTTATCCTCTAATCGGATAATGCATTCTACTCCTTTACTGACAACTTTCAATGAGCCTTCCCATGACCATTTGTTGACATTCCATTCATCCGCCCTACAAGAAAGAAGAAATTACTTTTTTACATTCTGAAGCTCGTCAAATGAGTCCTTCAGCAAGTATATTGTTGTTTCTGAATCAAAAGCTATCCTTTCAAGAGGCTAATTACATAACGCGGTAATAGTAAGGGATAATAAAAAGCCCCTAAGGTTTGGGCTAATTAAAAAAAAAGCCAAGAGGTTTTTGAAAATTACAAAAAAAAAAAATTGAGGATTTGATTGTGTATTAAATTTAAGGGGGTAGCTGTAAAATTCTGATAAATGTAAGGGGGGCGAGCTTTTGAAATGTTTTTTGCATATGAAGGGGAAAAATATAAGACGGATCAAACCTACAGGGTTTTTTTGTAATAAATTCTGGTTTTTTTGTAATTAGCCCGAGCCTCAGGGGGTATTTTCTAAGTATCCCTAAAAGTAATTGTATATACCAACACTTGGTATATTTTAAGTTTGTAAGTTCATGGCAGTATTGTGTATTCGATCTCCTTGTTCCAAAGAATGCATCTACGGATACCACAAATTGGGAGGAAAGATTTCTAAGTCAGAGTACCCTACTGCAAGACAATATAGTCCCTCAGTTTTTTGTCAATTTGACCAAAAAAGTAAATGGACATGGAAAAATTAAGGTTGTACAGCTGCACATCAACAAGTGGTTTAGGAAAAGAAAACCTGTAAGAAGCTGCACTTTTCCGTGGAGGTATCTGCAAGATTAATGGTGGAAACATTAGGTTTTAACCAAGTAACTTCAGAAGCAAAGCACCAAGCCAAAGTAAAATTGCCAAATAAAGATTGACTTCTGATTTTTCTTTATCCAAACATGATGTATTCAAATCTTAATTAAACTAGATGATAAAAATATATTTTTTTATTAATTTACAAGGATTAAACCATTCTTAATCAAATCCCATTTTTCTCTCTTTAGCGGTATTAAATGGCTTATCTATGAGACCTAGTTAAATGCATCAATTTTTACATAAACCCATGTTTGTAACTAAAAGTTCTGTAATTATTCAAGCATGCGAACCCACACCAAACGGAAGTGTGTTCGCACAATTGTCACATTATCTCTCATCAGGTTAAAACTTACTAGATTGATTCTAATCCTTTCTTAAAGTTTCTGACAGCTTATAGCCTAGTCAAACGCCTGTGATTCATAATGTATTATGTAATTAATTTTTTTAACACTAGATAGGTAGATTATTTCTGAGACCACAGTTGTAATCTGTTATCTTGATCTGCAGTTTCCTTGTACAGATGGACTGTTTGAAACACTTTTTACCTTGACGCTGGAGTTGAAAGCATAATGCTATTCTCAGCAATATAATCTTACATTTTTATCGAGGATTGTTTGATAATGGATAATCAGAAATGATGGCAAACAGTTGCAGGGATAAACATAGCATTCTGTGAAACTACCATGCATTAGTCATTCCAATTTTCACAAAAATGAAAAATCAAAGAGAAAAGTCGATAACAAGGATCTACGGAGCTACTCTAGGGGTGGCAAATCGTGTTATCGTATCGTGTTCGTGTCACACTATCGTGTTTTCGTGTTATTTATTTTTTGGGAACTTAAATATAAGAATAGTTGCAATTTTAAATTAATTTTCAATTTCATGTTCGTGGTCGTGTCATATCGTGGTCGTGTTTTATCGTGCCTTTTGTCTCTGTAATCGTGTCGTGTTCGTGTATGTCGTGCTATCGTGTCGTGTCCCTCGTTGCAACCCTAAGCCACACCCAGGACTGGAAGACAAGCCCTTCCTAGTTAGTCAGCTCTGCATTAACTATATAAATAACTTTCAACAGAAAAAAAAAAATAGAAATTGAGAAAAGAAACAATTCACTACATTGAAGTAAATATAGACACCCATTTGCAGAATTATACCAACAGGTACTGATGGATACAATATTAGTAACAATAATTATGAGTTATGCCAACAAACAGTAACAATTCACCAGTTTCCAACAACTAAATCACTTCAAAAACTTGCAAATAGAATATTTAAACCCATGGCTAGAAAGCTCAAAACTTCATTACATAACACCTTAAAAACCTGGAAAATGCCAATGCATAGTATAATCTATATATTCGCTCTCGACGCTCATTATCTGTACGTATTTAAAGTACTTATGATCTTCTTAAAGAAAACCCAGAAATCCATCAAATTCAAATCACCAAACAAATCTTATTCTAGTTCAAGTTCGACACCCAAAATGGACGAAAAATACAAATTTACCAAAATCCATAAAAAAAAAAAAAAAAAAAGTACATTTTTTTAGGCTACAACAGATATGCACAGCAATAATCAAAAGGAAAAAGAGGAAACGAAATTTACCATGTAAACATAGCATTCGGAAACTTGAAACAGAACCAGCTCAACTGCCTCTACTTCTTCTTCCTCCTTTTCTTCTATTTTCTGGTCTTTCTCCATATGATCCTCTTATTAATTAAAAAAACACAATCAGAGAATTAATCACACAAAATGTAGATTTAACCTAATTGAATTGAATTTCAAAGGAATAGTACATGATGTTAGTACAGGGGTACAAGTAATTGTCTTTGATCTAGACAGGGACTGTACAGCTGAAATTTGAGAACAAAATTGGAAATTCAAATATCGTGGTAGGTCTTCTTGGAATTATGTAAACGATATATACTTCTCGTCGTTTACAACTTTCGGAAAATTACAATTGCAACCCCTTAATTTCGAGTCAGATAAGCAAGGGTACCTAGGGGGAGAAGTAAATGGGGGTCGACCTACTAGTCCCTGAGCCAATAATTAGGTCAGTCAAAATTCCATCATACCGTTATTTTTATGCCCTTTAACCATGAAAATACACGTGAAAAGTTGAGTCAACCCGATATCCGAGGCCAAATAGGCCCCACTAGGGTGGCCAAATGGAACCCAAACCTGGATTCCACACCTAACCATAATTGTGGTCAATCGGTTCTAAAACCTAACCGGAACCGTATAGACCAGATTCTGTTCCTAGATCTCAAAAGCCGTGGAATCGGTTTTTAACCATCGGTTAGAACCGTAGGTGGAATCGCGATGGAACCGCTTTATTTTAAGGTTAAAACCAACAATCTTGTTTTGGTAAATACATGTTAGAAGAAATATTAAATGTTTATTATGATGTTTTATTTTCGTAACTACATGAGACACGTTTTAGACCAAATGTTATATGCGAATCTGCGTGAAATTTGATTCTTCTATACTCTAATAATATATATAGATAGTTTAATATTATTATTAATATTAAGTATAAAACTTTATTGAATATTAAGTCTAAGTTATTTTTCTTTATTTTTCTTTTTTTTTTTAATCAAATTGATAAACAATTTTAAGAAATCAAAAATAATTCAAAAGATAAACAAATGGTTCCTAACCGACCGTTGAGGAACAGGGTTCGAACCTGGATCGGACCGACGGTTCGATTTTGAACCGAAACCGTGGCCACCCCTAGGCCCAACTCTTTTCGCTTACATATTATATAGTTCGGCTCGGTCCCACATCGACCTGTTTAGATTGACAATGCTTCTGGCTAAGGGTATGTGAACCCATTGATTCTAGATTTTCTCGTGTGGAGAATAGGGATAACTTCACACTAGTGTAAACAAAGTGATGTGGCCAGGAATTTGATGTAAGGGGGCCCAACTAATATTAATATAAAAAGTATTTGTCGAATTTTCATTACTCTTCCCATAATAAAAATAGTTTTAGCCATATTTTTTAAGCTATTTTTGAGTTCAAATGTTTACTTTGTCTTTTTTTTCATTTCGAGGACCACCATCACTCGACCGGAAAATGCGCCACATCAATTTTTTGAAATATGACCAAGTCTTCATCGAGAATACAAGAAAAGTATGACCGTGTCAATATGACTAAAAACATGTTTTTGAAAAATATGATTATTTTCATTTTTACAAATCATAAGTGGTCAATTTATCCATTACAACATATAAAAATAAAAAATTATACATCAAATTTAAAAATAAAACTATAAATTAATAAGTAGCAATTTTGATTAAGTCATTGTATTAACTCAAATCATGTCTAAATATTCAAAAATAAATAACAAAATACAATTACATCAATATACCAAAAGGGACAAATAGAAACACAAGAGAATAATGCAAAAATTCAAGTTAAAGTTTACGGCGGAGGATACAAATGTACAAAATTTTAAGAAAGGGGAAAAAAATGGCCAAGAGTCATATTTTACAAGATTCACAAATAAAAACAAAAGAAGAATAAAAGATAATTGAAGACATTTTTTCCCATTTTTCTATTTTTTTATTTTAAGATTAAAAAATAAATAACCATAATACCCTTACTATTTTTCAAAATTTGAGGGGGCCCAGTAACCCCTTGACCTCTACATGGCCTCGTCACTCAGTGTAAACCACTAGGTTGGGCTTACCAATTTAATTATTCAAAGCCCGCTTTAACTAAATTTACATATTTACCATGAATGAAATTTTATTGTGAATTTAAATTAATCAGTTCAGATTCAGTTGAAATTTTATTGTGAATTTCACTGCTCATGCGTATTATATAGATAGATCCATGAAAACTTTAATAATATTATATAATGAAACCAAATTAAATAATTAATTAAAATATGAGGGACCTAAATGTGCCATTGACAATATTAGAGGGACTGTTGTGGTTATATCCAAAACTTGTTGGATCTAACATTTGAAAATAACAGATTATTTGGTGGTTCGGTGGTTCAGTGGTCCATTGGTAGTTGAGTTTCTGCATTGCCGTGATTTAGTGATTTAACAGGAAAGCATATGATCACCGTACGATGTAATGACTTTCTGAGGGGCATCATAGAAGTCAAGTCAAACATTTGTGTTGGGTGAAGGTTGAGAAGTACTGTAGTTGTGTGCTTCAATTTGACACAAGGAATATATAATTTGATTCTTGGCATAAACCCTTTACAAGTAATTGGAAGAAAAATTACATTCATTTCCTTAGAAAAATATAATCGCATACTGAAATAGAAATAACTTCTCAAGAAATTATATGAGTTTTAAAGCCTCTTACTATAATTAATATTTTTTAAATGGTGATGATACTACTAAAATTTGGCAGATCACCCAAATTAAGCTTCAAAAAGGCCCAATAAGCAATTTCGAGCAATAATTCCTCGAACGTGAATACGTGATCCAGCCTACAACACGAACAACCATTGAAAGGACCTTGGATTGTCCTGAGGAAGCATAAGTGACTTTTACAAAACTAACTTTCTAAAAGCCCATTTAAAAAAAGAGAAAAGTACATTAAATCCCTTGTATTATTCGTGTTGTTACATTTGGGATCAATCTCCGAGGCTTGTGTTGTCACGACGATTTACCCGAGTTCAAATTCCCTCTCATATTTTACTCAATTGTACTAAAAAAATAGGTTTTTACACTTTACCCTAAAAACTATTTTTTGTTACGCTTTCTCATATGAATTATGTAATTTTTTTGCATTTTGCCCTATATAGACAATCTTGCCCCTAAAACTTTGTTTTCCGTAAAAGATGAAATTACACTAAATCTCATGTACTATTTGCAATATACGCTTACCATATAAACTATTTTTGTTACACTTTACCATATATGAACAATGTAAAGTTATGCACTTTGCTCTATTTACCAAAATAGTCCATTATGACCATATTAAATCTATCATGCTTCGATATAAAAAGTTACGGTGAAAAGTTTTTGGCGAAAAGATTTCTCCGCTCACTTTATAATTAGCTTACTTAATGGTTAAATATTTGTCGCTAAACTATTAAAACTAGAAAAAAAAAAAGTTAATTAGTGACGAAAACTTATAATATGTCCCTAATATTTAAAAAAAATGGCGATGAATAGATACTTTTTGTTGCCAATGATAAATCTAATAATTTCAAAGAAAAGCGGGAGTTTTTCTTTTCTTTCAATGTTGTAAAAATCTCGCTACAATTTTCATTTTTCTTTTTTGTATTATTGGTACGAACCATCATGACACATAATAAGGTTGCCTGTGATGAGTAGTCGTAAAATTGCATGTGGTTCAACTATGAGGATTGAGGAATAGCCTGAACATAGGCAACATACCCGACTACATTTCGATCCAACAGAGTATGAATAAATTTAAGGAATTATTAATTTTAATTTTATACAAAAGCAAATGGATATCATATCAATATATTGGGTTGTTTTCATTATTCTAAGAAAAACAAAACTTTAGGGGTAAAACTCGTCCATATAGAGCAAAGTGCACAATTTTACATAGTTCATGTGGTAATATACAATGGCGTAGCCGAAATAAATGGGGTGGGCCGATACACTAATTGGGGTGGGCCAGGATAAAAAAATGCAAAAAAACATGTAAATATTTAATAAAAAAATTTAAAAATTTTTTACCTATAAATTTTTTTTTTTAAAAAATGGGGGCCAGGGCCTGGTTGGCCCCTGCTACGCCAAAGGGTAATATATAACAAAAAATATGTATGATAAAATATAAAAACACAAATAGTACAATGGGTTTACCGGTTGAGTGTGATTTCCTCGAAAACCAATGTTTAATTTAAAAGGTGTTAGGCGCTATTCGGGCGGTAGATGGAGCCTAGCGCCTAGTCGAAGCCTTGAGGGGTTAGGCGGGGACCTAGGCGGGGTAAGACAGGCCTAATCGGAAAAACCTTAGGCATACAAGGAGAGTCTAGCGTCTACCCTAGACTAAACAGATTAGGCAGAAATTTTTACAAGATCAAGCTAAAAACATTTGCCAATATTCATATTTTTCCAAATGGTCTTCTACGCCTAAAATTCTATTTGAAATGGGTTTCCAAACATCCTCAAAATCACAAGAGTCTTGAGAGTATTGAACCAAATGGACAGAAATCTCATGTACACTACATGAAATGTTTAATATAAAACAAAGACAGGCCGAAAGCCGAAAATTTTCAAGAGCAATTTACGTCATGCATGGACACCTAAGCATACACACCATCTATATTTAACTTTAGAAAAACAAAAAGTAATCAACTAACAATTGCAAAAAGCATCAATACGTTCCTGATCGAGGTGATGCAAACATCATGTTAAAAGACACTTACCAACTCTTTGGATAATCATTCAATGAAGAAACGTAAGTAAATCATGCGAGACCAATAGAGAAGCTATGTTCGGAGAAGATCTTGAGTGATTTAAGGACATATACCTACTATTTTGACTTTTCTCATAAAAAAGGGCGGACCTGAAGAAGAGATACGTGTGAGCTAAAGATATAGATACCAACACTACAAGAAAAACACAACCATACAACGGTAATTCACTGATGTCTTTTAGAGAAAAATTGTAAAAGACGGTGCTAATAAGCAACGTTTTATCACATTGTCGTTAAATGTCTTTTAACTTAATGACAACGGTGACACACCGTTCAATTGAGTAAGAGACAACGGTGTAAAACTATTGCAATATCGATGTCTATTACTCAATTGACAACGGTTAGCAATGTTACTGAAACACCGAGTTATCATCACACACAATTGTCTATAGGCGCTTTCTTTTACAACACCATTGTCAAGTTACTAAGGAATTTTCCTGCATATGTAAATTTAAGGCCCAACACAAAAATGCCCTTAAACTCCATTTATTTAGGAAGAAATAGGGGAAGATTATGTATACAAGTTCTAGTTAGACAAAAACTTTATAAAGTTTTAGATCGATGTTGAAAACAGATGCAAACCTTCCTCATCCGCGCTACACCAAACGTATGAATTTCGTCCAATTCAGACTCCATTTAGAACTTCACAAAACAATAGAGAAGGTTGAGTTGGTGCATCTTTTTTGCATTATTAAGCTATGAAATCTATCCAACATGCTTTTTTTGTTCGCATCATTATGTAAACAGATTGTTACAGTGAAAACAGAACAAATATTGTACAAGAACAAGAAATGTTCATTTATTTTGAAATTACAAAGCACAATAGATTCAATTCAACCATAAAGGAAAGCATATGACAAGGCATGCACACCCCTTTCCACAAGATCATAAAGTAGATGATATGTATGCCAAGGCATATGCCACCACAGTCCATAAATTAAGAAACCACCACTGAATAAAAATCACCTTAATTCTCACCAGATATCTCCCAAAGAAGATGAACTATCTGAAGGGCAGAAAAACGAAACTCTTCTCCGTTTACTAGCCATTGCATTTCTCGAGGAGAACTCTTCTGATGCATAAAATTTATCAAGCACGGATCGAAGAGCCTCACGTACAGAATTAACAAGAATTTGACCACCTTCTCCGTCTTCTCCAGAGAACACGAAAACATTCAGCATTCTACTTCCCAAGGTAGCAATCTCAGCCCTCACCGCCTTCAACGGTAAAGCTTCGACAGCTTGTCTTAAGTCAGAGAGAATCTCATGCTTAAAATCGCAACAAAGGGATGCCCGGATGGAAAATGAAGTTCCGTCGTTTAGATGATCTTCGTGTTCTTCGACTTTCACTTCATCAATATCTGTTGGCACAAGTGTACCATTTGTAGCTTCAGTCACACTCCTCCTCAGTTCCTTCACTTGATTGATAACTTCACCTAGTAATGCTGCTTTATCCATCTGTTAATGGGAAAATATTTAACCAGAGTAACATCCAATTTGGTTAAGTTTAGAATGATCAGAAATTCAATTTCAACAGTTATGTGGAGGTTAGGAAGTATGAATTAGAAACTTGAAAATCGAAATATAATTGCAAAATAAAGCTCAAAGTTAATTGCAAAATTGGTCCAGTAACTATAGGGACTCGTAATTGTGATCCCATAAGATTTTGATTCTATGCAATTTTGATCCCATAAATTCTAATGTGTGCAATTTTAGTCCTAAAAGTTCCGATTTTGTGCGATTTTGGTCTCAACTGGGTGCCTATTATCGTTAAAAGCTACATGATTGGAATTGTTATTTTAACTACATCATAAGATCATCAATAATTAAAATTGTTACATCAAGAAGTTACATGACTAAGTTTGCCAACTCTTGAGAGTCACAAGACTAAAATTGCAGTTAGGCCCGAAAACCACTGTTCTAAAAATCTCCGTCTAGTTTCGATTAGTCCTCGCCTAGGTGCTAGACCGCTCTTGTCCGTCTACGTTATTCTTCCGGTTAGGCGCTGCCTAACCCCACCCAAGTCTAGCCTTACCCCACTCAGGCTCTGGCTAGACGCTAGCCCCGCCCCGTCATGTCTGTCTAGCGCCTCTACCGCTTTTTAGAACACTGAAAAATATTTTCGTGAAAAGTTCCCTCCCCAAAATCCTTGTTGCAAATCAAAACGCTTTATTATGACTGAACCAAATCAGATGCCTAAAGCCATCAAAACTATCAAAGCAATAACAAAATTAGAGAGTATTAATTAGGTACCTTATTAGTTCCAGGAATGAGAGTCCTAAGGGTGGACAAATGAGCATTAATTCTTTCCCTTCTCCGCCTTTCAGCCTCACTATGATTCCTCAAAGCTATCAGAGCCTTGTCCGCATGATTACCCATTTTTTGCCCAGGCTTCACCACACCCCCACAAGCTCTCCTCTCTCATTATCCAGTAACAACGATGAACTCGACGATGACCAATCGTTATTTTTTATCACCCCTTGGAACCCAAAATACTTCTCAGAAAACCCATCAAAACCACCGTCGAAAAATTCCATCTTTATTCAATTTCGGTTTTGTTTTTCAGAAATCAAGAAATATCTGGCAAAACAAATTCATGAATGGGGATAAAGCTATTAATTACAAGAAAATCTCTGTTTCTTGGTATTTTTCGTGTGTTTGGCTGCTACTTTTATTTCTACGTGGTGCCTTTCTGGGTTTCGGTAGGCCATATTTAAAGAAGGCAGAAAGTTTCCTACTCCTTGTTTGAAAATTGAAGGGTCATTACATATTACATTTTTTCTTGGACTTCCATGATACTATAATACTATTTTCTACAAGACCCTTTGTATTGTATAAAAAGGAGTCACTATTTAAAATATGCCAAATGTTATTGAGATAATGTCCGTTACAAATTGTTTTGTGTTGTTGAAAGTTTACATGGGATAATTACTCGTAGTTAAGCCCGCCTGAGACTCTAGCCCAAAAAAAAAAAAAAAAAATTCTCCCTAGTTCAATTATTTTTCTCCTTAAAAATGATATATAATTTTTTTCCCTTTTTTATTCATAGAAAACGGGAAAAAATTGGGTTGCACGGGGCCGAGAGGCCCCCTAGCTACGCCCGATAATTACAAAACTACCATGAGGTTTATCCCAATTACCAAAAAAATTAATCCAGTTATCTCTCAAAATTATAAATATCCCTTAAAGTATCACAAATATTTACTTGGGGTTACATTTATTTAACATATATTTCCATGATCATGAGGGTGTAATTTAATAAAAAGAAACAAATTGTCAAATGAAATATTTGTAATTTTGAAAGATATATAATGGAATTTTATCGAAGAAGATAAGATTAAAACTAAGAAATGCTGAATTCCAAGTGGAAGTAGTATATAATATATGCTAGTATTCTCTTCCCGATCGAGCTAAACTATCTAGAATTAATTAATTTAATATATCGATCCTTAACGTAATAACATGCCATGCAACATTGAAAAAAAAAAAAAAAAAAGGAGTCTATCGCGAATGACGTTAGCAGCAACTAAACCCATTATATTACAGAGTAGTCAACTGATTATGGAGACCTCCATCACTTGGAAGCCAATGCTTTTTCCTTTATCAATTAATTAATAATTATCATCATTATTATTAGGACTGCACTAGCTTGATAAATAAGAATTATGGTTGTGACTCTCAAGGAGCTTCCTAATCAATATATAATTAGTACGTGGAATTAAGTAATGTCACACTTCACAACTGATCAATAGTCTGATTCTTAAATGCATGGTTCTCCATCACAAAACAATGAGAGGTATATCGAAATATGTATTTATATATTGTTTGATATTTTTTAGTTTTCTAATCTATATTGTTCGACCTTGTCATTGTTTTTTTCCTTACATTTATTGAATTGATATGTTGTAATTACTGGTAGTGGCGGACGCTTTCGAATTTACAGGGGCAAAACTATAGTTGGGGGTATGAATAATTTTGGAGGGTTGAATATTAGTTTTTTCTTATAATTAGATAATTTTAATATTCAAAGTTATACATAGTAAAAAAATGAAATTTTTTTAGGTGCATAGTAGCCCCGCTTGCTCCTTGTATCCGCCTCTAAATACGCAACATCTTTATTCAGAATCAATATATGTTTAGATTGTTTTTGTTGTGATGTTCATGAATGATTACATGCGTGCGCTTTATTGGCTTGAAATTTTGAAATATATCGTACAATTTTAAATTTTATAACACAAATTAATCATTGTCCTAAAATATCAAACCTAATATATATGTATGCAGTATATGCGTGTGTTTAATTGTGTCGCAAAATGTAAGATAGGACTTGGGAAAACGTTAAGGTTGCATAATGTGAGCTCATGTGGCATAGGATTCCAAGTGATTTGTTGAAGTTTAGTTGGATATTAGCTTAAATTAATGCTGTATTATGAAATGCTAACTATAAAATCTGCAGATTAAACTAATAGATGAGTCTGTGTAGGAAATTAATGATTGAGATCAAATAACCTGTAATTTACCTAACCAAATACTAAATTGTACCTAAGTCAACCCAAAAGATGACTATATCAATATATTAAATCAATCCAAAAGTTGATGTGTTAGAAACTTGTACGGTCCATATTAACAATTTGGTATTTCATAGGGTTTATTTTTATATGGGGGCATGCTCGGTTTCCTGATGGCAATGGGGCGGGTGGTGAAGACCCGCACCGTGTCTAGAACGGTATGGGGCGGATGACTCGTCATGGGTCACGAGCGGATCGACCCATTCTCACAATGTTATAAACTAAATTAAATACAAAAATATAATGAAAAATAATATATTTATAATATATTTATAAAATATTATTTACAAAATTTATTATTATCAATTTATAAATGTTAGATATAATATAAGAATACATAAAAATTATACTATAATATATATTATATATGCAAAATATGTACTAAAATATATTTTAAAAATAAAAAATTTAGGTGGGGCGGAGTGATACCTAGACCCATTCCGTCATGGTCACGAGGTGAGGTGGCCCAAACGGGGCGGGACGGGTACCCACAGTGTCGGGTCGAATTGTCATCCCTAGTTTCTTGTGAATCGAATAAGACGAGGTCTACAAATCTAAAACTTATATTCCCTCCGTCCCACTAAGATAGGTCAATTTTCTTTTTTTGTTCGTCTCAAATATAATTTGTTTCCTTATTAAGAGTATTAATTACACAATAATAGACTAAACTACCCCTATTTAATTCACTTTGGTTGAGACTAACAATGTTATACTCTCATTTAATGCAAGGGCAAGGTAGGAAAAATATGGAAAAAAATATGATCCGAGTTATATTTATTATGTTTTCTTAATAGGTGTGAAATACTCTACTTGCATATTTTAGTGGGAAAAAGAAGTATTATTTCAAAGTCAAGTTCTCTATAACTATTGAGGGGTGAGGGCTATCTTCTTTTTTTCTCCTTTTTTTCCTTTTAAGTTTTTCACATTTTAGCAAAACTAAAATAAACTTATAATTAATTAATACACAATGTATCTCCTAAATTCAATGGCGGGAGCGAAGACACCCTAATAGGATAGGTGAATACACTAAATAGGATGAACCGATCAAACAAATTAGTTTTGATATTTTGGAATAGCCATTAATGAAACAAAGAAAAGGGAACAAAGAGATTATAGTTGTTGTACTTAATAAAGATTTCATTGGATGATCAATATGTTGTAGTACAAGGTACATTTATATAGCTAGGTGAAGAATCTAGATGGACACTTGTCACTATTCTATTGAGTACAAGGAATACGGATAAGGATGAAAATTGATGACTACACATAATCATTAGGCAATCATATGCTAAGGAAGATCATCATAGATTCAATGATGATGCAACTGAGATGACATGTGTATCACCAATGTGATCATGTATATTTTCAGCCCCCTCAATTCGAAGGAGCCTTTAGGAGCAACACCAAGTTTATTGCGTGGCGAATGAAGAATTGGCCGAAAGCGGTTTTGTGAAGATGTCCTCGCAACCCGATCATGAGAAGGCACATGTCTAACAACAATCATCTTATTCATAACTTTCTCTCGATAAAATGGATGTCAAGTTCCAAATGCTTAGTCTAGAATGCTGAACATGATTGCTTGCTAGAGAAATAGCTCCTTGATTATCAACCCAAACAATTGGTACCTGTCTTGTTTGATCCGCGAACTCTCTCAACAATGATTGCATCCAAACAATGTCACAAGTAACATGAGCTAAGCTCATGTATTCGTCAAGATTGATCTTGATACATGAGGTTGTTTCTTAGAGCTCCAAGAAACAAGATTATCTCCTAAAAACACACAAGAATCTGATGTCGATCTTCCGTCATCCAAATCGGATGCCCAATCAACATCCGCATAGCAATTAAATTCAAGTTGGATGAAGGTAGTTAGTGCGGTCAAGGTCAATTGATCCAAAGAAGATATCTAATTATTCTCTTGATCGCTTTCCAATGGGTATCCAAGAGAGTTTTCATATATTGACCGACTTTATTGACACGTAGCGATCTCATGTCTTGTAATTGTAGCATATCAAGGCCTCCAACAATTTGTCTATACAACTTGTTGTCTATTGTGGGATTTCTGTGGATTTAGACGATGAATTGTTAGTAATCATATGAGTACTAAGACCTTTAGCACCTCGCATTCCAAATTGATGATAAGGTCTTCTACATATTTTTTTCTAACTCAAGAACATCCCTTTCTTAGTTGCGTGAACTCAATCCCCAAGAAGAAATGTATCTCTCCCAAATCCTTTAATGAAAAATGTTGATTCATCCGACAATGCCGATGAATGGCATGATTGTTATTTCCTCGTAACAATAATGTCATCAACATAAGTTAAGACAAGAATTGTACGAGATTGATCATGTTTAATGTACAAAGAGTCATGTCACTCTAGAAACAATGAATCCCAGAGATAACATGACACTCCCCAATTTGATTGACCATGCTCGAAGCTTGCTTGAGCCCATACAAGGATTTAGTGAGCTTGCACACCATGTTTTGTCCCTTCAAAAGTTCAAACCCGGAGGTTGTTCCATATATAACTCGTATCAATATCTCCATTCAAAAATGCATTATCCTCACCCAATTGTCTAATCCTCCATCCCTTTGATAAGGGAATGGACAAAACAACTCGATGGTAGAAGGTTTAATCATGTGTAAGTTTCTCGATAATCAAAACCACCAATCGAGTGTATCCCTCGCTACAAGCCTACCAGATTTGGCTAGAGATCCATCTGCATTTTCTTGGTTTTGTATACCCATTTGCACCCAATAACCTCTCTGTTGGGTGGTAATGGACACAAGATCCAAGTGTTATTTTTAAGCAAAGCCTCGATACTCTCTATTCATGGCATCTTTCCATTCTGGCTGACTCAAGGCATCCTCCAAATTCAGCTGCTCGGTCAATGGTTCAACAATGTATGCCTTAGGCTTATAGATCCCAGACTTGGATCTTGTCATCATTGAATGAGTACCTGTCACACTGGGAGAAACATCATTAGCAGGTAAATTAGCATTCTCAATAGGTAAATCAATTGTAATAGTACCACCATACTTGTGTAGAAGGAGATGAGGAGTGTGTGATAGGTGAAGTGTTATTGTTGTCGAAATCTTGTGTCTTTGGAGTGTGTAATGAAGGAACAAAGGGACTTGAGTGGGGTGAAGGAGGAGGTGCATTAGGGTGATTAGATAAACAAGCTTAAATAAGAGACCTACTTGTTGATGGGATTGTTCTTGCTCGTGAGTGAAAGCTCTTTTGAGAAGAAATGTGTTCTCATCAAAGATGACATGCCTAGTTATAATGACCCTTTTAGTGGGCAACAACACCTTATAGCCTTTATACCGAGGATGATATCCAAGAAAATACTTGGGTAAGCTTCTGGTTCAAGCTTGTTGTGGTTATATGGTCTTAGATAAGGAAAACATAGACAACCAAATACCTTTAAGTTGTGATAATCGGCTTAACACCTGTAAGAACCTCATAAGGACTCTTATAGTGGAGGATTTTTTAAGGTGTTCTATTAATGAGGTGCACAACACTAGTAAAGGCATCATTCCAATGCTTAGAAGGCAATCGGATTGATCGAGAAGGAAAGTCCTGTTTCTACAATGTGTCTATGTTTCCTTTCTCGCTAAAGCCATTTTGCTCGAGTATATGGGCATGATATTCTATGATGAATGCCATTATCATAAAAAAAAAAAAAATTGGCCAAAGCCTTGAATTCTCCCCATCACTTTGAACACATTTTATTTTCTTATTAAATTGTGTTTCAATGTGAGCTTTGAGGTGCATAAATGCGGCCTTAGTATCGATTTAGCCTTGAGAGGTAAAACCAAGTATATCTTGTAGCATCATCTATAAAGCTAACATAGTAAGTATAACCATGAAAGGACTTAATAGGTGCCGCCCCAAAGATCGATATGTATAACATCAAACATGTCATAATGATGAGAATCGAATGGAAAAAGGTAACTTGTGACATTTAGACTGAGACAAGGAAAGCAAATAAAATTACTTTGATTATCAAAGAAAGGAATATTACAACTTTGTAGTGCTTTCTTGACAATCTCAACAGATGCATGACCTAGTCTAGAATGCCATAAGGTTATATCTACTTTGTTTCTAACTTCAGCAGATTAGCAACAAGCTTTCTGTTTGATTGAATGGAAAGGAAGAAGAATCGAACTCGAGACTTTGTGAGATGGAAATTGTAGAGCCATTTTCAAGTCTCCATCGGAGAGAGACCTCCCCGACGCCGGTCCTTCACAAGACAAACAAACGGGTGAAATTCAAAGAAAACTTTGTTATCTCTAGCAAACCGAGCAACACCGATAAGGTTCTTAGTTATGTGAGGAACATGTAACAAATTTTTAAGAATGAATTCATGAGAGGAAACAGAATGTGGTGACTTTACAATTGAATTACCAACATGAGAAATAGCCAAACTGTTCCATTTCCCATTTGGACCTTCTTACGCCTTGATAATTTGCGCCAAGTTCGATTACTCATATCATGTGATATGGTTAGTTTCTCCGTAATCCGGTACCCGATATATCATCATCGACACTTCGATCCTCCAAGATTAGCAATATTTGCTTTGAGTGGTTTGAAGAGTTGGAACCCTATTGATATTGGTTGCCTCCACTTGGGATTGAAACCGAGGTCACTCCTATAGTAACACTTATCTCAGATGGTTATTATAATGGCAGATTTGGCATCTCGCCTATTATTGAAGTAATTTCCGCCACCTCTTCCTCTTGATTTCCACTCCTACCTCTGCCTCTAGATCCTTGAGGTGCATTTCTTCCTCTACCACCATATGAACTTCCTCCTCTTCCGTAAGAATTTGTATGAGTCTTTGAGATTAACAGATAAGCCAGGGCCTTCTAGCCGTGAGAGTACTCTCAAGAGATTCCAATCAATTTTTAAAACTCAAAGAATAGAGTAAAGTTCTCAGCGAGGGTGCAAGGGATAGCTCTTGAAGTGACTCGAGACCAATACAACATTATATTCAGACCCCAAACAGATAGAATATAAGAAATCGATGTGGGTCACTCACCTTTTCTCCCGCAGAGGTTAATAAGTCACAACAACTTTTTACCTTTGAAGTATTCCCTCATGGACAAACTTCCTTTTTTGGTGGTCCGTAATTGCAATCGATATTGCATAAGTTTGGGCCGAGTTCGACTAGAAAAAGTAGTCTCCAAGGATTCCCAAATCTCCTTAGAGGTATTAAATCCAACAGTGGATATCAAAATACTATCAGACAAGGAAGACAACAACCAGGAAGCAAGAAGTTGATCTTGCCTGGTCCAGGTGGAATAAGCAGGGTTCAAAACATTGTTACCAGATGTACCTGGATATACTCCGGTGGCATAGCCACTGTGCCATTGATGTATCCAAGAAGACCATAGCCTCGAATAGTCAAGCAAAACTTGCTGCCTCCATACTAGATAGTTAGAGTCACTAAGCTTGGTGGATATGAGCCGGCTTTGTAGCCGGATGACTTGCTCTTGAGATGTTGTTGCCATGATGAGCTAAAGATGGAAAGCAAAAAGAAAAAGGGATGGAGTACCAGAGACAGGTTCTTCAACCTGCTCTGATACCATTTTGGTATTTTGGAATATCCATTAATGAAACAGTAAAAGGGAACAAAGAGAATATAGTTGTTGTACTCAATAACATTTCATTGGATGATCAATATGTTGTAGTACAAGACACATTTATACAGCTAGGTGAAGAATCTAGATGGACACTTGTCACTATTCTATTGAGTACAAAGAATACGGATAAATATAAAAATTGACAGCTACACATAATCATTAGGCAATCATATGTTAAGGAAGATCATCATAGGATTCAGTGATGATGCAATCTGAGCTGCCATGTGTATCACCAATGTGATCATGTATATTTTCAATTAGCACTCATTTTTAAAAAAAAAAAAAAAAGAATTATCACTAATTTTTCTTTTAAAAAAGGTGGGCCCGGGCCCACATTGGCCCACCACTGGATCCGCCACCGCCAGTGATCTCTTTGTAATTTTATAGAAGTATATTAATGCTCGATTCCAGTTAAAAGCCTGTGATTTGTAAATCATATATATAATGTATCCCCATTTAATAATAATAATTATGATGATGATGGTGATGACGAATAATAATATGTTGACAAGTTAATTTCAAACCTAAAAAAGTTTACGTATAACTCTACTTGTTGATAATGCATGCACTAATGCTCTAATATTGCTGTCTGTAAATTACTAAATTGGTTACCTAATTCTATGGAACCTGGTAGCCATGAGACGTGTATATCTACTGAAGCTAAAAATAAGGGCTTTAACGTTTGTTCAACTTATAATAATTCTACTCGATGGAGTCCACTAAGAAACATCTAACAATCTTGCTTGGCCCAAATAAAACACATTAGAGGATTCCTTAAACCAACACATACAAGTGATTGGGAAGAAATACTGGCTAAAAGCCCATATCTTACCTTAACTAAAGACGCGCTCTAAATTTTAGCAGCAAACAAAAATTAATCATCTACTATTATTCCACTTAAATTAAGTAACATATCCAATTTGACCTGTAAAGTGTTGTAAGTGTCCAACATATTTTCCAATGATAAAGTCAGTAAAGCTCGAAAAGTTTAATCAATCACTCAATCATACACGTGTTACAGCGTATGCGAGCCAAACTGTGCACCATTTATTCATAGCCAAAATCTTTTTCCCCTAGCCCAACTAATTTTTTTCTTTACGAAAAACATATAATTTTTTTATAACAATTTTTCCACTAAAAGAAATTAGAAAAAAAAATTTGGGTGCGCGAGGGGTTGAGTATGTGTATAAATCATTAATAGTGTTTTCTCCCCAAAAAAACAAAATTTAAATAGTGTGCATTTTCAAGATTGCACTTTATAACCAAAGAGGGGTATATTTACCGGTAGGGAAAATTAGAAAATTGGTCCTACAAGTTGGCTTGTTGAGACTTTTGGTCCTCTAAGTTGGCTGCTTGAACATTAGTCCTCTAAGTTATGAAATTTCGGACTTTTGGTCCTCTTAGTTGGCATGTTTGAAAATTAGTCCTCTAAGTTATGAAATTTCGAAATTCCGTCCGATTTTCACGGAAATTTTTCAATCCACCGAAAATTACCGACTAAGATCTAAAATGACATCGTCACGAGCACAATTCTCTTTCAAGAGTATGCAAAACATCACCTTCCACGCCGGCAACCATAAAATCTTCTTCTGGATTATCAATTGTCCAAGAAGTTCGTACTTGCGCTCATTTTCCACACGCAAATCGGACTTCTTAGATGATTGATAATCCTAGTTAAGATTTTATGGTTGCCAAAGTGGAAGCGTGATATTTTGCATACTCTTGAAAGAGAATTGTGCTCGCATCGCCGTTTTTAGATCCTAGTAAGCAATTTCCGGTGGATTGAAAAATTTCCTGAAAATCGGACAAAAATCTGAAATTTCATAACTTAGAGGACTAATTTTCAAACAAAGCCAACTTAGAGGACCAAAAGTCCGAAATTGCACAACTTAGAAGACTAATGTTAAAACAGCCAACTTAGAGGACCAAAAGTCTCAACAGCCAACTTGTAGGACCAATTTTCTAATTTTCCCTTTACCTGGGTATGTAAAACACAAGTGTGATGGTAATTGATATTGAAAAAGAGTCTACTCCTATGGGGTAGTTTGATCTTTGACCACATTTGAGTGAACATTATTAAATGCCCGACATATGCACAAACCAAATAGCAAGATAAATATAAACGAATGAACTAGGGATATTTTGTTAAGCAAATGCAAATTTCAACGGCGTGTTTATAATTTTAAAAGATAGTTGAAGTTTTGTTATTAGGCCAAACATCAAATGTGGGTTTTGATAATTTACTCTGGTAAGATTTAATGCCAAAAATGTTATCTTATGTGTAGCTTGATTGATTGACTTGTATTTTGCATGTATTTTGGGCTTAATATTGGCTAGAATGTGTTGATATCGTGCATTATATGAATAAATAGGGTTTTATTCATGTTTTGTGGAAAAGGATTACGCTTTGCTCGTTTGTAGGAATATATCTATAATTGTAGCATTTTGGCAACAATTGAGCATTGCAACCGCCAATACTTGAGGTAAAAGACGAAGTTTGGAGTTGAATCGAGAAGAAATCGGACGAACCGGCAAAAACGGAAGAAAATAGCCAAGTGCTTGATGTTACGGTGAGCACGGGCGGGCGTGCTCCCCAAGACGGCCCCGTGCTCAACCCATACCTGAAGAATAAGAGTTCGACCTATAGCACGACGGCCTGTGCCATATGGGCACGCCCGTGCTCTCTTGAGAAAGATGATCAATCCATGCGGCACCTAGCACGTCGTGCTCCACTGCGGGAAAAAGCAGAGGTTAATCCGTTTTCAACTAGGTTTCGACCCGAAAAAGTACAAATAGATCGGGGTGGCCACAAACAGGACACGCCGATTTTACCCTAAAAACCAGGAGAAAGAGAGCGCTTTTCCACCGGATACTTCTAGAGATCAATCAAGACCGCAACCACACCTTCGAGGATTGAAGATAGATCGAGAGACCATCATCATCCCCGAGTCACTTATTCCATCGTATCGTTATTTCAATTAGTTAGATTTTGATTATAAATATTTTGTCTATGAATAGTTTATCTTCAATGTCCTGGCTAAACACTTTGTGATTCCGGGTTTGGGAGTAGGTCAATAAACATTTTTATTTGATGATTAAGGATAATTGAAGTTAATGTTTTCTTTCTCTATTCAAGTACTTTGCTTTAATTCTTGTTTTATCAAAAGGCATTTGATCTAAACTCATTTGATGTATTGATTCATAAATCTAACCGATGAGTTTCAATACTAGATCTTGAATACTTGACACAAATAGATTGCATGATTGAGAAGTCTCAGAATAATTGTGAGATCTTATAATCTTTTGAACTTTTGGGAGTTGGATATTTCATATTGAGTAGAGATGCTTTAATATAGATATTCCAATCAACGCTTTTACATACATCTCGAGAGAGAGAGGTAAGGCCTTGTTTGTTTATATTTCCAATGACCTCTTTCCAGCTTTCAACTATACATAAAAGTGGAATCATGTTTGTTTATAAAATTTCCAATGGAAATCATCATTTTCATTTTCTATTTTTCACATAAAACAACATCTCAAACCTATAATTTCTATTCTCAAACCTATACACTACCTTACATCACTCATCATTACTTATCAATCACTATTCTCATATTTTAACCCAATTATATATGTGGGACCCACCATTACCAACTTTATCTACTTAAAATATTACTATTTTTAAATTATAACTATCTAATGGGACCCACTAACTATAATCTTACAAATATAATATTATATATTCAAATTAAAATATTGAAGTGGACCCCACCACTACCAACTTTTCAATTATTATATACATAAAATAATATTTCAAAACTACTCAAACCAAACACAATCTCATTTCCAACCCTACATAAAAGACATTTCAATTCATTCATCCAAACACAATCCCAATTTCCACACGAAAACCAATAAATTCTCAAAATTCTATTTCCAACTCCGTAAACCTGAAATGGACCATGGAAACATAAACAAACAGCCCTAAATTACTTTGGTGATTGGTCTATAGAGAAGAATACATTTAACCTCGGTTTGATTAATCTAAGAATAAAAGTGGGATATTAATCAAAACCATAACCCAGGAATCCATCCATCCATACTTGATCTTTCAATCGCTTTTGCTTTGTTATTTTAGGATTAAATTCCGCTTTAGTAGTAATAAAACCAATCCTTCAACTTTCGATCGTTTAGATAAAAATAAGACTATTATAATCCAATACTTAGTACATTAATTTATTAGTCCCTGTGGATTCGACCTTGCTAACCCTATTATATAAATCAAACGTACACTTGCGGTGAAGCTAAGAAAATAGGCGAACAAGTTTTTTGGCGCCGTTGCGGATTAATTAAATTTTTAGTACTAATATTGCGATAAATAAAACTATTCTTAATCTAGACATTTTATTTTTATTTTTTTAGTTTGTTGTTTAATTTTACTTCTACCGTGGTTGACTTGTTTTCTTTAGTTGGTTCGGGTAGTGCATGATCACCGCTATAAGCAAGGAGAATTAGCACCGTTCATACCGGAGGTTGAGGCTTTTGCTCAAATAAATAGTGCAGCTACTAAACGGGCGAGAAAGACAAGAGGATCAAACTACGGCGGGCATAGAGAGACGACAACAGAGCAGGCAATAATTGGGTCAATAACGGAGGTAACAACCAGGCCAACAGGTCAATGTCGAGTTACCGATTCGAGGTTCCAAAGGCTCAGGCGATCAACAAAGAAAGCGATTCGCGATTCACTTTCGCCAATCAATCACAACTATTGTGGAATTGCCAATGTCCCAATCAATGCGAATAATTTTGAGTTGAAGCCAAAGACCGATATCGATGGTGCAGAGAATCGGTTGGGGTTTCCCGTCCAAGATCCCAACTCTCATCTTGCAAATTTCATACAGATTTGCAATACTATCAAGATGAATGGGGTGGACCGATGATGTTATACGTCTTCGCCTATTCCCTTTCTCTTTAAGGGATAAGTGCTAGAATCAAGCTAGCACCCTAACTAACTCGGAGAGTGTGAACAATTGGGATGAGCCGAGTCGAGGTTTTTGTTCAAATATTTCCCACCAAGTAAGACACTACTTAAAAGCGAGATCACTCGATTCAGCGGTTTGATTCTCGAGCCTTTGTACGAGGCCTAGGAGAGATTCCGGATTTGTTGAGGAGGTGCCCACAAAGACGGATTTCCGAGGATCAACGGCTCTATTTTTTTTACAATGGGTTGATGGGACAGACTAGATCGTTTGTGGATGCTTTGCAGGGGGCGTCTACTTGCAAGGTTTCCGGCGATGCGTTCAACTTATTGGAGAGATGACCATGAATAGCTATTAGTGGCCCTCCGAGAGGACTAATGTGAAAAGGGTAGCCGAAGTGTCGATTCGGACCCACCAAGGAGTTGACAACCCGGATGGCCGTCGACGAGCCAATTAAGTGCTTTGACTAAGGTAAATGAGGGAAACACGGGTGCAAGTAATGGGGAGTTCATCTAGATCTAATAGAGGAAGCAAATTATGTGAATAACTGCACTTTCAACAATTTCCTAAACAATCAAAATCCCACTCATTACCATCCGGGCTTGAGGAACCACGAGAACTTCTCCTACGCAAACACGAAGAACGTGATGCAACCACCACCGGGGTTTAATGTGACAAACGGTGTTATTATCGCAAATCATAAGCCAACCATGGAGGATATGTTCACCTCGTTTATGAGTGAGACGAGAAACAAGTTCAACAAGGATGAGGCAAAGATGGATAAAATTGAAAACCATGTCACCCAAGTGGGGTCCCACATGAAGAATATTGAAACCCAAATTGGTCAAATAGCTACGATTATTGGTGGACAAAGATCATCAAAGGCTAATTTCCGAGCAACACCGAGATAAACCCAAAGGAACAATGTAAAGTTATTCGTCTGGCGAGGAGTGGAACGGAATACGAGGGGCGAAAATACCAAAAATTCTGAAAATCGCAGGACGGCACGGCCCGCGCGCACCGCATGGCCGCCCATGCGCCCCTTTGAACGGCGATTGATGTGCCGGGAGATCGCGAAACGAGGAAAATTGCGAGGTTGAGGCCGAGGAAGGAGTTGAGGAACATCGTGTTGAACAAAAAGGGGCCGGTGCTTAAATCTTCCTCTAACCCTTATATTTCTAAACTTAATATCCCCCTTCCTTTTCCCCAACGTTTTCAAAAGAAAAAAATTAGATGCGCAATTTGCTAAGTATTTAGATATTTTTAAAAACGCATATTAACATTCCTTTTGCGCGCATGGAGCAGTGCCCAATTACGCTAGATTCTTGAAGGATATTATGTCAAAGAAGCGGAAGATGACTAGTTTCGAGACAAATCAATGACAGAGGAGTGCAATGCAATAATTCAAAGGAAACTACCACGAAATTAAAAGATCCGGGGAGTTTCACTATCCTCAGGCTATTGGTGATGTTTTCTTTAAGAAAACACTTTGTGATTTAAAAGCGAGTATTAACTTAATGCCCTTTGTCTATTTTCGTGCAACTTGGATTGGGAGAGGTGGCCGCCTCGGTCACCTTACAACTCGCGGACCGATCACTTACTTATCCAAAGGGAATCATTGAGGATGTACTTGTCAAAGTGGATAAATTCATATTCCCCCGGATTTCTTGTCTTTGATATGGAGGAGGATAAAGACGTCCCTTTGATACTTGGGCGTCCATTCCTAGCTACGGGAAGGCCTTAATAGATATGCAAAAGGAGAGCTCACGTTACGGGTTAATGATGAGCATGATTTATTTACTATCTATAAGGCACTTCAATTTCATGACGGTGTGGAACATTGTAAATTCATTGACGTAGTTGAATCTTGCATTGATGAGTATGCGGATCATACATTATTTAGAGATAATTTGGAGTTTGGTCTCGACACATTCGTGTTCAACATCGAACATGACTATTGATATTGATAACCAAGACTTGTATAATTGCATTTGTGCTTTGGATAATATGCAGAACTACCGAGGAGCGCAAGAGGCGCGCACACGCGCGAACAATGTATGAGAGTCGGTTCTACGGGCGCACGGCCCGTGCTCTTGAGCACGCCCAGTGTCGTCGTGCGCATAGCCAAGGACAATCAAGAAATCGACGACGGCACGACGACCCGTGTCAAATGGCACGGCAACAGGCTAAGCTCGAGAAAGCCCTAAGAAATTCGACGATGGCACGGCAACCCGTGCCCTGGTGGTCGAGACAAAAGAAGAAACCCTTGAAGACGGCACAACCCATTCCCATGAGCACGGGCAGCCCGTGCGTCCATCCGATGAGGCCAACTCTAACCTGTAACTCAAGCCCTTGCCCGAGCATCTCAAATATGCATTCCTTGGAGCAAATAACACGAGTCCGAATCGTATCATCTCTTTTAACTTCAGTTCAACTCGATAAATTGCTTAGGGTTTTAAGAAAACATAAGTCGGCGATATATTGGTCAATCTCTCGATTTAAAAGGCATTAGTTGATCGATCGTAATGCATAAGATTAGAATGGAAGATGTCTATAAACCTTCGTGCAAAATTAAAGATGATTAAACCCTATAATGCAAGAAGTCGTTAGAAAAGAAGTTTTAAAATGGTTAGATCTTTGAATTATATATGTTATTTCTAACGAGTTCTTGGGTAAGTCCTAGACAAGTGGTGTCAAGAAATGGGGATGACGGTAGTGATAAACGAAAGTGATGAGCTTATAGCGACTAGAGTAGTTCTTGGATGGCAAATTTGTATTGATTATAGGAAGTTAAATGATGTTACTCGCAAAGATCACTTTCCTATTCCCTTTATTGATATGATGCTTGATCGTTTGATATGATTACTATTGTTTTCTCGATGGTTATTCCGGTATAATCGATCATGATTGCCCCGAGGTCCAAGAGAAGACGACCTTTACATGCCCCTATGGTACATTTGCATTTCGCAGAATACCATTCGGACATTGTAATGTGTGCCCGCTACTTTTCAAAGATGCATGATGGCTATCTTCCATGATTTCATTGAGAAAATAATGGAGGTCTTTATGGATGATTTTTCCGTGTTTGGAGATTCATATGATCACTTTGCTTGATAACCTTTCTCTAGTTTTGTAGAGATGCGAGGAGACTAACCTTGTTTTAAATTGGGAAAAGTGCCATTTCATGGTACAAGATGGCATTGTTTTAGGCCACCGAGTCTCTTCTCGGGTTTGGAAGTTGATAGAGCAAAGGTCGTGGCAATTGAAAAACTCCCACCTCCAACAAACGAAAGCCATTAGAAGTTTTGGGGCACGCCGATTCTACTGAAGGTTTATCCGTGACTTTTCTAAAATCACTAAACCTTTAAGTCGATTATTAGAAAAAGATATCGCTTTCAATTTTTCCAATGATTGTTTCCAGGCTTTTGAGATTCTCAAGAAGGCTTTGGTGACATCACCGATTCTAGTAGTTCCTGATTGAGTCAGCTCTTGAGCTTATGTGTGATGCCAGCGACTTTGCGTTGGGGCTGTTTTGGGTCGAAAAGAGACAAGATGTTCGTAGTCATCTACTATGCGAGCAGAACTTTAGACAACGCCCAAAAAACTACACCACCACCGAGAAGAAATGCTTTGGCAATCGTGTTCGCATTCGATAAGTTCCGGTCTTACTTGATTGGAACTAAGACGATAGTCCACACCGACCACACGACAATAAAATATCTATTCGACAAGAAGGATGCCAAATCGAGATTGATTCGATGGATCATTTTGTTCTGAATTCGATGTAGAAATTCGAGATAGAAAGAGTCTGCGAGAATGTAGTAGCCAATCACTTGTCCATATTGGAATACAAGAAGGAGGAGAAAGAAAACACGGAGGCGATTAAGGAGGAGTTCCCGATGAGCAACTTATGATGTTACAAGCTAAATTCCCATGGTATGCAGATTTTGTTAACTATTTGGTTGCGGGTCTTGCCTCCGGATTTATCATCTTATCAATCAAAGAAGAAATTCCTCCATGACGTCAAGTTCTACATGTAGGACGACCCCTTGCTCTTTAAGAGGTGCGCCGACACCATCATTCGACGATGTGTGCCTCAAGAAGAGTGGGGAGGGAGCTCTACAACAGTGCCATTCTTCACCTTCCGGGGACACTTTGTCCGACTCGCAAATGACGGCTAAGGTATTGCAAAGTGGATTATACGGCCTACGTTATCTAATGATTGCTATCTATTTGTACAACAATGTGATAGGTGCCGGCGGATGGGGAACATCTCGAGACGACATGAGATGCCCATGACCAATGTGATGGAGGTTGAACTCTTTGATGTGTGGGGATCGACTTCATGGGCCCCTTCCCATCTTCGTTGGGTTATCAATACATTCTACTTGCAAGGGAATACGTATCTCGATGGGTTGAGGCGATTCCCGCACAAACCAACGAGGCGCGAGTAGTGCTCAAATTCCTAAAGAAAAATATATTCACTCGGTTTGGTACCCGAGAGCTTTGATTAGCGACGGGGTCACACTTTGTGAATAAATTAATGAGCACTCTACTTGCAAAGTATGGGGTCAAGCACAAGGCGGCATTAGCATACCATCCGCAAGCAAACGGGCAAGCGAGGTAGCCAATCGCGAGATTAAGCGATTTTGGAGAAGATGGTAAACATAAATCGTAAAGATTGGGCCATAAAGCTAGATGACGACATTATGGGCATATCGGATCGCATACAAGACACCATTGGGCACTTCACCATATCGTTAGTATTTGGGAAATCGTGTCACTTGCCCGTCGAATTGGAGCATAAGGCGTTTTGGGATGTGAAGAAGTTAAATTTTGACCTCCAAGCGGCGGGTGTGAAGAGGCTCTTGCACTTAAATGAGATGGAGAAATTCCGGATGAAGCCTATGAAAATTCTCGGATTTACAAGGAGCGAACCAAAAGATGGCACGATCGAATGATAAAGAAGAAAGAGTCTTTACTTGGGTGAACAAGTCCTTTTGTTTAACTCGCGTCTTAAACTCTTTCCGGAAAACTTAAGTCTAGATGGTCGGGCCGTTTGTGATAAAGAAGGTGTTAAACCCTCCGGAATAGTGGAGTTGTTGAGCCGAGATGAGGAGACGTTCATGGTAAATGGCCGAGGATCAAACATTACTTAAGCCGCGATCAAAAGGAAGAGGTGACACGCCTCACTTTGCTGTGAGCCGTGATCGACTAAACAAAGCCAAGCTATAGACGTTAAATTTAGCGTTTGGGAGGCAACCCAATAGTTTTGTTGTTTTATTTCTTCCCATGTTTTCTTGGTTTGTTTTTTTTTTTTTCTAAGCTAGGATTTAATTGTTTTCATAGGTTAGAAGTTTTCCATATAAAAAAACGAGTGTGTGCGGTACCAAAGACGGGCAGCTCGTGCGCATTGCGCACGCGCCCGTGCGGTGCCCAGGTCTTTTGGGATCGAGACTTCGCCCCCAAGACGGCGGCCCGTACCATATGAGCACGCCGTGCACACTTTTCTCAAGATTAAAACAAGCGCATGGGGTATTTTTTCACACAAATTCATCTTCCCCTCGCGTGCGGACATACAAGAGACGAACCCCCTCAAATTTTTTACAAAAATCTTGCTAGAGTATCATTCCAAATCACTTCCCACACTACCCTAACATGAATTACACTTGTGAAAATTGCTTTGAAGCAAGAATTGGGGTATAAGCACCTAGGGTTTTCAAAATCCAACTCTCTTCAAATTCTCGGGATTTAAGGTATGAATTACACTTTTTATGGAAAATTTCTTGAGGATTATGGATTAGGGTTGATATATGATGCTTGTTTGATACTTTTGCCATGATTTTGATTGAAATTTTCTATTGGGCATTTTCTCGAACACCTTGTGGGTTGTTGAATTATGATGATTTTGGTTGATTACTTGATCGATTATACATGTGCTAGATTGTTTAGGGTGTTAGTGGCTAGGATTCTCGGCAATTATATTGGTATTTGAGTTGAAAGCTTAATTGTGGATTAAATTGTTGAGATAAGACTCTATGCCTTTGTTGGATTGTTGTATTAATTCATCGCTCGCTTTTACTTGCACGTATGTATTCTCACGATTGTTTTGACAGTACTAATTCAAACAAATGGCCGAACCACAAAGAGGTCGGGGTGGACATCGAGAGACCCGCTCGGGAGATAGACCCAAACAGCCCGCTTGCCTGTGGACTCACTTTCACCGAGCACGATATCTTTGAGCAATGGAACCGGCTCATCACTCGGTCTTTCATACCCACACGCTATGCCAACGATGAGTGTACCCCGAGCTCGGGATACATGAGAGGTGTGGCAAATGTTTGAACGAGTTGGATGGACCGCTTTCATGCAAGGGTGGTGGCCAACCTACAAGACACTCGCACTTGAGTTCTTAAGCACCGTCCTAGGTTACTAAACACTACCAAGAAACGAGCCTCGGAAAATCCATTTCGGGATGGGCAACGAATGGAGGAAATCACGATCGCCGAATCCGAATCGATTTTTGGGGTACCATCAAATGCCCCGTACCAAACGGCCGCAAATTACAACTCGCGTGAATTCGGCGGTTGTTGACAAAACCCCGAAACCGCTTCATGCAATATGCCGCACGCTCTTCCAAGGCATCGTCACTCCGTAACCCCATATTCCGTTATATTCAAAAAGTGACGGCCCATTCAGTGTTCGCCCGGTACAACAACGGGGTATGCAAGCGAGATAGCTATACCTATTATGGTGTATGCTCACCCGCACCCCTTATAACATGGCGGCATACTTTGTGGAACACGCCGTCTACATACAACAAACATGACGTGGGAAAATCTTAATCGGGAATGATAACCCCCATTGCGCAAAGATTTCGGGGTCGACATGAGCCGTATGGAGCCATTAGCGGGCAGCCGAAGCATCAACATGAGCGCCCTTCACACCATGAAGATTATCGCAATAAGGAGAATATCCTCTGTTTTCAACAAAAAGTCGGGTTGGCGTTTTCCTTCCTAACCTCCGCCACACTCATTGTGGTTGACAACCAAATCAATCGCTCATGTACTCGACGAACATATCGTAGTCATGGAAGGTTTAGCGCAAAGCAGAAAAAGGCGAAGGGTAGCGGTTACCCAATGAAGAAGACTTGGTGATGGAGCGTAGTGTAAGTCAAGCGGCTACGATAATCTGAGGGGGTGAATAGATTATCTCCATCTTTTCGATTTCGCCCTTTTTTCGAACAAAACAAGCCAAGACAATAATAAAGGTGCGGGAAGTAAATAACACACGTCGATTTATAGAGGTTCAACCCACCTAGGGCCTAATCCTCTACCACCCCAAAGATATCCGGGATGGATTTCAAAAAGAAAAAGATTTTATTAATTACCAAAATTAATACAACACCTTACAACATCACCTTGAAGAGCACCACACTCTTCTACAACACCACCTTTGAGATTATCACAATCTCTCTTGAAGATTACCACAATCTCCAATGGCACCTTGTGAAGATCACCACAATCTTCAACCTTGAAGAATACCAAATTCTTCAACACCTTGACAAGAAGATTACCACAATCTTCTTACACCTAACACCTAGATCACCCAAGTGTGTTCTTACCACAAAGAACACTCACAAGGATATCTTGTGTTGAATGATTACCCAATAATTCAAGATTACAACTCGATAATGAATTATACAATTGAGTGCAAGTGTAATCAAGAATCAAGCCTAGACCTCAAGAATGTGAAAGTGATAAACTAGGCAAATTACAACAAGAATAAAGACAATGAAGAACAAGTGTTTGCTTTGAATGTATCATGTTGTGTTGTAGTATTCTCTCTTGTTGTTGTGCTTCAAATCTTCCTCTATTTATAGGAGATGATTGATCATGGATAGACTCCTCTTGGGGACTGATTTCTACAAACAAAATGCAATTAATATCAAGATTATAGCTGTTAAAATCAACCCCACAAATTAAGGAAAAGTTGTCTCAAAACTCAACGGATAGTTTGTTGTCAAAAGGGTTTGCGACCGGTCGCGCAAAGATAAATTTGAAATAAATTTTTCACAAAAATTACACTGTGTGGACCGGTAGACGGGGTCCGACCCGGTCACCCTAGGGTCCAACCGGTTGCCCTCTTCAAAAAAACAATACATAGAAGTTTGCAATTTTGAACAAACCTTCAGTGCACCGGTCGCCACTATAGGGTGACCGTCACCCTCACCATTTTCTCGCAAACATTAAGTTTTCTATTTTGCACAACTTTTAGGTACGGGTTGCCCTATAGGGCGACCTGGTTGACCTCAAAACAAAAGTGTTGTCCAATATTTTATCGAAAATAAACTTCAAGAAATACTTGAAAAATAGTAAAAACATTTTAGACCGATCGGGAGTATTAGGACAACATTTAGAAATATTGTTTTGGTGTAAAAACACATTAACACAAAATCATCAAAAGTGTTGTCCAATATTTCTTGAAAATAAACTCAAGAAATACTCCGGATAAATATTAAAACCATCTTAAATCATTTAGGAGTATTTGGACAACAATTAAGAACATTGTTTTGGTGTAAAAAAAAAAATCATCAAAATCATGATAAAACCATTTATCAAACAATCTCCCCTTTTGATGATTTCAAACCAAAACAATTTAACAATGTCGATTTTGAAAACAAAACAATTTTACCTAGGTTAAAAATGAACTATTCGTTGTGAGCAACAATATTCCACGCAACATAAACACAAACGGGGTCCGACCGGTCACCCTAGGGTCCAACCGGTTGCCCTCTTCAAAAAAACAATACATAGAAGTTTGCAATTTTGAACAAACCTTCAGTACCGGCCGCCTATAGGGTGACCGGTCACCCTCACCATTTTCTCGCAAACATTAAGTTTTCTATTTTGCACAACTTTTAGGTACGGGTTGCCCTATAGCAGCGACGAGGTTGACCTCAAAACAAAATTGTTGTCCAACATTTTATCGAAAATAAACTTCAAGAAATACTTGAAAAATAGTAAAAACATTTTAGACCGATCGGGAGTATTAGGACAACATTTAGAAATATTGTTTTGGTGTAAAAACACATTAACACAAAATCATCAAAAGTGTTGTCCAATATTTCTTGAAAATAAACTCAAGAAATACTCCGGATAAATATTAAAACCATTTTAAATCATTTAGGAGTATTTGGACAACAATTAAGAACATTGTTTTGGTGTAAAAAAATCATCAAAATCATGATAAAACCATTTATCAAACAATCTCCCCCTTTTTTGATGATTACAAACCAAAACAATTTAACAATGTCGGTTTTGAAAACAAAACAATTTTACCGGTTAAAAATGAACTATTCGTTGTGAGCGACAATATTCCACGCAACATAAACACAAGGATGGGAGTATAGATTTTCAAAACCATTTTTGCAAAAGCTCCCCTATCAATATGCACAACAAGAGTAGTATAGAAGCAATCAACCAAAAGCTAAAAGCTCGGCTTTTTACAACTTGAGCTTAAGTATCAAGAGCTTATAAGCTCCTCACAACAAAACATCATTTACATGAATATGAGTCCATAATACATCAAATGGACTAAGTATAATCCACAACTTGTGGCTTTTAATAGCCACAACTTATAAAGCATCTTTCTCGAGCTTATTTTAGCTTCTTTGAGCTAATAAACTTATAACCTGTTTTTCCCCTTTGGAATCATTAAAAAGAATATTAGCACGATAAAAACATCATATATCCATATCAAAGTGCGCAATGTAACCGATTTATCGAGCTATAAGAACATTGAAGCTTATAAGCCAAATAAGAGGGAAAAGTCAATCATATGACTTGTAGAAGCTTATGAAAACTCATTTGATTTGCAAAACATGATCTCTATAAATATATAAGACTTTTGAAATCGAGAGAATCATGCGGGTGATGAATTTTTCATTTAAACGTTTTATCGAACACTTGGCGGGCCAAAAGTTGAAGAAGATATATATAACCCTTGTAAATGTAATCAAGCCAAGTTTTTTATCACCAAAAATAGTTTTACTAATATAATCCAACAACAATCATCATACAAAACACAAATTCCATCAATATATCAAGTAGAAGTATTTTCTCAAGGTTCAACCCAATTGAGATAAAGGAGTAGAATTCTTACCATTTAATCGGTAAAGATGAGCAACAATGATGATAAACGAGCTAGATAATCCTCAAAATATGAAATTTATGCAACAAAACTCATTTGGAGTGAATTGTGTGTGCAAGTGACAAAGGGGACGAAAAATGGAGTAAAAGAGCCAAAATGGCTAAGTCCTGGAAAATGTAATGCATTTTAAGCATAAAAAGGCACAGGGCGACCGGTCAGCCGGCGACCGATCGGCCTCGCCAGCTGCAGCCCACTGTTCATTTCTTTTGAAAATCCGAAATTTGAACCAAAAATCCGATTTTTTGCCCCTAAGTTTTAAAACGTGCAAAATGCAAACTTAGACCTCATTAAATATACATTATGTCATAATCAAACTCGAAATGAGGTAAAAGACTCAATAAAATGAACAAATGTCCGCGAGTTATCTTTGAGACGGACTTAAACACATTTCAATATTTATTTTTAGAAACGCAACCCTTAGAAAAAGATTATAGAATCTCAATATGTTTAGTTCGATTTTGACGAATCATATTTTGAAAAATTATTATCACCGGACTTGTTATCCCAAAATAAGAACGTTTTAAAACTTTGGATATACAAGCCATAAGAAGAAGTGTCTTTCAAATATTTGAAAATTTCTTTTAACAACACTTTATTGAGATTCGTTGGGATTGTTTTTGAACTCGAGCATATAGACATAAAGGCGTAGAAAATGTCGAGTCTAAAAGAGTAATAAACGAAGATAAACATACCTCGAATTTGTTTGTCACCGGATATGCCTCCCTCAACCTTTGTCAATCTTTACATTGGTAGCCATAGAGGTTGAGATGATTATTCTTCCTTCATCAATGCCGAACTTTCTTGAAAGGTTCTATTGTATACTTGGATTATGAAATATGATCACCTTCTTGCATTGTTCTACTTGAAGTTCAAGGAAGAAATTTGAGCTCCCCATCATGATCATCTCAAGTTCACCTAATATCAACTTAGAACAATATCTTGCACAAAAATTCATTAGTAGCACCAAAAATATTATCAACATAAATTTGCACAAATAATCTTGCCCTTTTTCAAAAACAAGGAGTGTAGTATCAACTTTACCTCTTGTAAAACCATTTTGCAAAAGATAGCTAAATCTATCAAACCATACACGGGTACTTGTTTTAAACATAAACAAGGCCTTTTATAAAAATCATTTGGCTTAAAAATTTTCAATCCTCATAGGTTGTTTTACATAGACTTCTTTTGAATAAAACCATTTAGAAAATTGGATTTAACATCCATTTGGTAAAGCTTGAAATTTTCTTAAAACAAGAATGGGCAAGTAAAATGAGAATAGCTTCAAAAACATGCTATGGATGCAAATATTTCATCAAAATCAATACTTTCCTCTTGACAATACCTTTGAGCTATTAACCTCCCCTTAGTCATCAAACTTGTTCCAATATTTCAAATAATTTCTGCAAAATCTTAACAAGATATCTTTGCACAAGAGCATAGTAATATCGAATAATAGGGACACTATGGCAAGTAACATAACTATGCTTTCAAACAAATCATCAAGAGTTTCATAAAACATGTAAGTTCAAATAAGCTTATAGGAAGCTATATAATGTCTCTTTTGAAATATGAAAAATTCAAGAGCATATAGTTGAGACCTCATTTAAAAGAAACATTTGACCAATAGTTTTGACAAGAATGAACATGAGCAATCAAATGCATAATTTTGAGATAAGGATGAAAATCAAATATTTTATCAAAATAAAATATGATCCTTTACAAGTCATAAAACAAGTTTTAACGAATAGTGCCTTTCAAAAATCAAAAAATCCTTTTAGTGGCACTTGAATGAAAAACTTTGAAATATCTTGAAAAGCAAGCACATAGGCATATGGCACAAATATATCGAGTCTAAGAGATAAATAACAATGGTGAACGTGCCTCGATATCTAAATCATTTCTTGATGGATTATGAGAAGATAGCCAATGAAGAAGAGATATAAATCCTACATAATTCTTAAACAAGATTTGCACAAAGCAACATGGTACAAGTGTAGGATAAAACAATATATGTCACAAGAATGTTAATGCCATAAAAATCCATAATAAAACATTTAAGTCTAAGCAAATACATAAGAGTTTTAAAAACATAATGCAAGGTCTTCTTTTCAAAGAATTTTTAAAAACACAAATATATATTGAATACCTTAATTTTAAAAATAAATATTTGGAAACTCATTTTGAAAATATAGGCACAAATAAAGACATGCATAATAACTAAATAAAATGCATATTTAAATGGGGAGATACAGATTTACCAATTCGCCATTTCCATGGGTTGTGCCGTTCCGTTGTTGATTATATCTTCCCCTTTGAAAATCATCTTGTTGATGATGGCTTTTCTCCAATTGCTCCATTTCCAAGCATTGTGGCCTTCCCATTTTTGAAAGTGTCTTTCTCTTGAAAATTCATTGTGGTGATGTTTTCTCCTTTGATCAAATGAGACGTTCATTTGATGTCTCCTCGCGGCATGAATTTTTCTTGAATATTATTCCTACGGTACCTAATATGACATCGTTTTGTGGTACCCTCAAGTGTTTGGTCTTTTGGGACTAGCTTTGAGATTTTTAGGTCTCCAACAATAATTAGAGCTATTTCTAGCCCGACAAGTATTTACCGTATGACCCTTTCTACCACAATAGAAGCAAGTAATAATTTTTGGGGCATAATGACCAATATGCATAGAGACTTGACCCTTTTTCACATGATTAACAACATTAGGCTTATGATCAAGTCTTTGTTTCAATTTATCACAACTATGAACCTCAATAATTTTGGTCATTTTATCGGTACTCAAGTTGGATTTTGATAAATCCTTTTTCATGTAATTAATATCCTCAACAAGAGTACTATTTTCTTTTTCAAGATTTCTAACCTTATCAAGAGTGGTGGTGTGAGCACATGATAGTGATTCATAGGATGTAAATAAACTATCATTTTCATTTTTCAAAATATTTAATTCCTTTTTCAAATTTTTGTATTTAACAAGTAAGCTTTGGAATTCATTTTGAAGCTCATCATAATCATTTTGCAAATCACTATACTCATTTTGCAATTCATTGTCATAAGTAGACGGTTTAGAACTTACCTCGTTTTCTTGAAGCCCATAAGATAACGCTCGTTTTCATCGTCGTCGTCGGAAGTTGTAGGAAGCTCATCCCATGTTGTTGGGTTTGATGGTGTACCCATTTGAGAAGTAGATGCTTTTATTTGACCCTTTCATTTGCATATACTCCATAGATGGCTTCTAATTTTTGCCATACTTCATGTGCCGATCGAGTTCCTACAATATGTTCATATTCCAAAATGGTAAGTGAACAATACAAAATATTAAGAGCTTTACCATTTAAGGAGATGATTTTCTTCTCTTCATCATTGAGCTCTTTGAAGCCTTTATGTGTGGTGTGTCCATCATCGGAATGGATTCTTCATTTATGACCGTGTTCCAAATATCGAACCTACAACCTTGTAGATAGCATTTCATTATTTCTTTCCAAAATATATAATTTTTGGAATCAAATAGTGGTGGCTTGGTGGTGGAGGTGCCGGTGAGGTAGACTTCATTCGTAGCCTCGGTTATCGTTACTCTATACTCGTGATGTGGAACGAGCTTGCCAAAAGAGTTTGGCTTTGATACCACTTGTAAGTCCAAGCGCTACGATAATCTAGAGGGGGTGAATAGATTATCTCCATCCTTTGATTTCGCCTCTTTTTCGAACAAAACAAGCCAAGACAATAATAAAGGTGCGGGAAGTAAATAACACGCGTCGATTTATAGAGGTTCAACCCACCTAGGGCCTAATCCTCTACCACCCCAAAGATATCCAGGATGGATTTCAAAAATAAAAAAGATTTTATTAATTACCAAAATTAATACAACACCTTACAACATCACCTTGAAGAGCACCACACTCTTCTACAACACCACCTTTGAGATTACCACAATCTCTCTTGAAGATTACCACAATCTCCAACGGCACCTTGTGAAGATCACCACAATCTTCAACCTTGAAGAATACCAAATTCTTCAACACCTTACACCTAACACCTAGATCACCCAAGTGTGTTCTTACCACAAGAACACTCACAAAGATATCTTGTGTTGAATGATTACCCAAAAATTCAAGATTACAACTTGATAATGAATTATACAATTGAGTGCAAGTGTAATCAAGAATCAAACCTAAACCTCAAGAATGTGAAAGTGATAAACTAGGCAAATTACAAAAGAATAAAGACAATGAAGAACAAGTGTTTGCTTTGAATGTATCTTGTTGTGTTGTAGTATTCTCTCTTGTTGTTGTGCTTCAAATCTTTCTCTATTTATAGGAGATGATTGATCATGGATAGGCTCCTCTTGGGGACAGATTTCTACAAAAAAAAAATGCAATTAATATCAAGATTATAGCTGTTAGAAATCAACCCCACAAATTAAGGAAAAGTTGTCCGCAAACTCAACGGATAGTTTCTTTGTCAAAAGGTGAGCGACGGTCGTCACAGCAGAGATAAATTTGAAATAAATTTTTCACAAAAATTACACAGGGGAACCGGCGACGGGGTCCGACCGGTCACCCTAGGAGTCCAACCGGTTGCCATCTTCAAAAAAACAATACAGAGAAGTTTGCAAGTTTGAACAAACCTTTAGGTACCGGCCACCTCACCATTTTCTCGCAAACATTAAGTTTTCTGTTTTTCACAACTTTCAGTACGAGTTGCCTATAGGGCGACCGGTTGACCTCAAAACAAAAGTATTGTCCAATATTTTATCGAAAATAAACTTCAAGAAATACTCCGAAAAATAGTAAAAATATTTTAGACCGACGGGAGTATTAGGACAACATTTAGAAATATTGTTTTGGTGTAAAAATACATTAACACAAAATCATCAAAAGTGTTGTCCAATATTTATTGAAAATAAACTCGAAGATATACTCCTGATAAATATTAGAACCATTTTAAATCATTTAGGAGTATTTGGACAACAATTAAGAATATTGTTTTGGTGTAAAAATAAAATCATCAAAATCATGATAAAATTATTTATCAAACAATCTCCCCTTTTTGATGATTACAAACCAAAACAATTTAACAAGGTCGATTTTAAAACAAAACAATTTTACGGTTAAAAATGAACTATTCGTTGTGGCGACAACATTCCACGCAACATAAACACAAGGATGGGAGTATAGATTTTCAAAACCATTTTTGCAAAAGCTCCCCTATCAATATGCACAACAAGAGTAGTATAGAAGCAATCAACCAAAAGCTAAAAGCTCGGCTTTTACAACTTGAGCTAAAGTATCAAGAGCTTATAAGCTCCTGTAGGTCCCAAGGGTGTAAGTGTAAGGTTTAGAAGGGGTTGAATAAACCTTACCAAATTTTCGATTTAGTCCTTTTAAATATACGAGTTGATACTACACACAGTGTCCTTGATGGACAATCAATTTAGTCACTCAAGGTAGAGTTAATCTCTCAACAGAGACTCAATCGAGCCATTGATGGAATAACTCACTGTTGGCTCTAAATTAACTCAATGTGGTTTTGTTTTCAGGAAGACCTAACACCCTTAAGTTTGATTAAGCAAGGATTTAGTGCTTGGTTTAGTACTTATAAATTATCAAGTGGATAGCAAATTTATCGTGATTTAAACGTTAAGATCGGGAATTAAAGTCTTTGAAATGTAAATGACACAATGAAATTTTTATAGAGGTTCGAAGATGGGGTAATTCTTCTACTCCTCTCTTCTCCAACTCTGGAGGAATCCATTAGGTAATGATCGGTATACAAAGTGGTAACAGTCCGGATACAAGTCTTGATCACACAAATGACTTGATCCTTTGGGACTCGATCGAGACGCCTTGATCACTCACCGGGCTTCTTCTCGTGCGACTCGAACCTTCTTCACATGGCGGTGCGCCTTGCTACTACTGACTCACTTGCTCAAGCTCTTTGGATTTGATCACGAAGCCCTCCAAAAGCTTAAGACTTGGTTCGACCTTGAACCTTCCTACAATCCTTCGTGGAATGTAGACCCGATTTTTCGAATTTTCCTCTTCAACCGATTGAAGTTATCTTTCCTTCACAATTGAGTGTTGGATTGATGTTCTTCGTAGTGTAGGCTTGAGGATTGAGAATGTTTGATTAAATAATGGCTTGAACGTTTTTGGTTGGTCCAGAACTTGTGTCTCTTGTGTCTCACTTTTTTTTTTCAAACAAACTCTTGACCTTTTATAGTGATCTTTCAAAAATTTGCCCGTTGAAGAGATAGGCTTATTTTTAAAGTCACTTGCGCGATGTTTGTCTTGTTGCGATCCTTGGAATTGCCATTTCCTCGTATGAATTGTTCTTTCACCTTTTCGAGTTCGACACGGTGTAGTGCTTCCCATTGTTCATTCCTTTTGCACGCTTCCGGGACCGAGCACTCCGAGAAAGGTGGTATGGAGATATTACTTGTTTAAGTAAATCTCTTGATTTACGTACAACGGATCTTTTCTGATTATCTCGACTTGACCGCATTTCCTTGCTTTCCCAGGTGACTTAGAGTCGACTTCCAATCATGGATGACTCTTCTCGTCACTTCAACTTGAGACTTGGCTTTTCTTGAGTTGACTTGACCGATACTCCACTCACCGCATCTCACCGCTTCTTCATAGAGTTCCCGTCTACTCTTCTTTGCCATACTCAAATTGTCTCGCACAGAGTCTTCCTTCTAGTCTTGATTGTCTTCTTGCATGTTAGGGCGTGGCGACTTAACTCGGCTTGGCCACTTCTATTTATTACAATGCATTTTACACAGAAGAATTGGGGTGCCAACTTTCTATTCTAAGTTTTACATGGCATTCATCAAAATCTAAACAAGAAAAAACAATTTAACAAGGTCGATTTTTAAAACAAAATAATTTTACCTGTTAAAAATGAACTATTCGTTGTGACAACATTCCACGCAACATAAACACAAGGATGGGAGTATAGATTTTCAAAACCATTTTTGCAAAAGCTCCCCTATCAATATGCACAACAAGAGTAGTATAGAAGCAATCAACCAAAAGCTAAAAGCTCGGCTTTTACAACTTGAGCTTAAGTATCAAGAGCTTATAAGCTCTCCTCAACAAAACATCATTTACATGAATATGATTCCATAATACATCAAATGGACTAAGTATAATCCACAACTTATGGCTTTTAATAGCCACAACTTATAAACTTCTTTCTTTCTCGAGCTTATTTTAGCTTCTTTGAGCTAATAAACATAACCTGTTTATACCAATCTCCCCCTTTTGATGATTACAATCCAAAACAATTTAACAAGGTCGATTTTGAAAACAAAATAATTTTACCGGTTAAAAATGAACTATCCGTTGTGAGCGACAACATTCCACGCAATGATGTGTATGAAAAAGAAGGGAGAAAACGAGAAGTGATAGGATATAAGGCGATTTGGAGTACATAGTTGATTTGAATTAGAATAATGGTTTGAGAAAAACAATGTGCTTACCAATCTATACGCTCGAGTTGTGTCACTTTATCCATATTTCCGTACCTTAACCAAAGAGCCTTCATTACAACCTTAAACAAAGTCCTTTATGATTCGTGAATTGCATACAAACGAGTGGCGGAGATGTGAGACGATTTGCAAGCATATGGTAATTCTTCAACATTGATATGACTTGAGCGAATACACGTCCCTTATCATTCTAGTGAGTAGAGTATACATTTTATCCCCGAGAGGCGTGATTTGAAGTGTTTTACCATGATTTTTATAAATTTGTGCTCCGTATTAGCTCTTTGAAACTTGGTTGATTTGTGTTTGATGTCTATAGATAGATGACATGAATTGTGATGTGGTGTTCTTGAGTTGCTCTTCTTTACCCCATTTGTGTTTGTCTTGTTTATAAAGTGTTGACCGGATCACATTAACATTTAAGTTTGGGGTTTGATTGACTTGTATTTTGCATGTATTTTGGGTTAATATTGGCTAGAATGTGATAATATGCATGCATTATATGAATAAATAGGTTTTTATTCTGTTTTGTGGAAAAGAATTATGCTTTGCTCGTTTTGTAGGAATATATCTATAATTGTAGCATTTTGGCAACAATTCGGAGCATTGCAACCGCCAATACTTGAGGTAAAAGACGAAGTTTGGAGTCGAATCGAGAAGAAGTCGGACGAACCGGCGAAAAACGGAAGAAAATAGCCAAGTGCTTGATGTTACAGTGAGCACGGCGGCGGGCGTCCTCTAGCACAACCCGTGCTCAACCCATACCTGGAATAAGAGTTCGACCTATAAGACGGCGGCACTGGTGCCATATGGGCACGCACGTGCTCTCTTGAGAAAGATGAACAATCCATGTGGCACCTAGCATGGGTCAAGGCGTGCGAAAGGGGCACGCCGTGTGCTCTCTGCGGAAAAACAAAGGTTAATCCATTTTCAACTAGGTTTCGACCGAACGAAGTACAAATAGACCCCGGGCCCAAACAGGACACACCGATTTTTACCCTAGAAACCAAAGAAAAGAAAAGCGATTTTCCATCGGATACTTCGAGAGATCAATCAAGACCGCAACCACACCTTCGAGGATTGAAGATAGATCGAGAGATCGTCATCATCCCCGAGTCACTCATTCCATCATATCGTTATTTCAATTAGTTAGATTTTGATTATGAATAATTTGTCTATGAATTATTTATCTTCAATGTCCGCTAAACACTTTGTGATTCCGGGTTTAGGAGTAGGTTAATAAATATTTTTATTTGATGATTATGGATAATTGAAGTTAATGTTTTGTTTCTCTATTCAAGTGCTTTGCTTTAATTCTTGTTTTATCAAAAGGTCTTTGATCTAAACTTGTTTGATGTATTGATTCATAAATCTAACCGATGAGTTTCAATACTAGATCTTGAGTAGTGTCTTGACACAAATAGATTGCATGATTGAGAAGTCAGTGAATATTTGTGAGATCTTATAATCTTTTGAACTTTTGGGAGTTGGATATTTCATGTTGAGTAGAGATGCTTTAACATAGATATTCCAATCAATGTTTTTACATACATCTCGAGAGAGAGGGTAAATTACTTTGGTGATTGGTCTATAGAGAAGAATACGCTTAACCTTGGTTTGATTAATCTAAGAATAAAAGTGGGATATTAACTTAAACCATAACCCAGGAATCCATCCATCCATACTTGATCTTTCAATCGCTTCTTTGCTTTGTTATTTTAGGATTAAATTTTGCTTTAGTAGTAATAAAACCAATCCTTCAACTTTCGATCGTTTAGATAAAAATAGGACTATTATAATTCAATACTTAGTACATTAATTTATTAATCCTGTAGATTCGATCTTGCTAACCCTATTCTATAAACCGAACCGTATACTTGCGGTGAAACTAAGAAAATAGGCGAACACTTGCAAAACCTAAACCAATGTTTAGAAAATCGGGCTAATGGGCAAACCTGTCTTGCCCATTATATTCACCCTTAATTAGCCTAGATATTTTAGAATCAAATCATGTAACCATCTCGTTAAAGTAATTAAATCCTCTCATATTTATCAATAAACCAATTTTACAAGCAGCTCGTTGCTCAACCATTTACTGCAAAGACATACCTTGGTCGGCTGTGGTATCGGGTGGATATATAGTAAAATAAGAGACAAAAATATCCAAGTTAAGGAGTGATTACTTGATCTTTCCTTCAACTCATTTTTACTTTTAGAGAGAATAACATGAAAATTTTATTTTAAAAAACAAAAATAGATTTTGAGAGTGTGATTGAATATAAGATAAAAAATGTGATGATGCTAGTAATGTGATAGTTTTTTTAGTATAATAGTGATTAGATTTGATTGGTGATTTGAAAAATAAGAGAGAGTGAATAGTATATTTGTGATATGAATGTATAATAATGATAGTTGATGTGCTATTTTTTTTTGAGTAATTGATGTGATATTTTTTTGTTTAAATTATAATTAGATATGATTGATGATTCGAAAATTGAGAAAAGTGAATAGTGTCTTTTTGAAAATTTTCACAAAGAATCACATATTCATCCAAAATTTTGTCCGAAAAATGGAATGAATGAAAAACCCTTCACAAGCAAGCATTTTCTTAAATAACTGATTTTCGAAAGCAAAAGTTTACAAAAAAGCAAGACTATTACAAAAAAGTCTATAATCTTCCCATCTTCCTCTTCTCCACCCTTAGAGGGTTCTCTCTCACTTCTTCTCCACCTCCAAAACATCCATTTCACCTGACCTTGATAAGTCCTAATTTCAACATCCACACTACCATTTATATTCCGATTTTCTAACCCTAAAGTCTTTCTTTGACGGAAAAAAAGAGAATCCGAAATGAAAACAAATGAAAACAAAAAGATCTTACCTAGATTGAGAAACGCTCCTACACGGACTTGGAATGATCTTTCTTGACTGACTAGAAGTCATATTCAGTCAATTTCTTGTCAATGGTAAAAGTATGAGAGAAGTTATTGAAACCTCTCATTTATACCAGAATAGATAAAAATTAAATACGCGTTATTTCACCTCTATTATAACTTGTGCATTTAAGAGGCGTACCAAGAGTATGACACGAGGCGAACATCAGTATTAGATTATATCTATTTCCGATCCATCTCTTTCAAGCTGTCTTATATACGAGTCTAAGCTGTGGGCATGCAAAATCAACCTCGGGCCTCAGACTTGGGGAATGTTGTTGATAGTCGACCAGAGTTGTCCTTTTTACGTTCTAGGCAAGTTCGAGACAAAACTTAAGGTGGTGATTGAATATGTTTTTATTTTGAAAATTTTCTTTTTGGTAGAGAATAATGGTAAGAAAATTTTTGGAAGAAAATAGATGAATTTTGAGATTGTGGTTGGATATAAGATGAAAAAGTAATAATGAAAGTGGATTTGATACAAAGAGAATAAAATAATGATTGAATATAATTGATTAGTTAGAAATATGTGAGTGAGTGAATAATTAAATTTGTAAGAGAATGTGTAATAATGATTGATGATGTGATGGATTATTTGAAAATTAGATAGAAGTGATTGGTGGAAGAGAAAAATGAAAGTGAATGAATAGTGTATGTTTTGAAAATTTCATAAGCATTCACATTTTGGAGGAAAAAAATTATCTAGCGGAATCGAAAATGAAAATTTTTGGTAACAAATCGCAACCTAAATGTTTAGTCTAAATACAAAAACTCAGTTATCCTTCAAAATTACAAATATTCTTTTCCATATTACAAATTGCACCCTCGATATTTGTTAAGAAAAATCAAACCTTAAAGAGGTATTTGTAATATTTTAAGAGGTATTTGAATTTTATAATAGATAAAATTTGTAGGGCAAGTTATGATCCTCACATCTTTTTTTTTTTTTTTTGAGGGAAATGATCCTCACATCTTAACAAGTATTGTATTCTTGACAAAGTGACTAGAAAACATGCCCAACCATACCTATATCATAGTAGCGGTACTTTATTTATTAGGCTAGAAGGGTTGTCGATTTAATTTGGGCAACCTACTTGGATTAGATTGTGCGATATAGGATTTATAGGGATGCCAACTTACACAGAATAAATGAAATTCATTTTAATTCTGAAAAAAATGAGATGCATACATTTTTATACTATGATATTAAGGAACAAAAGAAAAAGACATCATTTATTAAACCAGTTTAATACAATTAAATTTTATACATCCAAAGGAATTAATAAACTGTATGCATCTAAAGGGAATAAACGAACTACTAATATAATAACACAATTACACAAAGGAGACTGAAATTAATTTTTTATTGAGTTGATAATCTTATCACTCGACCAATACATTATGAGAACTAATTTATTTTCAATTTCAGTTTTCAATTATCATTACACTTGTGACTCTATCTTTCGGTACAAATAAACTCTATTTTAACCTGAAATTGGATTAGTTGAGGGCATGTTTTAGCGGCTGATAAGTTAATTCACAAAAATGATTTAACTTTTGCATTACACGTGTAAATTCCACACGTGCATCACGAAAAATGCCCGTTCCGGGTTGGAAAATTTATTTATTTATTTATTCTTAATTCACAATAGGGATTTTGATGATTCACACATCACACCCATTAATAGTTGGAACGGCCTACACTGATTCAGAAGTCCACTTGTTGAAAATCGAAATGATGTGTTTAAATGAAGAAATAATATTTGGAATAATTTAAACAAACATTTACATCGAGACATACATAAATAAGCTAAAAATCATAAAAAATATTAACTATGAAAAAATTCATAGCACATAAGAGAATAACAAAAGTTTGCGTAAAACCTACAATTCTTAAAAAACTATAATGCCTAAAATACCCATAGTTCAAGATTTACAATATACTTAAAGACTACAACTGATTTGTCATCTTTATCAAATCAAAAACTTGTTTGTCGCAAATAAAAAATACCGCGCCAAAATGCGCAAACCAAAAACCGCATCAATCGGTGAAATCACGAACAATAAAACAAACAAATAATACTGATTAATTTGGAAAAACTACTTATATGGGGCATTAGGTAAATTCATCTTTTGAATAATATGGAGTAATTCGGATCCATGATAAGTTAAATTTGCAAATCAAATTATTGCTCATTTCTCTAATCTACATAAAAAAATATAAAACGATAATATTTCAGTCAAACTTAAACAATTATGTCAATTCAACAATTTATAATCATAAAACACAAGTCACTTTTGAGCTTGCAATATTAAAAAGAATTCAACATTGCCTATGCCACATACTTATGTTACAATTCAAAAAATTATTAAAAAAAATACAAACCTTTAACTTTTTTGAATAAATACAAAATATTATTAAAAAATAAAATATAGTGCACTGCTTACAAACCAAACAACTAGCTTTAAAAAAAGGGGTCGTTAAAACCTATCAAAGTAAAACCCATTGGGAAAAACCTTTGATAGGAAAAAGAGTACCCCATAAAAAAAATAGAAATAACTTAAAATCGCAATCGAAATGATGGACGTTTATTTCTAGAGGATTTTCGAAGGACATTGTCATGTGTTTTTATTGCACGTGCTTGAGTATCCTCCTGATGGTCTGATGTATCATGTGGAAAATCGGCCCAGGATCCTCCAGCCACAATTGCCAGAGCGTTCATAGCTTCTGACGAATCACTTGAGTGAAAGACTATCGGAGCAGTTGAAGAGTCGCCTAACTTGGTCTTTAAAGCTTCCAATTTGTCTGCATCAACTTGATCGTCTTCATCCGCCATATCTGACCAACATTTCCGGGCAGTAGCGGCCGTAGCCTTGAACCCCTCAAAAAGATCATTGGAGCTAAGGACGTTATCATTAAAATTTGTTGCTTGCGGTTGATAAGGAACCATGGCTTTGTCTGTGTTGCTAGTATTATATTCCGAAGCCATAATCCGATTCTCATTATCAGATTTGTGCTCCAAATTCGTATTATCACATGACGCATCATCTGAATCAGCACCCAGAACATCAAAAGAATTCTTAGTGTGAATACGTGAAGAAGAAGGTTTGCCCTCCTTAACATGACCTTGACGACCTGTATTTCCCATGGAGTCATCAACGACCTTGCCATTGTCTCTTTGCACCAGGCGGTAAACTTTACGGACGCTTGAAACGACCCGTTGCATCGAATTGGACGTGCGTCGCGAAGTCCTGGGGCGTCCCCGGTCATGAGAGCGCGTCTTTTTCAGTGGTTGAATTTCCGCGGGAGTAATCGATAAGAAACCGTCGAATGTCCCATTACACAAAGACTTTGAACAAAATTCGGTAAGTTCTCATAACTTATTGACAAAAAAACACCGCCAACCCGTTCCACCATGATATGCTCCTCCTTCGCGGTTTCGACGGATCAATATCCACTAACACCCTAATGAAAATGCCCCGAGAGAATCATCAAAATTAACACTTTGGTCAATTTGTATCGGTTTCCCAATCGCATTATCCCAAGATGTTATTAGGATCCCAATCTCCAAACCGAGTTCGAAGATTCTCACCCAAACACTTGCCACCGACATATATTTTGTATGCGGATTGAAATCAGGGACCCGTGGAGAGAGCCGAATAGTCCCGGATTAAGCGCCCAATTAATCGTAATTGAGCTCGAGCACGATCTTGCGCATTTAAAAATTTGACACAAAAAAGTCCTTTACCCAAGTGGATTAGTTTCCAATCATTCTTAATTCCCCATATTTCCGATAGGCGTTTATGCAGGAGCATGGTCGCCCATAGTTTATTACCCTTGCCTAAAATCACCATTCCAATCAAAGAATAAGAAAATTCGGTGAGACATTGTTGATAAATGTTTTCATCAATAGTGACGGAATAATAATCTCCTTTATAATAGGTTTAGGGATAGAATGGGATTTACCAACAATAACATGCGAAAATATTGTAAAATTACCTGGGCCTTCGTAGTTGAATCCATATCATGGTGATTACCTGAAACAATTTTGGCAAAAAAATGATCAAAATTGGATTGAGCATTAGTATTATGAGCCGAATATCGAGGAGTCGATCCATATAATCGGATGTCATTGGGGGAGAGATTCCAATAATCGAGATGCATCCTTGGAAAAACATTGGAGCTGTTGAAGGGATTCCATGCGGATTTTACACGGCGGCCCAAAATCATCATCACCCCCAAAAATCGGCGACCTGGAGGATAGAGGCTTTTAACCGACCCCCCATAAAAAAACAATTTAATTATTTCATGTGGCGGCGACCATGGGGGTAAAAGAGGGCGCCCCCAATATGGCCGCTAGGAGCGGGCCGGGGAAAGCCGCCCAGAAGCTCTCATGCACAAATAATTAAGAAGAACATCGGATGGAGGCGCGAAAGTGCGGCTGCTTAAATTTTATTTAACTTAGGGCGCTGTAGGTTGCGCGATGGTGGCGAGGAGGGTGTGGCAACAACAAGTTGCAAAGAGGGTCTCCAAAAAATAAAACTCCGGAGATTAGCCCCATTATTTTGCGCACGTGGTCGATTCATGGGCATGCAAAATTATTTTTCGACGATAGGAGAACCTTAAATATCGGTAGACTTCGAAGAGGAGGCTTGTGGTCACGTATGAGGTATGAAATTGGACGTGAGTCCATAGAAGAGTCTGGAGCCACCGAAAAAAGGGAACAAAATCCGGCGGACGAACGATGGCGCAAAGTGGAGAGAAAAACCCTAGAGGGTTAAGAGAGAATCTCCAGAGGGTTGCGCGATCGCTTTTCAAAATACAAACCTTTAACTCATAACATTATAAACACGATTTAATGTGTATACGATACTTATAAAAAAAAACATTACAATTTTTTTAATCTCTCCCAATTTTGAAAATTCCGATTGAAAAATAAAAAAAATTACTACGGCTGCTATTTTTTTCCTCACTGATATAAGACAGAGTGCCGTGTGTCACCAACCACTCCAATTTCCACTATATAAGAGTTCCAACTCCGTAACCCTATCTCTCTGAGCTCTCTCTCTCTTACACATTTTCAGAGTCCCTTTGCAAACTCGAAAAGCCACAGCAATGGCGGCGGCTGCGCCAACCTCCTTCTCCTCCACCACGCCCACCTTCTCTTCCAAAGCCTTAAATCCTTCCACCAAAGCCCCAGCTGTCTCCTTGGGCTTCCTATCATCCTCATCTGCTTCCCTTAAGCCGCTCCGGGCTGCCGCCGGTTCTCGAGCCGCGTCTCCTGCTTCCGGCTCCTCTCTGGCGGCTCGCATGGTGTCGGCCCCCGCCATCAAGCCCCCCATGTCCCTGGATTTTGACACTTCTGTGTTCACTAAAGAGAAAATCAACCTCGCCGGTCACGATGAGGTATAAATAGGTCTACCATTAAATGTATGTGATTATGTGTTTGTGATTTGTCCTTTGGTGAGTTGTGGTACTGGTTGCAGCGTCTTTAAGGTGTGCGAGATTGATTTTTATGGATGAAATTACATTGATGGGATTTTGCTAGAATTATGACTTTTTGAGCTTAAAGACAATACCTTGTGTTCTTTTTCCTTCCTATTATGTTTTTCTATTCAAGTTGACTAATGAAATTTGTGTATAACGTAAGGGTAGCAGAAGTTGTACAGTCGGATTGATGGGATGGTATAAATGAGGATGCAGCTCTTTGTTCCTTTGTTTGTTGTTATCTACGCAAATTATCTTGTATTTGTGTGGTTTATCTTTATTAACTGATTTGTTTATATGCTTCTTGTTACTCCAACATACACCATAACTTGAACATTTTTTTTTTGTTTTTTGGACAAAATGGTTTTAAGTTACTGCTGAAAGATGACACTTTTGGGATAATTAGTGAGAAGTTTTGACTTATCAAACGAAATAATTAGCCTATGTCTTTGCCTATTTGTATGAAATTTTGTAGGAAGTTTAGGATCATTTGGAATTTGGTTTTGGGTGACTGATAATGCTATTTCTCTTGTTTGTAGTACATTGTTAGAGGAGGGAGAAATTTGTTTAAGTTGTTGCCAGACGCATTCAAGGGTATAAAGCAAATTGGAGTGATTGGCTGGGGCTCACAGGTATTTTTCGTAATATTCTTCAGAAATATTTGGTGCTTATTGAGATCTTTCTTGTCCTTAAATTTTTTATTGATTTTGTATTTACGTGATTTATGTATTCTTCGGTTGAATTTGATTAGTAGTTTCTCTGTTTCTTTGGCATGATAGTTTTCTTTTGTAAGCATCTGATGCAGTAGTACACTCATCATAGGTACATGTATATGTGAATGTACCAATTAAATGATGTAGTCTGGAAGGATGCTGATGTGTTGATTTTACAATTCCATGCTTGCGTTATACGATAATGGTGAAGTGCTTGGATCAGGATCTAAGCAGATCTTTTCATGGCTGTGAATTGTGATCTAACACATATTTTGTTAATCATATATCAGCATATGGCATTTGTTGGAATATATTGTCTGTACGAGGACAGCTTCCTTTCGATAGCTAGTGTATTTTCAGTTGTCTTGTGTTGGCATTTTGATTAACTCACTCTCATTCTATTGTTTTGTGAATTTTTCGCCTTTTTCGTTTGCTAGCTATTGTAGTTTGAGCAATCTTCTGCCTACATGTTAATCTACTTCCTTCATTTTGATTGATTGTCTTGACGAGGGAAGTCTCTTGCTTTTGTGTAGGGACCTGCTCAGGCTCAGAATTTAAGAGATTCTCTTGCTGAAGTGAAATCTGATATTGTGGTGAAGGTAAATTTTTGTTTTGTTTAGTAATGTGGATTGGGAGAAATTCTGATGATGCAATTTCTAGTCTTCTATGAAATGTATCTTTTAAGATGTGTTTGCCTTTGAATGCAGATTGGTTTGAGGAAGGGTTCTAGTTCATTCGCTGAAGCTCGTGCTGCTGGGTTTACAGAAGAAAATGGGACCCTAGGAGACATATGGGAAACTGTTTCCGGCAGCGATTTGGTGCTGCTCTTGATATCAGATGCCGCTCAGGTATGGATTCCCTTGATTTTTAACTAAGGGTTTTGACTCTATCTCCTATATATGTTCATGACTGCTGAAACACATCTAACTGCCTGAATGATTTAGGGTCCGTGTCAAGATGGATTGACACATGAATAATTTGACGAGATTGTTTTCGTTGGTCATGTGGCATGATGCTCACAGAAATTTAATTGATTACTTATAAATGATGTTTGCAATATCTGTTACAAGTTATATCTTTTTGATTTTTGGAGACATCGTGTTCTTAACTCACCATTCACTGCAGGCTGATAATTATGAGAAAGTGTTCTCCCACATGAAACCAAATAGCATACTAGGACTTTCCCATGGGTTCCTGTTGGGCCATTTGCAGTCGATGGGTCTCGACTTTCCCAAAAACATCAGTGTGATAGCTGTATGTCCCAAGGGAATGGGACCTTCTGTTAGGAGGTTATATGTGCAAGGGAAAGAAATCAATGGTGCTGGTATTAATTCAAGTTTTGCTGTCCACCAGGTATGTATATCTCCATGTGTGTGTGAGTTTTTGGTGTATCCGGGGTGGCTGGGTTTATATCTTGGAGTTATGTGAATATTTGATGGGTGCCTGCCTTCTTTAAAGGATGTTGATGGCAGAGCTACAGATGTTGCCCTTGGATGGTCAGTTGCCCTTGGTTCACCTTTTACTTTTGCCACTACTCTGGAGCAGGAGTACAAGAGTGATATTTTTGGGGAGCGAGGTAAGAGTGTTTCTTAACATTATTGGTCCTTGTGGACTTAACTCGTGCTAATTCACTGCATCAATTCATAGGCATTTTACTTGGTGCTGTGCATGGTGTCGTGGAGTCCCTATTCAGAAGGTACACTGATAATGGAATGAGTGAGGATCTTGCTTACAAGAACACTGTGGAGAGCATTACAGGAATAATATCTAGGACCATATCAACAAAGGTTAGGCTTAAGGACATTTGTTTCTTTTTCATCATTTTCACCCTGCTGTATTCTGGTTCAAGCTTGTTCATTTTTATGAGGTGGTTATTGTTTTCATGAATCATTTTTCATTATTGTTTCTCAGTATTATTTTGGTGGTTGTGTATTGTGACAGGGTATGCTGGCTGTCTATAATTCATTAAGTGAAGATGGCAAAAAAGATTTTGAGGCAGCATATAGCGCTTCATTTTATCCATGCATGGATATCCTATACGAGTGCTATGAAGATGTAGCCAGTGGCAGTGAGATAAGGAGTGTTGTCTTGGCTGGCCGTCGCTTTTATGTATGTTAATCATCATCTGTTATTAGATCATGTGCCTGTCCGAAGCCTTTGAATGATATTTTTGTCTTCTCCATGCAGGAAAAGGAAGGGTTGCCTGCTTTCCCAATGGGCAAAATCGATCAGACGCGGATGTGGAAGGTTGGTGAGCGAGTTCGAGCGGCACGTCCAGCTGGTGACTTGGGACCTTTGTACCCTTTCACTGCAGGTGTCTTTGTGGCATTGATGATGGCCCAGGTGAGTTATCTTTTTCTCAAGTCATATTTGATTCCTGATTGACTCGTACAATCCTAGGTTTATGAAGCTGAGTAGAAGTGAGTTTCCATGTCAATGTGAGGTCTTGAGAGAAAGGCCAGTGAATTTGGTGTACATAAAATAGTAGCAATCCGGGCATTTGGTGTTTTAAGTCTCCGAGGGTTTGTTTACTTTGAGATGTGGGATTAAGGTATGACAGATAAAATGCATTGTTAGGTTAATTACCTGTGTTTTTCTATTCACTATCCTTATTTCTTCTTCAGATTTCTTTTTCCTACTTTTTTTTATCCTTTTCTCTTTTCTTCAATATTTATTTTCTTCATTCTCTTCATTATTTCTCAGTTTTCCGCATCTATTTGTTCCTCATTCTCTACTCTCCACATGACCTTCCTTTTCCTTTTTCTTTCACCCCCCCCCCCAACCCTCTCATTTGTCTATTTTTTTTTTATTTCTAAAAGGGCTTAAAAAACATTCTCCACACTTTCTGGCTGTAGCAGCTTAGGATATTATTGTCAAAACTCGAGTTTGGATCCTCATCTTTAAAAAAAAAATGTTCAACATGAGTCTCTCATCACACATGGGTTCATATATGCTAATGTAAAAATTCCATTAGTCTAGATAATTTAGTAAATCCAACCTAATCATAAAAAGTAATTGACATCAGAATGTATTATCTTGGTTTTCCATGCAAGATTGCCATACTTTGATATACTGATAAGAAACTCAGATTTCAAAATTCATGTAGTACCATTAATCTGGTGTTTATGTTCTTGAATTCATTTCATTGACAACACAGATTGAGATATTGAGGAAGAAAGGCCATTCATACTCCGAGATTATAAATGAGAGTGTGATAGAGTCTGTGGATTCATTGAATCCTTTCATGCACGCCCGAGGTGTTTCTTTTATGGTTGATAACTGTTCGACTACAGCACGCCTGGGGTCGAGAAAGTGGGCCCCAAGATTTGACTATATCCTCACCCAGCAGGCACTGGTTGCAGTGGACAATGCCACTCCGATCAATAGGGACCTCATCAGCAACTTCCTTTCAGATCCTGTGCACGGGGCTATCGAAATGTGTGCCCAGCTGAGGCCGACTGTCGATATCTCTGTGCCCCCGGATGCTGATTTTGTCCGTCCTGAATTGCGACAATCGGGCAACTGAGTACAAAACCGTTCATCTTTACTCGGTTTGTGCCGAGCTTATTTTAGATGTTAAGTAATGTTGGAGTGAGCGGTTGAATTTTAGGGGTATTACGAGTTATTCGGTTTTTTTTGTACTTGTAGAATTTTGGCATGTATGTTGCTCCGTAACTGACATTGCTAGTTTGTTCTGTGGGTTTTAATGTTATGATATGCTGTGCTTGTTCTTGACAATTATGTCAATAGAATATCCGGATGTTAATCGAGGCCTGAAATAAAATGTGATGTTCTGTCTTGATGTATCGATTTATTTGCATAATGTATAACTTCATTTGAGCCTAATGGAAAATTATTTTGTCAACTGAATTGTGAAAGTTTACCTTCGCTATTCAAAATAGTGTACATGAAAAATTTAATAGTATGTTTATGTTAGCGTATTGTAGAGTTATTAAATATTTGCCAAACTACTCTCGGTGCTGCAATAGACAATAGTCATTAACTTCGTAACAGCCACGCATACTCCTATTGTAGCATTAATTATAAGGTACATTATAAGATTTTAATTTAATGAATTGTTTTAATGAGTCTAATAGCTCAATAGATAGCAATTATAGAAGTAGTACAGATTTTAATTTAATGAATTGTTTTAATGAGTCTAATAGCTCAATAGATAGCAATTATAGAAGTAGTACAGAAGGTAATAATGAGTCTGATATAGATCAATTTGAGGTCTAGGGTGGTCACCTATTTTTCTTTTAAAAAACAGTATGAATTATAAAAGTTACTCTTGAAATTTCGTCTAATTAGGAAAAAAAGTTATTTTCAAAATTACAAATTACAATTTGGTTGCAAGTGTGACTTTACTCCTACCAAAAGTCATAGGGCCATGGAAAAGTAGAAGATAAAGAAAGCAAAAAGGAGGGAGAAGACTAGGGGAAGGAAAAGAGAAGAAAAAAAGAAAAATATAACTAATGCTGGAAAAGACCGCTGAAAAGTATTTAATATTGAATCGAACATGTTAGAACTTAAAAATATTGTATGTCAAATTAAAAAATATTACAATTTTAAGTGAAAAATATTACACATTACGTTGAACCAATTTGTTCTTGCCAGCAATAATTAGATCTGGTCTTGGAGTGAGCCGTGAAGTCCTTAAGCTCTATCGAATATGATAACAAAAAACTAGAGTAGCGGGTCTAACAAATTTGAATCAGCCGGGTCCAGGGCTAATGGCGGGGCGGGTCACGAGTTTAGCCAAATTCGCTCCGTTGCCATCCCTATTCAGGCTAGGCCGATCTGAAATTCCATCGGATTGCATTTCTTGTGCCATATCCTAGCTCAACACGTGTATTATTGTTGGGGCCTGTAAGGTTTGGGTCAGGTAAAAATAGACCCAGTCTTTTTCGGGCCTCAACAATAATACACGACCAATCCATCGGGCCCGACCAATTTTTTCAGCTCTACTAGTCACGGACGAGGCAACCACCTCTCTAATCACCACCTCCACCATAGTGGACCCTTTGTTTATCCCACCTTTAATTTTTTTCCCTTGTTAAATTTATCTAAGTGGTAAAATTGAATTATTAAAATTTTATATTTTGTAAGAAGTCTTGAGTTTTAAGTCCTTATGCATGCATAGTAATTTACCTTTATTTTTTTATATACAAGTTTAGATGTATGCCTATATTTTACATATATTGTTCTTAACTAAATCTTTATCATTTTACACAATTAACATCAATATTTTAATTTATCAAATATGTAATACACCGCGTGCAAAAGAATTATAAAAAAATCGCTTGCTTTTTGCTTTTTGAAATTGATTAGTGATTATTGTCAAGAAAGACTGTAGAGTAATAATACCAATACGGATGGGACAATTACTGTTCATATATGGCGGGCCGATATGTATACATTAAATCCACCAGCCCACTTGCATTATAAAATGATATCACTCATGGATGATTTAATGCATTCACATCGCTCGCCCCTTGTTTTCTTTCTCCTTACGAGAGTTGAATTGAAGACGTAGACACTGGAGAAAATTTAATTTATTTTTATGTTTTCAATAAGGAAGTCTTATATGCATTATCATCAAGTTTACAAAATTATGAAGTAGCGCCATAAATTTGTATTTTTCAATTACGTCTAGAATTTGTACTTTTAAAAGTTTGAAAACTCAAATTGATTTGATGACTTATAGACAAAATTAAAAATAAAAATCCGAGCTTAATAATCCTAATTGAGTCTATGACCACCACCTTCTAGTGGTATTACTCACTCTTTGTAAGGGTTAGCGAGTTCGAACATTGTATCTTGATTTCTTTGAAATTATCCCCTTCAACCACTACTCCCAACTTATTAAAAAGAATCATAATTTGAGTCTATCACAAAAGTTGTAATTGATTCAAAAAAAATAAAAAATTGTAAGTTGCTCTATCTTCGTTAACATTGGTAAGAGAACAATTAATTTCTTGTTAGTTATTTTGTCTCGTATTAAAATAAATTAATAAGGCAAAAACTTGCGTGAGACGGTCTCATGGATTTAGATCCCAGTGAGACGGAGCCTCTTACACAAAGCTTTAAAGGTTTTTTTTTCAGATTTTATTTTTCTTAGGGTTTATATTTGTTTTTTAGGATTTATTTTGTTTCTTGGGTTTAGTTTTAATTGATTTGGGTTTTTAGGATTTTTAGTTTTTTTAGGGTTTATTTTTTTATTTTTGGGTTTATTTTTGTTTTTCGAGTTTATTCTTCATGGCTCATGTTTTTAGGGTTTATTTTTGTTTCTTCATGGTTCATTATTATTTTTAAATTTATTTTCATGGTTCATATTCTCAAGACGGAGCCCTTAGGAGGTCCGTCTCACGAATTTAGATTCGTGAGACCGTCTCACAAGAGACTTGCAAAATTAATAATACAAGCAATGGATGCCAATGGACTCAAATATGAGATAGAGTTCTCATATTCCACCCAATATTTTATATATTGGATGAAAAGACACGTCAAAATCGTGCATACGTATCATTAATCCGACGATGCAATTGAACAGAAAGTAGAACAAAAATTTCAAACCCTCAAATATAGTTTTTATATAACTGGGTTCACCAAAGCACTAATTAAAATCAAGATTCTTAAGAGTTTGTACATACCTCTTATAGGTTGCTTCAATATCTAATAGAATAATCAGTCTTCTGACATTTAATTTTTGACACTTGTACTACAATAATACTAAACCTTTTAGGGGACAGACAGAGAATCAAAATGAGTTGAGAGTTGGACAGTGGGGACAAATAAAAAATAGAATCAGAGCAAGTAGTAGGGGTGTACAAGTCAACATTGATCAACAAAATAATTCACACACACTGATTTTTTTATCATTCATGCAGACACATTTCTTTTCAAATTGTAGGATAAAGTTATCAATCACGATGCCTTCAACTCTTATCACAGATTTTAATAAGCAATCATCTTTCTTTCTTTGTATAACACAACATATTGTTCTCTCTGTCTCTGCCAAGAATTAGATGATAAATGGCAAACCAGACCAGAATAATTCTAATTACGTTATTGGTTATATGCTATCCAGCAATCTTCACCTGTTTGGCTGCAAATCTCAACAGCTCCACAGATGAATCCTCCCTTCTATCCCTCAAGGCCCGGATTACATCCGATCCGAATAACATATTAACCACAAACTGGTCACAGGGGACACCTTTCTGCACCTGGATTGGCGTCACTTGCAGCCGGAGACACTCCAGTAGAGTGACGGCCCTCGATCTTTTCGACATGGGCTTGGAAGCCACCATTCCACAAGAAATCGGCAACCTCTCTTTCCTCACATACTTGAACATTGGCAATAACAGCTTCACAGGCCCAATCCCTGACGAAATCGGCAACTTAAACCGCCTTCGTTTCCTGCGATTGTCCAGCAATCAGCTCGGCGGTCACATCCCGACAAGCTTGGGAATGCTGACGAATCTTGAAATGCTGGATTTGTCTGATAATCTCCTGACAGGTAGTCTTCCCTGGTCAGGCATACTCAACATTTCGTCTTTGCGGGTGATTGCTGTCACGCGTAATTACCAGCTCTCCGGTTCTCTGCCCCTGGAAATGTGCGGTCCAGGGACGAGATTGGAGCAGATGAGGCTTTCGGTAAATCAGTTCGTCGGTAGTATCCCGGAAAATATATCTAGATGTGGGCAGCTCATGTTTATTTCCTTTTCTGTGAACAATTTCACGGGAAGCATACCAGTGAGCATCGGGAGCTTGTCGCAGCTTCAGATTCTTGCTCTAGGAGGGAATCAATTATCTGGTACGCTTATGTTACTTGCTATTCAGTAATCAGTATGGCCTCCAAAAAAAATATGATATAAAATCAGGCATTATTAATACAATCTATGAATTATTTTATGACAATTATGCATTCAAATATGATATATTGACAAATAAAAGGTTGTTCTGGGGATATGATCCTTTTCTCATAAAAACCAATCTCCAGGATGAAAAATGCAATTTGTTACATAAAAGTTTGTTGTCAAGTCTAACAAAAAGTAACGCTACGGCCTACGCATGCATCTCAATGTCACTGACATATATATGTGTTACCCCTATTTATTATGAACTGGCTTTACAGGTACCATACCACCTTCAATTGGCAATTTATCGAATATGCACACATTGGATCTGACTTCCAACAGTTTACAAGGGATAGTTCCTACAGAAATAGGACAACTCTCCAATCTAACATTTCTTGGTCTCGCAGCAAACAGGCTACGTGGCGATCTACCCCAATCTATTTTCAATCTCACCAGATTGCAGACACTTTCACTTACAAATAATAATCTCTCTGGAAACCTCCCACTTTCCATAGATCGAGGCCTTCCGAATCTCCAAACTCTTTATCTTGGGAATAATATCTTCTCTGGAAATATTCCTGATTCCATCTCGAATCTTTCCAGGCTAACCACTCTTGATGTTAATGGCAACTCTTTCAGTGGAAACATACCCATTACTCTTGGTAATCTACAACAACTCCAAGTCCTAAGACTGGGATCAAACCAGTTCACAAATAATTTATCCATACCCGAACAAAATTTTCTTACTTCACTCACATACTGCAAGAATCTCACCTTTATACGGATATCGGTTAATCCTATAACCGGAGTGCTCCCAAAGTCATTAGGCTCCACAAATATGTCTGCATCTCTTCAGAGTTTTATTGCCGACTCGTGTAGAATTAGTGGCGGGATCCCTGATGAAATCGGCAATCTAAACAACTTGGTATGGTTAGCCCTTGGGGATAATGAATTGACTGGAGAGATTCCAGAGACGTTAGGACGTTTAAAGAACTTGCAAAGGTTATCGATTTTTAGAAATAAACTGCAGGGCTCTATCCCGCTAAGCTTTTGTAGCCTGGAAAACCTGTATTCATTAAGTTTGGAGAGTAGTGGGCTTTCTGGGGAGCTGCCAATGTGTTTAGGCAACCTGACTTCACTGAGAGAAATTTACTTGGGAAATAACACATTCAACTCCGGCATCCCATCAAGTTTGTGGTCCATTCGTCGTATTCAAGTGTTATCCTTATATGATAATTCCTTTAATGGTTCTTTGCCTCTGGAAATTAGCAGTTTGAGCAGCGTGACCGAGTTGGATCTTCATGGAAATCAGTTATCTGGAGAAATTCCAAACACTATTGGGCAACTTCAGAATCTAGCCAATCTGTCATTATCAGATAACAAGTTAAATGGACACATACCTGAATCTTTTGCTGATTTAAGATCATTGCAATATTTGGACATATCCCACAACAATCTTTCCGGTCCAATTCCCAAGTCTTTGGAGTCACTTTCGAATCTTAACTACTTCAATGTTTCGTTCAATGAGCTAAGTGGAGAAATTCCAGAAGGAGGTCATTTTGCAAATTTCACACCGGATAATTTCGCAGGTAATGCGGGTCTGTGTGGATCATCACGATTCAACGTTGAGGTTTGCAAAATGATTAATTCGACCAAATCATCAAGAAAAAATAGACTTATAAAGTATATTATACCACCAATAGCTTCAATGATAGTCTTAACGGCTATTATAATCTTATTGCTCAGACACTACGGTAGAAAATTATCATCAGTTCCATCTGATCAGTCCAATTTGGTTCATCTTGAGAGGATTTCGTATTACGAGATTCTTAAAGCGACAGACAACCTGGATATAGGAAATTTGATTGGGAAAGGTAGCATTGGCTCTGTATACAAAGGAACATTTTCTAATGAGACAACTTTGGCTGTTAAGGTTTTTTCGATTTAGACGTCCAAGGCGCATTCAAGAGCTTCGATACAGAGTGCCAAATAATGCGTAGCCTTCGTCACAGAAATCTTGTCAAGGTCATCACTAGTTGCTCCAACCTTGATTTCAAGGCCTTGGTGGTGGAATATATGCCCAACGGAAACCTTGAAAAATGGCTCTACTCTCCTAATTGTTCCTCAAAAATTGCCGAAAGATTGGGAATACTAATAGATGTGGCATCTGCAATAGAATATCTGCATCAAGGTTATTCCTCCCCAATCGTCCATTGTGATTTGAAGCCTAGCAATATCCTTCTGGATGAAAATATGGTAGCACATGTTGGAGACTTTGGCATTTCCAAGCTCTTTATGGAAGACCAAAGAATGGCACAAACCAAAACTTTGGGTACAATTGGATATATGGCACCAGGTAAGAGAGTTTATTACTCAATTTTGTAAATAAATACTTTACATTTTTCTACAAGTGTCTATTGTTCCTCATCACCTACTAATATATATCCTATTTTGCAGAGTACGGATCATCAGGATTAGTATCAACAACAGTGGATGTTTACAGCTTTGGGATTTTGTTGATGGAAACATTCACAAGAAAGAAACCAACTGATGAAATGTTTCTAGGAGAGTTAACCATGATAAAATGGGTATCCGAATCATTTCCTGGTGCATTAATGCAGATTGTCGATACAGAGCTACTCAATATGGATCAAGAATATAGTAGATTTGGTCATGATCAAGTGTGCTTGGAATCGATAATGAGACTAGCTATAGATTGCACATCTAATTTTCCTGATGAGAGGCCTAAAATGGAAGATGTTCTTGTGATGCTCAAGAAGATCAATATAGAACTTCACAATACGATGCCTAAATTTAAGATAGAATTTAATCATTAGTTTTTTTTCCAGTTAAGATACAATATAGAGCTGAGGTTGTATAATTACCAATGAGGTAGAATAAGATTTTCACTTTTTTTTTTTTTTAGCAACAAGGTTTCACCTTTAGTTTTGTTCATAATCCACAAATCCAATTCACGAACAGAAAGCAAATGCAATTCACAATCCAAGTGCCTCCTTAGATTAATCACACTTATCATATTGTTCAATAGAAATCCCAGGTTGTTGTGTTTGTTTTTCTTGCGTTCTTGCAACTTTGAAGGCATAAAATTTATAACTAATTCCGCACACATTTATATGGATTCCATTCCATTAGCAGACACACTATTTACTTTTTAACAAATTAATAGAAATGGAAGAATTTGACTTACTTTTTGTTTGGTTGAGGCTTCGAAGCCGACGGCTGCGGTCTTCTTCTTTCTTTTCCTTTTAATCTTTTCAGTTTTCACTGAATCTGTATATTACATATTCACATGGGTTAACAAGTTAAATAGGGTTATTAGCTAATTTCATATATTTATTAAAAGGCCCCTAATTTTTACTCACTAAACTTTTTGCCTCAGTTATTCTAGAATTTACATTAAAGGCCTAACTGTAAATACATTTCAGTACTAGTGAAATAATATCTATTAATTTGATTCTAAATTGACTACTAAAGCTATCCAAATATCTAGATATATATAAAGAGAAGACGCTAGAAATAGAGATGTTAAACAGTCTGATCCTAGTCCTATATAGGGGAAGCGGCTTCGCTAAATGGTCTTTTTTGAAATTTAAGCTAAACGGGTCGGTGTCAAATAAATTTGTGATATTGGAACCTAACCCTAACCCTGAGCTGGCCGGGCTAAACAGGCCACTTATCGATTTATAAGTAAAAAATTAAAAATTATATATTTAAATTTAAAATTTTAAACTCGAATCTATATATATATATATATAAACAAAGTTTTTGCTATTTTGCTTTCCCGCCTAAAACGCACCTGCTAAAAACGAAAATTAATATTATTTTTAGTTAATGAAAAATTTGTATAATATTCAAGGATGAAAATATAATATTCATAGTTGGAAATATAATATGCACGGATGGAAAATGTAAATCATTGACTTTTATAGACAATATTTTTGGTATGATTATCAAACTAATTTAGGAATTGTTAGAGTCTCATTATATTTGGAAATAAATATATCATATCTCACTCAATATTTTAAAACACAATGTTTATGTTAATTTGTGTAAACTATTAATTATTTCCTTCATCTATATAAGAGAGAGACTACTCTCGAAATAGTAACCATAGAGTTTTTCCGCTCATTTTTTATCTCAAAAAACAATATTTTTTGGTTTTTCGCAATTAATAAATTATTTTTCCGGCTAAAATCAATTCCTTAATTTCCGGCTACCAAAGTTAATTCGCTTTTCAACATCAATTATATAATGTTTCTTTTGACTATATCTATATATATTTATTTTACTTGTTGAGCACAAAAAGATATTGATTTTCAAGTAATTACGATTTTGGTAACCTTATAAAAATTATTTAACAACAGCCCATGCATTAATGATTTGTATCTGTATTCTATAAATTCTTATATTATTATTAAAATTTCTTAAAAATACTACTTATAGAATTATATATTTCATATTATTCGTTACTTAATTTTTTTGATCCTACCAAACTTAATCAAATACAATACCGTGCATAAATATTATATATATAAACAATATCAAAATACACATTGTTCTAATTTTATGTATAAACAATATTTAATTTTATTACTGGACTTAATTTGTTTGCTGATAAAATAATAAAATTTTTGTTATATTGTGTGAATCGAATTTATTAAAATTTCTAAAAATATTGTTGAATTACAATGAAATATAACACTACAACAAAGAATGTAAAAAAAATAGTAAATTTATAAAACTATTCAAAACTCATAATGAATTATAACATCACAATGAGAATGTAATACAAATAAAAATAAACTAAAACAATAATTAAAAATTTGTAAAGCTCAAACACAAAAATAATAGAAAATATATAGTGCATAATTCAAAATGACTTCCCTTTGAAACATAGTTTAAAAATAGTAATTTAGTTATGTGGTAAAAATACAATTTAGGTAAGTTTTAATATATCAATATATCATATAGAGACAAAATCTATTTTTAATAAATAAGAGTGAAAATTGGTAAATTTTGTGCCATTATCCTATATCTGGTATATTTAATTTTTTTCTCTCTATATTTTACGTTTATACTCTATATATAATGTTGATTTGTGTTTATGATATATAAGATAAATATTGTTTGCTTGCCAATTTTATAGTTTCCTAATTTTAAAAAATAATATTTTATTTTCTCAAAATGAATTTAGTAATTATCGAAAATCAAATCTAAAATTGGTTAAAATATTGAATGGATTGTTGATCATGTTTTAAACTTATCCTTTCAATTTCGATTTTGGATTCAAAATTATATCTTTACATTATGATACATATCTACCTATTATATTTAGAAAAATAATCGATTGCATTAATTACTGAAAATGTGTTAAAGATTGAAATCATACATATAATATATAATATTTGTATGTATCTACGTATTATAATTTAATAAATAATTCACCGTATCAACATTGTCAAATATTCACATACAAGTTGATATTATAAATATATTCAAAATTATAAATCAATTTTAGAAATAAAATAGATGTACACATATATTAAATTTGTAAAAAGATTGAATATCGTGCAATTTAAACATTATTGTGTACATACTTTTTCTCGAATATATGATAAATACTTATTACATAAAAGAAATAATATTTGTTATATTATTGCGTTATATTTATTTTTAATATCAAACATTAGAAGAATTATTGTTCATTCGTTTATGGTATAAAATAGTTTTCTTAAATAACCATGATTTGAGTAGAATTATCTTTGTTAATAAATCATATGACACTCCAAGTTTATTTATTAAATTAATGTTTATAGTAATTTCTTGAATCTAGTTTAATTTAGCTGTTGGAAATTATAAATAGAACATATAATTGTTTATATTTTAAACAACTGATCAACAAGTGTTCTTCATAGGTGTTCTTCATGTATTAACTTATTGTAATAACTGTTATTTGATTATTCTTACATTATTTTGTTCGGGTCAAGACGTGTTAACATGCACCACTTTTTTCCGTTCAAAGGATAGGGCGGTTTGGGTTTTGATATGCCCAACTAGCCACACCCTATTATCATTCCCACAATATATTAATTAATATCAAAATTATACAATATTTTATTATATACACTCGTGCATCGCACGGGCATTATACTAGTATATATAACATTTAAGTTTAATATTTTATGTTAAACTATTCGTCATAAATAAAATTAGTGCAAAGTTTCTAATTACATTGCATTAACAAACTTATAAAATTAAATATTTTATGATCTAAATTTTAAAAATAAAATAATAATGTAATTACTCATATAACTATAATTTAGAATTTTTTAAAATAAGATATTTAAATCTAAAATTCCAAATTTGAGCATATATAACATTTAAGTTTAACACTTAAAGTTAATCTATTCATTATAAAAAAGTCATGCATAGTTTATAATTACATTGCATTAATAAAATTATAAAATTAGATTTATCACCATTTAGAAATATAATTTATATCCTAAATAATTTAATTAGACTACGTGACATTTTCTTATTCAAAATAAAAATGGAAACATAAATTAAGTAATAGATAAAACAAATAAAAAGGAAGTTTTTCAAGAATTTATATCTTATTTAATAAAGTTAAACTTAAAGACGAGGGAGATGTGAATTTGAAAAATAAATTTACTAGTAATAGGCAGTATTCTAAAAATCCTCCTAGGCGGCCACCAGGCGCCCCGATTTTTGCTTAGGCGGCGAGCCTAGGCGGTCCGGGTCCTAGGCGGTCTAGGTGCCCTATGTGTTTTTTTTCCTGAAATCCTAACAAAACGACTCCGGTTAGTGGAAGTAGCACTGACGACTCCAAAATTTGGTTTTAAGTGAAACTGAGTATATATATATATATATTTTCTTAATAAAAAAGTGAAACAAAATTTTAGAGTCTAGAAATCTTTCCATTGATAATTTGATATTATATAAATCAATGCAATATTTGTTAATGTATTGTATTTTAGATGATTTATAATTTTATTAGATTATTGTTGTTGAATTACTTTAAAGTTTAAAGTTTAAATATCAAATATGTTCAAAAACAATTTAAATATCATTTATAGACTTTACATTTATGTATTATGGGAATTATCCATAAAATTGTATATATATTTAAGGCCCTGCCTAGGCCTCCTAGGCGCTAGGCCCCTGACCGCCGCCCGACTAGCTCTCTAGTGCTTTTTAGAACACCGGTAATATGTAATCAAAGTAGATATAAAATATTAGAATTATATTTCTATTTTTAAAAAATAAAAATAGCGGGCTAGCGAGCTAGCCCGATTAACCTCGTCTAGCCCTAACAGGCTTCATTTTAAACGGCCCGAGCTAAAAAGGCTCACGATTTAAAAATTTAAAATAATTCGTCCCTAACCCTCTTTTTATTCGGTTTAAACGATCCAGGACCAATGGGCGACTCTTTTAACATCTCTAGCTAGAAATAGTAAGTTGAATTTTTCCACCCATTTGTAGTTATTATAAAAAGTAATAACAACATATGTAAAAATAAAAAGTGATAAATATTTGGTATTTCATTATTTTTGGTAGTCAATTTTCTTTAAATAATTTTTTTTAAAATGATGTAAAAAATAAAATGATGTAAAACCAGCTTTTCAAATATGTGTTTGTACTGCATTAATTATGTGTTTATCTTTTTTATTTTTAAAACATTAATAACTTTTTTGTTTTTATCCGTTTTTGACGTATAATATATCAAATTAACCATTTTTTTTACAATTTTCAATTTGACAACCATATTGCATATATAAAAAAAATAGCGTAATAAATATTTAATTATTATTTTGTACTTTGTAATGGGCTTTAAAAATAATACATTTGGATTATTGGACATCAATTCATATATTCATGTATTTTGGATATTTATGATGGGATGTGTAGTTATTTGGGCTTAACCCATTTCTTATATAATTATAGAATTTTACTTAAACTGGTTAAATTCAATTAAAAAATATTTATTTTAATGTGTAATAGGCCAAATAGGCGATTTCTGTTTTGTGAAAATGAAAAACACGCCTTGTCTTTCCAAAAACATGTTTTTTGGCAATTTAAACTAAAAATCGACGGTCATATCATTCATGTATTCTATGTAGCCTAACCCAGCCCATGTATTAAAAATACACTAAATTCGCTTCGGGCCAACCGGGCCGGCCCAGTGTTTGCTAACAGGCCGAGCCAAATAGGCCCGAATCTTTTTGGGCCTACAAAATCGTAGCCAAATTGACCAGCTAATACTACTGAGGGGGTCAGGCGGGCCATTTTGACAACTCTAATTCTATAGTGAGGTATTTGGCTATTTTTCAAAAAATTGATACGGTCCTTAACTCGGTACCGAGTTACATAACTTGGTGCCGAGTTATGTGTTTGAGTATCCGTTACATAACTCGGTATCGAGTTATGTAACTCGGTACTGAGCTATGTACCGGTCCCCAGAAATTAAAAAAGGTAAAGTGGATATTTGAACTCAAAAATAGCTAAAAACACTTTTTTAATTTAGAAAATGCAAAAAATATCTCTCTATTTTAATTGAAGAAAATATCTCAAAATATGTAGCCAAAATTTATATTTCACATATATCCATACATATCATTACATATATTTATGTAAGAATAATATTAAGATTTGTTTAATATGAAATTATATTCATAATAGTATTTATAAATAAAAAATACTTTTTTATATATTAACATACTTTTCATGTTAATAGAAATTATTCTTTATATTTATAAAAGTATTTTAATATTCAAATTTCAAAAGTTGTACATTTGGAATTTTATATAAATTTGTCTCATTGAATATTTTTTATTATATCTCGTGTATATATAACTAACATAGTTTTTGTTTTTTTAAAAGTTTCATTTTGCCGTTAAAAGTATGTTGCTAAATATAAAACATGATTTTTGGTTAATTTCTTTAATAATTTTGACAATTGTTCATCTTTCTAAACCCCAAAAAATATTGAAAATCGAAACGACTTTATTATTGATTTTAAATACAATTTATAAAATGTCCAAAGATTAGGCGATAATAGAAATCAACATTGGGCAATTAATCTTTTTCAAAACTCAATCTTACAGATAATTGATAAACATATTTTATAAATAGATATAATTCATACTCACACAATCAAATATTTTGGATTTATAGATATATTTTGTTATAGTTTATTATTATTATTTATTTATTATTGTTTAATCATATGATTTATAATAAATTAATTGTCTTTATATTTTAATTATTTTTGGAAATTTAAAACCTAAAGCAATCACTATTTTTCTTAACATAAATAACATAAATCCATAATTTGTAAAATAAAAGAATATGAAAATGTAAAATTGTAAAGATTACTGGTTTAACTTTTAGAATTAATAAAATAAAAAATTATAAATAGAATTAGTATTAATAATTGATAAATACAATATACATATTTGGGGAATGAGGAGGGGAATGTAGAATCTCCATTTTATCTAATCCGAATGGGAAGGGGGTGAGGATATAAATATCGTTTTACATCTTATCCCGATTATATATAAGCGGATAATTTCCATCCTCGCTCTCATTCTCGACTTAAGGGATTCCATGTCCCATCATATTCGATTACTAATGGGGATGGTTCCGCACGGGAATGTTGTCATCCCTAAATGCATGTGATAGGATTATATAACTATTAGAAAATTTTACATGTAACAGTACAAAATACAGGCCTTACGGATATACTTCTGCATCGCACGGGTAAAAGACTAGTAGCTAATATAAATTTGTGTAACATGTGTATATTTTTTATAAAAAACAATTAATGTGTCCTCTATAAAATATTAAAGTTATATTTATATATTTATTTATTTATTTTAAACTAAATTCAAGATCAACTTTATCGTTAAATATACTGTTGAACTAAATTTGGAATCAAACAAAATGATATTTTAATGTAGAGGCATATAAAGAAATTAGTTTATAATGTAGGGTGCAAAGTAAATTTAACCTTATTTTATAAGTCAAGGGTACTTTTGTTCAAGCGTATAACTTTTAGACAAAAACTCATATGAGACGGTCTCACGGATTATTTTCGTGAGATGGATCCTAATTGACCCATATTATGTATAATTCATTTGAATTTGGATCTAACTTGCTTTGATTTGTAAAATGAGTTGGATCCGTCTCATGAATTTAAACTCGTGATATGGTCTCACATGACTTACTCTAACTTTTATTGATATAGAGGAGTACTAGAACAACACCCGTGTATTACACGGGATTTATCCAAAATTAAAATTTTAGTGTCACAAATTTATTTGTAAATTATAGGAGATCCAAAATACAAATTAGGATCATTAAAAAGTAAATTTAAAAATTGGAAGAGTACCATACAAATAGTTCACTTCAGATTCTGAAAAATTTCTTTGTTAACTACACCATTTGTTTATTTCCAAGTGTGTCGTCTTTGTCACAAAAAGAATTTTCAAACCCCATCTGTTCTTAACTCTCGATATGGCCACATAAAGTTGACCGTAAGATTGTGATAAAATTATTTATATTTGGGATTATAATTTACCCAATTTTCTTTTAGAGTTAATATTATGAGAAATTCCTTTATTTTGATATTTATATTTTATCTTTTAGGGTTGAGATTTTAATTGCGTAGTAGTAAAAAATCAGAAACTAAAAGGTGAATATTAACCAAATATATTTTTGAAAGATAATATTTTTAAATATATGTCAAACCTCAATTTATGTTAGTTGTTAGATTACTTGATGTATTTCTCGAAATTATTGAAAAAATTAAAGATAATTGATAGGATCCTCGTAGTATAATCACTATCCTACTTAGATCGATAATTGAATAAATTAGTTTGTTTTAATTTTAATTGTTGGGATATGCTCATTTATATCTATGATGAGCTTATTTAATTTGATTAAAATTTGGATTGAAATATTTATTTAATTTGAATATAATTGGTTGTGGGTCAAACCTGGATTTAATAATAATTTGAAATATACGTTGGAATTAGCATAAATTGGGAACTAAAAGGTGCATATAAACAAAAAATATTTTTGAAAGATAGTAATTTTAAAATAGTAGCCTAGATAAATTATTGATATTTAGATTACTTCTCATCTCTTAAAGTTGTTATTATCTTTTAAATTTATATTCTCTTAAATTCAAAAAAATTAAAATATATTATTAATTCGACTTTAATTTGTAGATAGCAATGCCACATGGATAATTATAAAGTAGACATGTGGAATTGGAAGAATGAAGAGTTGACACATGTCAAAATTAATTTTAATTGTTGGGATAGGTTCATTTATATCTATGATGAACTTATTTAATTTGATTAAAATTTAGATTGCATTATTTATTTAATTGTGAATATAATTAGTTAGTGAGTCAAACCTGAATTTAATAATAGTAATTTGAAATATACGTTGGAGTTAACATAAATCGGGAATTAAAAGGTACATATAAATCAAATATATTTTTGAAAGAGATTAATTTTAAAATAATAGCATATATAAATCCTTGATATTTAGATTATTTCTTATCTCTTAAAGTTGTTATTATCTTTTAAATTTAAAAATTCAAAAATATATTATCAATTCACTTTTAATTTGTAGATAGTAATGTCACATGGATAATTATAAAGTAGACATGTGGAACTGGGAGAATGAGGAGTTGACACATACCAAAATTAATGGGGTAATAACATGTGTCAACTTTATTTTCTCTTTTAGTATATAGGGTTGATATACATATACATATATAAATATATTAAATATCTTAAATTAATTAATACATTATACGGAAAATTCCTCAAAAACGTGTTGGATATACATATATATACATATATAAATATATAAATATATTAAATATACTATTTTGCTGTAATATTGATTTCGCCAAATCGATATCTTTGTTGATTAAGTGTTTGATTGGATTTTAATAGTTATATATGGAAATATGATAAGTTGATGATAAATTGATAGTAAATTGATATTGTAAATCAATATACAATTGGAAGAATAAGGTGGTGTATGATATGCCATGTGGTTAAATATGAAGGTGACACGTGGATTTGAAAGAATAAGGTGTTGACACGTGTACCAAATTGCTCAGGTGAAGACATGTGGCATTTTGTTTTTTCTTTTAGTATATAGGGTTGATTTGAAGGTTTTAATAGTAGAGGGGGTATTTGATATAAAATTAACATTACAATGGGGTAAAGTGAATTTTACCCAAAATATTATGCTTTGATATAATTAACAATAATTGACAATTCTAATTTATCCACAAAATTGATGTATGATATAAATTAGAAAAAAAAGGTAGGTTGAATTGACAATAACTAAAGGAATCAATACATATGATACTTATGTAACTAACCATATTTCTAGATTGAATTGGCAATAATTATGACATTAATTGTAAAAATTAGAGAAATTAGTATAACCAACAATACTTACCAGAATTAAATGTAAAAAATTAGTATATGATATAAATTAAGACGACTCAATTGAAAAAAATAAAGAAAATAAAAGAAAAGAGAGACCATGTTGATTTTATATATTGTTCTTAACTAATTTTTATCATTTCAATATTTGATAGAATAAACCAGTCTCCTGACCTTCAATTTGACACTTGCGCTACAATAATCCTTAACCTTTTAGGGGAAACAGAGAGAGAACAATAGGAACCAAAATGAGTTGTTACTTGGAAAGTGGGGATAAATAAATTTAAAATAGAAGCAGAGCAAGTAGTAGGGGTCTTTGAGTCAAAATTGATGAACAAAATAATTCATGCACTGAATTTTATCACTCACACTTTTCTTAAATTTTGTCATATTGTGGTCGCAGACTCGCAAATTGTGACATTCAGAAGCCATCCTGAACCCACCTTGCTGGTTGTTTCCAAATTAAATAGGATAAAGTGAGATCAATCATGATGACTTCAAGTCTTCTTTTTTTCCTATTAAATGATCTCTTTAGCGAACTCATCGATCATCTTTTCTTTATCTTTGTATATAACAACATTTTGTTCTCTCTGTCTCTGCCAGAAACTAGATGATAAATGGCAAAACAGACCGCAATAATTCTACTAATTACGTTCTTGGTTATTATATGCTATCCAGCAATCTTCACCTGTTTGGCTGCAACTCTCAACAGCTCCACAGATGAATCCTCTCTTCTATCCATCAAGGCCCGGATAACTTCCGATCCAAATAACATATTATCCACAAACTGGTCACAGGGGACGCCTTTCTGCACCTGGATTGGCGTCACTTGCAGCCGGAGACACTCCAGCAGAGTGACGGCCCTCGATCTTTTTCGACATGGGCTTGGAAGGTACCATTGCTCAAGAAATCGGTAATCTCTCTTTCCTAACATATTTGAACATCGCCAACAACAGCTTCACAGGCCCAATCCCTGACGAAATCGGCAATTTAAGCCGCCTCCGCGTCCTCCGATTGTCCAGCAATCAGCTCGGCGGTCATATCTCGACAAGCTTGGGAATGCTGACGAATCTTGAAATGCTGGATTTGTCTGATAATCGCCTGACGGGTAGTGTTCCCTGGTCGGGTATACTCAACATTTCGTCTTTGCGGGTGATTGCTGTCACGCGTAATTACCAGCTTTCTGGGTCTCTACCCCTGGAAATGTGCGGTCCAGGGACGAGATTGGAGCAGATGAGGCTTTCGATAAATCAGTTCGTGGGTAGAATTCCGGAAAATATATCAAGATGTGGGCAGCTCAGAATTATTTCCTTTTCTTTGAACAATTTCACGGAAAGCATACCGGCGAGCATCGGGACCTTGTCGCAACTCCAGATTCTTGCTCTAGGAGGGAATCAGTTATCTGGTACGCTTATGCTAATATTCTATACATGTCTGAGGGATTTTTGAAATATTTTATGCACATGAAGCGAATATGTAAGATGAAATCAAACCTCAAGTAAATTTTGTAGTTTTCAAAAACATCTAGTTCTTCTTTGTAATTAGTCCAAACTTCATTTTTTTTATTTAAAATAATTATCCCTAATACTCAATATGTTAATTCAGGCAGCAGAAATGAACCCTGAAGTTATGTATATATGTAAATCATAAAAACCAATTTCCAGGATGAAAAATACAATTTGCTACATAAAAGTTTGTTGTCAAGTCTAACAAAAAGTAACACTACGCATGCATCTCAATGTCACATATATATCTTATGAACGGGCTTTACAGGTACTATACCACCCTCAATTGGCAATTTGTCGAATATGAATGCATTGGACCTAGCTTCCAACAGTTTACAAGGGATAGTTCCTTCAGAAATAGGGCAACTCTCCAATGTAACATTTCTTAGTCTTGGAGGAAACAGGCTACAAGGTGATTTACCCCAATCTATTTTCAATCTCACCAGCTTGCTCACACTTTCACTTACAAACAATAATCTCTCTGGAAACCTCCCACTTTCCATAGATCAAGGCCTTCCAAATCTCCAAGTTCTCTATATTGGGAATAATATTTTCTCTGGAAATATTCCTGATTCCATCTCGAATCTTTCCAGGCTAATCATTCTTGATGTTAATGGCAACTCTTTCAGTGGAAACATACCTATTACTCTAGGTAATCTACAACAACTCCAAGTCCTGAGATTGGGATCAAACCAGTTCACAAATAATTTATCCATACCCGAACAAGATTTTCTAACTTCCCTCACATACTGCAAGAATCTCACCTTTATACGGATATCGATTAATCCAATAACCGGATTGCTTCCAAAGTCATTAGGCTCCACCAATATGTCTGCATCTCTTCAGAATTTTATTGCCTTCTCGTGTAGATTTAGTGGCACGATTCCTGATGAAATCGGCAATCTAAACAACTTGGTATGGTTAACCCTTGGGGATAATGAATTGACTGGAGAGATTCCAACGACGTTGGGACGTTTAAAGAACTTGCAGAGGTTATCAATCTATAGAAATAAGTTGCAGGGCTCTATCCCGCCAAGCTTTTGTAGTTTGGAAAACCTGTATTTATTAAGTTTGGAGAAGAGTGGGCTTTCCGGGAGCTGCCAATGTGTTTAGGAAACCTGACTTCACTGAGAGAAATTTACTTGGGAAGGAACGGATTCAGCTCCAACATCCCGTCAAGTTTGTGGTCCATTCCCCGTATTCAAGTCTTATCCTTATATGATAATTCCTTTACTGGTTCTTTGCCTCCGGAAATTAGCAGTTTGAGCAGCGTGACCGACTTGGATCTTCATGGAAATCAGCTCTCTGGGAAATTCCAAGCACCATTGGCCAACTTCAGAATCTAGCCAATCTATCATTATCAGATAACAAGTTAAATGGACACATACCTGAATCTTTTGCTGATTTAAGATCATTGCAGTATTTGGACATATCCCACAACAATCTTTCGGTCCAATTCCCAAGTCTTTGGAGTCACTTTCAGATCTTAATTACTTCAATGTTTCCTTCAATGAGCTTAGTGGAGAAATTCCAGGAGGAGGGCATTTTGCGAATTTCACACGGATCTTTTCGCAGGTAATATAGGTATTTGTGGATCATCACGATTCAATGTCAAGGCGTGCAAAATGATTAATTCGCCCAAATCATCAAGAAAGAGCAGACTTATAAGATATATTATACCACCAATAGCTTCAATGATAGTCTTAACGGCTTTTATTATCTTATTGCTCAGACACTACGGTAGAAAATTATCATCAGTTCCATCTGATCAGTCCAATTTGGTTCATCTTGAGAGGATTTCGTATTCACGAGATTCTTAAAGCGACAGAACAACCTTGATATAGGAAATTTGATTGGGAAAGGTAGCATTGGCTCTGTATACAAAGGAACATTTTCTAATGAGACAACTTTGGCTGTGAAGGTTTTCGATTTAGACGTCCAAGGGGCATTCAAAAGCTTCGATATAGAGTGCCAAATAATGCGTAGCCTTCGTCACAGAAATCTTGTCAAGGTCATCACTAGTTGCTCCAACCTTGATTTCAAGGCCTTGGTGGTGGAATAGATGTCGAACGGAAACCTTGAGAAATGGCTCTACTCTCCTAATTGTTCCTCAAAAATTACCGAAAGATTGGGAATACTAATAGATGTGGCATCTGCATTAGAGTATCTACATCAAGGTTATTCCTCCCCAATCGTCCATTGTGATTTGAAGCCTAGCAATATCCTTCTGGATGAAAATATGGTAGCACATGTTGGAGACTTTGGCATTTCCAAGCTCTTTATGGAAGACCAAAGAATGGCACAAACCAAAACTTTGGGTACAATTGGATATATGGCACCAGGTAAGAGAGTTTATTACTCAATTTTCTAAATAAGTACTTCACATTTTTTCTACAAGTGTCTATTGTTCCTCCTCACCAACTAATAACTTATGTTTCTAATTTTGCAGAGTACGGATCATCGGGATTAGTATCAACGGCCGTGGATGTTTACAGCTATGGGATTTTGTTGATGGAAACATTCACAAGAAAGAAACCAACTAATGAAATGTTTTTAGGAGAGTTAACCATGACAAAATGGGTGTCCGAATCATTTCCTAGTTCATTAATGCAAATTGTCGATTCAGAGCTACTGAATACAGATGAAGAATATAGTAGAGCTGACCATGATCGACGGTGCTTGGAATCGATCATGAGACTAGCTATACATTGCACATCTAATTTTCCAGAGGAGAGGCCTAAAATGGAAGATGTTCTTGTGATGCTCAAGAAGATCAATATAGAACTTCACAATACGATGCCTAAAGTTAAGATAGAATTGAATCATTAGTTTTTTTTCCAGGCTTTTCCCTCTTCATTGTTTATATTTAATTACAGTATCTAGCTAGAGCTGAGGTTGTGTAATTACCAATGAGGTAGGATAACATTTTCACTTTTTTTTTTTTTTTTTTTGGCAACAAGGTTTCACCTTTAGTCTTGTTCGCAATCCACAAATCCAATTCACGAACAGAAAGCAAATGCAATTCACAATCCAAGTGCCTCCTTAGATTAATCACACTTATCATATTGTTCAATAGAAATCCCAGGTTGTTGTCTTTGTTTTTCTTGCAACTTTGAAGGCATAAAATAAAAAATTATAACTAATTCCACACACATTTATATGAATTCCATTAGCAGACACACTATTTAGCTTTTAACAAATTAATACAAGTGGAAGAATTTGGCTTACTTTTTGTTTGGTTGAGGCTTCAAAGCCGACGGCTGCGGTCTTCCGTCTTTCTTTTCCTTTTAATCTTTTCACTGAATCGTATATTACATATTTACACGGGTTAAGAATTTAAATAGGGGGCTATTAGCTAACTTCATATATTTATTAAAAGCCCCCTAATTTTTACTCACTATAACTTTTTGCCTCAGTTATTCTTGAATTGAAATCAAAGGCCTAATTGTAAATATATTTCAGCACCAGTTAAATAATATCTATTAATTTGATTCTAAATTGACTACTAAAGCTACCCAATGAATATAGTAATATAAATTTTTGTAACATTTGTATATGTATTTTTAAAAAAAACTAATGTTTATAAAATATTAAAGTTATATTTATATATTTATTTATTTATTTTAAACAAAATTTAAGATCAACTTTATCTATAACTTGGTGTTGAACCAAATTTGGAATCAAACTAAATGATATTTAAATGTAGAGGTATAAAAAGAAACTAGTTTATAATGTATGGTGCAAAGTAAATTTTACCACCTTATTTTATAAATCAAGGGTATTTTTGTTCAAGCGTGTAACTTTTATTGAATTAGGGGAGTACTTGAAGGTTTTAATAATAGAGGAGGTATCTATATATCTATATATATAAATATAATAGTAGAAATCCACAACAATAATTTCCCGCTCTTTTTACTTCTTATATTAGGAAATAATTGAAACGTTGTAAATGGTAATTATTATAAATGCTTAGATTAGGAAAATATTATAAGAAAATCGTTGTAATTATATAAATTAGGGAAATATTTTAAGAAAAAATTATAAATGGTATTCCTACTTTATATTTATATAAATTAGGAAAATATCATAAATGGTATTCCTATTTTATATGTATAAAAATTAGGAAAATTTTATAAATGGTATTCCTACTTTATACCAAAAGTGAGCCTATACTATCAAGTCTATCTATATATAATATATAGATTATAAAAATTATAGATAGTATTTCATTATAATTAATATTATATCACTATACGTCAGTTCTGTTCATACATATTATGATTATGTTGATTTTATACATCATATTTTCATCAAATATATTATTTTTTTGTTTCAATGGCGTGGTTGCTTTTTTGTACAGTGTAATATTAATTAATCAAGTTTTAAATACTGATGACTATTCAAATTTTCCTAAATTATTTAATAATAATTAAAATAGACGAATTATGATTTTATGTATCTTTCACCATGTGAATTAACAATTGATTTTGTGTTCATAGAATATTTTGCTAACTTATTGTTTATGCAACATCCTCTTATAGTTATACTACTTAAATTGCATTAGAGAGGCACTTTGGTATTGTTTCCTAAATTCGAAGCATAACCACCAAATATGACTTCATACTCACGTTTCCCTCTATTTTCGTATTCATCAAATGTCCCACCAACATCGACAGTATTGAATTTGGATTATGCACTAAACAAGAGTTTTTAAATAAACTATATTGTAGATCTGTACAGATGTTATTTGGTGAGTTTAATAAAAAAAAACATTTTTTTTTATTCTTCATGATAGTTTTGTTGTATTTTTTTTAAGTTGTATTTTAAATAATGATTTTTTTTATTATCCTGATACTAACTCTTTGATTATGTGAAACTAATTGCAAATTAAACACATCGATCAATTCCATAATTTTTTTTTTGTGTCGAATAATCTATAGAAATACCGGCTTTTTACATTTTTTTAGTACGACTTTTATGTAATTTAGTTAGTGATGACAAATAAAATTCTTTTAGAATTGAGAAAAAGTTAAATAAATACTTAGTGATAAACTGATGCTTACCTTGTCAGATGCCCATGAGGGTGCTAATTTAAATTAAATATCGGCTCGGTGATTAGTTTTATAATTTTGATTTTTCCTATTATTTTTGTAAGGAATTTATTGGAATAACTTATTATAATATTCCATTAGAAATTCATTACAAAACTTAACAAAATATGTTGTCGTGTCATTATCTTTTCAAATCATAATTACATTAATTTTTTTGTGTCAACGTCTTTCATCCAAATTCGCACATCATTTTAATGGTTTTACACCATTAAATTGTGATCTGCATAATGTGAACAGACTCACTTGGACGGTCAAAATGATCAACCCCTATGTTGTGCTCTTTTTTATGGATGGATATAGCAAATTCGTCCATGATAACACAATTCTAGATGGTGAAGTGTTAGTTTTCTCTTATCGTGTCTTCCACGTTTTTGATATGTCAATATTTTCTTTATATTAATATTTTATTATTAAAATAAAGTAATAAATATCAACTCATGTTAATAGATAGTTTCAGTACACACCAATAAAATAAAATAATAATACACATGAATAATAAAAAAAAATGATTCGTGTGAATAATGATAAAATACACTACAAGAAAATAAGGAAATTCCAAGGGGAAAAATCTGTTGGAATTTGGCCAATTACCGTTGGAATTATCGACTCCAACGGAAATTCCAACATAAACTGTATCGTTGGTAAAATGGGTACATTGGAATGGCGAAATTCCAATGGAAAAATATTCCAACGGAATTTCCAACGTTATTTATCCATTGTAATATATAACCGTTGGAAAGAACTCCAACATTTTTTCCAACACTAATTCCAACAGAATTATATCATTGGAATATATTTAATCATTGGGAAAAACTCCAGTGATTATTCCAACAAATTATACTATTGGAATATAGTCGATGGTATATATCCGTTGGAATATTCAATCAATTTATCTCATTATCTAATATCTATAACTTTCCAAAGAGGTCACTCATCATCAATTTGTCTCAAGTCAAGCACATTTAACCACGTAGGTTTAATATAATTGACTCGAGGAAGAAAGATATAATATATTGATATGGATTATACTATCAAATCATTTAACCCCTATTCAAATTTTCCAATGGTATTGGAATATTTTCAATGAAATTTTCCAATAACATGTTGTACCATTGGAATTTCCGTTGGAATTTTAAAAACTCAATAGAAATTCCAACGATTAATTCCAACATTTGGTTTCTTTGTTGGAATTTGTAAGTCAAGCGCTACGATAATCTAGGGGGTGAATAGATTATCTCTATCTTTTCAATTTTACCCTCTTTTTCGAACCGAATGCTCAAAGACAATAATATAAAGTGCGGAATGTAAACAACACGCGGTGATTTAAAGAGGTTCAACCCACCTAGGACCTAATTCTCTACCACCCCAAAGTATCTCCGGGATGGATTTCAAAAAGAAAAAGAATTTTATTAATTACCAAAATTAATACAAACTCAACTTACAACACCTTGAAGAGCACCACACTCTTCAACAACACCTCCTTTGGAGATTACCACAATCTCCCTTTGAAGATTACCACAATCTTCCCTCAACGGCACCTTTGAAGATCACCACAATCTTCAATCTTGAAGAATACCAAATTCTTCAACACCTCAAGAGCACCACACTCTTGAAACACCTATCACCTAGATCACCCAAGTGTATTCTTACCACAAGAATACTCACAAGGATGTCTTGTGTTGAATGATGACCAAAAATCAAGATTACAACTCAATAATGAATAATACAATTTGAGTGCAAGTGTAATCAAGAATAGCCTAGACCTCAAGGATGTGAAAGTGATAAGCTAGGCAAAGTTACAACAAGAATAATGACTATGAAGAACAAGTATTTGCTTGAAGTGTATCTTGTTGTGTTGTATCTCAATTGTTGTTGTGGTTGCTCCAAAACTTCCTCTATTTATAGGAGATGTCTTGTACATTATAGGCTCCTCTCGGGGACTTGAATTACGCAAAAATTGCAAGACAATTGAAGAAAATAGCTGTTAGAAATCAACTCCATGATTTAAGGAAATGTTGTCTGTTTGTCAAACGGTCGAAATTTCTTTGTCAAAACATAGAGGCGACCGTCGCGATCGATAAGAAAAAAAGAGAGAACAACAAAAATACTACGGACGACCGGTCGACGAGACCTCGGCCGTCGACCTCATCCCCAACCGGTCTCCTCAATGATTTTTCAAGGATGCAAAGTTCTGTTTCAACATTAACGCCCAATCCGATCGACGTGGGTGTCGGCCGGTCGACGCGTCAGTCGACACCCACAGTCGACCGGTCGACCTGTCATTTTCTCCTCCGTCTCATTTTCTGTTCCAAAATTCATCTTGTCACGAGTTTCCCTCTCGGCGACCGGTTGACCACGAGGCACAGAAATAATGTCCAATTTTTGTCGATTAAAACTCAAGAAATACTCCAAAAATTTAGTAAAAATATTTTAAACCAATCGGGAGTATTTAGACAACATTTAGGAACCATATTTTGAAGTAAAAACTTATAAACATAAAAACATTAAAAGTGTTGTCCAATTTTATCTAAAATAAAACTTGAAGAAATACTTCGGAAAATATTAAAACCATTTTAAATCATTTAGGAGTATTTGGAAAACAATTTAAAAACATTGTTTTGGTGTAAAAATAAAATCATCAAAATTAAGATAAAAACAAGTATCAAACAATCTCCCCCTTTTTGATGATTACAAACCAAAATAATTTTTAGAAAAATTAGGAGGACAATTTTAAAAACGATTTTCTGGTAAAAACATCTAACCATTTAGACCAAGTAAGGGAGTAAATATTATCCAAAGATAAGCACAAGCTCCTCTATCAATAAGCACATCAAGAATAATGTAAAAGCAATGAACCACAAGCTAAAAGTTTTAGCTTTTACATTTTGTTCAAGAGCTTATAAGCTCCCCGTCAACAAAACATCATTAGACAAGTATTTATGTTCATCAAGCAACAATTGGACTAAGTATAGTCCACAACCTATGGCTTTAAGCCATAGCTTATAGCTTTTATCCGAGCTTTTATTAGCTTCTTCGAGCTAACGAGCCAATTTCTGTTTCTCCCCTTTGGAATCATCAAAAGAATGTTAGGATGATAAAAACATCATACAAGTTTATCATAATGTGCCAACAATACGATTTATCAACCTTTTGAAAGAATTAAGCTTAAAAAATGGGAGAAATGTATCAAAAATGCCCATAAGCTCGTTTTGTTTGTCAAAACATGATCTCAACAAGAATTTAAGACATTTGAAAATAAGAGAATCATGTAAAAGTTGACATTTTCATTGAAACATTTTATCGAACACTTGGCGGGCGTCAAAATTTGAAGAAAATGTATATAGCCCTTGCAAAAGAGATTAAGCCAAGTTTTTCATATCATCTCCAAAAGCAATTTTCAACATATGTCCAATAAATAAGAGGCCTAACAACGTAAATTCTAAAGGGTTCAACCCAATTGAGATAATTTTAGCCAAATAAGAGATCAAGGCATTACGAATGCCATCAAACAAAAATTAAAGAGCCATCAAGTAATACATGTCAAGCATCAAACAAAGCATATAAGACATTACAAATGTCCCAAATCATCTATTAAAATGATCAAGGCATCAAAAATTAAGAGAAGCACTTTTACCATCAAGTACTTCATACCAACAATGCCAAACTAGAGTATTTTTACTATCAAATACTCCATCAATATCATGATCATCCAATAGCCATTTTCAACTTGTTATTTTAACCCTTTCAAGAAAACAAACAAATCTCATTAGTGCAATTTAGAGTTTTACAAGATAGTTCATAAAATTACAAAACAACATGGACAAGAAAGAAAATGCTAATATAATAAAGGGGTGGGGACTGCTTGATACATGTTTTTATCTTTATTTTGATGATTTTATTTTATCACCAAAACAATGTTTTTAAAGGTTGTCCAAATACTCCTAAATGATTTAAAATGGTTTTAATATTTTCCTGAGTATTTCCTCAAGTTTATTTTTGTTAATAATGGACAACACTTTTATTGATTTTAGATCAATGAGTTTTTACTCCTACAACAGTCCCTAAATGTTGTCTAAATACTCTCGATCGGTTTAAAATGTTTTTACTAAAATTTCGGAGTATTTCTTGAGTTTTATTTTCGACAAAAATTGGACAACATTTACCTCTCTCGTGGTCGACCCGTGTCCTACAGGGCAACCCGTACTCAAGATGTTTTCGAAATGAGAAAATGAGACGGAGTAAAAAACTAGCGAGTCGACCGGTCGCCTCGGCATCGACCGGTCCGGTCGACCGATCGCTAGTGGTCGGCCGGTACACTGCATGTTGTATTTTGAAACAGATCAAAACCTCTTCATTTTTTGATTAGTGGGACCGGTTGAGACAGTCGGCCGACTTGGCGGCCTCGTCGACCGGCCGCCTGTTGTAATTTTCAATGTGTTCTTATTTTCTCTTTATTTAAATGCGACCGGTCGCCTCATGTATTGACAACAAAAATATGACCGTTTGACAAAGACACATTTCCTTAAATTGTGGGATTGATTTCTAACAGCTATATTCTTGATTTTAATTGTATTTTTCTCAGATTTTCAATCCCCAAGAGGAGCCTATGCTTGATCAATCATCTCCTATAAATAGAGGAAGTTTTGGAGCAACCAATACAACAATTGAGATACAACACAACAAGATACACTTCAAGCAAACACTTGGTCTTTCATTGTTATTATTCTTGTTGTAAAATTGCCTAGCTTATCACTTTCACATCTTTGAGGTCTAGGCTATTCTTGATTACACTTCGCACTCAAATTGTAATATTCATTATTGAGTTGTAATCTTGATTTTTGGTTATCATTCAAACACAAGATATCCTTGTGAGTGTTCTTGTGGTAAGAGCACACTTGGATGATCTAGGTGATAGGTGCAAGAAGATTGTGGTAATCTTCTTATTGAGGTGTTGAAGAATTTGGTATTCTTCAAGGTTGAAGATTGTGGTAATCTTCACAAGGTGCCGTTGAAGGAAGATTGTGGTAATCTTCAAAGGGAGATTGTGGTAATCTCCAAAGGTGGTGTTGAAGAAGAGTGTGGTGCTCTTCAAGGTGTTGTAAGTTGAATTTGTATTAATTTTGGTAATTAATAAAATTTTTTTCTTTTCAAATCCATCCCGGATATATTGGGGTGGTAGAGGATTAGGCCCTAGGTGGGTTGAACCTCTTTAAATCGACGTGTGTTGTTTACATTCCGCACCTTTATTATTCTGTTTGAGCATTCGATTGAAAAAAGAGGCGAAATCGAAAAGATGGAGATAATCTATTCACCCCCTAGATTATCGTAGCCGCTTGGACTTACAAGTGGTATCAAAGCCAAACTCTTTGGCAAGCTCGTTTCACATCGCGAGTGAAGAGAAACGATCGTCGGCTACGAACAAAGCTCATCTATCCGGCACCTCCACCACCAAGCCACCACTTTTTGATTCCAAGAATTTTAATTTTTGGAAAGAAAGAATGGAATGCTATCTACAAGGTTGCGGGTTCGACATTTGGAACACCGTCATTAATGGAGAATCCATTCCGACGAAAGATACACCACACACCTCAAAAGGCTTCAAAAAGCTCAATGATGAAGAGAAGAAAATCATCTCCTTAAACGGTAAGGCTTTAAATATTTTGTATTGTTCATTTACTAATTTAGAATATGAACATATTGTAGGAATAAAGTCGGCACATGAAGTATGGCAAAAATTAGAAGCCATCTATGGAGTATTTGCAAATGAAAGGAGTCAAACAAAAGCATCTACTTCTCAAGGTCATACAAGTTCATATATAAGGAACAAGCCTCTTACAACTTCCAATTATGAAGAAGTTGAATATTGCTTTATGGGCATCAATGAAGAAAATGAGGTATGTCTTAAACCCTCTACTTCCTATGATGTCGACATTCAAAATGATTATAGTGATTTGCAAAACGATTATGATGAACTTCAAAATGAATTCCAAAGTTTACTTGTTAAATACAAAGATTTGAAAAAGGAATTCAATATTTTGAAAAATGATAAGGATAGTTTATTTACTTCCTATGAATCACTATCTTGTGCTCACACCACCACTCTTGACAAGGTTAGAAACCTTGAAAAAGAAAATAGTACTCTTGTTGAGAATATTGATTGCATGAAAAAGGATTTATTAAAATCCAACTTGAGTACCAATAAAATGTCCAATATTGTTGATATTCATAATAGTGATAAAGGACTTGATCATAAGCCTAATGTTGTTAATCATATGAAAAAGGATCAAGTCACTATGCATATTGGTCATTATGCTCCTAGAATTATTACTTGTTTTTATTGTGGCAAAAGGGTCATACGACTAATTCTTGTCGGGCTAGAAATAGCTTTTTAATTATTGTTGGAGACCTAAAAGTCTCAAGACTCATCCCAAAGGACCCAAACACATGAGGGTACCACAAAATAATGTCATATTAGGTACCGGTGAAATAATGATCGAAGAAAATTCATACCGCCAAGAAGATATCAAATGACCGTGTCATTTGATCAAAGAAAAGAAACTATTCCCAACAAAGCCAATTTCCAAGAAGAGGATATAATCAAAATTGGGAAGAACATAGCTCTTGAAAAGCGGCAAAGACATCATCAACAAGATGATTTTCAAAGAAAAAAAAACCATCAACAATGGGAAGGTAACCAACCTTGAAATGGAGTAATCTAAGAAGTCATCATCAACAAAGTGACTTCTCAATGGGAAGATATCATCAACAATGGGAAAGACACAACCCATGGAAACGGCGTAATTGGTAAACCATATCTCCCCATTTGTATATGCATTTTATTTTTAATTCTATGCATGCTTTTAATTGTGTCTTAATTGCAAAATGAATCTTCAAGTATTTATTTTTAATATAGGTCTCTTATATATTTATGAGTTTCAAAATTTTTAAAAGAGACCTTGCATGATTTTCTAAAACTCTTGAGTATTTTATTAGACTTATGTGGCTTATTATCTCTTATGAAATCTTATAGCATAAGCTCTTTTTGATATCTCATATTACTTGCCTACACTTGTATTTTCTATGCAAATGTTGTCTAAGAATTGTGTAGGATACATATTTCATACTCATTGGCTATTACGTCATCAAGTTTCTTAAACCATCGAGGTATGTCTACTCGTATTTTTCTTTAAACTCGATTTTATATGCACATATCTTTCAAGATATTTCATTTTGACCCCTTAAGTGCCCCTAATTGATCTTGCAAATATTTTCTTTTAAAAGGCACTACGTGTTTAGTCTCGATTTTATCATTTATATGTTTTCCCGAAACCCATATTTGTTGGATATAGTCCAAACTTATATTTTTGCAAAGTTTTAAAACTTTTGGGGTGAAAAATCGAATTTTGGAAAAACTGCGGGAAAAAGAAAAATCACATGGGACGGTCAGCGGGCGGCCGTGCCGCACGCGACGGCCGCGCACCCTACCTCGACCGGTCGCCCAGGACCATTTTTACAACTTTTAAACATTCTGTCTTCGTTTCAAAACAGACGCAAGATTTTCCTCAAAACCCTTAATAGCGAATTTTCATCCCCCTTCTTCAAAATCTTCAATTCTTCATCATTTTTCACGATTCTTGTTGCTAATCTTCTTATTTTCACAAGAATCTTACATATATGGCTCCCCAAAGAATTCCACCGGTCGAAATCCCATCTCCAAGCGTAGAAGGGGCGGAGAGGTTCGTCAAGAAATCGGCAAGAGGAAGCCGAACAAAGGGATATTCGAGCCGCTCAAAGAAACGTGGCTCAAGAAGGTGATGATGTTCAAAATCCCATTCTCTCTCGGGCCCAAATTTCCGAGCTACGGACGATTTCTCTCCAAAATTGCCGTTGGGTGAAAGGTAAAAATCCTTTGTTACTCAAGCCCTAATTCCCACAATGTTCTTAATTTCATCAATAAATATGCGGAATGGTATTATGAGGACTCGGGAATGGGAGGAAAGTCTATTGCTCGGACTAAAATGTGTCGTTTTAGTTCATTTACAAATGAGTATCCTACAATTAGAGGTTTTTTTTGAGGAGAAAGGTTGGATGTATTTATGGGAACATGCTTATGTGTTGTATGATGATGATATTATCCAACTCTTTTATGCCAATATGTGGATCGAATATGATGTTGAAAGGAAGCCTTTAGCCGTAAATTCACTTATAAGGGGGCGACATTTTAGATGGACTCCCAATGATATTTGCGGTTTTTACGTGTTAGAGAAGGTGGTTGGGATTATTTCTCTTGTGGGACTTGGAATGATGAAATGTTGGGGGTGTCAATGAAAGAAGTGAAGACGTATTTGGGAGTATGGCCAAAGTACTCTTTGTTGGCAATGACACTTGAGCATCGTATTTTGTCGGTCATTGTCGCATATTGCATTTGTGGTAAGTCGGGAAAGATGCCTAGCAACATGGATTACTTTTTGACGTATAAGATTGCTAGGAGGGAACCACTTAACTTTTGTGCCATACTTATTCAATGTCTAATCGAGTCCATCACTCAAGGTAATAAGAAGTTAGTTATGGGAAATTGGATTTATAAACTTCTTATTCAATCGGGACTTCCTTCATCGGAGTGTAACTCGGAAGTATTTCAAAATGATTTCGACATTGACAATATCTCCCAAATGGTCACGATCTTGCAAGAATATGGACATCCGACCAACCAAAATGGCTAGAGGAAGAGGTCAAGAGTCCCCGATCCTAATGATTACTTTGATGACACCGAGGCCGCAAGATTGGTGGAAGAGGGGCGAACCGAGCAATCGGAGGGTAATGCTTAGGTGCTTAACCGCCTAGGAGGTATACTCAAGCCGAATTTGATGAGATGAGGGCTTTTCATGAGACGAGATATGAGGCTTTGGAGCAAAAGACCTCCAAAATGCAAAAGTCTATTGGTAAATTGAAGAAATTTATCAAGGATTTTATTCCCGGATCTTGCTTCTCCTCGGATGAGGAATGATGTCCCCACCCCTTTACTTTCTAGCATTCTCATTAATGTTGCTTTGTATTTTGATAAACTTTTGTAAAACTCATTTGTACTAATGATATTTGCTTGTTTTTCTTAAAGGGTTAAAATTGCAAGTTGATAATGACTTGTGAATGATCATGACTTTGATGGAGTATTTGATGGTAAAAATACTCTAAAGCATTGTTTGATAATTGGTATGAAGTACTTGATGGTAAAAGTGCTTCTCTTATTGCTTTGTTCATTATGCTTAGTTGGATATGTTGGGACATTTGATACATGTATTGTTGAAAGCATGACTTATCACTTGATGGATGCTCTAATTTTTGGCATTTGTAATGCCTTGATCATTCTTAGCTTATCTCAATTGAGTTGAACCCTTGAGAATCTACTTTGAGGTTTTTAGTTGATGTACACATGTTGCATATGATCTTTTTGAGCTTTGGAATGAGGTTGATTGATGATATGAAAATTTTTGGCTTGAAACCTTTACAAAGACTACATGCAACCTCTTTTATTTTTCACGCACACAAGGTGTTTGTTGAAATGTCGCAATGAAACTTTCAACTTCTACATGATTCTCTTGCTTCAAAATGTCTTAAAATCTTTTTGAAATCATGTTTTTAGCTAAACTAATGAGCTTATGGATCTCTTATGTTTCAATTCTCCCATTTTCCTTGGATTATTATGCTTTAATTTTTCAACGGTTATTAAACCAACCCTTTGACGCTTTGATATTATTGTATGGTGTTTTCACCATCCTAACATTCTTTTTGATGATTCCAAAGGGGGAGAAAAACAGGATATTGGCTCATTAGCTCAAAGAAGCCAATAAAAGCTTGTCATAAAAGCTATAAGCTATGACTCATAAAAGCCATAAGTTGTGATTTAGTCCAATTGTTGCTTGATGGACTTATATAATTGTTTAATGATGTTTTGTGACAGGGGAGCTTATAAGCTCTTAAACAATTGTAAAAGCTAAAGCTTTTAGCTTATGGAAAATTGCTTTTACATTATTCTTGATATCTTGTTGATAGGGGAGCTTGTGCTTATTTTTGAAAAATATTTACTCCTACTTGGTTGCTTTAATATTTTTGGAAATCTTGGTTGCTTCCAAACGGTCAAATGTTTTTACCGGAAAATCTTTTCTAAAATTGCACTCTTAGTTTGTGTAAAAATTATTTTGGTTTGTAATCATCAAAAAGGGGGAGATTGTTTGATACATGTTTTTATCTTTATTTTGATGATTTTATTTTATCACCAAAACAATATTTTTAAAGGTTGTCCAAATACTCCTAAATGATTTAAAATGGTTTTAATATTTTCCTGAGTATTTCCTCAAGTTTATTTTTGTTAATAATGGACAACACTTTTATTGATTTTAGATCAATGAGTTTTTACTCCTACAACAGTCCCTAAATGTTGTCTAAATACTCTCGATCGGTTTAAAATGTTTTTACTAAAATTTCGGAGTATTTCTTGAGTTTTATTTTCGACAAAAATTGGACAACATTTACCTCGTGGTCGACCAGGTGTCGCCTACAGGCAACCCGTACGAAGATGTTTTGAAAAGAAAATGAGACGGAGTAAAAAACTAGCAGTCGACCCAGGTGCGCCACGGCATCGACGGCCGGTCGGTCGGCCGGTCGCTGGTGGTCGGCCGTACTGCATGTTGTATTTTGAAACAGATCAAAACCTCTTCATTTTTTGATTAGTGGGACCGGTTGAGGCAGGGTCGACCGGTCGAAGCCTCGTCGACCGGTCGCCTGTTGTAATTTTCAATGTGTTCTTATTTTCTCTTATTTAAATGCGACCGGTCGCCTGTGTATTGACAAACAAAAATATGACCGTTTGACAATGACACATTTCCTTAAATTGTGGGATTGATTTCTAACAGCTATATTCTTGATTTTAATTGTATTTTTAGTAGATTTTCAATCCCCAAGAGGAGCCTATGCTTGATCAATCATCTCCTATAAATAGAGGAAGTTTTGGAGCAACCAATACAACAATTGAGATACAACACAACAAGATACACTTCAAGCAAATACTTGGTCTTTCATTGTTATTATTCTTGTTGTAAAATTGCCTAGCTTATCACTTTCACATCTTTGAGGTCTAGGCTATTCTTGATTACACTTCGAACTCAAATTGTAATATTCATTATTGAGTTGTAATCTTGATTTTTGGTTATCATTCAAACACAAGATATCCTTGTGAGTGTTCTTGTGGTAAGAGCACACTTGGATGATCTAGGTGATAGGTGCAAGAAGATTGTGGTAATCTTCTTATTGAGGTGTTGAAGAATTTGGTATTCTTCAAGGTTGAAGATTGTGGTAATCTTCACAAGGTGCCGTTGAAGGAAGATTGTGGTAATCTTCAAAGAGAGATTGTGGTAATCTCCAAAGGTGGTGTTGAAGAAGAGTGTGGTGCTCTTCAAGGTGTTGTAAGTTGAATTTGTATTAATTTTGGTAATTAATAAAATTTTTTTCTTTTTCAAATCCATCCCGATATATTGGGGTGGTAGAGGATTAGGCCTGGTGGGTTGAACCTCTTTAAATCGACGTGTGTTGTTTACATTCCGCACCTTTATTATTCTGTTTGAGCATTCGATTGAAAAAGAGGCGAAATCGAAAAGATGGAGATAATCTATTCACCCCCTCTAGATTATCGTAGCCGCTTGGACTTACAGGGACATCATTCCTCGTCCGAAGAGAAGCAAGTTAGGAATAAGATCTTTGATGAATTTCTCCAACTTGCCGATTGATTTTTGCATTTTGGAGGTCTTTTGCTCCAAAGCCTCATACTTAGCTTCATGATATGTTCTTAGATCATCATACTCGGCTTGGGTGTACCTCCTAGGCGGTTGAGCATCGGTATTACCCTCCGGATTGCTCGGTTCTCCCTCCTCCGCCAATCTTGTGGCCTCGGCATCATCAAAGAAGTCGTTTGGATTTTCGGATGGGGAACCTTGGCCTCTTCCTCTAGCCATTTTAGTTGGTCGGATGTCCATATTTTTGCGCATAGTAACCATTTGGGAGATGTTATCAATGTCAAAATCATTTTGAAATACCTCCGAATTGCACTCCGACGAAGATAGTCCCGATTGTATAAGAAGTTTGCAAATCCAATTGCCCATAACAAACTTCTTATTTCCTTGAGTAATAGACTCAATTAGACATTGAATAAGAATAGCGCCAAAATTAAGCGGTTCCCTTCTAGCAATCTTATAAGTCAAAAATAGTCCATGTTGCTAGGTATTTTTCCCGTTTTTCCACATATGCAATAGGCGACAATAACGGATATAATCCGATGCTCAAGAGTCATCGCTAACAATGAATATTTTGGCCATACACCCAAACAAGTCTTGACTTCTTTCATAGAAACCCCCAACATCTCATCATTCCAAATTGCACAAGAAAAATAGTCCCAACCACCTTCTCTTACACGTAAAAGCCGACAAATTTCATTTAGAGTCCACCTAAAATGACAACCCCTTACAAACGAGTTTAACGCAATCGACTTCCTATTAGCATCATATTCCACCCACATATATGCATAAAAATGTAGAATAATATCATCATCATATAAAACATATGCATGCTCCCACAAAAACATCCAACCTTGCTCTTCAAAGAATCATCTAATAGTAGGATATTCATTTGTAAACGAATTAAATCGACAAAATTTAGTGCGAGCAATCGATTTTCCACCCATTTCCAAATATTCATAGTACCATTCCACATATTTGTTGATGAAATCTAAAACATTATTAGAACGGAGCTAACGATATTAGAGATTTCTTACTTTTAAGCCCAACGGCAATTATTGAACGAAATTGTTCGCGGAGCTCGACAACTTGGGGCTTGGAGAGCGGGATTTTGAACATCATCACGTTCTTGAGCCACGTTCCTTTGGTTAGCTCGAATATCCCTTTGTTCGGCTTCTTCTTGCCGATTTCTCGAAGAACTCTCTCCGCCTTTTTTACGCTTGGAGGTGGGATTTTGACCAGGTAGAATTTCTTGGAGGAGCCATATTTGTAGGATTCTTGTAAAATGGAGTGGATTAGCAACAAGAATCACAAAGATTGATGAAGAAATGAAGATTATAGAAAAAGGGGATGGGAGCTGCTGTTTGTGTAAGGGTTTGGGAATTTCTTGTTCGTTTCTTAAAATGAAAACAGACGGGTTTTAACCAAAAATTTGGCACAGGCGACCGGTCGAGTTAGGGTGCGACCGGTCGATGTGCGCGGCGACCGTCGACCTGCCTTGACCGTCTAGTGCAATTTTTCATTCTCCGATTTTTCCCAAAATTCAATTTTTCACCCCAAAAGATTTTTTAAAACTTTGCAAAAATATAATCGAGTACTAAATTAACAAATACTATTATAGAGAAAACATATACTCGAGAAAATCGAGATTTTACGAGTAGTGCCCTTTTGAGAAAAATTCATAAAATCATTTAGAGGCACTTAGGGGTTGAAATAAAATATTTTGAAAGATATGTGCATAAACATGACATGAACACAATATCGAGTACTAAGAAAAATACGAGTGAACATACCTCGATGGTTTAAAAATCTCTTTATGAAGAAATAGACGATAGCCAATGAATATGAAACATATAACCTACATAATTCTTTAAACAAATTTTGCATAAGATATAATAGCACAAGTGTAGGCCAAACAATAAGAGATATCACAATAAAATGCTTATGTAATAGAAATCCATAAGAGTTTAAGAATAACATGTAAGGTCTCATTTTCAAAAATTTTAAAAACACAAATATATATAGAAGACCTTAATTTTGAAATAATAAAAACTCATAAATAAAAGCATGCATACTAAATAAAAATGCATATGTAGGTAGGGAGATACGGTTTACCAATTCGCCATTTCCATGGGTTGTGTCGTTCCCATTGTTGATGATATCTTCCCGTTTGAAAATCTTCATGTTGATGGTGGTTTCTCCAATTGCTCCATTTCCAAGCATTGTGGCCTTCCCATTTTCGAAAGTGTTTTTCTCTTGGAAAATCATCTTGTTGATGATGTCTTTGCCATTTACAAGGATTTTGTTCATCTCATTTTTTATTATTTCCTCTTCTTGAAAAATGACTTTGTTGAAAGTGTTTTCTCCTTTGATCAAATGAAATGGTCATTTGATGTCTTCTTGGCGGTATGAATATTCTTCGATTATTATTTTGCCGGGAACCTAATATAACATTGTTTTGTAGTACCCTCAAGTGCTTGGGCCCTTTGGGATTAGCTTTGAGACTTTTAGGTCTCCAACAATAATTTGAGCTATTTCTAGCCCGACAAGTATTTACGGCGTGTCCCTTCTTACCGCAATAAAAAAAACAAGTAATATTACTAACATGCATAGGAACTCGATTCTTTTTCATATGTTTGACAATATTAGGCTCATGATCAAGTTCATTATTCAAATTATCACAACCATTAACATTCACAATATTGGGCAATTTATTGGTACTCAAGTTTGATTTTGATAAATCATTTTTCATGCAATTCATATCCTCAACAAGAGTACTATTTTGTTTTTCAAGGTTTCTAACCTTGTCAAGTGTGGTGGTGTGAGCACATGATAGTGATTCATAGGAAGTAAATAAACTATCCTTTTCATTTTTCAAAACATTGAATTCATTTTTCAAATTTTGTACTTAACAAGTAATTTTTGAATTCATTTTGAAGATCATCAAAATCATTTTGCAAATCACTATAATTATTTTGAATAACAATATCATAGGAAGTAGAGGGTTTAAGACATACCTCGTTTTCTTCTTCGATGCCCATAAAATATTGTTCGACTACTTCATAGTTGGAAGTTGTAAAAGACTTGTTCCTTAGATTTGAACTTGTATCTCTTTGAGAAGTAGATGCTTTTGTTTGACTCCTTCAATTTGCAAATACTCCATAGATGGCTTCTAATTTTTGCCATACTTCATGTGCCGATCGAATTCCCACAATATGTTCATATTCCAAATTAGTAAGTGAACAATGCAAAATATTGAGAGCTTTACCATTTAAGGAGATGATTTTCTTCTCTTCATTATTTAGCTATTTGAGGCCTTTGGAGGTGTATGGTGTGTCTTTCATCGGAATGGATTCTCCATTAATGACGATGTTCCAAATATCGAACCCGCAACCTTGTAAATAACATTCCATTCTTTCTTTCCAAAATGTAAAATTTTTGGAATCAAACCGAGGTCGCTTGGTGGTGGAGTGCTTAGGAAAGGTGAGCTTCATTCGTAGCCGACGATCGTTCCTCTTCACTCGCGATGTGAAACGAGCTTGCCAAAGAGTTTGGCTCGATACCACTTGTAAGTCAAGCGGCTACGATAATATAGAGGGGGTGAATAGATTATCTCTATCTTTTCAATTTTACCCTCTTTTTTGAACCGAATGCTCAAAGACAATAATATAGGTGCGAGAATGTAAACAACACGCGATGATTTAAAGAGGTTCAACCCACCTAGGACCTAATCCTCTACCACCCTAGTATCTCTGGGATGGATTTTAAAAAGAAAAAGAATTTTATTAATTACCAAAATTAATACAAACTCAACTTACAACACCTTGAAGAGCACCATACTCTTCAACAACACCACCTTTGGAGATTACCACAATCTCCTTTGAAGATTACCACAATCTTCCTTCAACGACACCTTTGAAGATCACCACAATCTTCAATCTTGAAGAATATCAAATTCTTCAACACCTCAAGAGCACCACACTCTTGAAACACCTATCACCTAGATCACCCAAGTGTATTCTTACCACAAGAATACTCACAAGGATGTCTTGTGTTGAATGATGATCAAAAATCAAGGTTACAACTCAATAATGAATAATACAATTTGAGTGCAAGTGTAATCAAGAATAGCCTAGACCTCAAGGATATGAAAGTGATAAGCTAGACAAAGTTACAACAAGAATAATGACTATGAAGAACAAGTATTTGCTTGAAGTGTATCTTGTTGTGTTGTATCTCAATTGTTGTTGTGGTTGCTCCAAAACTTTCTCTATTTATAGGAGATATCTTGTACATTATAGGCTCCTCTTGGGGACTTGAATTACGTAAAAATTGCAAGACAATTGAAGAAAAGAGCTGTTAGAAATCAACTCCATGATTTAAGGAAATGTTGTCTGTTTGTCAAACGGTCGAGAAATTTCTTTGTCAAAACATAGAGGCGACCGTCGCGCAGACGATAAGAGAAAAAGAGAGAGAACAAAAATACTACAGGGGGCGACCGATCGACGTAGACCTCGACCGGTCGACCTCATTCCCAACCTAACGGTCCCCCTCAATGATTTTTCAAGGATATGCAAAGTTTTGTTTCAACATTAACGCCCAGTACCGGTCGACGTGGGTGTCGACGGCGACGTCACTGATGTCGACCTGGTCATTTTCTCCTCCGTCTCATTTTCTATTCCAAAATTCATCTTCGGTACATGTTGCCCTTTTACGACGACCCAGGTTGACCTCGAGACAAAAATGTTGTCCAATTTTTGTCGAAAATAAAACTCAAGAAATACTCTGAAAATTTAGTAAAAACATTTTAAACCAATCGGGAGTATTTAGACAACATTTAGGAACCATGTTTTGAAGTAAAAACTTATAAACGTAAAAACATTAAAAGTGTTGTCCAATTTTATCTAAAATAAAACTTGAAGAAATACTCCGAAAAATATTAAAACTATTTTAAATCATTTAGGAGTATTTGGACAACAATTTAAAAACATTGTTTTGGTGTAAAAATAAAATCATCAAAATTAAGATAAAAACAAGTATCAAACATATTTTTTTTGGAATTTTCCAATGGTATGTTTTAGCGATGGAATTTCTGTTGTAATTTTTAAAATTCCAATAGTATTTCCAATGGTTTATTATTACTGTTGGAATCACTATTGGAATTTTTCAACAGTTAGTTGTAGTGTTGGAATTTCCGTTGGAATTTTAATTAAATTCCTACATGAATTCCAACATTTATACCAATGGTTTGTTTATCGTTGGAATTTTCATTGGAATTTTCCAATGGTATAGTGTAGCATTGGAATTTCCGTGGGAATTTTAAAAATTCCAACAGTTTTCTATTTCGTTGGAATTTGATTGTTTTCTTGTAGTGATAATAATACACGTGCAATGCACATGCGGGATTACTAGTTTGATACAAAATCAATAGTACAAGGGGGTTGTGAGGCCCCACAATTTTATATCATGTACAATCGTGTAACCAACGTTTTGGACGGCTACGTAATTTCGCGACTATTTTTTACGTGTCATTTTTGACGGATTATTAAATTAATATTTTACGCGCTATGTCATTGTGTAATCGATTACTTGTCTAATTGCTAGTCATGTTTTTATTTTATTTTATTCGAATTTATTATTTATTATCACTTGATTGAATGATTGATTATTATTATTATCTTATTATTATCTTATTATCCTTATTTTATTTAGCACCTTAGATGATTAGAGATGTTACCACTTGGGAAATTATTAGACACCTTATAATTTAGAAGATTTATTTCACTAAGTGATATATATCATATTGAATTAAGAGCTTGATTTATAATAAGTGATTGTGGGATTCATAAGTGAATGTGGGATATTATCACCAATTTTGGAACAAAAAAAATAATATGACATAACACCTCATAGTGGACGGCCATATGTACATTTGTGGTATAGAAATACAATTCCAATTAATCCTTACCCACCTACTCTACTTTATACTAATACACATACCCACCTATACCATGTATTATACTAGTATTATACTACTCATCTTGACTTATAATTTCTGAAATTTTGACACTTAGGGATGCCTTGCAGAGGTGTAGCCGAATTTTAAGAAGAGGGAAGTGTGCCATTTTAGGCTCACCAACACAAGACTATTAAATCTAAGATGGGTGTAAAAATTTTCAAAAAAATCCAAGTAAATTGTAAAAGTGACAAAGTATTTCGAAAATTTCATGAACTTGTATGAGTATATATTGCATGTACATTTCAAGTACTTATATTTAAAAATTTCACCAAAGTATGCTTATTGTACAAATATAATCTTGCAAAAATAGTTGCATGTATGTACAAATCCATGAATTTCTTGATGATTCTTTGGATTATATGTTAATGAATGTTTATGTGCTTAAAATACAATTTTATACTTGTTTCATATTATGGAAAATTTAAATGTATGTTAAAAATTAAGCTATTGGACCATTTATGCGGTTTTGCAAAGTTAGGAGACTAAATTGTAATATTTGAAACTATGACAAGGACCATTGTAAAAATTCAAAATTATGCACTGAACTAAACTGAAAATTTAATAATTTAAGCTAATAATAAAAATTTAAGGATTTTGAGTTAAGAAAACCAACACTTGGAATTTTAAGGACTCAAATGCGAAATTTTGAAAATTTAAGAACCAAATTTGAAGTTTTTAAAACTGTCCTGGGATCCTTCTGGAATTTTAGAAATTTTGACTCGTTTAAACTGAAAAAATTATATTTTTGAGTAATTTCAAAAAGTTAAAGTGTTTTGGATTGAGAAAACCAATTTTTGGAACTTCAAGGACTAAAATATGAAAATTTCAATTCTTAAGGACCAAAATAAAATTTACAGAAAAGATACAACCTATATACCTGGAAAATTACTTAACCTTAATTTTATAGTATGTTGAACCCATGGTTCAAGTTTCATAACAAACAAACCCTAAATAAGCCCTTAAGGAGACAAAAATCAAATTTTGGACTAGAAACGGAATTTTTGAAAGTTAAGGGATTTAACATGAACCTTTTTCTAAATTGATTTTGTCCCAATATACTACTGTCTTAAGTGACATTTTAAAATTAGAATCACATCAAAAACTCTTCCTATTTGTGAGATCCATAATTTTTATAGTTCGGGTCCAAAAACGATAATTTTGACAAAAGAAGAGACCAAACTGAAATTTTCCAAAAACTCGACCCAAACTTTCTGAAAAGCAGATTTTGTGGTCAATTTGGAGAATTTAGAAATTGACCTTACAATTTTCCGAGGACGGGACCAAGACTTATTCAATTTCAAAACCCGATAAGTATTATTTTCCTATACCCGGCTACTTATGAATTTTTTTAACCAAGGACCCCAAAATGAATTTTCCAATCCCAGACCTTTTACAGACTTAATTATATTTCAGTTATACGTGTTATTAATTTTCTTAAGATTTCGGACCCTTGACGGATTCCTTATTTGGATTATACACACTACGCGTGGCAACTTCCTTGCTTTATGATAATTTGAACATAATTAACAAAGTTGAAAACTCATGCATAATATACAAAGTCCATCATATCATTCAAAACAAAGATTATTCTTCCGATAATTAACTTCATTTACCGTAATTACCACCACCAACGATACCTCACACTCGCTTGGAACAAACATTACTTGTCGAAGATCTTATATTACTCTTATATGTATTGTCACACTTTTATTCGAGTGCCTTGTTGACATATTATAGACTTCGTGAACATACTTGTATTTGAGTTGACTTAGTGTATCGAGCTCACAATCGGAGTGTAGTAGTCGCGTATTGGAATCAAGCATCACGACTGCAATTCCTTATCGACCTTCACTGTCCTAGTCTCATAACTTGCGGACGGAGTGTCCAAGGGAAGTGAGTCGTAGTAATGGGTATAATCATGATTATGACACACTCCGGCCTCGCTAGCCATTCTTGTTGGATATATCGTGCCCCAGGAAGTAATAAGGTAGTTATGGCCATGTGCCACTTACTTGGGGAGACATAAGGTAGAAAGAAATAATCGCTGTCTAATCCACACTCCGAAGTTACTCGAACCCGTTTACTTATTTGGGTTGGCGTTACATTTTGTACGCAACCACTACTTGAATTACTTGAATATCATTCATGGTGCTTGAATGTTCAAGCACTATTTCTAACAGTTAAATCCTACTGTATTAATATTGGAACACTATATTGCTTGTGGATTGTGTGTGATGCACGCATCATGAATCATGCATTCTTTTACATAAATGATTTACTGCATCGATATACGCCACACATGCATATGTGCACCCATCCACTAAGCATTTTTGTCTCACTCCAGTCTTTTCAACGATCGGATGGTGAACATCGTATGTTGATGACGTGGACGAAAGTACAAGCGACAAAGTGATTCTTCGTGTCCCGGTCGTCTAGTAGAGTGATAATTACCACTTTAGTTTTGTTGTTGGACATTTTTAATTCAGTTGTAATAGAAAGGCATATGACCCTTTGGATGAATGTTGAATTTTATTTTGGGTTGTAACCTAATATATTCCGCTGCAATAATAGACTTTGATTCGGGATGTTTTGAATGAATGGTTGAATAATTTAGGTATGGATGTTGTATAAATCCTTGGTTGGTTTAATTAATTGACTTAACAATAGGTTTAAGTTATTCGATTGTGTCATGCTCCCGTTTGGGGCGTGACAGGGGTAAAGTGAATTTTATCCAAAATATTACTCTTGATATATATAACAATAACGGACTATTCTAATTTATCACAAAATTGATGTATGATATAAATTAGAAAAAGATAGTTTGAATTTACAATAATTAAGGAATCAATCATATGATACACTTATGTAACTAACCATAATGTAGATTGAATTGACAATAATTATGACATTAATTTTAGAAATTTTGAAAAATTAATATAACCAATAATAATTAATGGAACTAATTGAAAAAAATATTTTATAATATAAATTAAGACAACTCAATTGAAAAAAGAAAAAAGAAAATAAATGGAAAGATAGACCATGTTGATTTTATATATTGTTCTTAACTAAGTTGATCATTTTACACAATTAACAACAATATATTAATTTTATCAAATAATGTAATACACCGCGTCTAAAAGAATTAATAAAAGAACACTTGCTTATTTTTCCGTTTTAATATTGATTAGTGATTATTGTCAAGAATGACTGTAGTCTGTATAAAAGGCCACTTGCATTATACAATGACTTCTCTCGTGGGATAATATCATGCATTCACACTTTCACAGTGCCGCCCCTTGTTTTCTTTCTCCGGAGTTTAATTCAAGGTATAGAGTCTATAGACAGACACTGGCAAATTTTTATTTATTTATAAGTTTTCAATAAGAAAGTATTATAAATATAATACATGACCTCAAGATGGCATCAATTTTACAATATTATATGGCCACTTTTATTTTGTGAAAATGCCAAATAGTTGTTTTTAATAAATATATATTTTTAGTCATTATGACTAAAAACTGACGGTCATACTTCTCATATATTCTCTAGTGAAGTACTTGAAAAAAATGATAGTGGTACATATCGGTACCAAATTATTATGTACCGGTCCCCAAAAACGACTAAAACTCAAAAATATGGTTAAACTACACCACAAATTTGTAATTTTCAAATAACATCTACACTTGCACTTTAAAAGTTTGAGCGCGAACTCAAATTGATTTGACGACTCATAGACAAATTAAATAAAACCCGAGCTTAATAATCCGGGTTTTAGTCTATTTAATGGACTAAAAATAGTTTTTATACAATTGGGTTCATCACAAACAGTAATTAAAATTCAAGATTTTTAAGAGTGTACTATATACCTGTTGGGTTAGTTCAATATTTGATAGAATAAACCAGTCTCCTGACCTTCAATTTGGCACTTGCGCTACAATAATCCTTAACCTTTTAGGGGAAACAGAAAGAGAACAATAGGAATCAAAATGAGTTGTTACTTGGAAAGTGGGGATAAATAATTTTAAAATAGAAGCAGAGCAAGTAGTAGGGTTCTTTCAGTCAAAATTGATCAACAAAATAATTCATGCACTGAATTTTATCACTCACACCTTTCTTAAATTTTGTCACATTCAGAAGCCATCCTGAACCCACCTAGTTGTTTCCAAATTAAACAGGAATAAGTGAGATCAATCATGATGACTTCAAGTCTTCTTCTTTTACCTATTAAATGATCTCTTTAGCGAACTCATCGATCATCTTTTCTTTATCTTTGTATATAACAACATTTTGTTCTCTCTGTCTCTACCAGAAACTAGATGATAAATGGCAAAACAGACCGCAATAATTCTACTAATTATGTTCTTGGTTATTATATGCTATCCAGCAATCTTCACCTGTTTGGCTGCAACTCTCAACAGCTCCACAGATGAATCCTCTCTTCTATCCATCAAGGCCCGGATAACTTCCGATCCAAATAACATATTAACCACAAACTGGTCACAGGGGACGCCTTTCTGCACCTGGATTGGCGTCACTTGCAGCCGGAGACACTCCAGCAGAGTGACGGCCCTCGATCTTTTCGACAAGGGCTTTGAAGGTACCATTGCTCAAGAAATCGGTAATCTCTCTTTCCTAACATACTTGAACGTTGCCAACAACAGCTTCACAGGCCCAATCCCTAACGAGATCGGCAATTTAAGCCGCCTTCGTTTCCTGCGATTGTCCAACAATCAGCTCGGTGGTCACATCCCAACGAGCTTGGGAATGCTGATGAATCTTGAAATGCTGGATTTGTCTGATAATCGCTTGACGGGGAGTGTTCCTGGTCGGGTATACTTAACATTTTGTCTTTGCGGGTGATTGCTGTCACGCGTAATTACCAGCTCTCAGGGTCTCTGCCCCTGGAAATGTGCGGTCCTGGGACGAGATTGGAGCAGATGAGGCTTTCAATGAATCAGTTCGTGGGCAGTATCCCAGAAAGTATATCAAGATGTGGGCAGCTCAAGATTATTTCCTTTTCTTACAACAATTTCACAGGAAGTATACCGGTGAACATTGGGAACTTGTCGCAGCTTCAGATTCTTGCTCTGGGAAGGAATCAGCTATCTGGTACGCATATGCTGGTTGCTATTATTTTTAGGGACAACTATATGAGACATCGTGCATCCCATCAATGTGTACATATATTTACTCTTTTTTTATGAAATGGTTTTGCAGGTACCATACCACCCTCAATTGGCAATTTGTCGAATCTTAACACATTGGACTTTCTTTCCAACAGGTTACAAGGCACAGTTCCTCCAGAAATGGGACAACTCTCCAATCTAACACTTCTTAGTTTTGGAGAAAATATGTTACATGGTGATTTACCCCAATCTATTTTCAACCTCACCAGGTTGCACACAATTTCAATTCCACTCAATAATCTCTCTGGAAACCTCCCACCTTCCATAGATCAAGACCTTCCAAATCTCCAACTTCTCTATCTTGGGGGTAATCGATTCTCTGGACCGATTCCTGCTTCCATCTCCAATCTTTCCAGGCTCACTATATTTGATATTTATCTCAACTCTTTCAGTGGAATCATACCCATTACTCTTGGTAACCTACACCAACTCCAAGTACTCAGACTGTCAGAAAACCAGTTCACAAATAATTTATCCATACCTCAACAAGATTTCCTTACTCCCCTCACAAACTGCAAGAATCTCACATTTATACGGATTGACCGTAATCCCATAACCGAGTACTCCCAAAGTCATTAGGCTCCGCTAATATGTCTGCATCTCTTGAGAATTTTATTGCCTTCTCGTGTAGAATTAGTGGCACGATTCCTGATGAAATCGGCAATCTAAAAAACTTGATATGGTTAACCCTTGGGGATAATGAATTGACTGGAAAGATTCCAACGGCGTTGGGACGTTTAAAGAACTTGCAGAGGTTATCAATCTATGAAAATAAACTGCAGGGCTCTATCCCACCAAGCTTTTGTAGCCTGGAAAATCTGTATTTATTAAGTTTGGAGAGCAATAGGCTTTCTGGAGAGCTGCCAATGTGTTTAGGAAACCTGACTTCACTGAGAGAAATTTACTTGGGAAATAACACATTCAACTCTGGCATCCCATCAAGTTTGTGGTCCATTCGCCGTATTCAAGTCTTATCCTTATTTGATAATTCCTTTAATGGTTCTTTACCTCCAGAAATCAGCAGTTTGAGCAGCGTGATCGAGTTAGATCTTCATGGAAACCAGCTCTCTGGGGAAATTCCAAGCACCATTGGCCAACTTCAAAATCTAGCCACTTTATCATTATCAGATAACGAATTAAACGGACACATACCTGAATCTTTTTCTAGTCTGAGAAACTTACAGTACTTGGATATATCCCACAACAATCTGTCCGGTTCAATTCCCAAGTCTTTGGAGTCACTTTTGTATCTTAGTTACTTCAACGTTTCGTTCAATGAGCTAACTGGAGAAATTCCAGAAGGAGGGCATTTTGCAACTTTCACACCTGATCTTTTCGCAGGTAATATAGGTCTGTGTGGATCATCACGATTCAATGTCGAGGCATGCGAAATGGTTAATACGACCAAATCATCAAGTAATAACAGACTAATAAGATATATTCTACCGCCAGTAGCTTCAATGATAGTCGTAACGGCTATCATAATCTTGTTGCTCAGACATTACAGAAGAAAATCAACATCAGTTCCATCTGATCAGTCCGATTTGGCTGTTCTTGATAGGATATCATATTACGAGATTCTTAAAGCGACAAACAACCTTGATATAGGAAATTTGATTGGGAAAGGCAGCATTGGCTCTGTATATAAAGGAACATTTTCTAATGAGGCAACTTTGGCTGTTAAGGTTTTTTCGATTTAGACGTCCAAGGTGCATTCAAGAGCTTCGTTATAGAGTGCCAAATAATGCGTAGCCTTCGTCACAGAAATCTTGTCAAGGTCATCACTAGTTGCTCCAACCTTGATTTCAAGGCCTTGGTGGTGGAATATATGCCCAATGGAAATCTTGAGAAATGGCTCTACTCTTCTAATTGTTCCTCAAAATTTACCGAAAGATTGGGAATACTGATAGATGTGGCATCCGCGATAGAGTATCTACATCAAGGTTAATCCTCCCCAATCGTCCATTGTGATTTGAAGCCTAGCAATATCCTTCTGGATGAAAATATGGTAGCACATGTTGGAGACTTTGGCATTTCCAAGCTCTTTATGGAAGACCAGAGAATGGCACAAACCAAAACTTTGGGAACAATTGGATATATGGCACCAGGTAAGAGAGTTTATTACTAAAATTTCTGAATAAATACTTTACATTTTTTTTTCTAAAAGTGTATATTGTTCCTCCTCACCAATTAATAACTCATGTATATAATTTTGCAGAGTACGGATCATCAGGATTAGTATCAATGGCCGTGGATGTTTACAGCTATGGGATTTTGTTGATGGAAACATTCACGAGAAAGAAACCAACTGATGAAATGTTTCTAGGAGAGTTAACCATGACAAAATGGGTGTCCAATTCATTTCCTAGTGCATTAATGCAGATTGTGGATACAGAGCTTTTGAATACGGATGAAGAATATAGTAGAGGTGACCATGATCGACGGTGCTTGGAATCGATCATGAGACTAGCTATACATTGCACATCTGATTTTCCAGAGGAGAGACCTAAAATGGAAGATGTTCTAGTGATGCTCAAGAAGATCAATATAGAACTTCACGATACGAAGCATAGAGTAAGATAAAACTGAATCATTAGTTTTTTTGGTTCCAGTTTTTAATTACTCCATCAAGCCAGAGCTGAGGTTGTGTAATTACCAATGAGGTAGAATAAGATTTTAACCTTTTTTTTGTTAGCAACAAGGTTTCACCTTTAGTTTTGATGATGAAAGATTATTGCACTTAATTGTGGTGGAAACAGTCAAACCTTACAATATAGTGAAGTAAAGAAAACACAATTCACAATCCAAGTGTCTCTTTGGATTTATCAAACTATTGTTCTACAGAAATCCCAGATTGTTCTCTGTTTTTGCGTTCTATCTAGAGAAAAGGGAAGATTGAGAGAGCGATGGAGTGCAATAGTTCCTGCCGATATATGTGTTTGCAAAAACTTCTGCTTTTAGAAGTAATTTATTGTAGCGTAAGTAAAGTAGTTGATAATCGAGTTGGTAGTGTTTGAAAATAAAATCAAAAGTTGAGAATCGAAGTTGAGAGTGTTTGGTGAAAAAAATTGTAAAAGTAATTATGTGTAAATAAAAGTAAAATCAAAAGCGTAACGAGAATCTAAGACTCTCTCTCAGCTGGATTCTCGATTAAATAAAGTGAATCGAGAATCGAAAATAGACGTTGACACTTGCAAACACTAAAAAGTGTTTTTATTAAGCGAAAAAATGAGAAATACTTTTTCTAATGATCGCAAACGCTCTCATTCTAGAATTGAAATTCTACAGTTTTAATTAATATGAGAAGTTATCCCCAAATAACTGGTCCCTCCATTGCAACCTCTATTTGTGAAACTTGAAGTGACTTCGACAACATTGTAAACTTTATAAAAACAACGAAAACCATATAAAAATATTACATAAACAAAAAAAGTGTAAAAATAGGCAAAACTGATTGAAATATCAAAATAATATAGACACAACGTAGAATACAATAAATGAACAAAAGTTAATAAAAATAGGTAAAAGCGTAAAAGATTGCCAAAAGGCATAAAAATGTCAAAAATAATTATGGGAGAGTAAATATATCCAAAAAAAGCGGAAGAGTAAACAATGTATTTTCTGAGGAAAAGATGGGTATGGTTGTCAATTTTTGATGCCAAAATGTATACATATATCCACCAATAGAGTAAGAAACGAGCCGAACCGAGCCGAACATGAACAGGCTCGAGTTTGGCTCGTTAATTTTTGGATCGGTTCGAGTTCGATTCGAGCTTTTCTAATGGAGTTCGAGCTCGTCTCATTTAAAAATTGTGTAGTTCGTGAACGATTCGAGCTCGGCTCGTAAAAAGCTTATTTAACATATTCGACGAACTTAGCTCGAGTTCGACTCGTAAAAGTCTCGTTTGAGGCTTAAACGAGCTTAGCTCGAGCTCGATTCGTTAAAGGCTCGTTTAAGCTTAAGCGAGCTCGGCTCGTTAAAGGTTCGTTTAAGCTTAAACGAGCTCGGGTCGTTAAAGGCTCGTTTAAGCTTAAACGAGCTCGGCTCGTTTAAATTTTAACGAGCTTAGTTCGAGCTTGGCTCGTAAAGGCTCGTTATATGGTTAAGCTCGAATTCGAGCTCGTCAAAGCAAACTCAAGCTCGTTAAAGATCGAATTCGAGTTCGAGTTCGAGTTCGTTAAAGCTTAAAATATATGTTAAATTGTCATTTTTTTTAATCAAATTTCATATTAACACTAAATCACTTGTAGCATTAAAAAGTAAAAATCAAAAGCATGAGAGCTAGTAAAAATCTTACATATTACTAAAAAGTAAAGCATAAATGAAATTACCATAAGTTTTTAGAATCACAATTGACTAATAAATTTTAGTTTTGGATAATTATTAATAAAATTAATATTTTAAAATTTATATGTGATGTATTAAACATTTGTAATATGCTTATGACTTTATGATGAAATAATACTAGTATATTAATTATTAAGTCAAAATCTATAATTAATACTAGGTAACTCTCATATGATACACGAGTTTTGTTGGTTTTTTTAGACTAAATATTGTTTAATTCTCACCAAACTATTCAATTTTTTAAACTAATTTAATTTTAGACAAAATCAAATGATTTAAAAATATTCCAAACCAACACTTTTTAAATATGCCTCCATTAGAGTAACACCCGTGTGTTATATGAGATTTGTTCACAAATAAATTTCAAAAGATAGCGTAGATAGAATCCTTGATTTTGAATTATTTGTTATCTTTTAAAATTATTATCTTTTAAATTAAAAAATATATTATTAATTCAAATGAGAGAATATATTCAATAAACAATATATATTTTAAACTAATAAAATCTTTTTATTTTTTTTTTTTCTTTTCGTTTTCTATATATTTATACATATAATATAATATAATATAATTTTAAAATAGTATAGATAGAATCATTGATTTGGATTATTTATCTTTTAAATTATTCAAAATATATTATCAATTCAAATGAGAGAATACCTTCTATAAAAAGATATATATGTTGAACTAATACAATCTTTGTCAATAAAATATGCATAGGAGATAAATGGCTCGACATTAACTTTTCCAAACTATTTGTGAGTTGTGTGCAAATTTGAGTTGAATTAATTTTCTTTTATATTCTCGATTATTAAAAAATTATCAATGTCAATTATTTTTCTTTCTTGTTTGCTTTTTTGCAGTATTTAATATGGTAAAATATTAAAAGAAATTAAATTTCAAAGATGAATCATGATTTAATTTTTGGATTATTTATTATCTTTTAGATTTGTTCACGAATGTCACATGGATAAATGTGAAGCAGCCCACGTGAGATTAAGAGAATAAGAAGTTGACACATGTCTATGATTAATAAGGTGATGGCATGTTTTAACTTTATTTTTTATTTTAGTATATATGGTTGATATTATATTTGTGCTTATATATAGACTATATTATTATATATTATATTTTTAGTTTGATTTGGTTTATTAGATAGTTATATATATATATATATATATACACAAAAACTTGTGTGAGACCGTCTCACGGATCTCAATCCGTGAGACGGATCCACCCACGGCTTATCAAGTGGCAAGTATCCAAGATGAGGGTAGTCGGTTTTCCGCCAAACTCCTATTAAGAGACCACTATTGTCGTGAGTGGTCTTCATTTATTGGAAAAATTTTGCAGCAAAATTAACAAGATTACACAATCTCACTCAACTACACTCCAATTATTACTCTTTATTTATTAAAAAACAAATTAAAAATCCATATAAAGAGAAACACAATAAATTAGTTAAAATGGGGAAATAAACACCACAACCACAAAACTCCCTCGCAACACCTAGACAACCTACTCTTTTAGCACCTCACTTTTTCTCCATTTTTCCATTCGTCACTTCCACATAATTTTGGGTGGTGATATTTTTGTAATATTAGACGTGACATAGTGTTGCATTAGACTTGAAAAATATCATTTTTTTCAAACAAAATATCACTTTATATTAAAATAAAGTATTTATTCCTATGGAAAAAATATAACTTTTTGTTAGAAAATGTATCACTTTTTATTAAAAATATATATATCACTTTTTTATTAAAATAAAATATCACTTCTTATAAAAATAAGTATAATTTTTTATTTTAAAAAGTATCACTTTTTATTAAAAATATACCATTTCTTATTAGTTTTTTCTTGAAAAGTATTACTTTTACTCCAAAAAGTATTGCTTTTATTCTGAAAAGTATACATTTTCAAAGTAATTTTTTGGCAACGGTGACCATTTAAAATATTAAGTGCTGACAAAGTATCATTTTGGACTCAAAAAGTATCACTTTTTCTCCAAAAGGTATATGTTTTCAAAGTAAAAATTGTTTTGTGTGTGCTTTAAAAGTGATATACACCATTAATTAACAAGATCATTTTTTTATAAAAAATATCACTTTTACACTAAAAAGTATATGTTCTCAAAATAATAAAATTGATATCTATAGTTGTTTTTTCCCCTAATAAGTATTAGTAGTTATCTTAAATGTATTAGTTTTTCTCTCGAAAAATATCACTTTTACACTGAAAAATATACTTTTCAAAGTAATTTTTTGGGTTGTGGCATAATATCATTAGGGCGGGTGACAATTTTGTAATGTTAGGCGATGGCATAGTATCAATTTAGAGTCGAAAAGTATCACTTTTTATTTTAGAAAGTATCACTTTTACTACGAAAAGTATATGTTTCCAAAGTAATGAAATTGATATTATTTATCTGCAAAGCTATACACAACCTTGTTTAAGTATCACTTTTTATTAAATATGTATCACATTTACTCTAAAAGTATGTTTTCAAAGTAACAAAACTGATATTTGTAGTTCCTGAAAAGTATTAATTTTTCCCCTGAAAAGTATTAATAGTTCCACTAAAAAGTATTAGTTTTCGCTAGAAAAGTATTATTAGCTTTTGAAAATATATTTACTTTTTCTCCAAATTCCACCATCTAATTCCTAAAGTCTTGGGATTTTTCTTTTATTTTCAATAAGAACTTAAGAAAGCTTTCCATTCGATGGATTTAACCGACGACATCTAAATACAAAGGATAATAAATATATGAAAATGATCGTTAATGGCTTAATGTTATCCCAAAGCTTTCTTGTATTACCAGTCTGAGCATCCATGACCATGAAGGCCTTTAGTCACAATTTTTGACCGCCGCACTTTTAATTTAATCATTGCTGAAGGGCAAACAATTAAAATAAGAAATCATTTCTCTCCTGTAGGTTTTTGAAGATTCCCAGGTTTCTTTGGATTGATGTACATGGTACCTATTTTTTCGCTCATTCTCCCTTTGGGGAGAGGTTGGGGGTTGAAACAGGAGGAGAGCGCGATATATCATGAATTCTTTTTTTTTTTTTTTGGAGATGGGTGGGCTATGGATCCGGATGTGGTTGTTGGAGATCCGTCTCACGGATTTGAATCAGTGAGACGGTCTTACAAGAGATCTACTCATATATATATATATATATATATTATAGTACTATTGAATTTACTATGTTTTGGTTTTGTATGGTTGATCAAATATATTATTAGATAGTTTTAAGTTTACAAATATATTATTAATTCAAACGAGAGAATATATTCTATAAACAATATCAATTTTGAACTAATAAAATCTTTTTCTTTTTTTCTTGCTCGTTTTCTATATTTTTATACATATAATTTAATATTTAAGCTTGAAAATATAACTAATTTAAAAATAGTGTAGATAGAATCCTTGATTTTTAGATTATTTTTCTTTTAAATTTGTTATCTTCTAAATTCAAAATGTATTATCAATTCAAATGAAATAATATCTTCTACAAAAAAATATAAATTTTGAACTAATAGAATCTTTGTCAAAAATTATAGATTTTGAACTAATAGAATCTTTTGTCTAGCCTTAATCCTTAGATATATAGTTGTTACAAGGAATAATATTATTTTACAAACGAGTTTGAACATAGACTCACGAGCCTATAAACAAACATCTTCGCGAGCTTAATTATCAAACCGAGCTCGAACACAAGCTAACGAGTTTGTAAACGAACACATTCACGAGCTCAATTAACGAACCAAACTCGAGCCTAGACTCTCGAGCCTATACTCACGAGCGTGTAAATGAATCGAACTCGAGCCTAGGCTCGCGAGCCTATAAACGAACATGTTCGCGAATTTTCGATCGAGTCGAATACCTGTAAGCTCGAGTTCGGCTCGTTTACAAGTTCGAGCTCGAATTTTAGGCTCGAGTTCGGCTCGTTAAGCTTGACGAACGAATATTTTGTCGAACCGAGACCCGAATAGCTCGCGAGCGGCCTGATTCATTTGCAGCCCTATCCACCAGCCCACTTGCATTATACAATGACTCAACTAATGGATGATTTCAATTTTCATGCATTCACAAAGCCGCCCGCGCCCATTGTTTTCTTTCTCCTTTTGAGAGTTGTATTGAAGTTGTAGACACTGACAAAAATTTAAAAATATTATACTGAACCTTACAGTATCATCAGTTTTACAATATTATAAAGTACATCACAAATTTGTAATTTTCAAACAACGTCTATAACGTGTGCTTTAAAAACTTGAACGCGAACTCAAATTGATTTGATGACTTATAAATCAAATAAATAAATCCGAGCTTAATAATCCTAATCGAGTCGATTCGCAAAGTCGTGTACTGTGTGCCGATAGATGTAAGGTGCTCCATCCCCATTAACATTGGCTAAAGACCAATTAATTTCTTATATTATCTCGTATTAGAACAATACACAACAATCGACTCAAATATAGTTTTTAGGGATAATTACAAAAGTCCCCCGCGGTTCGGGCTAATTACGAGAAAACCAAGAGATTGTTGAAAATTACAAAAAAAATCATGGAGGTTTGATTTTGTCTTACATTTTCCCCTTCATAACCAAAATATTATAGTTACCCCCTAGTATTATTTCTCGAAATATTATAGTTACTCCCTAAAATTTAAGACAAAATCAAACTTGACGGGTTTTTTTTGTAATTTTGAAGCATCTCGGGATTTTTTGTAATTAGACCAAACCTTAGGGGGACTTTTGTAATTATCCCTAGTTTATATATAATTGAGTTCATCAAACCACTAATTAAAATCAAGAGTTTTAAGAGGTTGTACATACCTCTTATAGATTACTTACTTCAATATCTGATAGTATATACTATCAGTCTTCTGACATTCAACTGTTGACACTTGCACAACACAACAATATTCCAAAACCCTTTGGGGGAGACACTGAAAAAAACACGAGGAATCAAAATGAGTTGTTACTTGGAAAGTGGGGATAAATAAATTTAAAATAGAAGCAGAGCAAGTAGTAGGGGTCTTTGAGTCAAAATTGATCAACAAAATAATTCATGCACTGAATTTTATCACTCACAGTTTTCTTAAAAATTGTCACATTGTGGTCGCAAATTGTGACATTCAGAAGCCATCCTGAACCCACGTAGTTGTTTCCAAATTATGATGACTTCAAGTCTTCTTTTTTACCTATTAAATGATCACTTCAGCGAGCCCATCCATCATCTTTTCTTTATCTTTGTATATAACATTTTTTTTTTCTCTCTGTCTCTGCCAAGAAATTAAATATTAAATGGGAAAAGAGACATCAATGATTTTAATTATGTTGTTGGTGATATGCTATCCAGCAACCATCTGCTTTGGTGCTGCAAGTACTCTCAACATGAGCTCAACAGATGAATCCTCTCTTTTATCCATCAAGGCCCGGATAACTTCCGATCCAAATAACATATTAACCACAAACTGGTCACAAGGGACACCTTTCTGCACCTGGATTGGCGTCACTTGCAGCCGGAGGCACTCCAGTAGGGTGACGGCCCTCGATCTTTTTGACATGGGCTTGGAAGGTACCATTGCTCAAGAAATCGGTAATCTCTCATTTCTCACCTACTTGGACATTGGCAATAACAGCTTCACAGGCTCAATCCCTGACGAAATCGGCAGCTTAAATCGCCTCCGCGTCCTGATAATGTCCAACAATCAGCTCGGCGGTCACATCCCGACTAGCTTGGGATTGCTGACTAATCTCGAAATGCTGGATTTGTCTGATAATCGCCTGACGGGGAGTGTTCCCTTGTCGAGCCTACTCAACATTTCGTCTTTGCGAGTGATTGCTGTCACGCGTAATTACCAGCTCTCCGGTCTCTGCCTGTGGACATGTGCGGTCCTGGGACGAGATTGGAGAAGTTGCGGCTTTCAGTGAATCAGTTCGTGGGAAGTATACCAGAAACTATATCAAGATGTGGGCAGCTCAAGATTATTAGCTTTTCTTACAACAATTTCACTGGAAGTATACCGGTGAACATTGGGAACTTGTCGCAGCTTCAGATTCTTGCTCTAGGAAGGAATCAGTTATCTGGTACGCTTATACTAGCTTCTATTATTTTAGGGATAATTTTAATAAATACAACAAACTACGCATACACCTGATCAATGTGTACATATATTTACTCTTTTTTATGAAATGGCTTTGCAGGTAGCATACCACCCTCAATTGGCAATTTGTCGAATCTGAACACATTGGACTTTAGTTCCAACAGGTTACAAGGGATGGTTCCTTCAGAAATGGGACAACTTCCCAATCTAACATTTCTTAATCTTGGAGAAAACAGGCTACATGGTGATTTTCCCCAATCTATTTTCAACCTCACCACCTTACAGACACTTGCATTTACACTCAATAATCTCTCTAGAAACCTCCCACCTTCCATAGATCAAGGCCTTCCAAATCTCCAATTTCTCTATCTTGCGGATAATCAATTCTCTGGAAAGATTCCTGTTTCCATCTCGAATCTTTCCAGGCTAACCACTCTTGATGTTAATGGCAACTCTTTCAGTGGAAACATACCCATTACTCTTGGTAACCTACATCAACTCCAAGCCCTGAGACTGGGATTCAACCAGTTCACAAATAATTTATCCATACCTCAACAAGATTTTCTTACTTCCCTCACATACTGCAAGAACCTCGCCTTTATAGAGATATCGACTAATCCCATAACCGGAGTGCTCCCAAAGTCATTAGGCTCCACCAATATGTCTGCATCTCTTGAGGATTTTAAAGCATTCTCGTGTAGAATCAGCGGCGCAATCCCTGATGAAATTGGCAATCTAAACAACTTGGTATGGTTAACCCTTGAGGATAATGAATTGACTGGAGAGATTCCAACGACGTTGGGACGCGTTTAAAGAAATTACAGAGGTTATCAATTAGAGGAAATAAACTGCACGGCTCTATCCCGCCAAGCTTTTGCAACCTGGAAAATCTGTATCATTTACGTTTGACGAGAAATAGGCTTTCCGGGAGCTGCCAAATTGTTTGGAAACCTCATTTCACTGCGCATAATGTATTTAGGAAACAACACATTCAGCTCCAGTATCCCATCAAGTTTGTGGTCCATTCGCCGTATTCAAGTCTTATCCTTATTTGATAATTCCTTTAATGGCTCTTTACCTCCAGAAATCAGCAGTTTGAGCAGCGTGATCGAGTTAGATCTTCATGGAAACCAGCTCTCTGGGGAAATTCCAAGCACCATTGGCCAACTTCAAAATCTAGCCACTTTATCATTATCAGATAACGAATTAAATGGACACATACCTGAATCTTTTTCTAGTCTGAGAAACTTACAGTACTTGGATATATCCCACAACAATCTGTCCGGTTCAATTCCCAAGTCTTTGGAGTCACTTTTGTATCTTAGTTACTTCAACGTTTCGTTCAATGAGCTAACTGGAGAAATTCCAGAAGGAGGGCATTTTGCAAATTTCACACCTGATCTTTTTGCAGGTAATATAGGTCTGTGTGGATCATCGCGATTCAATGTCGAGGCGTGCGAAATGGTTAATACGACCAAATCATCAAGAAATAACAGACTAATAAGATATATTGTACCACCAATAGCTTCAATGATAGTCGTAACGGCTATTATAATCTTGTTGCTCAGACATTACAGAAGAAAATCATCATCAGTTCCATCTGATCAGTCCGATTTGGCTGTTCTTGAGTGGATATCATATTACGAGATTCTTAAAGCGACAAACAACTTTGATATAGGAAATTTGATTGGGAAAGGCAGCATTGGTTCTGTATACAAAGGAACATTTTCTAATGAGGCAACTTTGGCTGTTAAGGTTTTCGATTTAGACGTCCAAGGCGCATTCAAGAGCTTCGATATAGAGTGCCAAATAATGCGTAGCCTTCGTCACAGAAATCTTGTCAAGGTCATCACTAGTTGCTCCAACCTTGATTTCAAGGCCTTGGTGGTGGAATATATGCCCAATGGAAATCTTGAGAAGTGGCTCTACTCTCCTAATTGTTCCTCAAAAATTACCGAAAGATTGGGAATACTGATAGATGTGGCATCCGCGATAGAGTATCTACATCAAGGTTATTCCTCCCCAATCGTCCATTGTGATTTGAAACCTAGCAATATTCTTCTGGATGAAAATATGGTAGCACGTGTTGGAGACTTTGGCATTGCCAAGCTCCTTATGGAAGACCAGAGAATGGCACAGACCAAAACTTTGGGAACAATTGGATATATGGCACCAGGTAAGAGAGTTTATTACTAAAATTTCTAAATAAATACTTTACATTTTTTCTACAAGTGTATACTTCACCTATTAATAACTTATCTATCCTATTTTGTAGAGTACGGATCATCAGGATTAGTATCAACGGCCGTGGATGTTTACAGCTATGGGATTTTGTTGATGGAAACATTCACAAGAAAGAAGCCAACTGATGAAATGTTTCTTGGAGAGTTAACCATGACAAAATGGGCGTCCGATTCATTTCCTAATGCATTAATGCAGATTGTCGATTCAGAGCTACTCAATATGGATCAAGAATATAGTATAGCTGGCCGTGATCAAGTGTGCTTAGAATCGATCATGAGACTAGCTATAGATTGCACATCTGATTTTCCTGAGGAGAGGACTAAAATGGAAGATGTTCTAGTGATGCTCAAGAAGATCAATATAGAACTTCACGATACGAAGCATAGAGTTAGATAAAACTGAATCATTAGTTTTTTTGTTCCAGTTTTTAATTACTCCATCAAGCCAGAGCTGAGGTTGTGCAATTACCAATGAGGTAGAATAAGATTTTCACCTTTTTTTGTTAGCAACAAGGTTTCACCTTTAGTTTTGATGATGAAAGATTATTGCACTTAATTGTGGTGGAAACAGTCAAACTTACAATGTAGTGAAGTAAAGAAAACACAAATTACAATCCAAGTGTCTCTTTGGATTTATCAAACTTTTCATGTTGTTCTACAGAAATCCCAGATTGCTCTCTGTTTTTGCGTTCTATCTATCTATATCTATATTCATCAATCCTAAATCAGCGAATGATCCTGTAATAATATGAATTTCCTAAAATACCCTTCCTGCCCAAAAGGCGTCTCTGGCAATGAAAAGCTCTCTCCTCTCTCACCACGCGAGAAGGCATAAATGAAGAATAAAACCTCAATCTGATACACGAATGTTTCTGTTCAAATCTGGATTACCTAAAATACCGTTCTTACTAAAAAGCATCTCTCCACATCGAAAGCATGAAGCAGGAATCGAATTAAAGGCTTCTCCCATCAGGCGAGAAGGCAGAAAGGTAAAAAGGGCATCGAAAGCGCATCTCCCACCTCTGAAAATGCATCGAAAAGGCAGATTGAGAACAATTTTTCAGAACTTCGAACCCAAACCTGTGGGTTTCTCAACAGGTGTATTTTTCGTTTCTTCATACTTCAATTTACTTCCCAATACTTCGATTTTGAAAGAGAAGAATACTCGGAGACAGAGAGCCGCAGGGGTGAGAGTCACATGCTTCTTTTTCTTTATTGATTGTTTTTCCTTCCTTTTACATAGTAATAATATAGTAATAATAATATCGTCTCATATGGAACGGACTCTGGGCCCTCTTTTGCTGAATCTTAACACAAAGGGTTTTCACCGTCATTTTATACTTTCTTTTTCTCTCGGCCTCCAAATATTTACACACTAAGGTGAGAATTTTTAATTTAGAAATCAGAAACATAACCACAAATTCTGGATTGGAATTCGTAGCCTCATTGATATTGACGCTCTCGGCTTTCCTCTGGCAAAGTAAATGCTGCTATCGTTGTACAGGTATAAGTTTAAAATCGTGTGTTTGTTTAAGTGTTCTTGTTGCAGCCAATGAATTTTCTCATCATTGGAGGCTTATATTTCTTTAGTTTGTCATGTATGTATTCTTGATTTTTTCTTAAAATGAGATCATCTCTTCTTATTTCATTCTTTCTCATCATGTTCCCTGTTCTGTTTTTGTTTTTTATTTGCCTTGTTTAATTTTTGCTTTATTTTATTGATAGATATAGAAGGCACCTTTGAGCCAATGAAGTCACTGGACACAGAGAAATAGAGAATATCATTTCCAATATATTAAATACAATATAAAAAATAAGTTGGTTTTATGAAGTTTTAGAGTAGTAGGCAGTCACTTTGTTGATGGTTGTGAGTAAGTACATTAAACTTTTCTCTATACAACATTCTAAAATAACACAAGCAGCAAGGGAAAGAAAAGTCCATAGATCATTCAATATCAGTTTGCGGATAAATGATTCCCCATCCAACATGCAAATTGTTTATCAATTTATGGTTTCCTTTCTAACACTTCGTTCTTAGTCCGCTTGAGTTTCTTGGAAATGAAAAATATCAATGAAGCGTTGTGGTTTTCGTGAAGGGATTTTAGAGTTGAGATAATCTTTGATTGTAATTGTGGTGGTAGCATGTGGATTGTTTTTCAAACACATATTTTTCTTCTTCCTTTTGAGTGATAGTGTTCAGTCTTTTTCTTTCTTTTTTTGTGTAATTTTTGTCTTATAATTCATTATTAGAGAGAATCTAATTGTTCTTGCTCATGTTTATCAGTAATATAAATATGGTAATTGTCTTGATTGTATGACTTAATTTCTTGCTTCTTTTTTGAGTGGCAAATAAAGTTCATTATGAAGTATTTTATATAATGAAAAATCTAATGAACCATGATTTAGGGGAGGAGAAATAACAGAAACCGTTCTTCATATGCAGGAATGGAACAATAATATGTTAAAATGAAATGATAAGTTGTTGTGTTTTGTGTGCTGTATATATGATATTTTCAATTTAGAAAACAAGGATGCTCACGCACTATCAAGAGCTAACAAATACAGGCTTGAAATTTCAAGCATTTAGACTCTAACAAAATGGCTACTGCTTCTTAGTTACGACTTCTTAGTTCTTAATTGTGACTGTTCTTGAGATTCATGAATGGAACAATAGCATTTTTTTTTAATTTCAAACAATAAAATGTGAAAAGGATAGGTTGTTCTGTTTTCCATGTTGGATAAAGGATTTGGTTTTTCGTGGAGCAAGAGAAAGTTTATGGATTTATGCTGAAATAATTCTGATGTTTGGGTTTCAAAAGATGAAATTAAAACCTAAAACTATTTTTCTTTGTCTTCTTTGTGTATATATATATATATATATATATATATATATATATACACACACACTTTAATTGAATGACTATTTTCAGTTTCATTATTTTCCAGTGACAGTGGCACACTATAAGGAAAAGGAATCTCAATTAGATTTTAGTCTCGCCAACTTTTTATCTTTTCTCTCGTTATCGGGCTTCTATGAGTTTAGACAAAAATCGCATTGATTAGGCAGTCCAAAAGCTTGCTTCAGCTATAATATCATATTTTCGCTTGGTGGTATTACTTCTTTCGATAGTTCATATTCTCCATTATTGGCAAACATTATATGTATGTACACTTTTGCTCTTTTTCTTTCTTATGAATGGTGACTTTGTTAATGACTCTTTCTAGGGATGCCATTCAAAGCATGTTGGAAAATTTTAGTTAGGTACTTGTCCTTCCACATTTTTGTTTACTTTTGTTCATGTTCTTAAATAGCAGCTCTATAGCTCCTATTTTTATAATCAAAATGCCACCAAACTGTCCTTATTGCCATGGATGTCAAGGGTTGTGGGAAGCTATAGTGTTTGGTTTTGAGTGCTTTGTTTACATTATAGCTGGACCTTAAGAGGTGTACCAATTTTCCAAATTGTTTATTCATGATATCCGAATATATTCATGGTAGTGTTATTGTCTCCAACTTAATTCAAATGGAAATGCAACGAAATTCAACATATGTTAACTCGGCAAGATGGTTGGCGCCCGCCGAATTCCAATGAAGTTTCAGTTGATCTACCAAGAAACAGCCTATTGAGACAAAGGACACGAGACTCTTATATGAAGCATGTAATAACTCTCCTTCGATGATGAACCAAGCACAAGTATCCCAAAAATTGAAGATCCAAGTGCATATGTGATCTCCAGTTACATCGAGATTAGTATTATTTGTAGGGGAATTGTACTCTGTCGTCATTCTAAACAGTTGAGTTATAATATAGGTGTTCCACTGGTAATACTTGCTTGCATTACTACATTTTCTGATCCCTTTGTGAGATGCATTTATGTTGTTATAATATTTGGTTGTAACTTTAAATGATTTATATCCAAAGTACTTGCAATATGTTCTCTTTGTGTTCTTTAGTGTTGAGCCTGATATTTTGTTTGCACAGGACTAAGCCTAAACCACTTTGCAACCATCCATCTTGAACATGAAATGTTATTTTTGTGTAACTTAAAGTTCTGTGGTAGATTGTTATATTGTTGTCACAATTGTTAAGTATTGTTCTTGTGCTTGAAGTTCTAAGGTCCAGTAACCGACCAATATACCAGTGTCACAATTGCTCTGCATATGCCATTGTGCTTACTGTAAATATAAATATTTTCAAAAAAATTGTGAATATTGGTCAAACATTGTTTCTTGATATTGTGAACCTTCCTCTGAATTATACCCCTTAAAGCACTAGACAAGATGAGTGGTATGTTGTAAGACAAAAAGATTTAAGGAAAATGAATCTCAAAGGAATTTTACCCTAACCAAATTTTATCTTTTACTCTCATCGGGCTTCTCTGAGTTTGGATGAAGCAATCATAGTGATTTGGTAGTCCAAAAGCTCGCTTCAACTATAATATCATATTTTCACTTGGTGGTGTTACTTCTTCCCTTGGTAGTAAATATTCTCCACTATTGGCTAATTATAGGGATGTAAAATGTTTCTCTTTCTTTTCTACTAAATGTTGACTTAGTTGTCTGATTTTTCTCTCAAGTATGGTGTGCTTACTAAATTTTTCTCCATGTTTTCTTTGCTTTAGACTCATTAAATTTATCATATTTTTCTAGCTTCAGTTTCTCTTAATGTGACACAGCCTTTTTCTCTTAACTTTTATCATGATTTAGGTCATAATATAAGTACTTTAGTGAACCACTTTGAATCATGTATGCAGGTTAATTATCTGGTACCAATATTAATATGTGATCATCTCTTCTACAATCAAGTGTTGTTCTTGAAATTCAACAACCTAGAGAAAAACCCTTTCTAATATTTTATTGTGAAAGATAAAATAAGATAAAGAATTAAAGATTAGTTATTTTTCTTTGTTTAAAAAACAGAAGGGAAAAAGTTGAATTTTCTGGAAACAAAATTGAGACTCTGAAGAAGATTTATTGTGCAAATTTTATTGTTAACTGAGATTTTTTATTTTCACCTATATTAAAATTGTAAATCTATCTCTTCTCTATTTGGTTTTCGGATTGTCAGGAGCACAATTTACTACATAAATGCTTACACTCTATGTTATATTTTCCCCATTAGTGCATTGTTAACTGAAATTTTAGTCCACTTTGAAGAAGGCAAAAAGAAAAAGACAACAACTACATCTACCAATCAAGCTCAAACAAAAATGCAGATGACATATGGAAATGATATGATTAAGAAAAAAAAAAAGCGACGCTCAAGCAAAAATGCAGATGACATTTCAAAATGATATGATTAAGAAAAAAAGAGCGAAGTTCAAAAATTGGAAATGTTAGTGAGATCCAAGTATGAAGTGATGCAACCACTCTACAAAGTATAAAAAACAATTTCCATTAAATTCTTTCACATTAGTATTAGCACTTGTGGGGTCCACATTAATGTTCACTTTGTTTTACCTATAACATTTTGTTTCATAAAGTACAAATTTTTAATCTTGCAGATTCCTCTTCAAGTCAAACTGCATTGTAAAACATGAACAAAATTAAAATTAAATTAATAACTTTTTTTAGTACAATGGAAGAACTTGGGGAGAGGATACACGCATTCCTATGGGACCGAACCCTGGTCATTCACCCTTACAACACATGTCTCAACCACTAGAAAGACAAGGTTGATCCCAAATTAAATTAATAACTTAATATTAAATAAATTAGTAAAATTATATGGGTCACGTGCAAACGCACGCAACGCACGTGCACCTTACTAGTCTAGAGAAAAGGAAGAGTGAGAGAGAGCGATGGAGTGCAATAGTTCCTGCCAATATATGTGTTTGCAAAAACTTCTACTTTTAAAAGTGATTTATTGTAGCGTAAGTATAAGTAGTTGAGAATCGAAATTGGTAGTGTTTGAAAATAAAATCAAAAGTTGAGAATCGAAGTTGAGAGTGTTTGGTGAAAAAGTTGTAAAAGTACTTATGTGTTAGTAAAAGTAAAACCGTACAGGAGGTTAATCTAAAGACACATCTCCTCTTTGGATTCGATTAAAGAAAGTCAATCGAAGCGTAGCGTAAGACGTTGACACTTACAGACACTAAAAATGTTTTTATTAAGCGAAAAAATGAGAAATACTTTTTTTAATGATTGCAAACACTCTCATTCTAGAATTGAAATTCTACAGTTTTTAATTAATATTAGAAGTTATCCCTAGATAACTGGTCCCTCCATTGCAACCTCTATTTGTGAAACTTCAAGTGACTTCGACAACATTGAAAACTTTATAAAACAACGAAAACCATATAAAAATATTACATAAACAAAAAAGTATAAAAATAGGTACAAACCGATTGAAACATCAAAACAACACATAAACAATAGAGAAACAACGAGAATACAACACATGAACAAAAAGTAGTAAAAATAAGTAAAAGCGTAAAAGATTGCGAAAAGGCGTAAAAATGTCAAAAAAATATGGGAGCATAAATATATCAAAAGAAAAAAGCGGAAGAGTAAAACAATGTATTTTCCGAGGAAAAGATGGGTATGTTTGTCAATGATGCCAAAATGTATACATATATTATATACACCAGCCCACTTGCATTATACAATGACTCAACTAATGAATGATTTCATGTAGAGATCACAATCTCTCGACACGACATGAAAACACGATACTGAACCTAACACGATATAAGCGGGTTAGGATCAACCCATTTATTATTCGAGTCATGATGTCGACCTATTTAACCCAAATAATAAATGGGTCAATTTTGTGTTGACTAAAAATGACCCACTTAACCCGTTTAACCCGCTTAAAGAAAAATATTCAAATAAATTCTACTTTGATATTTGGTGCTGATTTAATTAATTGTCTTTTCATTAATATTTGCATCATAAATTTGTGTTTTCTCTTTAACCTTAATTGTGTTTTTCATTTATACTAGTAAGGTGAACGTCGTTGCACGTGAACCAAATAATTTTATTAATTTAACTCAAATTAAATCTATAAATTGGAATCAATTTTTATTATATTTTTTGTATTTATAATAAATGTCATTCATGTATTTTGATCTTAAAAGAAAGTTTGCAAAAACTAAATTTAAATTTATTTGTCGGCGAAATATGGTTAAGACATTTTGGACTAAAAAACATGATACTTAAAATGATATTATCGCTCAACAAAGTACAATGGATATTAAAAAACTGATGAGTAATCTATATAAAAATTTAAAACATATTTATTCAGGACGAGTTTTAAATTAATGCATCTTGTTTATTTTTTGAGTGTCTACTTCTTCTTCTTCATACTTAGCTTTGCAATTTTTTTATTGTACTTTTAACTCGTGCATGATTGGTTGACGTATGGATGTATTTCTCTTTTACTCCATTTTCTAATGTGTGTTTCTTTTAAATTGGTTTGACTACAAGATTCAGCTTTTCATTCATTACATGTGCCTCTTTTGTTAAGAACGATGAAAATGTAAAATTCTATTTTATGTTTAGAAGCTTAGCTCCCGTACATATTTTGATTCATGTTCTCCTTTTTTTTATATTTAAGTACATGTCTTGGGAGGGAGGGATGATGGGAATCAAATCTCATACCTCTAGATGGGATGGAAGTATGTACCACTCGACCATTATCCAATTTTTCTCATGTTCTCCAGGATTAAATTAATTATTTATATAACAAAAATGAAGATAAAATAGACTAATCAGTTGTAATTGAAAACAATAATAAATTAATTCAGTTTGAAAGAATAGTCGCATTTATATATCAAATAAACGATGTAACCACATCATAGAAATCAAAACTATTGAGTGTCTAACAATATTTATGCTCTATTCTATTATCATTAAGAGCATGCGCGACATCATAAATTTATTATTTCCACATATTTTTTTATTATTGAGTGTGCTGATGTGACTAATATTTATTCTAATTAATTTTTGTATCAAAAATTAGTTATGTAATATAGTAATGACAAATTTAATAGCAAGAAAAATTATTAATTAGTACATTAAAATAATCTATATGAAGAACCTCAATTATGTCTTTTATGTTGTTTTCTTTCAAAAAATCACTTTACACTCTAAAAATCCATCTAATGGAGCATATCCAAAGTATAATCCATCATTCGAGCTTTACAACAAAATTATAGAATATAGAATATACTAATCCGTAAGTGTATCAAATAACCGTAAAACATAGGTTAAACTATAGCATTTTTATGAAAATGGCATAACGAAAAACCTCCTCACTTTTTAGTTGTCATGTTCTATGCATGTGACATTTTCGAGCAAAATATAGGTCTCAATTTATTATGTTTTTTTAGTTGTTGTAAAATCGAAAAAACATCATATAGAAATTGATAGGCTATCTTTTTATTGTCTTAAGCAAAAAAATCATTTTATTCATTTTCTTTGCGGTGAGCATCTTTCAATTAGCATAAAATTTACAACACAATTTACAAAAGTATAATGCATGTATTTGAATGCTTAAAATGTTAAAAATAAATATTTTCATAAATTTAAATTTTCGATCTAATATTAAATTAGTTTTACCGATGATGAATTTGATGTTGAAGAATGTCAATATATACATTTGAGCATTTGATTAAAGGATTATTATTATCCATATATAGAATTTTATATATGAATGTTTAGAATTTTACTTTTGAACCCTAAAGAAGGGAATAAATATAACTTTTCAAATCTTACTCAAATTAATTGTTCTTTTTGTCTCTTGATATTCCATCACAACTTTTTTATTTATAAAATTGTATGTATGTATATTGTTGTTCATAGATAGAATTTTATTTAACAAAATAAAATATAATATGAAAAAAATAAGAAAAAAGGTTAAAAGTAAAGAGGATTAAAAAATGGTATATCCGTCATAGTAAAATTTAGAAGAAAAATATGAAAAATGCTATTTAGATCTTTGTTAATTTAACATTTACGATAAAATTTGGTTGCATTTGAAAAATATACATTTTAAAAATTAAATTGTTAAAGAAAGGAAATATTTTAAAATGCATAACTATGAAAATAACGTCTCCCACCAAAATTTAAATTATTACTTTAATAATATATATATATATATATATATATATACATGACGCTACAAAATGTGAGATCAAAATCATAATTATTTTTATATATATAAAAATTAAAGTATAGTGCTTATATCTTCAAAGAGACTCAAGATTTAAAGGTGACTAAATTCAATTACTTTTGTTAATGAAATTAATATTTAAATTATAATGAACAATTTATTTTCAAAATCATGTTTATTTTTGAAATAAGAAGGAATATATTACTTTGATCCATAAATAAACTTTTTGATAAAATTTTTCACTCAAATGTAATGTTGTAGTCGCGCCTAAAATTCAAATATTAAGTAAGTTTTATACTTATTGTACATAACTTAATACAATAATTTTTAAGTAAAAGATTAGCATATCAACATGTAGGTTATAAAATATGTACTTATGATATATATATATATATATATATATATATATATTCTTTTAAATTTTCAGGTTTTGATTCTTGTTTTCATATTATATTATATTTTTGTTAAGTTAGATTATTTCACTACCTAAATAATATAATACATATCTTTTTACCTAAAATTATATAATTTATTAAGGGTGTATATAGGTTTTAAGCAAAGCTAAGTATTGTCATACATGTTAAAATGTACTTATGTAAGTGATTTTTCTTCAATATTTCTTCTATCATTCTTACAATAGTATATATATACATATATACCATTTTAATGTATTTTATTTAAATATATTTTAATTTATTATATTAGTTTTATTTTTTTTTAAATCAAAGTCTATTTATTGATGCAGTTTTTTTTCAACCAATACACCTCTATATAAGTAATAAATAAGAAAAAATACCATAAAATAGAAAGACTAAATAGAAACAATAATTTAAATCTAAATTAAAATTCCTAATATGTAAAATAGAATAAGATTATTAAAAGTCATATTGACTTCTTATTTATAATTTAAAAATAAAATATTTTGCTACAATAAAATAACTTATTTCTTTTATCCAAACTTGTTAGACCTTTCATCCTATTAATTAAAAATTTATTATGCCAAGAAAAATAAAATTAAAATTTAAAAATATATTTTCATGCTCTCTATACATCCATATTAAAATATAATTTATAATTGCATTTCGTTAAGTTTGAGAACAAATATTTATCATTTTAAGTATCTTTTATAGTTAATTTCATGTTTTTATTATCATATTTACTTGGTTTATTTAACTAGAAGAATATACAATGATATATTATTAAAATTGATAAATGAATCTTAAATTATAGGATTTGAAAGTTCAAATGGTGCATCCATTAAAAAATAAATAAGTGCATAAATAAATATTAAAGAAAAATTAGTTCTCGCTTTTAATTTAGCTTCAAAATTTTTAGTATTAATCTGTTTTATATTGTTATTGTAATTTTTACTGTAAAATTATTTTTCTTTCATTTTTATTTATTTAGTTTTACAATAGAGATATATATGTCAATCCTTAAAAAAGTAAAACAAATTATAAATATACAAATCTGGATAAAAATTAAACAAATATTACTCATCTCATCCACTTCACTTTGAGATTTAAAATATCATTTCATTAATTTCAAACACATAACTCTTAGCCAAGTTTATTTTAATTTTAAATTTTAGAGTATGTACTTATAATTTATTTGTTTTGAAAATTCAACTTTACATTGTCACAATAATCGAGTTTTTTCCCTGAAAGAATGCATGAATAAAATAAACTAATAATTGAATCTAAATCATGTTGAATCGTATATCCATTATTACGGGAAAAAACATACATAAAGATTAATGAATTAGAAACAAAATAATATTTATTCAAAATTTTAGTAAAAATTATATTTAACTTATATATCTTAAAACTAATTATTTTTTTATGGAAAAAGCATAAGATTCCTTGAAATTTTCAATAGTCGATGCTACAACTTTAAGGTTGCAAACCCAAGTGCAGGTTGTCTCAAGTAATAAATTTCTGAGTCCGAGGTCGATCCACAGGAAGTTGATGGAAGTTTACAGGGATATTTCTTATTTAAAGGATGAGTAAATGGATTTTTTTACTAGTAAGAATATTTTTTTTTTAGTTACAAGAAATTTAATTAATAGAAATGTTGAGGATTAGGGATTCACTCTTGATTTCGGATAAAGGAATGATTATATTTTCTTACCTCTTAGATTGCCACTATTGGAATCCATACACAAAGAAGGTTCCAATGGGAAGATATTATACATATAAACCATGCAATAAGGTAATCACGTTGTATCATCAATTAGAATTTATCTTATAACATCAATACTTGTTTATGGGATCAAGGATTTATGTATTCTTTTTTTGTCTACAACAAATCAAGGTATCCACATTAGTAGTCGGTTGAAATAAAACCAGACATTTAACTAAATGGAACCAAGTATTTGTTGTACCAATAGATATACATAAATCAAGAAACACCACCAAACAAAAATGTATAAGTTAAAAACAATTGATGATACAAACAATGAAATTTAATATGAATCTACAATCATTCCTTATCCTTTATCAAGAGTTTCACCATATTTCCTCAACAAAATAAACTTAGAATAACATGAAGAAACTAGAGAAAACAAAAGATTGAAGAAAAATTAAAGCAAACATTTTGTAGAATACTAGAAATCTTACTATAATTTAAGAAAAGCAAGAAAGAAAAATTCTTTTGAAGTTTCTAACTTTAAATTTCTCTACATAAAACTTGCTCTTGGCTAATGCTAATGGCCTCTATTTATAGCCAACTAAAAATCAATTTACAATTATTTTATTCTTTATTTTATTACAAGTAAGAAAATAAGGAAATCAACACCAACTTTGCCACCTTCTTTGACTGGTGATTTTGTCCATGATATCAGCCATCTTTGCTCAATTTTCTTCCACAAATCAATTATCACATGAGTTGGCTTGAATTTCCAACTGATTTCATTGAATTTGAACAACCATGGGCCAAGATATGGTTGAATAATTGAGATGTGGTTGGCATACGGGATTGACTAGTGCAGCAGCCTCTTTGGATTTTTTATAAATTCATCCCATACAAATCTGACTTTGGGGTCTTCATCAATTGTAGCTCTATGATTTGTACATACTCAGTAAAAATTTCAGATACAAATACCTTGTATTTTTCGAGTTATGTCAAAATACCAAACTTGGTCAAGTCCGGAAATTAAATGAGCACCCTTCAATCTTCATTTTATAATGAATTTTTTTTATCCAAGAAAATATCATTTCAAACTTTGATTTTTGGTTTCAATATCTCTGAAAACTTGTAAATAAATGGATTGTGAATCCATATCTTCAAGAATCATCCCAAAATCATGTCGGAAATGAAAGTTATGCTCGTTGATCCAAACCCGCACTAAAAAATGCTTCCAAATACAATTCTATGTTGATTTCCTATTTTATTCCTAACATATTAATAATACTATAAATTCATTTTATTAATAATATTAATAAGGTAAAATAATAATATGAGCCTAAAATAATTATACAATTTTAACGTTCATCATGCGAATTTCCATCTTCCTATACCTAAAAATGTATCATTTACTCCAACCGTAAAATAATATTATCTCACAATTTAGAGTGTGTGATGGATGATAAATTTACTATAGTATCGATATTTTCAACCAATAGTGAAGTTTAAAAATATATTTTGTCCTGCTTATTTATTTTGAATAAAATAATATTAAATATTTTTTATTTATTTTTCTCTTCATTTTGCTTTAAATTCATTCTCTTTTTTCTTTTTTTGATGTATTTAATTATTTAGAAAATTAAAGAAAGATATTATAAATGTGTATAATTTTACATAGCACTCAACTTTAAATGGCTAAAATTCTCTCATATGAAGTCTTTTATATATGCTTATGACATATGGTTGGAAAGCTCTCGATATCTAGTATAATATAAAATAAATATTACCTAAAAATTTAAATTATTTTAAGAATTAAAATTGAAATAAATCATATAAGAAGGGTTTGGAATATTAAGAGACAATTGCCAATATTATTAAACAAATAAAATCAAAATCAATATGAAAAACTACTTTATTACCCTTAAAGCTAACTTTACCATGAGGACATTTTTGGCAAATCAAAATTTTCAAGAAACCTTAAAACCTATTCACACTTTTATAATAGGTATAGAAAACCGCACGAAATTATTGAAGATTGACCTTGCTAATAACAGTTTTGATGGAAACATACCAACATGGATGGGGACAAGTCTCTAAAATTTGAGGTTTCTCTTTTTAGGCTCAAACAAGTTGAGTGGTGAAATTACCTCGAGCATATGCCGATTAAGCTCTCTTCAAATCTTGGATATCTCGGACAACAAACTTTCTCGGGATAATACCTAAGTGTGTCAATAATTTTATTGCAATGGCCACAAAAAGATATTTGCCTCAATTTGTTTGGGGAGAGTTAGAATACTATTTTCTCGTGAGAGCATTTCTAGAGAGCGCATCAATCACCACCAAGGGAAGTGAATTCCAATATGACACCATTCTTCCATTGGTTACAAATATCGACCTTTCAAAAATAATTTGTCTAGAGATATCCCAAAGGAGATAACAAATCTATTGGAATTGAGATCACTCAACCTCGTCACGAAATCATTTAACAGATTGATCCTCGATAGCATTGGAAATATGAAGCAAATGGAATCTCTTGATTTCTCATTAAACTCAATATCCGTGAAATTCCTAGTAGCTTCACATCTGTCTTCTTTGAATTATCGAATCTGTCTTACAATGACTTGACAGGCAAAATACCGTAAAGCATCCAACTTTTGGGATTCAACGAGTCGAGCTTTATTGGAAACAAACTTTGTGGTCATCCACTTACAAGCCATTGTCGTGACAATTTTCATCCTTTCTTTTAAGCCATAAAGAATAAAATGCACAAGAAAACACTTAAAATAAAATAAAAATTACTAATTCTTATACCTTTACATTAAAAATCAAAAAAATCTTGTTAGGTTAGAAAATATGGATATCACCTAGGTTTAGTTTACTATTCTTTTTTTGTTGGGAGATTTTTTTATATTATTTTTAATATATTTGCTTTATAATTAAAGGACATATTTTTGCTAAAACAAAAAATTAGTATGTCTTTCTTCATCTTTTTCTTTTTAATTTTTTAATACTTTCCTCTAATGTTTCAGACCATAAAAACATATAACGCACAAAAATACAATTAAAATAAAACAAAGATCGCTAGTATTTTATCCGTTGTTTGTTATACATCCACATTAAAAATTATTAGGTTATAAATATTGATATCATCAAGGTTTACTTAATTTGTTAATTTTTTTATCCGAGCGTGATATATTTAATTTTTTAAATATGTTTCTTTTAAAAAAATTATTATAATAATTGAATTCCTAATAAAAATATCATCAAAATTATTAAATATATAAATGAGTCCAAATTTAAATTTAAAATATTAAAGGATACATCCATTAAAAACTTACATAAAGATTTGTTAATTCAAGATTATTTGCATTGCAATCTTAAGTGAGGTTCGTGTATCATGTATTTTGTCCTTTTTTTAATAAAAATCCTAGGATTAGAATTTGTTTCTTTTTATTTCAGTTGTAATTTCATATTTTTTTCTAAACCTATTATAAATATATTTAATTTCAACTTTTCAGAAAATACAAATATATATATATATATATATATATATGTGTGTGTGTGTGTATATATATATATATATATATATAATCAAACAACTTTGCATATCAACACAATTTAAACAACTAAACTGGTCTCATACAAAATCTTCTATATAAGCTTATAATATATGATTGGAAAATTTTTGGATTGTAGTTTAATATAAAATTCATAATGTATAAAAATTTAAAATACTGTAAAAGTTACAATTGAAAGAAAACATAATAAGAATTTGAGATATAAAATGTCACTCACTTGTCTTGTAACTAAACAAAAGCTAAAATAAATATCAAATTACTTAATTTTCCCTAAACTTAACTATATTGAAGGGATATTTTTATCCAATCAAAAGTTTCAAGAAACCATTTCACCTATTCACACTTTTTATATTAGTATAGATGTTAACATATTGTAGAAGTGTAACTTATTAGGAGTTTGTCCATGTTCTTGGATGTCTAATCTGATAATCCTTATATCAAGCCAATTATGATTTACATATTTTGATTGTAATTTATTATATTTTTAATATTCTATATATAAATAGCCTAAAATCCCATTTTATCATAATAAATAGATGTTTTATTCAAGGTTGAAAAATATACAGGTCATTTTGGGTCGTGTTCGGGTTATCCGTATATTAAACGGGTCGTGTTCGGGTTGACCCATTTGCCCCAAATAATTAAACGGGTCGCGTTCGAATTGGCCAAGTTTGTGTAATTACAGTTGTCTCAACACTACCCGCGAACCCAAACACGACTCAATTGCCACCCCTAATTTCATGCATTCACAAAGCCGCCCATTGTTTTCTTTCTCCTTTTGAGAGTTGTATTGAAGTTGTAGACACTGACAAAAATTTAAAAATATTATACTGACCCTTACAGTATCATCAGTTTTACAATATTATAAAGTACATCACAAATTTGTAATTTTCAAACAACGTCCAGAACTAGTGCTTTCAAAACATGAACGCGAACTCAAATTGATTTGATGACTTATAAATCAAATAAACAAGTCCGAGCTTAATAATACTAATTTGAGTCGATTCACAGTGAAAGAATTAGAAGGGTCCAATTTAATGAAAATGCAGTGTGCAAAAAAAAAGTGATCTTGCCAACACTTTGCAAAACACAATGAAAGGTTTTAAGAAAAACACAATTTCATAAAGTATGAAATAAAGACAGATTTAAAGACAAGACACAAGAGATTAAAAATTTTGTACAAGTATAAAATACTTGTACGGTGTTCATTAGAGCAAAAAATCTTCAAAGGATGATGTTGTTTACAAAATACAAAAATACAAAGTAAATAAGAAAACTAAAAGAACAACTCCCTTTTGTCTCCAAAATAACAACATTCCTTTACAAAATGTGAGAATACATTTAGTGCACTCCAAACACTCAATCTACACTATATCTATCTCACATAAACACTCCAAACTCGAGTTCTAAAATGATGTCACCAATGTTGCCAACATTCCCGGATATTCTTGAGCTTACGTAGATTTTCCGGTATGAAAAAGGCTGGAAGGTAAACTCTCAAATCTCCTAAAATCTGAAACGTAATGTCTTTGGTTTACGATCCTTAAATAGCTATCTCTTCAATAACTTCCTGCAAGAAAAATAGGAGAAAAACTTCCCGCAAAATTTAAGGAGAAAATCGCCCACTACAATAAACTTCTAAGGAGTTAAAAACTGAATTTATAACTTCTAAAATAACTCCCGAAAACTGAAAATAGTAATCGTGAAAAAGTAACCAGAACTCGGAAGAAAAATCGAAAGAAAGAAAAAATAATGTTTGAGAAATTTCAAACATTAACACACCGAGTCGTGTACTGTGTGCCGATAGATGTACGGTGCTCCATCCCCATTAACATCGGTAAAAGAACAATTAATTTCTTATATTGTCTCGTATTAGAACAAATAATCAACAATACACACCCATCGACTCAAATATAGTTTTTAGGGATACTTACAAAAGTCCCCTTGAGGTTCGGGCTAATTACAAAAAAAAAAAACAGAGAAATTTTTGAAACTTAAAAAAAAAAAAACCTTGAGGAAACGATTTTGTCTTACATATCCCCCTTCATAAACAAAAAAAAATATTTGAAAAAACCTTCCTAGTATTATTTCTCGAAATATTACAGTTCCTCCCTAAAATTTAAAACAAAATCAAACTTGAGAGGGTTTTGTGCAATTTTGAAACATCTCCAATTTTTGTTGTAATTAGACCAAACCTTGGGGGGTCTTTTGCAATTATCCCTAGTTTTATATAATTGAGTTCACCAAAACACTAATTAAAATCAAGAGTTCTAAGAGTTTAGACATACCTCTTATAGGTTACTTCAATATCTGATAGTATATACTCTTCTGACATTCAACTGTTGACACTTGCACAACAATATTCCAAAACCCTTTAGGGGAGACACTGAAAGAAACACGAAGAATCAAAATGAGTTGTTACTTGGAAAGTGGGGATTATTTTATAGGAAATTAGGAAACTACCCCCATCAAGGGGGTATTAAAGAAAATACCCCACTTTATTAAATAAGGAAATATGTCCCTTTTCACCCCCTAAAAAGTCTAATTTGCCCTTGACTTAGAAAAAACCCCCAAAAAGAAAAAAGAACAACCTTTTGGAAAAGCGGGAGTTCGAACCGAGTTAATTTTCACCATTACAAACCCTAGTTTCACAAAGAATACAAGCTTTTGAGAAGGAGAAACAAGATTTATGAGTAATAGCAAGATTTACAAGTTTATCTTCATAATTATAAACCCTAGTTTTGCCATTCGAATGAGAGACGAAATATTGAAGAAATAGAAGCATTTGTTGGTACGAGCTTGCTTGAAAAGACCTGGATTCGACAAAATAAATCGCATTTATTACCCCAAAATATGGATAAAGGTTAGTTTTGATTGTTTTAGCAAAATGGTTCAATTGGCCAATTTTTCATGATTTTTGGAATTGGTATAATTTGAATATTTTCGATTTCTCGCAACTTGTATTTGGTGGGCAAAAATGTGGGCGAACCGTAGGCACCTAAGTGGGCATGTGTATTAAGTGGCGCTTGCGTGGGCACTTTGGGGCGGAACAAAACGCTTATACTGACGATTAGTGGTTATTTGGGTGGGTTTTTGTGTGGGCAATTAGGTGGGCAAAAATGTGGGCGAACCGTAGGCACCTAAGTGGGCATGTGTATTAAGTGGCGCTTGCGTGGGCACTTGGGGCGAAACAAAACGCTTATACTCGATTAGTGGTTATTTGGGTGGGTTTTTGTGTGGGCAATTAGGTGGGCAAAAATGTGGGCGAACCGCAGTAGCACCTAAGTGGGCATGTGTATTAAGTGGGCGTTTGCGTGGGCACTTCGGGAGGGAACATAACACTTATACCCCGATTAGTGGGCATTTATTTACCCACACACTTGCCTACGCAATTGCCTACTACACTTGACCTTTGTGAGTCATGATATAATTGCCAACATCAACCAACATTTTTGAACCTGCAACTTAAATCAACAAAATACAATAATTGTACATATTATTTTATAATCTCTGTATTTTATGAAAAAAGGCATGCCCACAATATGCCCACGTATTTGCCTACGCAACTGCCTACTACACTTGACCTCAGGGAAAAGAACGATTTTGGATTGTTTTCCTGTAAACCTCCATCGCAATGTGCTTATGTCACAATCCCGAACTCCATTCCGTAAGAAAAATATATGAACCCCTGCAATAAATAAATAGATATAAAAGTTTAGTTTCCATGGTACAAACTATATTTGACATTTAATATAACAGCCCACGCAAATACCCACCCAAGTGCCCACAACCGGTTCAGTTCTCTTGTCACCCATAATATTTAACATTTAACATAACTGCCCACACAAATACCCACCTAAGTGCCCACAACCGGTTTAGTTCCCTTGTCACCCATAATATTTGACATTTAACATAATTGCCCACCCAAGTGCCCACACAAACACCCACCCAAGTGCCCACAACCAGAACACCAATCAAGGTATAAGAGTTCAATTCCCTTGTCACCTACTAATATTTGACATTTAACATAACTGCCCACCCAAATGTCCACACAAGTGCCCACTTAATATACCTGCCCACATTTGTGCCTACTCAAATGCCCACGTTTGTGCCCACCAATTACAAGTTGCGAGAAAAATCGATTACACCATTTTCAGAAAATTTCAACAACAATTACGGAATGGGGATCATTCTATACACAATATCTAACTATTCAAATTATACCCAACCAAAAATCATGAAAAATTGGGTAATCGAACCATTTGCGAAAATGAAAAATATTACAATTACATGAAAGAACAATCAAAACTAACCTTTATCCATATTTTGAGGTAATAAATGAGATTTATTTTGTCGAACCCAGGTTCTTTCGAAGTAAGCTCTTCAGTCAACAAATGCTTCTATTTCTTCAATATTCCGCTTCTCATTCGAATGCCAAAACTAGGGTTTGTAATTGTAAAGATAAACTCGTAAATCTTGCTCTTGCTCTTGCTCATAAATCTTGTTTCTCCTTCTCAAAAGCTTGTCTTCTTTGTGAAAATAGGGTTTGTTATGGTGAAAATGAACTCCCGGTTTGAACTCCACGTACTCTTCCAAAAGATTATTGCAGCTTTTTCCTTTTTTTTCCTGATTTTTCTAAGCCAAGGGTAAAATAGACTTTTTAGGGGGTGAAGAGGGGTATATTTCCTTATTTAATAAAGTGGGGGCATTTTTCTTTAATACCCCTTTGATGGGGGTATTTTCTCAAATTTCCTATTTTATAATAGAAGCATAGCAAGTAGTAGGGGTGTCAATTTCAAACCCGACACGAAGCCTAACACGAAATTAATGGGTATGGGTTCGAAGCTTGGGTCCTGGTCGAAAATGGGTCGAACCCGAATAACTTGTCAATTAAATAGGTCGGGTTAGGGTCAACCTACTATGACCCATTTAACCCGTCTAACCCGTTTGTGAATTTAAAATAATATTAAATAAATAATTAATTATAAGAAAAAACAACAAACAAGACAATTCATTAAAACTTAAATGATAAAACCTCTTTAATTATGTATTCGTTATTATTATGCATGTCTTTTTGAATACTATCCTTAAAATATGATTAGTATATTATGTTATTTATGCAATTATTTTATTTCTTTTTGTATGTTGTGAATCGTGATATTTTTATTGATTGAATAATGTATTTACGTGATGATTGATTTTAAAAAATAAATTTATTCATTAAAACTATTAAATTTATATAAAAATAATTTTATTAGACGATTCTGCGGTCGGTCCGGTTACCTCGTGAAATAAGCGGTCGGGTCCGGGTTCAAGATTCTCGATACGAATAATTAAACAGTGCGTGACGGGACGGGCCATTTCGACACGCCAACCTGCGAACCCGACCCACAAACCCGGACTCCAACCCGGCCCGAAGTGACACCCCTAGCAAGTAGTAGGCGTCTTTTAGTCAAAATTGATCAACAAAATAATTCATGCACTGACTTTTATCACTCACAGTTTTCTTAAAAATTGTCACATTATGGTCGCAAATTGTGACATTCAGAAGCCATCCTGAACCCACGTAGTTGTTTCCAAATTAAATAGGATAAAGTGAGATCAATCATGATGACTTCAAGTCTTCTTTTTTACCTATTAAATGATCACTTCAGCGAGCCCATCCATCATCTTTTCTTTATCTTTGTATATAACATTTTTTTCTCTGTCTCTGCCAAGAAATTAAATATTAAATGGGAAAAGAGACATCAGTGATTTTAATTATGTTGCTGGTGATATGCTATCCAGCAACCATCTGCTTTGGTGCTGCAAGTACTCTCAACATGAGCTCCACAGATGAATCCTCTCTTTTTATCCATCAAGGCCCGGATAACTTCCGATCCAAATAACATATTAACCACAAACTGGTCACAAGGGACACCTTTCTGCACCTGGATTGGCGTCACTTGCAGCCGGAGGCACTCCAGTAGGGTGACGGCCCTCGATCTTTTGACATGGGCTTGGAAGGTACCATTGCTCAAGAAATCGGTAATCTCTCATTCCTCACATACTTGGACATTGGCAATAACAGCTTCACAGGCTCAATCCCTGACGAAATCGGCAACTTAAATCGCCTCCGCGTCCTGGTAATGTCCAACAATCAGCTCGGCGGTCACATCCCGACTAGCTTGGGATTGCTGACTAATCTCGAAATGCTGGATTTGTCTGATAATCGGCTGACGGGGAGTGTTCCCTTGTCGAGCCTACTCAAGATTTCGTCTTTGCGGGTGATTGCTGTCACGCGTAATCAACAGCTCACCGGGTCTCTGCCTGTGGACATGTGCGGTCCTGGGACGAGATTGGAGAAGTTGCGGCTTTCAATAAATCAGTTCGTGGGAAGTATACCAGAAACTATATCAAGATGTGGGCAGCTCAAGATTATTAGCTTTTCTTACAACAATTTCACGGGAAGTATACCTGTAAACATTGGGAACTTGCCGCAGCTTCAGATTCTTGCTCTAGGAAGGAATCAGTTATCTGGTACGCTTATACTAGCTTCTATTATTTTAGGGATAATTTTAATAAATACAACAAACTACGCATACACCTGATCAATGTGTACATATATTTACTCTTTTTTATGAAATGGCTTTGCAGGTAGCATACCACCCTCAATTGGCAATTTGTCGAATCTGAACACATTGGACTTTAGTTCCAACAGGTTACAAGGGATGGTTCCTTCAGAAATGGGACAACTTCCCAATCTAACATTTCTTAGTCTTGGATTAAACAGGCTACACGGTGATTTTCCCCAATCTATTTTCAATCTCACCACCTTACAGACACTTGCATTTACACTCAATAATCTCTCTGGAAACCTCCCACCTTCCATAGATCAAGGCCTTCCAAATCTCCAATTTCTCTATCTTGCGGATAATCAATTCTCTGGAAAGATTCCTGTTTCCATCTCGAATCTTTCCAGGCTAACCACTCTTGATGTTAATGGCAACTCTTTCAGTGGAAACATACCCATTACTCTTGGTAACCTACAACAACTCCAAGTCCTGAGACTGGGATTCAACCAGTTCACAAATAATTTATCCATACCTCAACAAGATTTTCTTACTTCCCTCACATACTGCAAGAACCTCGCCTTTATAGAGATATCGACTAATCCCATAACCGGAGTGCTCCCAAAGTCATTAGGCTCCACCAATATGTCTGCATCTCTTGAGGATTTTAAAGCATTCTCGTGTAGAATCAGCGGCGCAATCCCTGATGAAATTGGCAATCTAAACAACTTGGTATGGTTAACCCTTGAGGATAATGAATTGACTGGAGAGATTCCAACGACGTTGGGACGTTTAAAGAAATTACAGAGGTTATCAATTAGAGTAAATAAACTGCACGGCTCTATCCCGCCAAGCTTTTGCAACCTGGAAAATCTGTATCATTTACGTTTGACGAGAAATAGGCTTTCTGGGGAGCTGCCAAATTGTTTGGGAAACCTCATTTCACTGCGCAGAATGTATTTAGGAAACAACACATTCAGCTCCAGTATCCCATCAAGTTTGTGGTCCATTTGCCGTATTCAAGTCTTATCCTTATTTGATAATTCCTTTAATGGTTCTTTACCTCCAGAAATCAGCAGTTTGAGCAGCGTGATCGAGTTAGATCTTCATGGAAACCAACTCTCTGGGGAAATTCCAAGCACCATTGGCCAACTTCAAAATCTAGCCACTTTATCATTATCAGATAACGAATTAAATGGACACATACCTGAATCTTTTTCTAGTCTGAGAAACTTACAGTACTTGGATATATCCCACAACAATCTGTCCGGTTCAATTCCCAAGTCTTTGGAGTCACTTTTGTATCTTAGTTACTTCAACGTTTCATTCAATGAGCTAACTGGAGAAATTCCAGAAGGAGGGCATTTTGCAAATTTCACACCTGATCTTTTTGCAGATAATATAGGTCTGTGTGGATCATCGCGATTCAATGTCGAGGCGTGCGAAATGGTTAATACGACCAAATCATCAGGAAATAACATACTAATAAGATATATTGTACCACCAATAGCTTCAATGATAGTCGAACGGCTATTATAATGTTGTTGCTCAGACATTACAGAAGAAAATCATCGTCAGTTCCATCTGATCAGTCCGATTTGGCTGTTCTTGAGAGGATATCATATTACGAGATTCTTAAAGCGACAAACAACCTTGATATAGGAAATTTGATTGGGAAAGGCAGCATTGGTTCTGTATACAAAGGAACATTTTCTAATGAGGCAACTTTGGTTGTTAAGGTTTTCGATTTAGACGTCCAAGGCGCATTCAAGAGCTTCGATATAGAGTGCCAAATAATGCGTAGCCTTCGTCACACAGAAATCTTGTCAAGGTCATCACTAGTTGCTCCAACCTTGATTTCAAGGCCTTGGTGGTGGAATATATGCCCAATGGAAATCTTGAGAAATGGCTCTACTCTCCTAATTGTTCCTCAAAAATTACCGAAAGATTGGGAATACTGATAGATGTGGCATCCGCGATAGAGTATCTACATCAAGGTTATTCCTCCCCAATCGTCCATTGTGATTTGAAACCTAGCAATATTCTTCTGGATGAAAATATGGTAGCACGTGTTGGAGACTTTGGCATTGCCAAGCTCCTTATGGAAGACCAGAGAATGGCACAGACCAAAACTTTGGGAACAATTGGATATATGGCACCAGGTAAGAGAGTTTATTACTAAAATTTCTAAATAAATACTTTACATTTTTTCTACAAGTGTATACTTCACCTATTAATAATTTATCTATCCTATTTTGTAGAGTACGGATCATCAGGATTAGTATCAACGGCCGTGGATGTTTACAGCTATGGGATTTTGTTGATGGAAACATTCACAAGAAAGAAACCAACTGATGAAATGTTTCTTGGAGAGTTAACCATGACAAAATGGGCGTCCGATTCATTTCCTAATGCATTAATGCAGATTGTCGATTCAGAGCTACTCAATATGGATCAAGAATATAGTATAGCTGGCCGTGATCAAGTGTGCTTAGAATCGATCATGAGACTAGCTATAGATTGCACATCTGATTTTCCTGAGGAGAGGCCTAAAATGGAAGATGTTCTAGTGATGCTCAAGAAGATCAATATAGAACTTCACGATACGAAGCATAGAGTTAGATAAAACTGAATCATTAGTTTTTTTGTTCCAGTTTTTAATTACTCCATCAAGCCAGAGCTGAGGTTGTGCAATTACCAATGAGGTAGAATAAGATTTTCACCTTTTTTTTGTTAGCAACAAGGTTCACCTTTAGTTTTGATGATGAAAGATTATTGCACTTAATTGTGGTGGAAACAGTCAAACTTTTATACCATTAAAATTCTCGTGTCTATCCGTATTGGTATTCTAAACTCGTATGTCAGTTTTTCTAATTATTTAAGTATTAATTACTTTTATACCATTAAAATTAATACATGTAAATCTATATTGGCATTCTAAACTCATCCGTTAATTTTTCTAATTTATTTAGTATTAATTACCTTTATAATGTCAATATGTATTGGCATTCAAAACTCATCCGTTAGTTTTTCTATTACCTTTATACCATTAAAGGTAAATTAAGTATTAATTATCTTTATACCATTCAAAATTTTGCAGAAACATTCGTAGTTTTAAAGAAGTAGAGATAGAGATAGAGATTGATTGTTTTTCCTTCCTTTTACATAGTAATAATAATAGTAATAATAATATCATCTCATATGGAACGGACTCTGGGCCCTCTTTTTGCTGAATCTTAACACAAAGGGTTTTCACCGTCATTTTATACTTTCTTTTTCTCTCTCGGCCTCCAAATATTTACACACTAAGGTGAGAATTTTTAATTTAGAAATCAGAAACATAACCACAAATTCTGGATTGGAATTCGTAGCCTCATTGATATTGACGCTCTCGGCTTTCCTCTGGCAAAGTAAATGCTGCTATCGTTGTACAGGTATAAGTTTAAAATCGTGTGTTTGTTTAAGTGTTCTTGTTGCAGCCAATGAATTTTCTCATCATTGGAGGCTTATATTTCTTTAGTTTGTCATGTATGTATTCTTGATTTTTTTCTTAAAATGAGATCATCTCTTCTTATTTCATTCTTTCTCATCATGTTCCCTGTTCTGTTTTTGTTTTTTATTTGCCTTGTTTAATTTTTGCTTTATTTTATTGATAGATATAGAAGGCACCTTTGAGCCAATGAAGTCACTGGACACAGAGAAATATAGAATATCATTTCCAATATATTAAATACAATATAAAAAATAAGTTGGTTTTATGAAGTTTTAGAGTAGTAGGCAGTCACTTTGTTGATGGTTGTGAGTAAGTACATTAAACTTTTCTCTATACAACATTCTAAAATAACACAACAAGCAAGGGAAAGAAAAGTCCATAGATCATTCAATATCAATTTGCGGATAAATGATTCCCCATCCAACATGCAAATTGTTTATCAATTTGTGGTTTCCTTTCTAACACTTCGTTCTTAGTCCGCTTGAGTTTCTTGGAAATGAAAAATATCAATGAAGCGTTGTGGTTTTCGTGAAGGGATTTTAGAGTTGAGATAATCTTTGATTGTAATTATGGTGGTAGCATGTGGATTATTTTTCAAACACATATTTTTCTTCTTCTTTTTGAGTGATAGTGTTCAGTCTTTTTCTTTCTTTTTTTTTGTGTAATTTTTGTCTTATAATTCATTATTAGAGATAATCTAATTGTTCTTGCTCATGTTTATCAGTAATATAAATATGGTAATTGTCTTGATTGTATGACTTAATTTCTTGCTTCTTTTTTGAGTGGCAAATAAAGTTCATTATGAAGTATTTTATATAATGAAAAATCTAATGAACCATGATTTAGGGGAGGAGAAATAACAGAAACCGTTCTTCATATGCAGGAATGGAACAATAATATGTTAAAAAGAAATGATAAGTTGTTGTGTTTTGTGTGCTGTATATATGATATTTTCAATTTAGAAAACAAGGATGCTCACGCAGTATCAAGAACTAACAAATACAGGCTTGAAATTTCAAGCATTTAGACTCTAACAAAATGGCTACTGCTTCTTAGTTACGACTTCTTAGTTCTTAATTGTGACTGTTCTTGAGATTCATGAATGGAACAATAGCATTTTTTTTTTAATTTCAAACAATAACATGTGAAAAGGATAGGTTGTTCTGTTTTCCATGTTGGATAAAGGATTTGGTTTTTCGTGGAGCAAGAGAAAGTTTATGGATTTATGCTGAAATAATTCTGATGTTTGGGTTTCAAAAGATGAAATTAAAACCTAAAACTATTTTTCTTTGTCTTCTTTGTGTATATATATATATATACACACTTTAATTGAATGACTATTTTCAGTTTCATTATTTTCCAGTGACAGTGGCACACTATAAGGAAAAGGAATCTCAATTAGATTTTAGTCTCGCCAACTTTTTATCTTTTCTCTGTTATCGGGTTTCTCTGAGTTTAGACAAAAATCGCATTGATTAGGCAGTCCAAAAGCTTGCTTCAGCTATAATATCATATTTTCGCTTGGTGGTATTACTTCTTTTCATTGATAGTTCATATTCTCCATTATTGGCAAACATTATATGTATGTACACTTTTGCTCTTTTTCTTTCTTATGAATGGTGACTTTGTTAATGACTCTTTCTAGGGATGCCATTCAAAGCATATTGGAAAATCTTAGTTAGGTACTTGTCCTTCCACATTTTTGTTTACTTTTGTTCATGTTCTTAAATAGCAGCTCTATAGCTCCTATTTTTATAATCAAAATGCCACCAAACTGTCCTTATTGCCATGGATGTCAAGGGTTGTGGGAAGCTATAGTGTTTGGTTTTGAGTGCTTTGTTTACATTATAGCTGGACCTTAAGAGGTGTACCAATTTTCCAAATTGTTTATTCATGACATCCGAATATATTCATGGTAGTGTTGTTGTCTCCAACTTAATTCAAATGGAATGCAATGAAATTCAGCATATGTTAATCGGCAAGATGGTTGGCGCCCGCTGAATTCCAATGAAGTTTTAGTTGATCTACCAAGAAATGACCTATTGAGACAAAGGACACGAGACTCTTATATGAAGCATGTAATAACTCTCCTTCGATGATGAACTCAAGCACAAGTATCCCAAAAATTGAAGATCCAAGTGCATATGTGATCTCCAGTTACATCGAGATTAGTATTATTTGTAGGGGAATTGTATCTGTCGTCATTCTAAACAATTGAGTTATAATATAGGTGTTCCACTGGTAATACTTGCTTGAATTACTACATTTTCTGATCCCTTTGTGAGATGCATTTATGTTGTTATAATATTTGGTTGTAACTTTAAATGATTTATATCCAAAGTACTTGCAATATGTTCTCTTTGTGTTCTTTAGTGTTGGGCCTGATATTTTGTTTGCACAGGACTAAGCCTAAACCACTTTGCAACCATCCATCTTGAACATGAAATGTTATTTTTGTGTAACTTAAAGTTCTGTGGTAGATTGTTATATTGTTGTCACAATTGTTAAATTTTGTTCTTGTGCTTGAAGTTCTAAGGTCCAGAACCGACCAATATACAAGTGTCACAATTGCTCTGCATATGCCATTGTGCTTATCAGAAAATATAAATATTTTCAAAAAAAAAATTGTGAATATTGGTCAAACATTGTTTCTTGATATTGTGAACCTTCCTCTGAATTATACCCCTTAAAGCACTAGACAAGATGAGTGGTATGTTGTAAGACAAAAAGATTTAAGGAAAATGAATCTCAAAGGGATTTTACCCTAACCAAATTTTATCTTTTACTCTCATCGGGCTTCTCTAAGTTTGGATGAAGCAATCATAGTGATTTGGTAGTCCAAAAGCTCGCTTCAACTATAATATCATATTTTCACTTGGTTGACTTAGTTGTCTGATTTTTCTCTCAAGTATGACGTGCTTACTAAATTTTTCTCCATGTTTTCTTTGCTTTAGACTCATTAAATTTATCATATTTTTCTAGCTTCAGTTTCTCTTAATGTGACACAGCCTTTTTCTTTAACTTTTATCATGATTTAGGTCATAATATAAGTACTTTAGTGAACCACTTTGAATCATGTATGCAGGTTAATCATCTGGTACCAATATTAATATGTGATCGTCTCTTCTACAATCAAGTGTTGTTCTTGAAATTCAACAACCTAGAGAAAGACCCTTTCTAATATTTTATTGTGAAAGATAAAATAAGATAAAGAATTAAAGATTAGTTATTTTTCTTTGTTTAAAAATAGAAGGGAAAAAGGTGAATTTTCTGCAAACAAAATTAACACTCAAGAAGATTTTTGTGCAAATTTTAGCATTGTTAATGAGATTTTTTATTTTCACCTATATTAAAATTGTAAATCTATCTCCTCTATTTGGTTTTCGGATTGTCGGGAGCACAATTTACTACATGAATACTTACACTCTATGTTATATTTTCCCCATTAGTGCATTGTTAACTGAAATTTTAGTCCACTTTGAAGAAGGCAAAAGAAAAAGACAACAACTACATCTACCAATCAAGCTCAAACAAAAAATGCAGATGACATATGGAAATGATATGATTAAGAAAAAAAAGCGACGCTCAAGCAAAAATGCAGATGACATTTCAAAATGATATGATTAAGAAAAAAAGAGCGAAGTTCAAAAATTGGAAACGTTAGTGAGATCCAAGTATGAAGTGATGCAACCACTCTACAAAGTATAAAAAACAATTTCCATTAAATTCTTTCACATTAGTATTAGCACTTGTGGGGTCCACATTAATGTTCACTTTGTTTTACCTATAACATTTTGTTTCATAAAGTACAAATTTTTAATCTTGCAGATTCCTCTTCAAGTCAAACTACATTGTAAAACATGAACAAAATTAAAATTAAATTAATAACTTTTTTGAGTACAATGGAAGAACTTGGGGAGAGGACACACGCATTCCTATAGGACCGAACCCCGGTCATTCACTCTTACAACACATGTCTCAACCACTAGAGCACAAGGTTGATCCCAAATTAAATTAATAACTTAATATTAAATAAATTAGTAAAATTATATGGGTCACGTGCAACGCACGTGCACCTTACTAGTCTAGAGAAAAAGGAAGAGTGAGAGAGAGCGATGGAGTGCAATAGTTCCCGCCGATATATGTGTTTGCAAAAATTTCTACTTTTAGAAGTGATTTATTGTAGCAGAAGTAGAAGTAGTCGAGAATCGAGAAGTTGGTAGTGTTTGAAAATAAAATCAAAAGTTGAGAATCGAGAAGTTGAGAGTGTTTGGTGAAAAAGTTGTAAAAGTACTTATGTGTTAGTAAAAGTAAATCCGAAGCGAAAAGAATCTAAAGCACCCCTCTCCTCGCTTTTGGATTCGATTAAAGAAAGTTGAATCGAAGCGAGAAGCGGCACGTTGACACTTACAGACACTAAAAAATGTTTTTATTAAGCGAAAAATGAGAAATATTTTTTTAATGATTGCAAACACTCTCATTCTAGAATTGAAATTCTACGATTTTTAATTAATATTAGAAGTTATCCCCGATAACTGGTTCCTCCATTGCAACCTCTATTTGTGAAACTTCAAGTGACTTCGACAACATTGAAAACTTTATAAAAACAACGAAAACCATATAAAAATATTACATAAACAAAAAAGTATAAAAATAGGTAAAACTGATTGAAACATCAAAACAATACATAAACAATAGAGAAACAACGTAGAATACAACACATGAACAAAAAGTAGTAAAAATAAGTAAAAGCGTAAAAGATTGCGAAAAGGCGTAAAAATGTCAAAAAAATATGGGAGCATAAATATATCAAAAGAAAAAAAAGCGGGAAGAGTAAAACAATGTATTTTCTCGAGGAAAAGATGGGTATGTTTGTCAATGATGCCAAAATGTATACATATATTATATACACCAGCCCACTTGCATTATACAATGACTCAACTAATGAATGATTTCATATAGAGGTCACAATCTCGACACGATATGAAAACACGACACGAACCTAACACGATATAAGCGGGTTAGGATCAACCCATTTATTATTCGGGTCATGATCGTGTCGGACCTATTTAACCCAAATAATAAATGGGTCAATTTTGTGTTGACCAAATGACCCACTTAACCCGTTTAACCCGCTTAAAGAAAAAAATTCAAATAAATTCTACTTTGATATTTGGTCTTTGATTTAATTAATTGTCTTTTCATTAATATTTGCATCATAAATTTGTGTTTTCTCTTTAACCTTAATTGTGTTTTTCATTTATACTAGTAAGGTGAACGTGCGTTGCACGTGAACCAAATAATTTTATTAATTTAACTCAAATTAAATCTATAAATTGGAATCAATTTTTATTATATTTTTGTATTTATAATAAATGTCATTCATGTATTTTGATCTTAAAAGAAAGTTTGCGAAAAACTAAATTTAAATTTATTTGTCGGAAAATATGGTTAAGACATTTTGGACTAAAAACATAATACTTAAAATGATATTATCGCTCAACAAAGTACAATGAATATTAAAAACCGATGAGTAATCTATATAAAAATTTAAAACATATTTATTCAGACGAGTTTTAAATTAATGCATCTTGTTTATTTTTTGAGTGTCTACTTCTTCTTCTTTATACTTAGCTTTGCAATTTTTTTGCAATTTTTTTATTGTACTTTTAACCCGGCATGATTGGTTGACGTATGGATGTATTTCTCTTTTACTCCATTTTCTAATGTGTGTTATCTTTTAAATTGGTTTGACTACAAGATTCATTTTTCATTCATTACATGTGCCTCTTTTGTTAAGAACGATGAAAAAGTAAAATTCTATTTTATGTTTAGAAGCTTAGCTCCCGTATATATTTTGATTCATGTTCTCCTTTTTTTTTATATTTAAGTACATGTCTTGGGAGGGGAGGGATGATGGGAATCAAATCTCATACCTCTAGTCAGGGGATAAAGTATGTACCACTCGACCATTATCCAATTTTTCTCATGTTCTCCATGATTAAATTAATTATTTATATAACGAAATGAAGATAAAATAGACTAATCGGTTGTAATTGAAAACATCAATAAATTAATTCAATTTGAAAGAATAGTCGCATTTATATATCAAATAAACGACATAACCACATCATAGAAATCAAAATTATTGAGTGTCTAACAATATTTATGCTCTATTCTATTATCATTAAGAGCATGCGCGACATCATAAATTTATTATTTCCACATATTTTTTATTATTGAGTGTCTTTGATGTGACTAATATTTATTCTAATTAATTTTTGTATCAAAAATTAGTTATGTAATATAGTAATGACAAATTTAATAGCAAAGAAAAATTATTAATTAGTACATTGAAATAATCTATATGAAGAACCTCAATTATGTCTTTTATGTTGTTTTCTTTCAAAAAATCACTTTACATTCTAAAAATCCATCCAATGGATCATATCCAAAGTATAATCCATCATTCGAGCTTTACAACAAAATTATAGAATATAGAATATACTAATCCGTAGTGTATCAAATAACCATAAAACATAGGTTAAACTATAGCATTTTTATAAAAATGGCATAACAAAAAACCTCCTCACTTTTTAGTTGTCATGTTCTATGCATGTGACATTTTCGAGCAAAATATAGGTCTCAATTTATTATGTTTTTTAGTTGTTGTAAAATCGAAAAAAACATCATATAGAAATTGATAGGCTATCTTTTTATTGTCTTAAGCAAAAAAAATCATTTTATTCAGTTTTTCTTTGTCGGTGAGCATCTTTCAATTAGCATAAAATTTACAACACAATTCACAAAAGTATAATGCATGTATTTGAATGCTTAAAATGTTAAAAATAAATATTTTCATAAATTTAAATTTTCGACCTAATATTAAATTAGTTTTACCGGATGATGAATTTGATGTTGAAGAATGTCAATATATACATTTGAGCATTTGATTAAAGGATTATTATTATCCATATATAGAATTTTATATATGAATGTTTAGAATTTTACTTTTGAACCCTAAAGAAGGGAATAAATATAACTTTTCAAATCTTACTCAAATTAATTGTTCTTTTTGTCTCTTGATATTCCATCACAACTTTTTTATTTATAAAATTGTATGTATGTATATTGTTGTTCATAGATAGAATTTTATTTAACAAAATAAAATATAATTTGAAACAAATAAGAAAAAAAGGTTAAAAGTAAAGAGGATTAAAAAATGGTATATCCGTCATAGTAAAATTTAGAAGAAAAAACATGAAAAATGCTATTTAGATCTTTGTTAATTTAACATTTACGATAAAATTTGGTTGCACTTGAAAAATATACATTTTAAAAAATAAATTGTTAAAGAAAGGAAATATTTTAAAATGCATAACTATGAAAATAACGTCGACCAAAATTTAAATTATTACTTTAATAATATATATATATATATATATATATACATATATGACGCTACAAAATGTGAGATCAAAATCATAATTATTTTTATATATATAAAAATTAAAGTATAGTGCTTATATCTTCAAAGAGACTCAAGATTTAAAGGTGACTAAATTCAATTACTTTTGTTAATGAAATTAATATTTAAATTATAATGAACAATTTATTTTCAAAATATGTTTATTTCTGAAATAAGAAGGAATATATTACTTTGATCCATAAATAAACTTTTTGATAAATTTTTCACTCAAATGTAATGTTGTATTCGCCGCCTAAAATTCAAATATTAAGTAAGTTTTATACTTATTGTACATAACTTAATACAATATTTTTAAGTAAAAGATTAGCATATCAACATGTAGGTTATAAAATATGTACTTATGAGATATATATATATATATATATATATATTTCTTTAAATTTTCAGGTTTTGATTCTTGTTTCCATATTATATTATATTTTTTTGTTAAGTTAGATTATTTCACTACCTAAATAATATAATACATATCTTTTTACCTAAAATTATATAATTTATTAAGGGTGTATATAGGTTTTAAGCAAAGCTAAGTATTGTCATACATGTTAAAATGTACTTATGTAAGTGATTTTTCTTCAATATTTCTTCTATCATTCTTACAATAGTATATATATACATATATACCATTTTAACTGTATTTTATTTAAATATATTTTAATTTATTATATTAGTTTTATTTTTTTAAATCAAAGTCTATTTATTGATGCAGTTTTTTCAACCAATACGCCTCTATATAAGTAATAAATAAAAAAACTATCATAAAATAGAAAGACTAAATAGGAACAATAATTTCAATCTAAATTAAAATTCATGATATGTAAAATAGAATAAGATTATTAAAAGTCATATTGACTTCTTATTTATAATTTAAAAATAAAATATTTTGCTACAATAAAATAACTTATTTTTTTTATCCAAACTTGTTAGACCTTTCATTCTATTAATTAAAAATTTGTTATGCCAAGAAAAATAAAATTAAGATTAAAAATATATTTGCCTGCTCTCTATACCTCCATATTAAAATATAATTTATAATTGCATTTCGTTAAGTTTGAGAACAAATATTTATCCTTTTAAGTATCTTTTATAGTTAATTTCATGTTTTTATTATCATATTTACTGGGCTTATTTAACTAAAAGAATATACAATGATATATTATTAAAATTGATAAATGAATCTAAATTATAGGGTTTGAAAGTTCAAATGGTGCATCCATAAAAAAATAAATAAGTGCATAAATAAATATTAAAGAAAAATTAGTTCTCAGTTTTTAATTTAGCTTCAAAATTTTTAGTATTAATTGTTTTATATTGTTATTGTAATTTTTATGTAAAATTATTTTTCTTTCATTTTTATTTATTTAGTTTTACAATAGAGATATATATGTCAACCCTTAAAAAGTAAAACAAATTATAAATATACAGACTCCGGATAAAAATTAAAGAAATATTACTCATCTCATCCACTTCACTTTGAGATTTAAAATATCATTTCATTAATTTCAAACACATAACTCTTAGCCAAGTTTATTTTAATTTTAAATTTTAGAGTATGTACTTATAATTTATTTGTTTTGAAAATTCAACTTTACATTGTCACAATAATCGAGTTTTTTTCCCTGAAAGAATGCATGAATAAAATAAATTAATAATTGAATCTAAATCATGTTGAACTATATATCCATTATTACGGAAAAAAACATACATAAAGATTAATGAATTAGAAACAAAATAATATTTATTCAAAGTTTTAGTAAAAATTATATTTAACTTATATATCTTAAAAACTAATTATTTTTTTATGGAAAAAGCATAAGATTCCTTGAAATTTTCAATAGTCGCTGCTACAACTTTAAGGTTGCAAACCCAAGTGCGCAGGTTGATGGCTCAAAAGCTACTCTAGAAAATCCTGGCAAGTGCACCTATCGTTTTGTAGTATAGATTATCGAGTACCGAGTGTCATTCCCACGAGGATTGTAAGTACTAATAATTACCGTCTTTTTGTTATCTAATCTAGCAATTTTCAGAGTTTTGTTTGTTAAAATGGAAAATGAAAAAAATAGAGAATTTTAAATAATTGCAACTTACAATAAATCAAATAAAAGTAGATTGTAGAATGAGAAATCAAGAGATAGAAATGTGTTGAATGTAAATCCCTCTAGAATGTTTTTGTGATTCAACCAGATAAAAATACAACCATAAGCCCTTAAGCAAAAACCAACCTCTTTTAATAAAATCTCATGTTATGCGGACCGTAGAAATTCCCGATTTAAGTTAAACCCATTTTCAAGGCGAAAAACTCATAATCTCAAGTTGATTAACTGAAATTTCTTTCTAGTTAAAACCCCAAAATTGCATTATAACGATTTATGAATTCTCATATTAGGTTTGACCCTAATTCAGAAGATTTATGTCGTCCTATATCTAGGATTGCATGCAATTCTTTTCACTTATATAGGTTCTTCCCCACCATAAATCTCTCGATTACTCGATGAGGAATATATATCAAATTAATATACCGGAAATATCAACTTGAATGAAGTAAACATGATATAAGTGAATCACACAAGACATGAGAATTTTATTAAAAACATACAAACCTTAATCACAAATCCATTCTAGAGTTCATTACATTCAAACACTAGTAGTTTAGCTACTCATGATTTTCACAAAAGAATAAATTACACAAGAAGATTTAAGTGTTGTAGACATGGTGTACTTATCTTTCTCAAAATCTCAATGACTTCTTCCTTGATAGATGATGTTGATCCAAGCCTTCTTCTCCAATGTTGCTACAAGCTTACTCCTCCAAGACCTCTTGATCCCAATTCCACTCAAAATGTTGGACACAATGAATATTTTCTAAGTGACTATGATGAATACACAATGAATCTCTATATGGATGAATATTCCATGAATGCCTTTCCCAACTCCAAACTCTTGGCTTTTATAGGCACCATCTTTGTGAAAGACCATATTAACAAATGCTCCATTTCCATGCTTGTTATTGAATCATTGTGTGCACATTCATGGTTGAGTTAGTTGAATCATTGTACTCACATGATAATACTCCACTTCCATTGGTTGAGTTGGTTGAATCATTGTGTCCACATGACAATTGAGGGGATAATGGAGTTTTGGTGCAACAAGATGAGGTGTAAAAGTTGCTCAAAGGTTGTCAAAAAGCAAAAGTCTCCATTATTTCCGCCAAAAGAAGAAAAGATTTTGAGCTGGAGAGAAAACACGGCCGTGCCTAAAAGCGCGGCCTGGCCGTGTTCGTCAAATTTGACTAACACGACCGTGTGTTTATAAACACGGCCTGGCCGTGTTTTCTTCGCAAAAATGGGATTTTCGGCGGTGTGCTTTTAAACACGGTTTGGGCGTGTTTTGATGATTTGCGTGTGAAACACGGTCGTGCTTTGTAAGCACGGCCTGAGTGTGTTTTTCTGCTTTTCTTGTTTTTTCTTTTTTGAAGCATGGCCATGTTTCCCAACACACTAGGGGTGTGTTACGCACGAGATTGAGTCTTCTTGCCTTCTTTTAGACTTTGTTTTTTGTTCGTATTTTCATACGAAATCATACGAATTTGCTTCAAGTCTTTACCTTCATTATTCAAAACAAGCCAATGTGATTTTTCTTGAATTTATTGATTAATGAACTAAAAAGTTAAAGAAATTATCTAAAAAGGTTTAAAAAAATGTGAACAAAAATGCACTTATCAAACCGCCTCCAACTTGGAAGTTTTGCTTGTCCTCAAGCAATTTTTAAAACAAAGAGTGGGGTTGAAAACAAAAATGAGGTATCTATTTTCACAATTTCGACATGTTTGAAGTAAATCGCTAACCTTTTTATTCCCAATTGAGCCAATCGATTCGTTCTTCCAAGTCAACCAATTTGTTAAAAAAGGGTGAATTCGGTGGAATCGTTTAATCATCACATTGTCATATCACGGGAATTGTTAATCATTCGCTTAGACCAAATACAAGAATGTAATGATAAAAGGAGATGTCCAAAACTCGGGTTTTTATTATTTTTTTATTTTTTATTTTTTATTTATGCATATAATTATAAATTAGGACATTTTTGAGGTAAACTTCCACTAGGTTTAAATTTTGAATGCTTTCCAAAACTACTAAGGTGGTGTCCCATACTCATATTTGTCTTTGCCGTTTTACGTAAAAGACAAACATGGGGCTCATGAATGCTCCTAGTTACTAAGCGAACAAAAGAGGAGTATAATCTCAATTTGTCCCTTTTTTATAAAAATATTTTTTTTTTTTTTTTAAACCGAATAATGATTTCTCCAACGATCATGACACAAAGTATCTAATTTTAAGCAAAGTCCAAACTATTTTCATCCTTTTACTAGAGTCACACGGTTTTAAAACATTTTGGCGATTTGAGTTCAAAAGATGACTTTTTCGGGAGAAAAATGGTTAAAACAAATTCACAAATAACTTATCGAATTGTAAAAAAAATATCTCATATTTGTTTGCAAGAGATTTAAAAGTGCATAAAAAAAATAAAACATCCACACAAAAATAATTAAAAACGCAATCCCACACAAAACTAAAAAAAACAGTAAAAATTATCCAAATATGCTGATAAATCTCACCACCTCCAACTCAAGGGTCACATTGTCCCCAATGTGAATGAGATGTGATCTGATCCAGTTAAAAAGCGTAAAACAAGAAAAATACGACCTTCATTGTGGTGGTGGTGGGAAATGTCCTTGCGAAATATGCCATTGTTGGATACGATCCATCATGGCAAAATAGGACTGTTGTTGGTCGTATTGTTGTTGTTGCTGTTGTTGAAGATTCATGAAGAATTGTTGTTGTTGTTCTTCAATTCGAGCGTAATGTTGCGTCATCATTTCCCCGTGGCGATCCAATATAGCTCGCTGCTCCATTTGCTCCAAGCGAATGGCGTGGAGAAGAGATCTAGTATCATCCATGGGGGTTGGTGGTTGCCTTGGTGGTTGAGACGCCGAGGGAGCATCAATATCCGGTTCCTCACTTTGATAGGCATCTGTGTCGGAGGCCGGCGGTGCGGGTAATCGGAATGCATCCGGGTTATCACCTTGCGGGTACATCATCTTCCAATTGTCCGGATCCCAAACCGAAGTGCGAGAAGGGTCCGGCAATGGATGCGTGTAGTCTGTATTTTTGAACCTTAAAGCATAACCCATACCGCTCCGTTGAATCATTTCCATAGCAATGAAGGATTCAAAGTCGATCCGGGTTGGTCCCCGGGCTTGCTCGAGTCCTGCGAGGTTATAACCATAATGGGTGGCGATAGGAGTAATAAGGCCACCAATGACGATTTTACCTCGGTTTTTCCTGCTCACTTTGAGAAAATGCTTTGCGAGATAAGAACCCGTGTCAGCCAAAGAAGAATTCACCATTGACCATAGAAAATAGAGCTCATCAAGTCGGACGACTCCTTCGCTTTCGCCCGGCCAAATAGTCACCCGATGGATATAACGGAAGCAAGGATTGACAATGCATGAGGATTTTGATGAGGAAGAATTATATTCCACTCATGCGTAATTGCTTGCCAAAATTGTCGATCACGGAACCCCAATGGCTTTATACGCAACCCATTTGTGGGTAAATCATAGATAGAATTAAATTGCGCAATGTGAGTTGGTGATCATTGTTGAAGAGCCGAAATGTGATACGTCCTTCTTCAAATGTCGGCCTGATGTCATCTCGGCGTCATAGGAACTCATAAATTCTAATGTGAGACGGATGTAGGTGGGTGTGGCTAGATTCATGAAATAGCCCCACCAAAGCCGATTGAACATCCAATCCACATCCGTACGCAGCCCGAGCCCATCCAATGTAGGGTTATCCGAGAATCGTGTGTTAATGATGTGACGTTGGGCTAGGCGATGGTATTGAGCTTCAAGATCATTATCTCGGAAAGATATACCAAACGGGTTGGTAGGGACCGGTGGGTCGATCAGAGTGGCTCGGCGACCGCCGTGTGTGGGGCCGCGGAGGACGAAGCATCACCGTGCGTCCGCATTTCGACCAGGGATTCCTATGTCATCATAAACTTATAACAGCGTGAAAAACCATTCTAAGATACATAGACAATATTCTAAGCAAACCCAAGCATGAAGAAGCATCAATTTATTCAAAATTCCACCATATCAACACCATTATTCAACAAGAATCCATCTTCACAAGCTATACACCCCATTTGCAACAATGATTCAACAACATCCCTTTTTCAACAACATTTCAATAATAGCAATTCAACAAAAACAAAGATATCTCAACAACAATTTAGGAATATTAATCATATGAATCCAAGTCTAACTCTTCAAATTTAGTTCATGAATATCAAGAACAAATGACCAATTCCTCAATTTAGCAAGATAAAAACAACACAAGAATAATTTCCCACCATTACCACAAGAACCAAGAAATTACCACAAACAAACTCAATTAAACTCACAAAAATTCACAAGAAATATGTCATAAAAAGAAATTCATGATTTTACCATTAACAACAAATATCCAAATTTTAATTTCCCTACCATTCAATTTCTAGGGCATGAAAAATTTGCAATACAAATTCATGAATTTGCTAATTACAACATAGGGCAATCTTTACTATAACACACAAAAGAATAAAAATACTAAATTAAACAAGCCAAAATTCGAAATTGAAAGAAAAAAAAAAAGAAAAGAAAACAACACATACCATGAAGACATAGTAGAGGGGAAGAAGTAAAGCCTTGTGGTGTGGTTTTTGAGAGAGAAGAAAGAAGATAATTGGGAATATGGGAGAAGGGTTAGAGAGAAAGGGGGAATTTGGGGAAGAAGAAGAAAGGGTTTTGGGGAAGAAAAAGGAAGAAAAAAAATGGCCCCCTATTTTAGACTTACTGCGAACACGGCCGTCTTTCAAAGCACGGCCAGGCCGTGTTCGATGCGTCTTCCATTTTATTATTTTTTTTTCGATTTTAAACACGGGCGTGTTAATTAGCATGCCCAGGCCGTGTTCTCATGCGAGTTTTCACCCCAATTTTTTTATTTCGAATAAAAACACGGGCATGTTTTTAAACACGCCCGCCGTGTTTCGTACGTGTTTTCCATCCCTCGATTTTTTTTTACAAATTAAAACACGGGCATGTTTAAAAAACACGCCCAGGCCGTGTTTTTTGCGTGAATTGTCAACATGGCCTGAATTGAAGAACACGGCCAAGGTGTGTTCGTCAATTGATTGACGAACACGGCCGTGGTGGATAAACACGGCCTAGCCGTGTTTTAATTTTTTTTTTTTTTACACACAAAATGCCGGGTTGCCTCCTGGATAGCGCTTTGTTAACGTCATATAGCTGGACCATTTCACCTCTACTCTTGTGATGTATTTTGGGGGTCGTTAAGATGGATAGAATCTCGATAACTATCATCGATGGTGCCCCCAAAATAAAGCTTCAGACGACGTCCGTTTACCTTGAATGTTCCCATTTCCTTGTGCGTGATTTCAATAGTCCTGTAAGGGAACACTCGAGTAACAATGAATGGGCCGACCACCGGATTTTAATTTACCTGGGAATAGTCGAGTCGGGAATTGAAGAGTAACACTTGATCACCAGGTTGAAATTCTCTTGTTTGCTTAATCGTTTGTCATGCCATTGCTTTGTTCGCTCTTTGTAAATTTTCGTGGTTCTCGTCATGCGAATTTCGCCATTCTTCGAGTTCGTTAATCTGCAATAAATGGTTATCTCCTGCACTTGACAAATCATAATTAAGCATTTTAATAGCCCAAAAGGCCTTGTGTTCAAGCTCAACCGGTAAATGACACGCCTTACCATAAACGAGTCGGTATGGAGTAGTCCCTATTGGCGTTTTGAAAGCCGTTCTATAAGCCCAAAGGGCATCGTCGAGTTTGAGGACCAATCCTTGCGAGAGTGTCCAACCGTTTTTTCCAAAATTCTTTTTAATTCGCGGTTGGACACTTCAACTTGACCACTAGTTTGAGGGTGATAGGCGGTGGCGACTCGGTGTGTGACACCATAACGTTTTAACACTTTGTCAAATTGACTATTACAAAAGTGAGTGCCTCTATCACTAATAATGGCTCGTGGAGCACCAAATCGGGTAAAAAGTTTTTGAGAAAATGCACCACTACTCGAGCATCATTTTTAGGCAAGGCTTGAGTCTCTACCCATTTAGACACGTAGTCAACGACTACCAAAATGTATTTATTGCCAAAAGACGAGAAAATGGTCCCATAAAATCAATACCCCAAACATCAAAAATTTCGCAAACAAGAATACCATTTTGGGGCATTTCATTTTTTCGAGAAATATTTCTGCTCGTTGACAATTATCACAAGTTTCAACATACCGTTTTGCGTCTTGGAAAAGTGTAGGCCAATAGAAACCCGACTCAAGGACCTTCCGTGCCGTGGTATTCGCTTGATAGTGTCCACCGGGGTAGGTCCTTTGTGACAATGATTCAAAATGGAGACCGTTTCGGAAGTGTGACACATCTTCGTATGATTTGATCCGCACAAATTCGGAAGAGGTGGGGATCGTCCCAAATATAGTATTTGAGGTCCGAAAAGAATTTCTTCTTTTGTTGATGGGTCGACCCTTTCGGTAGAACTTTTCCCCGCAAGATAATTAGCAAAATCTGCAAACCAAGGATTATCAATTGAAATTGAGTTCAAGGCAAAGAGTTGCTCATCCGGAAAGAATCGTTGATATGTCCTTTTTGTTGCTTGTCGGTGTCGAGTGCTCTAGCCTTGACAATGATCGGCGGCAAGATTTTCGCACCCGTTTATCTTTGATCTCCATATCGAATTCTTGGAGTAAGAGTACCCATCGAATTAGTCGTGGTTTGGCATCATTTTTGTCAAGCAAATAACGTAAGGCGAGTGATCCGTATAGACAATGACTTTTGATAGGATCAAATATGAACGAAATTTGTCAAAGCGAAAACTACTGCAAGTAACTCTTTTACTCGTAGTTGTATAATTGGGTAGCGGGATTCGAGTTTTAATTGCATAGTAAATTGGTCGAAAATGCTTATCTTTTCGTTGCCCAAGCACCGCACCTACCGCATAATCGCTGGCATCACACATGAGTTCGAATGGTTGAGACCAATCCGGAGCTACCATTATGGGAGAAGTGGTGAGTTTTTCTTTCAAAGTATTGAATGCTTGAATGCATTCATCATTGATATGAAAGACGCATCCTTCTCCAAGAGGCGAGTGAGTGGTCGGGCAATTTTGAAAAATCTTTGATGAATCGCCTATAGAACCCGGCGTGCCTCAAAAATCTTCGGATTGCCTTTACCGTGGTGGGTGGAGGCAATTTGGAAATTGTCTCAACCTTCGCCTTGTCAACTTCAATGCCCTATAAGAAATTTTATGTCCCAAAACAATACCTTCTTGTACCATGAAATGACATTTTTCCCAGTTAAGAACCAGGTTAGTCTCTTCGCAACGAATGAGGACTTTTTTAAGATTTGCAAGACAAAGATCAAAGGAGTCCCCAAAAACCGAGAAGTCATCCATGAAGACTTCCATGATATCTTCTACAAGTTAGTCAAAGATAGCAAGCATACACCTTTGAAAGGTTGTCGGTGCATTGCACAATCCGAACGACATACGGCGATAGGCAAAAATGCCGTAGGGACAAGTGAAAGTGGTCTTCTCTTGGTCCTCCGGTGCTATCGGGATCTGAAAATAACCTGACATGCCATCAAGGAAGCAATAATACAAGTGACCAGATAATCTTTCAAGCATTTGATCAATAAAAGGTAAAGGAAAATGGTCCTTGCGAGTAGCATCATTGAGTCGTCGATGTCGATGCAAACTCGCCAACTTTGTTACCGTCGCATTGGAATAAGTTCATTCTTTTAATTTAGTACCACTTTGTCATCCCACCTTTCTTTGGAACCACTTGAATCGGACTCACCCACCGTCGAAATTGGATAGATGAGCCCAAAGATCAAGTAATTTGATTACCTCTTTGACTACCTCTTTCATGTTTGGATTTAAACGACGCCGAGGTAGAACAACCGGCTTGAAATTTTCCTCCATCAGAATTTTGTGAGTGCAAAAGGAAGGATTGATCCCTTGAATATCGGAGATTTTCCAAGCGATGGCCTTTTATGTTCCCCTGTAATATTGCCAACAATCTATCCTTTTGATGAGAAGATAAATCGGAGGAAATAATTACGGGAAGTTTGGCGTTCTCGGCTAGAAATGCATATTCAAGTGTTCGGGTTGCTCCTTCAGCTCAACAACGTGGTGGATCCTCAATGGACGGTTTGATATGCCCCACCTGCGAATTTTCAATTTTTTTCGAACTCTTTCTCGTGTTCTGTTGGTGCGTTTTCCTCCAATGTGAGTCTGATTCCCTAAGAAAGGGATTTTCATCCGCTATACCTGCACTTTGAACAATACAAGTCTCCAAGAACTCGTTAGAAATCATGCTTGGTAAAGAATTGGTTATCTCCATATCGATAAGATCAATAGCAAAACAGAGTCATCTTTATCTATCGTATTTTTCATTGATGTAGCGATTTTAAAAATGACTTGTTCATCTTCGACTCTTAAAATTAGTTTGCCATCATGCACATCAATGATTGCCTTAGCAGTAGCTAAAAATGGGCGCCCTAGGATCAAGGGGACTTCGACATCGTATACATATCAAGAATTACAAAATCGACCGGAAATATAAACTTATCGACTTTGACCAAAACATCCTCAACAATGCCTCTAGGATATTTAATGGACCTGTCAGCTAATTGCAAGCTCATCCTAGTTGGTTTTGGCTCCCCTAGACCCATTTGTTTGAATAAATCATAAGGCATCAAATTAATGCTAGCCCCTAGATCGGCCAATGCCCGATCAACAGTCAAATTACCGACATGACAAGGAATAGTGAAACTCCACGGGTCTTTAATTTTCTCGAGGTAACTTGTTTTGCAAAATTGCCGAGCATTCCTCATTTAATTGTACCATGGATATTTCTTCAAGCTTCTTCTTATTTGAAAGAAGATCTTCTAGGAACTTGGCATATTTTGGCATCTGTGAAAGGGCTTCAACAAAAGGAATATTGATATGCAATTGTTTAAATAAATCCAAAAACTTACCAAATTGGTCGTCATGTTTGTCCTTATGCAATCGACTTGGATACGGAATAGGTGGTTGGAATTCGGTACCATTTTCTTTGTTTCCTTGGATACTTGTTCGTCTTTTTGTTGTATGGGAGTGGGCTCGTCCTCCGGCATCCGTCTTCGTCTAGCTTTGTTCCACTCCTTAGAGTGATTGCTTTTACTTCTCTTGGATTCGGCTCGGTGTTGCTAGGTAAGCTCCCTTGTGGCCTTTCGGAGATCATTTTGGCAATTTGACCAATTTGATTTTCCAAGTTAAGAATGGATGCTTCTTGGTTCCTTAAGGATGTTTCGGTGGCCGTGAAACGGGTTTCCGTTGTTTGGGCCAATTTGGACGATAAGTCCTCCAAACTTGGTTTTCGCGGTTGGAAACCGGGAGGTGCGGATGAATTGGGGAGTGCGTTTGGATTAGGCTTGTTGACCTTGATTTCCCCAACTAAAGTTCGGGTGTTGGCGCTAACCTGGATTATAGGTGTTTCTTGAAAGGATTATTTTGAAAGGGTCGAGATTGATTACCTAGATAATCCACTTGTTCATGCGGCGGTATCGCGTGAGGGCAATCTTGGTGGTTGTGCGATCCTCCACAAGTCTCGCATGAGAAGGCTTGTTGTGGTGGTGGTTTTGGAGCTGCCAACCCGTCAATTTTCTCGAGTCGAGCTTCGACTGTGCGGCTAGTGTAACCACCGCGTCCGCATTGTATACTCCCATTTGCCCTGTTGGTTTTCCTCGTGCGGATTGCCATTGATAGCCATTCATGGCCTTTCCTTCTATAAGATCTTGGCGGCTTCAGGTGTTTTATTGTTTAATGTCCCCCCGCCGCCGCATCAATCATCTGCCTTGTCGATGAGAGCAACCCATTGTAAAATGTTTGGACTTGCATCCAAATGGGAAGACCATGATGTGGGCATTTTCGCAGCAATTCTTTGAATCTCTCCCAAGTGTCGTACAAGGTCTCATCGTCCTCTTGAGTGAATGAAGAGATCTCATTCCTCAATCGTGCGGTTTTAGCGGGTGGAAATACTTGAAAGGAATTTTTCCGCCATAATGCTCCATGTTGTGATTGTTCCCTTCGGTAAAGTGTTTAGCCATTGTTTAGCCCGTCCCCAAAGAGTAAATGGGAACAAGCGTAAACGGATGGCATCGTCGGAGACTCCATTTATTTTGAAAGTATCGCAAATTTTGAGGAAATTCGCGATATGATTATTTGGATCTTCGTCCGGTAGGCCGTCAAATTGAACAAATTGTTGCACCATTTGAATGACATTCGGTTTGATTTGAAATTATTGGTCGCAACAAATGGGCCTTACGATACTAGACGATGTACCGTCCATAGATGGCTTGGCGTAGTCGTACATAGTTCTTTGTTGTTCATCCGCCATATCGGGATCCTTGTTTTCGTTAATATCCTCCTCGTGGTCTAGTGCGTACTAATACTTTCCTCTTTCTTGCTACCGGCGGTCTCGCACTTCCAAATTCGGCGACGAGTAGGCATGCCTTTACGGTAAATAAGGAGGATAAGTATAATCCAAGACTTACAAAGATAGATACCTAGAAAGACAAATGATTAAATAATAAAAAATGATTAAATTAACAAAAATAAAGTGTTCTTAATATTACAATCCCGACAGCGGCGCCAAAAACTTGATGGCTCAAAAGCTACTCTAGAAAACCTTAGCCAAGTGCACCTATCGTTTTGTAGTATAGATTATCGAGTCCGAGTGTCATTCCCACGAGGATTGTAAGTACTAATAATTACCGTCTTTTTGTTATCTAATCTAGCAATTTTCGAGTTTTGTTTCTTAAAATGGAAAATGAAAAAAATAGAGAATTTAAAATAATTGCAACTTACAATAAATAAAATAAAAGTAGATTGTAGAATGAGAAATCAAGAGATAGAAATGTGTTGAATGTACCTCTAGAATGTTTTTGTGATTCAACCGATAAAAATACAACCATAAGCCCTTAAGTAAAAACCAACCTCTTTTAATAAAATATCATGTTATGTGGACCGTAGAAATTCCCGATTTAAGTTAAACCCTTTTTTAAGGCGAAAAACTCCTAATCTCAAGTTGATTAACTGAAATTTCTTTCTAGTTAAAACCCCCAAAATTGCATTATAACGATTTATGAGTTCCCATATTAGGTTTAACCCTAATTCGGAAGATTTATGTCGTCTATATCTAGGATTGCATGCAACTATTTTCACTTATATATGTTCTTTCCCACCATAAATCTCTCTATTACCCGATGAGGAATAGATATCAAATTAATATACCGGAAATATCAACTTGAATGAAGTAAACATGATATAAGTGAATCACACAAGACATGAGAATTTTATTAAAAACATACAAACCTTAATCACAAATCCATTCTAGAGTTCATTACATTCAAACACTAGTAGTTTGGCTACTCATGATTTTGACAAAAGAATAAATTACACAAGAAGATTTAAGTGTTGTAGACATGGTGTACTTATCTTTCTCAAAATCTCAATGACTTCTTCCTTGATAGATGATGTTGATCCAAGCCTTCTTCTCCAATGTTGCTACTAGCTTACTCCTCCAAGACCTCTTGATCCCAATTCCACTCAAAATGTTGGACACAATGAATATTTTCTAAGTGTCTATGATGAATACACAATGAATCTCTATATGAATGAATATTCCATGAATGCCTTTCCCAACTCAAACTCTTGGCTTTTATAGGCACCATCTTTGTGAAAGACCATATTAACAAATGCTCCATTTCCATGCTTGTTATTTGAATCATTGTGTGCACATTCATGGTTGAGTTGGTTGAATCATTGTACTCACATGATAATACTCCACTTCCATTGGTTGAGTTAGTTGAATCATTGTGTCCACATGACAATTGAGGGGATAATGGAGTTTTGGTGAAGCAAGATGAGGTGTAAAAGTTGCTCAAAGGTTGTCAAAAAGCAAAAGTCTCCATTATTTACGCCAAAAGAAGAAAAGATTTTGAAATGGAGAGAAAAACACGGTCGTGCCTAAAAAGCGCGGCCTGGCCGTGCTTTCGTCAAATTTGAAACACGGCCGTGTTTATAAACACGGCCTGGCCGTGTTTTCTTCGCAAAAAAGGGATTTTCTGGCAGGGTGTGCTTTTAAACACGGTTTGGGCGTGTTTTGATGATTTGCGTGTGAAACACGGCCGTGCTTTGTAAGCACGGCCTGGGTGTGTTTTTCTGTTTTCTTGTTTTTCTTCATTTTGAAGCATGGCCATGTTTCCCAACACACTAGGGGTGTGTTCTGCGAGATTAGTCTTCTTGCCTTTTTTAGACTTTGTTTTTGTTCGTATTTTCATACGAAATCATACAAATTTGCTTCAAGTCTTTACCTTCATTATTCAAAACAAGCCAATGTGATTTTTCTTGAATTTATTGATTAATGAACTAAAAGTTAAAGAAATTATCTAAAAAGGTTTTAAAAAAATGTGAACAAAAATGCACTTATCACAGGTTGTCTCAAGTAATAAATTTCTCGGTGTCCGAGGTCGATCCACAGGAAGTTGATGGAAGTTTACGGGATATTTCTTATTTAAAGGATGAGTAAATGGATTTTATTACTAGTAAGAATTTTTTATTTTTAGTTACAAGAAATTTAATTAATAGAAATGTTGAGGATTAGGGATTCACTCTTGATTTCGGATAAAGGAATGATTATATTTTCTTACCTCTTAGATTGCCAATATTGGAATCCATACACAAAGAAGGTTCCAATGGGAAGATATTATACATATAAATCATGCAATAAGGTAATCATGTTGTATCATCAATTAGAATTTATCTTATAACATCAATACTTGTTTTTTGGGATCAAGTATTTAGAGATAATTATTTTTAACCACCCCAACTTTACCCCTTTTTACACTTCACAACCTAGACTTTTATTTTTAACCTTTTGCATCCTGAACTACGAAAATAATTACTCTTTGCAACTTTTGGACCATTTTGCCCCTAGGATTTTATTCTTTAATAACAATAGTTCTAGTTATCCCTTTAAACTCTAATTTGTTGCAGTTGCTCCATAAGGATAAATATATTGCATTATACAATAATCAAAAAGTTTTCACTCCTACTCAATTTGTTTTTCGGATTTTTAGAAATAAGAACCCGATATTTCTGTAACTTGTTTTGTTCGTGGCATTGTTACACCTACTTAGATCCAGTCTCTATTCAGAGGTTTTAAATGGATCATGTCAGGTTTCCAGCCTATAAACCCAACAAGACATACTTCAATCAAGATCTTATTTCAAGTATTTATCCGTATACAAATTGGGTCTTTAGACTGAAAATGAAAATAGTCCATTACGACCATATCGGGCCCAACATGCTTCCGTAAAATTAATAAATCCCTTAAAATTCATACCTCTTTTGACCAAACAAGACCGGGTTAAGTGGTTCGCAAAGCCACCGATCGGAAAATTACGCCCCAGATCGTTTGACGAACAGCTCCTCACTGTTCAACCTCACCTCGGGGAAGATGATCGCAAGTTATCCGACTCCTTGAAAAACCGCCAAAGACACGCCACGACCTTAGTTCGTTTCCTACTCCAAGACGTAAAAGTAATTCTTCAAAGGGGATTGATCAATAGTACATCATGAACACATGTTGAACAAACAGCCTTTATTTTATTAAGAACTTAAAGAAAAATTTATTACATTAGTAATCTCCTTTTGGGAGGAGAATACTGGTTTAGCCTCTCATAGCTGAGGCTTCCACTCGTAAATACATAAAACTTAAAACTAAAACACTCAAAATATTACAAATTTTTCACTCAAATTTTATTGTAAGAAAACTAAGGAAAATGTTCGATGTCCTCAGCTTCCTTCAAATCCTGCAATTTATAGAGGTAAGTCCGGACTTGAAATTCGGACTTCAAATCTTGTGGAGATGTAAGACGTCACTGCTTACGTCATACTCCTGAATTATTGCTTGCCAGCTGTCTTCCTTCTTTTTCCGCGTGACTCAACCCATGTGATGGTTGTCGGGGAATCTTTTAAAAAGTTGGTCTGCGTGGTCCCCGAGGAAAACGCGTCTTGTGAGCTGGGCCCTTGTCCTTTCCAGCTGTATGGTCCTGTCGGTCGGGTTTGGGTCGAAAACCTTTCCCAAACTCGGGTTCCTTCTGTTCGGGGCATGCTTGACAGATCCGGTCGATCCAACGGCCAACATGCGCCATGTTACAGAATTTCCGGTAAGTTTCTTTGCTCGCCGGAATCTTGTTTTCCCAGAGAATCCTCCTTTTGGTCTCGAAGAGTTCCTCTGCAAATCCTGTGGTTGATCCAGTCATCGAATTCAAAAGGAAAGATCCATTCGCCGAATTCTGGAAGAACTTAAATGGATATTTGACTTTGTCCATTTCAGTTAGACAAACCCAAAGACCCCATGCTCGTCTGGTAGAAGCTTAAATCTTGAGAAAATGCTCCTACTAACACTGGTCCTTCTTCCTGAAGCCGCCTTAATATATTTTAAAGCATTTCCATCCGGTCTTCTTAGCTTGATGAAATGAAAAGCTTCATTAAAGCCTTTCTTGGGTTCGTTCGAGCTGCACTTATAAAATACGGTTCAAAATATCACCTCGGCCAAGTGTGGATTATTGGCCCCAGGTCTCGTAAATATGCTTCCCAATCCATTTCGGTAATTTTGAAATTTAAGGGAATCCTGGTGACACGGTATAGATTGAAGCTAAAGCTCCAAAAGTATACCATTCCTGTATCTTCATTTGGATGACTTCCGGTTTCATCCAAACTGGGGATACTTTTGCGAGATATCAACCATTGTTTTCTCCGGGTTAATACCTTGTCTTGTAACTAGTTTCTCCCATTGTCGCTTGATATACCTGCATAGGAGAAATCTTATTCTCGTCAGTTTGAACCTTAGATTTGCACATGTGGCCTAAGATTCAACTCTCCCTCTTTTACCCCAGAGGTCTTTGGGTTGACTTGAAGACTCGGGTTGTGACAGGAGCTTCAACATTAAATTCTGATTTGTACACCTCGGGGGATGCATCACCCGCAACACTTGTGATTATGGTACTTGAATCCATAACCTCCGGGTTAGAGCCCGTACTCTCTCGGCCCCTTTTTGCACCGTAGGAGATGCGGCTGGAAGAGAGGCCCTTGCAGTCTAAGAACAATTGTCCTTGAGCGAACTGGCATGCTCGTATTTGACTAGAAACGGAGTTTACGGTCGGCTGTTGTTGAAGTCGTCCGGCAAACTCGCATTGAGACATAACGTCCCAAAATCTCGTTCTAGACTCTCCAGGTTTTCCCGAGATGTCTTACTCGTTTAAGGACCTCGACAGCGCGTCCTTCCATCTCGTGTCAAGAAATGCGCAATAATATTTTCATGAGATTTTATAATGACAATATCATAATCATAATATTGACATTGACTTGCCATCTAAGTAATCGAGCCTTTTCTGGTTTTGATTCAATTTTGTTTTTCAGAAAAGCCTTGACACTTGAATTATCAATTTTTAAAGTAAACTTTTTAGCCAGTAAAAATAGAGGCCATTTTTTAAAAGCCTTTCTGACTGCGAAGAATTCTTTCTCGTTAATATGCCACCGAGTTGCTTCACTAGGGGTGAATAAACCGCTGCAGTATCTGCATGGCACTTCCTCGTTTGGTGTGACTTTCGTAAGAACTGCTGCCCACCAATCATCACTGGCATCTGTGTAAAGAACCAGTTCATCCTCGTCTTGGGGAATCGCAAGTTTTGGAAGCTTTTTACAAACTTCTTTAAGTTGCTTAATTAAATTCTTGATGTTCATCTTCCCATTTGAATACTGCATCTTTTTTAAGTAATGGGCTAAACACCTTCCTGTAGTATGCTAGATTGTTAATAAACATTCCAGCAAAATTAACAACTCCAAGAAAACTCTGAAGCTGCTTCTTGTCTTTCAGTGTATCTGGAAATCCCTGTATCTTTTCCACAATATGATTCTGTAGAATAATTCCAGATTCATCGATTTCAATTCCTAGGAATTCAATCTGTCTTGTTGCGATTACCGCCTTCTTTTCCGAAAGCACTAATCCTTCTTTGTGACAAACATCTGAAAATATTTCCAAATGTTTGAGATGCTCCTTCATGTTCTTTGAAGCGATAAGAATATCATCAATGTACACGAACATGAAACTGAAATAATCCTTGAATAGATTATCCATCTTTCTTTGATATATCTGGGGTGCGTTAGCCAATCCCATAGGCATCACGTTCCAAATATAGTGTCCTTGTGGTGTAGAGAAAGCTGTAAACTTCTTACTTTCTTCCTCCATCTTAATCTGGTAGAATCCAGACTTGCAATCGAACTTTGAGAATATCTTGGCACCTTTGATACAGTTAACCAGATGTTCTCTGCTTGGGATATAGTATCCGTCGAACTCCAGAATGTTATTAATTCCCTTGTAATTAATAACAAGTCTTGGCTTTCCTCTTTTGATTTCTCCATGGTTTCGGACTAAGAACCCTGGACTGCTGTATGGAGAAACTCCTGGTGAAATTAACTTAAGGTCAAGATGTTCCTTAAGTATTTTCTGCATATCCTCACGATCCTCCTGGTTCATAAGGATTGGTTTGAATCTTACGAACTCGTACTCCTTTCCAGGTTTAACCCTTAAGGATGCTTTAAGCTCGTTCTTATCCCACCAAGCCAAAGGATCTTCATTATAATTCCTTTGGATCTTCTTCTTGATATCCTCGAGTGATATTTGTTCTTCTATGGTTACATCACTCTGTGGATTCTCCATTAGACTCATCCATAATTCTGCAATGGCTTCTGGAGTGACTCGTTCTTCTCCTTGTACTCTGAATGAATACAAGTTATTATCCCATATCTTCTGATCCTTTTGGATTGAACCAAATTGTCTATAGGATAATAAAGCTTCACCAAATTTCCTTCGATCCGCCATTTTTGGATTGCGAAGTTTGGCTTCATCACCACGCTTGCTGCGAAAATTAATGGGCATTTTTCTCAAAATGCTTCCCATGATCTTTGGACAATAATCTTATGATCACATAAGGTTGTGAAAATAAGTCTTCTTGTCTCATTCTCCTGTGTGAATCGCTTGAATGTTTGTAGGAAATTGTTTCCTAGCAAAATATCTGCACCTGTATCATGGAAATAGATTGGTGGCGTCTTTACTTTGTACCATGGGGTACTGCCCGCTCCTCCGATCATTATTTACTGCTTGTTTAATTCCTCTGTTAAGGATAAGAATCCTTTTAGAGAAATCTCTTCCTGCAATGGTGGTAAATCTTCTCCAATTTCTTTAGGAAAAACATCCGGCTGCGGTACATATTCCGGCACTGAATCAATATAGCGTGAAATACTCGGCTTTGTATTCGACATATAACATTCCAATAGAAATGTATATGGAGAATGGACTAGTGGTCATCGATTCTATATCTTTTATTAGCCACTGTGAATTTCATTCCATCTTGTAATCTCTCCCAAGGTTTATGCTCCTCAAGAAATTCAATTCCCGGTATTAATTGTTAAGGATCTTTCCCGCAACTCTGTGATAGTAAGCTCAATTTCTCCTATCTTGAGGCTTAAGCCTTCTTTCATCAAATCAACCCTTTTGAAATCTTGATGAAGGGTTAGGACTCTCTTGAAGTCTCGATCTCCCAAATTGTATGCAATTCTAGGATAGACATTAAATGCCAATTTTCCGCATACAAATTTCATGTAACCGCTCAAGGCATGAATCCTTGAGATGTGAGATTCGCTTGTCAAAAATAGCAAGATTGAGTGGCGAATCTATTCCTTCTTTGAATGTTGCCTTAATAATGACTCTTATGGCTCCAATGTGAATCCATGAGTGTATTAGCAACTTCTCTTTTAACTCGCTTTTGATCTCCTGTATTTCTCTAATAGGGACCAATCTGTATCTCGATCAGTTCACCTGTAAACTCTATCGGAATGGCAAGTTCTCGTTGTTACCCCCGTGAATAATTTGGTGTTTTACATTCTGAAACCCAATCTTATCCAATGTTTTTTCCATAGCTCCGATTGTAAATCCATCATATACTTGAAGCTTTGGATCTTCCTTCATGATTCTCATAAGAGTTTTATGAGAAACCGTCGTGTGAGAGAGGAATCCTGGCATATCCTCCCCGATTTGTCTGCTTTGAAGAATTTCTTCTTCACTCGATTCTCGAGCCGAGTCACTTCCATCATCGAAATAGATCTCTTCTTCATAGATGCTTTCATCTCGAGGGAATATCCTCGAATTGATACACCAGATTAAATCTACGATAATAGGCGACTTCTTCGATTTACGGTGTAGCCTCGAACCGATTCGATTCCTCGTTTCTGGTTATGCGGACAATCCGTTGAGATATGTCCTCTTGCTCCGCAGTCCAAGCCAATTACAATCTCTGAAACTTTCATTAGCTCGGGTATGAGCTCGTCAAATGTTCTTCTCCCCGGGGATTCTCTGCTGGTACTTGCTTGATTAGAACCTCGATGATGAGGTTCTACTCTTGTTTGGTCTTTGGTCTTTGCCCGATTTATAACTTCGGGCTTTTGTTTTGACGAGAACCTTCTAGGTCTCCATGAAGACCTACTTTTTTGTTGTTGCTTCCTCGGTGGTATGGATGGCTTCTCTCCTTCTTCTTCATGCGCCTTGGTTGACCTCCCAAACCGTTGGGATATCATTATCCACGCAACATAGAGGAACTGCTTTGTTAATTCCTCTTAATCTCTTGTAATTCTGTGTAGAGTGCTTGATAAAACCATTCGAGATAACTTGGCCTTTAGGAAAGACATTTTTAAGCCCACGCTTTCTACTTCACTCCACCCTTGTATTCCCGATAAGCATTTCTCTCCGGGGACTCGGGATCTTGGCAAAGAATAGGCGTGCGAACTTCTTTTTTTCCTCAATCTTAGATTTCCACGGGTATTCGGTGAACAACTTGATATATTCGTCAATATGACAAATATCCAATGAACTCGAGGCTATAGAGGGCTTGTTTATATTTCTTTCTTTTTTCATCCTCTAATCCTTCGAAATAACTTTGTGCCGATGAACTGGGATTTTGAATAGTTTTGCCATACCATCGACAATTCCTTTAAGTGATTCCCCGATGTGACCGAACTCTTCGTCGGCATCGGTCATATCCCAGCAATCTTCATCGATCCTTCAAGACTCATTTCAAGAAGTAAAATGAATGAATCCTTCGTAAGATCGAGGGTTCTATTTGAAATTCTCATAGTGAAGCCCATTCATCAATGGGAACTTCTGCTTTTTTAAAATCGGGATGTCCAGTTTAACATCAACCCATACGGATGTATTGGGTCGGTGCGATCTTCCATAAGGCGTCGATAAACATTCGGCCTTCCGTAGGTTATGCAGTTCCCGCAAGAGGTTTCGACCTCTGTCACCCGAAAGTGGATCTTCCCCGTCGTGAAATCCTCTACATGTGGCATCCTCTCGTCCCGAGTTCCATGATGCGAACCCATACTTTCTTCGACGTTAGGATTAATCGGTGGCGGTGGTGGAGGAATTGGTCTACCTTGTGGGTCATAGGTAACCAAAGGCGATTCTCACTGCGTTCATCTTCAAATCTATAATACCTAATCCGAAGGATTCTCGCCAGTCGTGTAGATCTTTAAGATTCATCTTTTCCATATCCATCTTTTTAATTTTTGATGGATTTCCCTTTGATTAGAGCAATGAGCTTCTCTCATCCGTCATTTTTCGTATGACTTGGTTGGTTTCCCCTTTTGGTGTAAATAAGTCTTGTCCAAAATCAATACGTTTCCTTCCTCCGGATGAACTCGGTCTGTCCTCCAGGTTCTTGACTCGTTTTTGAATATCATGAAGGAGTTCAAGAGTTTCCTTCGATATTTCACCATCGTCTCCATCCTGGTTCGGATCGATGAACTTGTCTTGGTAGATGAATATGGCGGTTGCCATAATTACGCCGTCTTACGATTTCTCTAAGATCTTCGGAGATCTTAGATTTATCTGAAGTATCTCGCTCCACTCCGGTACTCCATCGGGAATCATTGTTCTTCGATGGGAATTTTCATGAACCGTTTCTTGAAGGTTCATCAAGTGAACATATAAGTGCAGTTAAGCATCCGGAATCGCCATAATATTCTCGCTGCATTTTGCATTGCCTTAAGGTTTCCCACGTCGGCTCCTGCCTATTCCTTTTCTTCATGTTGGTATTCCCATATGAAACCTGTCAAGGTGTTCTTGTGCATACATCGTCAATATTTGACGATATGTCTGTAAGGTGTACATCTCGGACATTGGTCCGGATCCATAATCTCGGAGTAAATTCTCCTCACCAATTGTTAATTGCATAAATATAATAAATTTAACTAAAAGTTCTTAATAAATCAAGGCTCGATACCATTCTCGAGGATCGCAAAGACCTTTGGGAGTATTTAAGAAAATGCAATGAAATTTATCGTCCGAGGTTGCAAAGTGTCACAACTTTAAAGTTTAGAGTGTAAACTACAAACCAACTTTCCGAAACCAGGGTAAAAACCGTAATTTTATGCAAAGTGTAAAATTTTGTAGAGTTTAGGTTGCAATCGAACTTTTCAAAGTTCGGGTTGCAAAGTGTAAAACCCGTATAGTTTGGGTTGATTAAAAACGTTATCCCAAGTATTTATGTATTCTTTTATCCACAATAAATCAATGTATCCACATTAGTAGTCGGTTGAAATAAAACCAGACATTTAACTAAATGGAACCAAGTATTTGTTGTACCAATAGATATACATAAATCAAGAAACACCACCAAACAAAAATGTATAAGCTAAAAACAATTGATGATACAAACAATGAAATTTAATATGAATCTACAATCATTCCTTATCCTTCATCAAGAGTTTCACCCTATTTCCTCAACAAAATAAACTTAGAATAACATGAAGAAAGTATAGAAAACAAAATATTGAAGAAAAACTAAAGCAAACATTTTGTAAAATACTAGAAATCTTACTATAATTTAAGAAAAGCAAGAAAGAAAAATTCTTTTGAAGTTTCTAACTCTAAATTTCTCTACATAAAACTTTCTCTTGGCTAATGCTAATGGCCTCTATTTATAGCCAACTAAAAATCAATTTACAATTATTTTATTCTTTATTTTTATTACAAGTAAGAAAATAAGGAAATCAACACCAACTTTGCCACCTTCTTTGACTGGTCATTTTGTCCATGATATCAGCCATCTTTGCTCAATTTTCTTCCACAAATCAATTATCACATGAGTTGGCTTGAATTTCCAACTGATTTCATTGAATTTGAACAACCATGGGCCAAGATATGGTTGAATAATTGAGATGTGGTTGGCATACGGGATTGACTAGTGCAACACCTCTTGGATTGACACCATTCTTCCATTGGTTACAAATATTGACCTTTCAAAAAATAATTTGTTTGGAGATATCCCAAAGGAGATAACAAATCTAGTGGAATTGAGATCAACAACTCCTCACGAAATCATTTAACAGAGTTGATCCTGATAGCATTGAAATATGAAGCAAATGGAATCTCTTGATTTCTCATTAAACTCAATATCCGGTGAAATTCCTAGTAGCTTCACATCTATGTCTTCTTTGAATTATCTCGAATCTGTCTTACGATGACTTGACAGCAAAATACCGAAAAGCATCCAACTTTTGGGATTCAACGAGTTGAGCTTTATTGGGAACAAACTTTGTGGTCGTCCACTTACAAGCCATTGCCGTGACAATTTTCATCCTTTCTTTTAAGCCATAAAGAATAAAATGCACAAGAAAACACTTAAAATAAAATAAAGATTACTAATTCTTATACCTTTACATTAAAAATCAAAAAAATCTTGTTAGGTTAGAAAATATGGATATCATCTAGGTTTAGTTTACTATTCTTTTTTTTGTTGGGAGATTTTTTTATATTATTTTTAATATATTTGCTTTATAATTAAAGGACATATTTTTGCAAAAACAAAAAATTGGTATGTCTTTCTTCATCTTTTTATTTTTAATTTTTTAATACTTTCCTCTAATGTTTGGACTATAAAAACATATAACGCACAAAAATACAATTAAAATAAAACAAAGATCGCTAGTATTTTATCCGTTGTTTGTTATACATCCACATTAAAAATTATTAAGTTAGAAATATTGATATCATCAAGGTTTACTTAATTTGTTAATTATTTTTATCCGAGCGTGATATATTTAATTTTTAAATATGTTTCTTTTAAAAAATTATTATAATAATTGAATTCCTAATAAAAATATCATCAAAATTATTAAATATATAAATGAGTCCAAATTTAGATTTAAAATATTAAAGGATACATCCATTAAAAACTTACATAAAGATTTGTTAATTCAAGATTATTTGCATTGCAATCTTAAGTGAGGTTCGTGGATCATGTATTTTGTCCTTTTTTTTAATAAAAATCCTAGGATTAGAATTTGTTTCTTTTTATTTCAATTGTAATTTCATATTTTTTTCTAAACATATTATAAATATATTTAATTTCAACTTTTCAAAAATACAAATATATATATATATGTGTGTGTATATATATGTGTGTATATATATATATATATAATCAAACAACTTTGCATATCAACACAATTTAAACAACTAAACTGGTCTCATACAAAGTCTTCTATATAAGCTTATAATATATGATTGGAAAATTTCCGGATTGTAGTTTAATATAAAATTCATAATGTATAAAAATTTAAAATCTTGTAAAAGTTACAATTGAAAGAAAATATAATAAGAATTTGAGATATAAAATGTCACTCACTTGTCTTGTAACTAAACAAAAGCTAAAATAAATATCAAATTACTTAATTTTCCCTAAACTTAACTATATTGAAGGGATATTTTTGTCCAATCAAAAGTTTCAAGAAACCATTTCACCTATTCACACTTTTTATATTAGTATAGATGTTAATATTGTTTGATAAATGGTTTTATCATGATTTTGATGATTTTGTTTTATACCAAACCAATGTTTTTAAAGGTTGTCCAAATACTCCTAAATAATTTAAAATAGTTTTATATTTTTCCTAGAGTATTTTCTCAAGTTTATTTTCGATAATATTGGACAACACTTTTAATGATTTTATGTTAATGGGTTTTTACTTCTAAACAAGGTTCTAAATGTTGTCTAAATACTTCCGATTGGTTTAAAATGTTTTTACTAAATTTTCGGAGTATTTCTTGAGTTTTATTTTCGACAAAAATTGGACAACATTTAAATCGTAATCGACGGTCGCTATAGGGCAACCTCGCACAAGATGATTTTGGAACAAAAAATGAGACAGTGAAAAAAAGCGGTTGTCGTCGACGGCCGTCCTGTGGGTCGGCCGTGCTTGAACGTTCTTCGAAATAGAACAAAACCTACTTGCAAAATGATTGAGGGGGAACGGTTGAGACAGGGTCGGCCGGTCGGCCTATGTCGATCGGTCGCCTGTTGAATTTTTCAATGTGTTATTCAACTCTATTATTTGTGCGCGACAGGTTTGCCTGTGTCTTTGACAACAAAAATATGACCGTTTGACAAATGACATATTTCCTTAAATTGTGGGATTGATTTCTAACACTATATTCTTGATTTTAAATGTTTTTTTTTTTTTTGGAGATTTTCAATCCCCAAGAGGAGCCTATGCTTGATCAATCATCTCCTATAAATAGAGGAAGAATTGAAGCAACACAAGATGAGAGAAATTTACAACACAACGAGATACACTCAAGAATACACTTGTTCTTACATTGTCTTATTTCTTGTTGTAATTTGCCTAGCTATTCACTTTCACATTCTTGAGGTCTAGGTTATTCTTGATTACACTTGCACTCTATTGTATTATCAATTATCGAGTTGTAATCTTGAATTTGTGGTCGTCATTCAAACACAAGATATCCTTGTGAGTGTTCTTGTGGTAAGAACACACTTGGGTGAACTAGGTGTTAGGTGTAAGAAGATTGTGGTAATCTTCTTGTTGAGGTGTTGAAGAGTGTGGTGCTCTTCAAGGGTGAAGATTGTGGTAATCTTCACAAGGTGCCGTTGAAGATTGTGGTAATTTTCAAGAGAGATTGTGGTAATCTCAAGGTGGTGTTGAAGAAGAGTGTGTACTCTTTCAAAGTGTTGGTGTAAGATTTTGTTGTAATAATTTTGGTAATTATTAATAAAATCTTTTTCTCTTTTCAAACCCATCCCGATATCTTTGTGGTGGTAGAGCACGTAGTCCCTAGGTGGGGTGAAGCTCTATAAATCGACGCGTGTGCTATTTACATTCCGTGCCTTTATTATTGTGTTTGAGCATTCGGTTTGAAAAAGAGGGTGAAATCGAAAAGATGGAGATAATCTATTCACCCCACCGCTTGGACTTACAAGTGGTATCGAGCCAAACTCTTTGGCAAGCTCATTTCACATAGCGAGTGAAGAGAAACGATCGTCGACTCTGAACGAAGCTTATCTTTCCGGCACCTCCACCACCAAGCCACCTCGGTTTGATTCCAAAAATTTTATATTTTGGAAAGAAAGAATGGAATGCTATTTACAAGGTTGCGGGTTTGATATTTGGAGCACCGTCATAAATGGAGAATCCATTCCGACGAAGAATACACCACACACCTCTAAAGGCTTCAAAGAGCTCAATGATGAAGAGAAGAGAATCATCTCCTTAAATGGTAAAGCTCTTAGTATTTTGTATTGCTCACTTACTACTTTGGAATTTGATCATGTTGTAGGTATTCGATCGGCACATGAAGTATGGCAAAAATTAGAAGCCATCTATGAAGTGTATGCAAATGAAAGGAGCAACTCAAAAGCATCTATTTCACAAATGGATACAACATCAAATCCAACAACATGGGATGAGCCTTCTACAACCTCCCATGATGAAGAAGTTGAACTATGCCTCATAGGCATCGAAGAAGAAAACGAGGTAAGTTCTAAACCCTCTACTTCCTATGATAATGATTATAGTGATTTGCAAAATGATTTTGATGAACTACAAGATGAATTCCAAAACTTACTTGTTAAATACAAAAATTTGAAAAAGGAATTCATTGTTTTGAAAAATGATAAGGATAGTTTATTTACTTCTTATGAATCACTATCATGTGCTCACACCACCACACTTGATAAGGTGAGAAACCTTGAGAAAGAAAATAGTACTCTTGTTGAAAATTTGAATTGCATGAAAAATGATTTATTAAAATGCAACTTGAGTACCAATAAAAAGACCAATATTGTTGATGTTCATAATTGTGATGAAAGACTTGATCATAAGCCTAATGTTGTTAATCATATGAAAAAGAATCAAGTCCCTATGCATATTGGTCATTATGCTCCTAAATTACTACTTGCTTTTATTGCGGAAAGAAGGGTCATACGGTAAATATTTGTCGGGCTAGAAATAGCTCTAATTATTGTTGGAGACCTAAAAGTCTCAAAGCTAATCCTAAAGGACCCAAAAACATAAGGGTACCACAAAATAATGTGTTATTAGGTACCCGTGTAATAATCGGAGAAAATTCATGCCACCAAGAAAACATCAAATGAACGTTTTATTTGATCAAAGAAGGAGAAACTATTCTCAACAAAGCCAATTTCCAAGAAGAGAATATAATCAAAAATGGGAAAAACACAATCCTTGAAAATGGCAAAGACATCATCAACAAGATGATTTTCAAAGAAGAAGAGACTTTCAACAATGGGAAGGCAACAAACCTTGGAAATAGAGTAATCAAAGAAGTCATCATCAACAAAGTGACTTCTCGAGGAAGATATCATCAACAATGGGAACGGCACAACCCATTGAAATGGCGTAATTGGTAACCCGTATCTCCCTAGTTAAATATGCATTTTATTATGCATGATTTTATTTGTGTCTTAATTGCAAAATGAGTTTTCAAGTATTTAGTTTTTTTAATTAAGGTCTTCAATATATATTTGTGCTTTTAAAATATTTTTGAAAAAGAAAACTTTATATGATGTTTTTAAAACTCTTGTGCATTTTTGTAGACTAAAGTGTGTTATCATCTCTTATGGATTTTTATGGCATGAGCTTACTTGTGATATCTCTTAGCCTACACTTTTATCATTATGATTTGTGCTAGATTTGTTTTAAGAATTGTGTAGGATTTACATATTTTCACAAATGGCCATTTACGTCATTATTTGTCAAGAAAGGCATAAATTATCGAGGTACATTTACTTGTGTTATTCTTATTCTTATAGACTCGATATATGTATTGTCATGTGCCTATGTGCTTGTTTTTCATAGTATTTCATACAAGTGCCATTAAGAGGACTTTTAGATTTTTTTGAAAGGTACTATTCGATATTTGCTTTGTCAACTCTTGTTCAAATACTTTTTTTAAATAAGGTCTCAACTATATGCTATCGGATTTTCAAATTTCAAAAGAGACCTTTTATAGCTTTCTTAAGCTTATTTGAACTTGCATGATTTATTAAGACTCTTGATGATATTCTATATGCATAGTATGTGTTTCTTCTTCATGGTCTATATATATAGTGTCTATTTCTACTATGCTCTTATGCAAGATATTTTGTGATTGGTGATTGAGACATGTTTTTACACTTGGGCTATTTTTCTCTTGCTTATATAAGCGATGTCGTTAATAAGTTTGTTAAAGTTGTTTAGATTTATTGATAATGAGAAAGGACAAAATATTTAGATAAATATTCCTTTATGAACACCTTAGATCAATTGAATGCCCTATGATGAAGAAGACAAAAAGGGTGTTCCTGGAATAAACTCGATGACCAAGGCAACATTGGTCGAACTAAGGCGAGGTTAGTAGCTCGAAGGTATTTTCAAGAAGAAGGTAATTGATTTTGGTGTAACATTTGCACTCATAGCACATTTTGTAGCTATTTGCATTTTACTTGCCCATTCTTGTTTTAAGAAAATTTCAAACTTTACCAAATGGATGTTAAATCCAAATTTCTAAATGGTTTTATTCTAGATGAAGTCTATATAAAACAACCTCCGGGTTTAATTTTTTTTTTTTTTTGGCCAAATGATTGTTTTTAAGGCCTTGTATGGTTTAAAACAAGTACCCGTGTATGGTATGATAGACTTAGCTATTTTTGCTAAATGATTTTACAAGAGGTAAAGTTGATACTACTCTCTTTTTATTTGTGAAAAAGGGCAAGATTGTTTAAACTTGTGCATATTTATGAGAATTCTTTTGGTGCTACTAATGAATATTTGTGCAAGATATTTTTCTAAGTTGATACTAGGTGAACTCGATGAGCATGATGGGGGAGCTCAATTTATCGCTTGGACTTCAAATTATTCAATGCCAAGAAGATGGTTATATTTCAAAAGAACTCTTGAAGGAGTTAGGCGTTGAAGAAAGAAGAACTATCTCAACCTCTATGGCTAAAGATTGACAAAGGTTGAGAAAGGCATGTCGGTTGACAAACAAATTCGAGGTATGTTTTCTTGTATTATTCCTATAGACTCGACATTCCATATGCCTTATGTCTATATGCTCGACTTCAAAAACTATCCCAACGAATCTCATTAAAGTGCCATTAAAAGAAATGTTCAAATATTTGAAAGGCACTTCTTCTTATGACTTGTTGTATCCAAAACTTTAAAACATTCTTATTTTTTCGGGATAACACGTTAGAGGTATCTATTATACGGTTATTCGTATTCAAAATTTGGTTCGTCATAATCGAACTAAACATATTGAGATTCGATATATTTTTAAGGGATTGTAATTTTTAACAAAAACTTGAGATATGTTTAATTCCGTCTCAAGGATAACTCGCGGACTTTTTGATCGTTAATCACGAGTATTTTTACCTCATTTCGAGCTTGATTATGACATAATGTATATTGAATGAGGTCTACGTTTGCATTTTGCACGTTTTAAAACTTAGGGGCGAAAAATCGGATTTCTCGGATCAAAATGGATTTTGCAAAATCAAACGAATAGTGGTCGCCGGGCGAGGGGCCGACCGTCGCCCACTGCTCGACCGTCGCGCCCTAGCCCTGGACCGGTCGCCCTTAGCATATTTTTTTGTTTAAATCTCTTCTTTCCCCGTTTAGCCATTTTGGCTCTTTTGGTTCATTTTTCGTCCCTTTGCAATTTGCACACATTTCACTTCAAATGTGTTTTGATGCATGAATTATATATTTTGGGGATTATCTAGCTCGACTATCATCATCATTGCTCGTCTTTACCGATCGAATGGTAAGAATTTCACTCTCTTTAGCTCAATTGGGTTGAACCCTTGAGTTTGTGGCTTATATGTATTTTTCTTAATGCAATTCATATATTTTTGTGATGAGCTTATTGATTGTTGATGGTTGACATTTGTTAAATTGCATTTGGTGATGAAAAACTTGGCTTGATTTCATTTACAAGGGCTATATATATCTTTCTCAATTTTTGACGCCCGCCAAGTGTTCGATAAAACGTTTCAATGAAAAATTCATCACCTACATGATTCTCTTAATTTCAAAAGTCTTATACATTTATAGAGATCATGTTTTGCTTATCAAATGAGTTTCATAAACCTCTACTAGTCGTATGATTCGACTTTTCCCTCCTATTTGGTTTATAAGCTTCAATGCTCAAATAGCTCGATACATCGGTTTAGTTGCGCACTTTGATATGAATATATGATGTATTTATCGTGCTAACATTCTTTTTGATGATTTCAAAGGGGAGAAACAGGTTATAAGCTCATAAGCTAAGATAAGCTTAACGAAAAGAAGCTATAAGTTATGGCTTCATAAAGCCATAAGTTGTGGATCATATTTAGTCCACTTGGTGCATTATGGTTATGTATGAATCTTGGTCCATTGGTTGTAGTATGGACTTATATACGGTTCTAATGATGTATCTTTGACAGGGGGAGCTTTTAAGTTTTGATACTTAAGCTCAATATTGAAAAGCTAAGCCTTTAGCTTTTGATTTAGTTGCTTCTTTATAACTATTGTTGTGCATGATGATAGGGGAGCATTTGCTATATGCGTTTGAATATCTCTACTCCCATCCTTGTGTTTATATTGAGTGGAATGTTGTCGCTCTCAACGGATATTTATTTTTGACCGAAAAACTTGTTTTGTTTTCAAAATCGCCTCTCAAAATTGCTTTGTTTTCAAAATCGGTCTTGTTAAATTGTTTTGGTTTGTAATCATCAAAAAGGGGAGATTGTTTGATAAATGGTTTTATCATGATTTTGATGATTTTGTTTTATACCAAAACAATGTTTTTAAAGGTTGTCCAAATACTCCTAAATAATTTAAAATGGTTTTTATATTTTTCCTGAGTATTTCCTCAAGTTTATTTTCGATAATATTGGACAACACTTTTAATGATTTTATGTTAATGGGTTTTTACTTCTAAACAAGGTTCCTAAATGTTGTCTAAATACTTCCGATTGGTTTAAAATGTTTTTACTAAATTTTTGGAGTATTTCTTGAGTTTTATTTTCGACAAAAATTGGACAACATTTATGTCTCGTGGTCGACCGGCATCTATAGGGCAACCCGTGACTGAAGATGATTTTGGAACAAAAATGAGACAGTGTGAAAACGGTCAGTCGACGGTCAGGTAGACCGTCGCCAGTCGGGTCGACTAAGACGAACGTTCTTCCGAAATAGAACAAAACCTACTTGCAAAATGATTGAGGGGGAACGGTTGAGGCAGGGTCGACCTGGCCGGCTTTATGTCGGCCGTGCATACGTTGAATTTTTCAATGTGTTATTCAACTCTCTTATTTGTGCGCGACGGTCGCCTCTGTTTGATGAAAGAAAAAATATGACCGTTTGACAAATGCATATTTCCTTAAATTGTGGGATTGATTTCTAACATGACTATATTCTTGATTTTAAATGTATTTTTTTTTGTAGATTTTCAATCCCCAAGAGGAGCCTATGCTTGATCAATCATCTCCTATAAATAGAGGAAGAATTGAAGAACACAAGATGAGAGAAATTTACAACACAACGAGATACACTCAAGAATACACTTGTTCTTACATTGTCTTATTTCTTGTTGTAATTTGTCTAGCTATTCACTTTCACATTCTTGAGGTCTAGGTTATTCTTGATTACACTTGCACTCTATTGTATTATCAATTATCGAGTTGTAATCTTGAATTTGTGGTCGTCATTCAAACACAAGATATTCTTGTGAGTGTTCTTGTGGTAAGAACACACTTGGGTGAACTAGGTGTTAGGTGTAAGAAGATTGTGGTAATCTTCTTGTTGAGGTGTTGAAGAGTGTGGTGCTCTTTCTTGGGTGAAGATTGTGGTAATCTTCACAAGGTGTCGTTTGAAGATTGTGGTAATTTTCAAGAGAGATTGTGGTAATCTCAAATGTGGTGTTGAAGAAGAGTGTGGTACTCTTTAAAGTGTTGGTGTAAGATTTTGTTGTAATAATTTTGGTAATTATTAATAAAATCTTTTTCTCTTTTCAAAACCCATCCCGATATCTTTGGGGTGGTAGAGCACGTAGTCCCTAGGTGGGGTGAAGCTCTCTATAAATCGACGTGTGTTATTTACATTCCACGCCTTTATTATTGTGTTTGAGCATTCGGTTCGAAAAGAGAGTGAAATCGAAAAGATGGAGATAATCTATTCACCCCCTCTAGATTATCGTAGTCGCTGGGACTTACAAACATATTGTAGAAGTGTAACTTATTAGGAGTTTGTCCATGTTCTTGGATGCCTAATCGATAACCCTTATATCAAGCCAATTATGATTTACATATTTTGATTGTAATTTATTATATTTTTAATATTCTATATATAAATAGCCTAAAATCCCATTTTATCATAATAGATAGATGGTTTATTCAAGGTTGAAAAATATACAGTCATTTTTGGGTCGTGTTTGGGTTATCCGTATATTAAACGGGTCGTGTTCGGGTTGACCCATCTCACCCAAATAATTAAACGGGTCGCGTTCGGATTGGCCAAATTTGTATAATTACGTTGTCTCAACACTACCCGTGAACCCGAACACGACTCGAATTGCCACCCCTAATTTCATGCATTCACAAAGCCGCCCGCGCCCATTGTTTTCTTTCTCCTTTTGAGAGTTGTATTGAAGTTGTAGACACTGACAAAAATTTAAAAATATTATACTGACCCTTACAGTATCATCAGTTTTACAATATTATAAAGTACATCACAAATTTGTAATTGTCAAACGTCGTCCAGAACTAGTGCTTTCAAAACATGAACGCGAACTCAAATTGATTTGATGACTTATAAATCAAATAAACAAATCCGAGCTTAATAATACTAATTTGAGTCGATTCACAGTGAAAGAATTAGAAGGGTCCAATTCTAATGAAAATGCGATTGAAGTCAAAAATGATCTTAAACACTTTCAAAACACAACGAAAGACTTTAAGAAAACACAATTTCATAAAGTATGAAATAAAGACAGATTTAAAGACAAGACACAAGAGATTAAAAATTTTGTACAAGTATAAAATACTTGTACGGTGTTCGATAGAACAAAAAAATCTTCAAAGGATGATGTTGTTTACAAAATACAAAAATACAAAGTAAATAAGGAAACTAAAAGAACAACTCCCCTTGTGTCTCCAAAAATAACAACACTCCTTTACAAAATGTGAGAATACATTTAGTGCACTCCAAACACTCAATCTACACTCGTATCTATCTCACATAAATACTCAAAACTCGAATTCTAAAAATGATGTCACCAATGTTGCCAACATTCCTGGTATCATTTGAGCCTGCCTGCATTTTCCTGGTATGAAAAAGTTTGGAAGGTGAACTCTCAAATCTCCTAAAATCAGAAACGTAATGTCTTGGTTTCGATCCTTAAATAGTTATCTCTTCAATAACTTCCCCGCAAAAAATAGGAGAAAAACTTCCCGCAAAATTTAAAGAGAAAATCGCCCACTACAATAAACTTCTAAGGAGTTAAAAACTGAATTTATAACTTCTAAAATAACTCCCGAAAACTGAAAATAGTAACTGTGAAAAAGTAACCAGAACTCTGGAAGAAAAAATCGAAAGAAAGAAAAAATAATGTTTGAGAAATTTCAAACATTAACACACCGAGTCGTGTACTGTGTGCCGATAGATGTAAGGTGCTCCATCCCCATTAACATCGGTAAAAGAACAATTAATTTCTTATATTGTCTCGTATTAGAACAAATAATCAACAATACACACCCATCGACTCAAATATAGTTTTTAGGGATACTTACAAAAGTCCCCTTGAGGTTCGGGCTAATTACAAAAAAAAAAAAAAACAGAAATTTTTGAAACTTAAAAAAAAAAAAAAAAAAACCTTGAGGAAACGATTTTGTCTTACATATCCCCTTCATAAACAAAAAAAAAATATTTGAAAAAACCTTCCTAGTATTATTTCTAAATATTACAGTTCCTCCCTAAAATTTAAAACAAAATCAAACTTGAGAGGGTTTTGTGCAATTTTGAAACATCTCCAATTTTTGTTGTAATTAGACCAAACCTTGGGGGTCTTTTGCAATTATCCCTAGTTTTATATAATTGAGTTCACCAAAACACTAATTAAAATCAAGAGTTCTAAGAGTTTAGACATACCTCTTATAGGTTACTTCAATATCTGATAGTATATACTCTTCTGACATTCAACTGTTGACACTTGCACAACAATATTCCAAAACCCTTTAGGGAGACACTGAAAAAAACACGAGGAATCAAAATGAGTTGTTACTTGGAAAGTGGGGATTATTTTATAATAGAAGCATAGCAAGTAGTAGGCGTCTTTTAGTCAAAATTGATCAACAAAATAATTCATGCACTGACTTTTATCACTCACAGTTTTCTTAAAAATTGTCACATTATGGTCGCAAATTGTGACATTCAGAAGCCATCCTGAACCCACGTAGTTGTTTCCAAATTAAATAGGATAAAGTGAGATCAATCATGATGACTTCAAGTCTTCTTTTTACCTATTAAATGATCACTTCAGCGAGCCCATCCATCATCTTTTCTTTAACTTTGTATATAACATTTTTTTCTGTCTCTGCCAAGAAATTAAATATTAAATGGGAAAAGAGACATCAGTGATTTTAATTATGTTGTTGGTGATATGCTATCCAGCAACCATCTGCTTTGGTGCTGCAAGTACTCTCAACATGAGCTCCACAGATGAATCCTCTCTTTTATCCATCAAGGCCCGGATAACTTCCGATCCAAATAACATATTAACCACAAACTGGTCACAGGGGACACCTTTCTGCACCTGGAATGGCGTCACTTGCAGCCGAAGGCACTCCACTAGAGTGACGGCCCTCGATCTTTTCGACATGGGCTTGGAAGGTACCATTGCTCAAGAAATCGGAAACCTCTCATTCCTCACGTACTTGGACATTGGCAATAACAGCTTCACAGGCTCAATCCCTGACGAAATCGGCAACTTAAGCCGCCTCCGCGTCCTGATAATGTCCAACAATCAGCTCGGCGGTCACATCCCGACTAGCTTGGGATTGCTGACTAATCTCGAAATGCTGGATTTGTCTGATAATCGGCTGACGGGGAGTGTTCCCTGGTCGAGCCTACTCAAGATTTCGTCTTTGCGGGTGATTAATGTCACGCGCAATTACCAGCTCTCTGGGTCTCTGCCTGTGGACATGTGCGGTCCTGGGACGAGATTAGAGAACTTGCGGCTTTCAATGAATCAGTTCGTGGGAAGTATTCCAGAAAGTATATCAAGATGTGGGCAGCTCAAGATTATTATCTTTTCTGCCAACAATTTCACGGGAAGTATACCGGTGAACATTGGGAACTTGTCGCAGCTTCAGATTCTTGCTCTAGGAAGGAATCAGTTATCTGGTACGCTTATACTAGCTTCTATTATTTTAGGGATAATTACAAAATTATCCCGAGATTCGAGCTAATAACAAAAAAAAAAATTGAGTTTTGATTCTATATTACCTCTTACCCCTCTAACAGTTACCCCACATTTAATACATTATCCCTGTACAACAAACTACACTTACACCTGATAATGTGTGCATATATTTACTCTTTTTTATGAAATGGCTTTGCAGGTACCATACCACCCTCAATTGGCAATTTGTCGAATCTTAATACATTGGACTTTAGTTCCAACAGGTTACAAGGGATAATTCCTTCAGAAATGGGACAACTTCCCAATCTAACATTTCTTAATCTTGGAGAAAACAGGCTACATGGTGATTTTCCCCAATCTATTTTCAACCTCACCACCTTACAGACACTTACATTTACACTCAATAATCTCTCTGGAAACCTCCCAATTTCCATAGATCAAGGCCTTCCAAATATCCGAATTCTCTATCTTGGGAATAATCAATTCTCTGGAAAGATTCCTGTTTCCTTCTCGAATCTTTCCAGGCTTACTAATCTTGATATTGGTGGCAACTCTTTCAGTGGAAACATACCCATTACTCTTGGTAACCTACATCAACTCCAAGCCCTAAGACTGGAATCAAACCAATTCACAAATAATTTATCCATACCTGAACAAGATTTTCTTACTTCACTCACATACTGCAAGAACATCGCCTTTTAGGGATATCGGATAATCCCATAACCGGAGTGCTCCCAAAGTCATTAGGCTCCACCAATATGTCTGCATCTCTTGAGGATTTCAAAGCCTTCTCGTGTAGAATCAGTGGCGCAATCCCTGATGAAATTGGCAATCTAAACAACTTGGTATGGTTAACCCTTGAGGATAATGAATTGACTGGAGAGATTCCGACGACGTTGGGACGTTTAAAGAAATTACAGAGGTTATCAATTAGAGGAAATAAACTGCACGGCTCTATCCCGCCAAGCTTTTGCAACCTGGAAAATCTGTATCATTTACGTTTGTCGATAAATAGGCTTTCCGGGGAGCTGCCAAATTGTTTGGGAAACCTCATTTCACTGCGCAGAATGTATTTAGGAAACAACACATTCAGCTCCAGTATCCCATCAAGTTTGTGGTCCATTCAGCGTCTTCGAACCTTATCCTTATATAATAATTCCTTTAATGGCTCTTTGCCTCCAGAAATCGGTAGTTTGAGCAGCATGACTGGGTTGCATCTTAGTGGAAATCAACTCTCTGGGGAAATCCCGAGCACCATTGGGCAACTTAGTAATCTAGTCAACCTAACATTATCAGATAACAAGTTTAATGGGCACATACCTGAATCTTTTGCTGATCTGATATCCCTGGAGTACTTGGACTTATCTCACAACAATCTATCTGGTCCAATTCCCAAGTCTTTGGAGTCACTTTCGGATCTTAATTACTTCAATGTTTCGTTCAATGAGCTAACTGGAGAAATTCGGAAGGAGGGCATTTTGCAAATTTCACACCTGATCTTTTTGCAGGTAATATAGGTCTGTGTGGATCATCACGATTCAATGTCGAGGCATGCCAAATGGTTAATACGACCAAATCATCAAGAAATAACAGACTTATAAGATATATTCTACCACCAATAGCTTCAATGATAGTCGAACGCGGCTATTATAATCTTGTTGCTCAGACATTACAGAAGAAAATCATCACCAGTTCCATCTGATCAGTCTGATTTGGCTGTTCTTGAGAGGATATCGTATTCACGAGATTCTTAAAGCGACAAACAGCCTTGATATAGGAAATTTGATTGGGAAAGGTAGCATTGGCTCTGTATACACAGGAACATTTTCTAATGAGACAACTTTGGCTGTTAAGGTTTTTCGATTTAGACGTCCAAGGCGCATTCAAGAGCTTTGATACAGAGTGCCAAATAATGCGTAGCCTTCGTCACAGAAATCTTGTCAAGGTCATCACTAGTTGCTCCAACCTTGATTTCAAGGCCTTGGTGGTGGAATATATGCCCAATGGAAACCTTGAAAAATGGCTCTACTCTCCTAATTGTTCCTCAAAGATTACCGAAAGACTCAGAATACTGATAGATGTGGCATCTGCGGTGGAGTATCTACATCAAGGTTATTCCTCCCCAATCGTCCATTGTGATTTGAAACCTAGCAATATTCTTCTGGATGAAAATATGGTAGCACGTGTTGGAGACTTTGGCATTGCCAAGCTCCTTATGGAAGACCAGAGAATGGCACAGACCAAAACTTTGGGTACAATTGGATACATGGCACCAGGTAAGAGTTTTTACTCACATTTCTAAATAAACACTTTTATTTTTTCTACAACTTTATATTGTTCCTCCTCACCTACTAATAACTTATCTATCCAATTTTGCAGAGTACGGATCATCAGGATTAATATCAACAGCCGTGGATATTTACAGCTTTGGGATTTTGTTGATGGAAACATGCATAAGAAAGAAGCCAACTGATGAAATGTTTCTAGGAGAGTTAACCATGATTAAATGGGTATCCGAATCATTTCCTGGTGCATTAATGCAGATTGTCGATACAGAGCTACTCAATATGGATCAAGGATATAGTAGATTTGGCCGTGATCAAGTGTGCTTGGAGTCGATAATGAGACTAGCTATAGATTGCACATCTAATTTTCCTGATGAGAGGCCTAAAATGGAAGATGTTCTGGTGATGCTCAAGAAGATCAATATTGAACTTCACAATACGATGCCTAGAGTTAGATAGAATTGAATCAATAAATTCTTTATGTTTTCTCTCCTCATCAATTTTTCTTAGTTACTGCTTCTAGCTAGAGCTAAGGTTGTGTAATAGGACAAGTCATTCACTGTTTTGTTAGCAACAAGGTTTAACCTTTAGTTTTGATGACAATAATGGAAAATTGAATTTGTTGATTATTCATACAGTTCCTCCTAAAATCAGTGCATATCTTTTTTTTTTTTTTTAATGGTCAGAAAAAAATGGACAAGAATTAAACTCCTAAACTCTCCATACCCAGTTGCAAGGACGGAGTATTGAAAATCTGATTAAACCCATCAGAATGAAACTGAAAGTGATAAAAGAGTAACATCCTTGGTGACATGCAATTGCATATTAGACAAGCAAATCAAACATACAGACTACAAATAGTAGCTAGATCTCAACTGTCAGAAAATGAAAAGAAAACTGGCACAAAGTTATTAGATAGAGTCATAGAGATTACTAATGTATAACTAACAGAAAAATAATCCAGACTGAATTAACCAAACAGCTAATCCTTGAAGGAATCAATGGCATAGCATATTGAAATTACCTTTATAGGTGGTTCCATAGTACATTCTTCATGTAGAAACAATTCCAGCTTGAATACACCTCTTCCCAGGATGCCATTGTGATGCAATAACACTTATCAGTCAGGATCAGAATGTTTTTCCTCCAAATAAATCACATGCATTTATCAACAGCATTCTCACAGATCAAATGCTATCTACATTCTATTCTAGAATTATCAGGTTGCCCAGCCTTATAGGTGTAATCAAGCACCGGTACCTAAGCATGACTCCATTTGCAGCCATCCACAAGATTAACATGAGTCATAAGGTGTTACGGTACCTAGGACAGATCATTAAATAATAACCTAACCCCAACAAACATTAAGTTGATCTAGTCCAACTAGATTTAATTCATGGCATGCTTACAAAGAACAACTTCAACACGAGTAAGATTTACAGACTGTCCAAAAATTGTGGTTTAAGACAGTAACAGGGCTTAGTTGATTAATCATGACTCATAAGAAATACAAGCTTCAGTAAAGAGAATAGTGTAAACCGATGCAATACCTTCAGTCTCCAAGCTTGGGCACGTAAAGGCAGGATTGGCTCAGGATTGCCCATTTTTCTTAATTCCTGGGTTTCTCTGAATTTGAAAGCTTATTGAAACAGAAGAAATTTACTATCACTCGCCTATTATAGACTCCCACCTTCGCATCATTATTGCAAATGAGCTGTAAAACAAAAAATCAAGTTATCGAATTTCTGGAACAATTTACTATGTTCATTATGTGAAAAATTGTAAAACATCAAATGGCGTAATTCATTAAGTATATTAAATAATTATTGTATCTTTTAAGCTCATTGAAAGTTCCAATTATAAGTCAAAATGATGTAAAAAGTTTCATCAACCTTGGATGTCACATGCTATGGGGATGGAGGGAATAAAGATTTCACCTACATTAGGACTGAGTTTACAGATAAGATCAAGTTCACCTATCAGCAAGCTCAATTGTATTTATCGACATAATATAGAAAGTATTCTGAGGAGATATTTCAGCATTTGAGTTTTGACAACCTTCCAACCTAAAACTTTGAAGCAAACTTAAAAAAAAAAAAAAAACTTTGCAGAAGAAAACAACAATTTTTCATCGGTCAAAGAGAAAGCTCCTTCGCGATAGGACCTGAACATTGATTCAGATATGGCTTTATCTCTTTTTGGTCTCTAGACGGGTCAATTTTTAATGATGTGGTCTCGAAAGATATCAAACTCTCTGTAAGGCACATGTAATGCAAATCTTTATAACGATGGGAATTTCAAAGTGAATGTACGAGAAGTACAAAACATGGTGAAAGAATCATGCAAGTAAATTCTGAACTACTGTCTATTAACCATTGACATTAGATCCCACAAGAATCTCAATTACATATTACATAAAATGAGATGCAGTATACTACCTTGATATGGAGATTGGGCTGGGCCAAGTATCCTCTCATTGAAATAATGCATGTTACCTTCCAAAGGTGAAGCACCAATTCCCCGAGCTATTTTATCAAGATTATCAATACAAAAATAATAATACATTCCAGCGAAGATGGAAACCAACAAATGCCGGAACAATTTATGACCCATATTTCTGTTAACAAACATCATATTTCTAGACAATATATTATGATTCATGATGCTTACATTACCAAAAGTTTCATGTGAATCTACAAATCCAAACAAAATAAAACAGAACATTATATTGAACCACACAGGTCAAATTAAAACTAAAGCTCTTTGTATTCGAAACGTCCCATCCATTAATATGGTTTTCCTAGCTATTCATACAGATGCTAATTATATTGTAATAGAGATCAAAGCAGCATAATTAAACCAATACTCTTAAAAGTTAAAATATATTTTCTCTTTCTTCCTTTCACCCTCTTCCAAGGAAAAAATAGAAAGACCAAATAACTCAAATATTAACAATTTTGGAACAGGTAAACTAACAACTTCATAAGTTCCATTTGAGAAGTAATAATGTCACTACAATAAGAACCTTACAATGAACACAATAGAAGTATACTCTTCTGCCAGATTTTGGAGTCCAAAAACACTAATCCCAAGTATGATTACTGAAATACATTCAACATTTCAATATATTCCAAGTCAAAATTACAATAACTGATTAATGGAAATTTGACCAAAAGTTGAAAACAAAAGGTCAGACAGCAAAAGACCGTGTTCATGACCAAATATTTGAATCCGATCTACACTGAAGAAGCAGCGAAACACCAAAAACAAATAACAAACAAGGAAAATTGCAGCTTGCAATGAACAAAAATAACATCAATATTTCTCACACATAAATATACCAACTGTTGAAAGGTAGTTTGTAATATAATTAATAAAAGTTTAGACATCAAGAAATGGAATTTCTTGGACTTATCTGTCACGCTAAGCCGCGGCCTGTCTAGTGCCAAGAACTGTAGAAACATCTTTCTGGAAATAACCAGGTTGCAACATGAAACTAGGGGTGTTAACGGTGTCATGTTTCGTGTTCGTGGATCGTGTTCTGACACGGTTATTACATGTTTGACACGAACACGACACGTTTAATTATTCTTGTCAAACACTGACCTATTTATGACACGGGTAACCCGACACGACATGAAATACCTATATAATTTAAAGTTGACATGAAAAAGAATAAAAAAATGGAGAAAAAGCTAATTACAAATAAAAAAAAATACATTAAGTTATTAGAAAATACATTCAATAATTTGTCCAACATCATTTAATGAATTAAAACATCACAAAATAAGAAGAAAAAAAATATGTCACTATACAATTAAATGGGTTAAATAGGTCAATCGTGTTGACACACGGGTTGACATGACCTGGCCTATTTTTTTCCCGCGTTAACCGTGTCCGACCCGAATTTGACCTGAACCTGCTAACGGTTGTACCTGTACTTGCCTTCGTGTTAGTTTCGTGAGTTATCGTGTCGTGTCACAAATTGATGCCCCTACATGAAACCAGAAATTCGCAAATCTTCAAGTTGGGGTGCTTACTAGTCACATTGTGCCACTGTGGCATGATGACATAAGCTCATGCCGCGGCGCGGCTAGGCGAAAATTTGATTTTTTTTTTTCTAGCATTGCTCTGAATGTGTTTTTTTTTCACAAATAGGACAACTCCATTTTATGAATATCCCTAATTGATCCACAATCAATTATTTATTTAAGAAAATATTTTATTTAATTAACATTAACATGAAATAAAAGATAAAACACAAGGTTTTACCAAATTTATAGGAATAATAAATATATGAAAAGTTAATATGCAACAAAACTCCAATGGTATAAAATCAGTCATGCTTGACAAAATGAAATAAAATGTGATGGTAGTTTCCCTACAGCAAAAGATAAATCAAAAGAAACAGATCAGGCAGCCGCATCCTTGATGTCCTCACTCAAGGAACAAAAATCATCTTCAGCATCTCCCAGAGAGAAAGATTTGCATATTGTGTGGGAATATGCTGGCAAATTCAAGGCAGGATCGGCAATCAATTTATCTTCATCAAGTATGTCAAGGATGTCTAATAAATTGCCCTGCATTCGTCCACAAGTAATTATAAAAAGCATCAGTTAACAGAAAATGTAACAAAGCCTTTGCACAAAAGTCAACATCCCATTCTGTCATTGGGATTTACCAAAATAATACTCAATTATGTCAAGTAGAATTTTTCTTTTTTCCAAAACTAATCTTCATCTAATATAATGATGTGACATTACTAGTTATGATACATATATGAAGCATATACCAAATATGAAAATTACTTCTCGGAGAATTATACTCGATGCCAACAGCAATTTCAAAGAGTCGTAGATATTGTTGTGTAATTAGAACCAAACGCATCTCAAGACCATCACAAAATGCAATCATATTTTGAAACCCAAAAGAATTAGCTATATCAACTCAGGTACTGTGTCACAAATAAGTATTTTGTTTACCGCACTACATGATCGTCGAAGGTAGCCCACAAGCAGCAACTCCATCTTATTGCCATATTCGTTGGCATCACTTCCGTTGATTATGCATGGTTGCTGAAGGAGTAAAATAAGTCACATGAGAACTACTAAAGGTTTGTATTTAAACAATATAAAATAAACTGAAGAACAATAGTGCTATGGATTATTGTCACAGTACCCTTCTAAGTGTTCCAGAGTCTTTTCAAAATGTATAATAGTAAGATCAACTTGTGACTAAACAAGCAACAGCTCTAGTGAGATTTTTTATTAGAAGCCAATAAATAAGGAGGTTTGTTTGCATATATCACCATGGGGCATAAATTGCAAAACATGACCAAAATCAAGACAAAAGCATCCAAACTCATATTAGAATGCATCTGGACTGTATTACATATCATTACAGCAAATAGACTTGAATATGCCATTGGACGTGCATTGATTCTAACTGTAGGTTTGTGAAGGGAAATTAACAAGAAGCAATTACGAAGAAATTTATTCAGTTAAAAGCTGTGACAAATTAGTGCAGGTAACTTTCGAACTCATTAGCCAAAAATGTTCCACAGCTGAGTGACGATAATAAACTCACAATTTTTCTCTTAGAACCACAGTCACCAAGGCTCCATCCCACGCTGATTACAGCCTTTAAGACCTTTTCTGCAATTTTGGCCCAGCCAATGTAGAGTCCCCAGATTTGATCAGGAAGAACAGACTGTCCATCATCTGGATCAACATTCAGTTTTAAATATATGTTGCAGATCAACATAGCAAGAGAAAAAGATTATCTATAGTGCTCTGAACACCTTCTCACATAATGAAAATAAGGCTTGTACGAGTCAAAATTAAATCAGCACTATGTAGAGGTAAAATGACTTTTCACAGGACAATGATACACGTAAAAGGGAAATAATTCTTGGAACCTGAATATGTCTCGAGAAGCCCATCGCTAAAGATGCCAGCTAGATGAATGGGTTCAATAGGCAAAGTATTGTCAACCCCTGCAATCATCGAATAAGAATATGATGCATCTACAGTAGCAAGGGACGAAGACAATTAACAGGGTGGAGGTAAATAAAAAAATGACATACAGTCTCCAAATTGTGGTAGACCCCATTGTTCTGGCTGAAACTCTAGGAGAGAGTGAAGTATGGAATCAGCAATGGAATATGAATCACATTCAATTTGGAGTGAAGGCACTGCTACAACCTTCATTCCAGCAGCCTTTCCTGCTTTGACACCGACACTGTTGAAAACAAGACGTGGAATTAATAACTGTTTTTAGTAAAAAAAATTGTTGGCTAATACTAAAAGTCAGTTCTGGCAATTAAATGGTATACATCGAAAATAACTTGTTAAAGCCAAAGCACTCAGGTAGGAACAAAGAGACACATCATTAAAGAGAGATAATTAATCCATCTATGCACATATCACATGAGTAATAGGAGTGCCTGTTTAGTAACTCATACACTAACTCATACACATGCACAATACTGTTAAAAAGACACATGTCACCCCCGTTTAGTAACTTTCAAAAAGAATGGATCAATAATCAAACCATCTAGGTGAGAATGTAATCATGAGATTCTTAAAAGGTCCTTAAATTGCCATAGCAGGTATATGTTTTCAGATATTTCAATCACTTGAATGATTACTAGCATCCTTCGACTTCTATGCAAAATAAGTCAACTCCCATAAGTTGATGAGAAGTTTCACACAACAAGTACATCTAATACGTAAATAAAGTAAACAAGAGGTTCAAAGAAGCCATGAACCTCTTAGTATGAGAAGATAACACTTAACGGCTGCAGAACGCCACAGGATTTCATAATGGAGAATCAGTACAGAGCAATTTCGAACAATACTGTTCCATTATAAAACAAGAATGCAAATCAGGTAATGTTCGAGATGGCTGTTAGTTTACAATGGGCTATATTTAAATCCATTATATCCTAACTTAATTTGCTCAAGTGAAGCAACTCAATGGCTACAATTTTGACAAAGCTGCACGTCTCTCTAAATTGACATCCAGTATAGAGTGTGTGATGAGGAATAATCTACATGCAATAATAATAACTGTAAAAGTAACTTACAGTGAGTCTTCGATCACGAGGCAATGCAATGGATCCACTCCCATTCTTTTTGCAGCTTCCAGAAATCTGATCAGCAGTACAATTGAACATATGCTCAGACGTAGATAAATATTACCACAATAAGTAAAATCGAACTTAACCTAAGTTGACACCTCACATGACAGGCTATATCAAACTCATATTATATTCATAAAACATGTCATATAGTGTTTAATTTGGATGAAAGTTAATTGGCATCCCTTGATTGGATATAAATTTTGGTCAGATAATTTCAAGAGAGAGAGAGAGAGAGAGAGAGATTAAGCATGAACAAAAGAAAATACAATCATTAGATTACAGAAGCAAAGTGAAAAAAAAAAAGTGTCACCAACAGTGAAAAATCTGTCTTACATGTCTGGAGAGGGCTTCCCTGATTTGACCTGGTCACTTCCAAGAATCACTGTAAAGCCTTCTTTCCAACCTATAAACAAAAATTAAGAAAACAACCATCTCAAGGAACTGGGCCACGTCTTTTCATATACCAACTGAAGTATGGGTAAAAATTGCAAGAAGTTGTGTTGAGGTGGTAGGGGGATTAAAGATTTTAAATACCTTCTAACGATAATAAAATTGGAAAGTCCACAAGGGAAATACACGTTTGGATTAAACCATAAATAAAAACATCATTTTTCAGAAGAAGTATGAAACAATTGTAGAAGATGCTTAGATCCCAGTTTAGGCCATCTTCACCAATGTACCAGCACATTCAACATCCATACCGAGTCCATTGTGTCATAAACAAAAAAAAACTAGGTTCAAAGAAACTTTGAGCTGAGATATTCAATACGACCAGGCAGATAGGAATTGTTTCGCATAAACCTCAATATGAGTATCTGTCAATTCCAACTGCTAATTCAGTTTGTTATAAATTTCCCAAAATGCATCAAATCTCATAGTAAGCAAGTCTAATAGTTTAGTCTTTAAACATGAACCCCAATATGTATTGGTTTAAATAGCTCAATTTTAAGAGGGTTACTTCAAATATTCTTACTACTATTAAATAGGATAATTACAACCAAAACAAAAACTGAGGTTTGGGCTTACAAAAAAAAAAAAAACCCAGGATTTTTGAAAATTACACAAAAAACCTTGGGGTTTGATTTTGTCTTAAATTTATGGGGGTAACTGTAATATTTCTATAAATATCAGTGGGGTTCAATTTTTTTTCTTGCAAAGGGGGAAAATATAAGACAGATCATATAATCAAACCTCAAGAGGGTTTTTGTAGTTTTAAAAAACCACTGAGTTTTTTTTTGTAATCAGCCCAAACCTCAGGTTTTTTTTCTTGTAATTATCCCTACTAAATAAGATAGTAAAAAGATGTGTCTTTTTTTTTAATCGAAACGATAGAATGTAAAATGATATGTCAATATTGAGGATATGTGATGTTTTTTTATAAAAATAACGTTGAGCACATATACATTACAAAGAAAATAGGACGTCTAATGCAAATGTATTGCAAACACAAGAACAACGTCACAAACATAATAAGGATAGGTTCGAGCAACAAAAGTGATTCAGCAATTATAATACCATTCAAGCACAAATAAGATGCAAAAGAATTACACTAAGCAACAGTTTTCTCCTCTATAATATTTTTTCGCCTCCCAACTTTTCATGGTTAGGCATTCGTAACTTCTTTCAATAACTAGCATATAGAATACGAGAAGGTGAGAATTATATCCAAGTCAAAAGGAGAAAATACCATGCAAAATCGATATGTGTAATCGACCATCTTAAAAGAATATTTCACAGTATGATTGGCAAGTTACATTTGATCTCTAAATTTTAATAAAGGCCCTTTTAAAGTGATTCATTATAATGAAAATTGCAGTAACTTTATTATCAGTGGTGAATCACAGTACATGACAGTTACCATGATAAATATGTCATGTTTGAATAAATAGTTATTCTATATGTAGACATAATGTAATGTAGAGACCGGTGATTTTAACAGAGAACTAAAAGAGTTAAACACTACCATCATGGTGGTGATATTTTTCCATCAATATTTTTCCTCACAGAATTTGAAGCAAGCGCAAAGGGCACTCCATTCTTGTTGAGATGTCTCATAAGACGATTGACACCAGGAAGTGGTTTGGCCAGTAACCACCTATACAAAAACAGATTACAAAATAATACTGAGACGTTTGCAAATATTCCCGTAGAAAGACAATTGTCTAGTTCATAAATAATGCTCATCGAAGTTTTCAACCTTGATAGACCTAAACAAATATACTATAATACCGTTTTTACCAGTTAAATCATAATTTTGTCTTAATTAAAGCAGGTCCCAGTGAGGCAATAAAACACATCTAATCAAGTACAGGTCCAATTGGCAATTAATACATAGACCACTTCGAACTCATGATATTGAGAAGTGGCATTTGACAACCCACCCACTGGTTTGGCAGGTGTTATTTAATCAAAAGTAACATTCTTGATACTAAAAAGAACATTCAACCTCCCAACCCACCAATTTGCAAGTGGAGAAAAAATGTTTCTCTTATATCTTCTGAAGTAGAGATTTTACACCAATCCATCTCAGAATCAATTTGACCATGGAGAGAAAGGACACTAACTCTTATGCTGGTTTCAGAAACGTCATTTAAGCTTTAGTAGCCAGTATCAAATTGTCCAATTACTTACACAGATATGACATCCCAGCAATAATGGCCTTTCCCTATTTCATTACTAATGATTACAAGAATTTCACTAGCTCATGTAATAGAAAAGGAGAAATGTATAATCCAATATAGATGGATGAAGGATGAATTTAGACAGACTCTTTGGTGACAACTAACAGGTAGTATAAATCCTCCCCTGTCACATTCCAGCTGATAATAACCAATATATCAAATTTAACTCCATCATGTATGAGCGTTCTCATGACAACCACTACTATTGCATAGGATATTACAACTTAAGCAAACACATTGCCAAAAATCATAGCTTCAACTCTAAGAGATACAATGATTAAAGATGAAACAGGAATAGAGGCTCACTTTCCATGATACATTGGCACAATTTCCTGTCTAAATTGCTCGGTTGTCAATGGAAGGTCATAGTCTTTCACAATTGCAATAGCTGATTCATTGAAAGTCATACCCAGTCTTTTTTTCTCCTTCTCATCGCCCTGCACCTTCCCATATTTCGCCAAAAAATCCTTCAGAATGTTCTTCGTGACTTGCTCTGAGAACACACAACCCCACAATCACGAAATCTACGTTAACCCATTAAAAAAAAACATCAAAACTCCTCGGCCCAAAAGGAGAAAAGGATCGACAAGCATACCTGTGTTCAAAAGGGTACCGTCCAAATCAAATATGACGGCAGATATCTGAGCCTTTGAATGGGAGTTCTCCATTGGCAGTGTCAATAAGCTATGAATGTGTGTGTTGATGGTTTGTACGGGTTGAAAGGGAAGAGAGGAGAGTTGTCACTAATATAAAGAGGGTGGCGGAATAAGGATTGATTCCCATCGCAATAAGGCCTCGTGGAGGTTAGCGAAAAAAAAGAATTAAGTTCCGTGCGTGTTGTGAACTCCTGTGTGTGTGTGTGTGTGTGTGTGTGTGGGTGAGCGTATTTTTCATCTAGCAAGATCGTATTGGGCTTTGAAAGATGAAAGGGGAATTTGGAGGGGGCATTGTTCTTGGCATATGCCAGGTGCTAGTGCTACAAATCAATTCCCCTGCCATGGAAAGGTTCCTTTTTTGGCTGTTGGTTTCCCTTTTAGGTTAGTTGTTGAACAGCACAAACCTTCAAAGCTGAAACGGGCAACTACAACTACCATTTAGACAAAAATGTAATCAAGGGGTGGTGAAAAAACATCGTTCTGTAAAGTTTTTTTTTTTTTTTTGTTTATAACCGGGTTCGAACTTTTTATTCTTTTAAAATGGATGGCAGTCCAGTTAAAAAAAAACCAAATAAATCAAAAGATATTCATTAATGTTTTGAAATATTTAATAATATTAAAGTGTATATATATACTATTAGAAAGATACGCAATCGCCTCGCTTATCACTTCGGTTGACCTAGTCTGTGATTAAAAATATAAAACATCATAAGGGCCTTCTACAACGTTTACCACCGATAAATCGTGGGATGTGTCCAGAATGGTTTTTAGAAGTCGAACTGCCAAACTCAAATTCCCTTGTCGAGTTGACCCGGATGCTCTCTGCCCATTTGGAATCAAACCCATGCGGCAAATAAACAGTTTTGATTTAATCGGATGATTGGCCCTCCTTCACCATTTGGTTGAGAAAAAGTCTATGCCTTTTTGTGTAAAGTTTTGATTTAATCATGTCTTTTAATTTACTTGCGGATTAAATCCTAAATTTATCGAGTTGGTTGAGAAAAAGTGTGTGCATGTGAAACTGTCTTTTTGGAGTATTTAACACCTATAACATATATTGCGTTTCCCGACTCCTTCCCCCAATTACCATCCAAACATATATTGTGTTTCCCAATGCATTTTCTCTACATATACACACATTTCCCAATACATCACATCAAATATCTCTTTCCCCATAAACTTCCCAATCACCCCCAATCACCAAACAGACATACCCATAGGTTTTTGTTTGGAGTAACCCTCCAAGGGGTAAACTAATAATTCGGTCGTATTGAGGTTAACGAAATAAAAGATGAGAACAGAAGGCTAAAATCCAAATTAAAAGAAAATGCTTAAATCAGCCTTTGATGTTTTTTTTTTTTATTTTTTGTTGGATTACAAAGTTTTGATGTAAGATGATTCCATAATATATTGTAAATTTTTTTACTTTTATATCTCTAATTTCTTGAAGCAGTGTCTGTCGTACTAACACAATAGCAATTGACAATTGTTAGTAGGGATGATCATAAATTTTAAAAAATCGTCCAAACCGCACCACACTGCCCTTTGATTAAAACTGTAATTTAAACTATTGAATGAAACCCGTACTGCTTTGCTTGTACGATTGCAGTTTCAAAACTAAAAAGACCGCCCAAAACAGCACAATACTTATATAATTTGTTGGTCCTGGTGTTCTAGAGTAGTACTGCCGTTATTTATTGGTTACAAAAAACTCAAGATTTTTAAAAATTATAAAAAGCCCTAAAATTAGATTCTACTTACATCTTATAAAGGAAAAATATTTCAAAAAACCATATCATTTGTAGAAATATTTCAAAAGCTTTTGATAGTTTTGAAACATCTCTGGATTTTTTTGTAATTATCCCAACTTGCAAAAACTTGCAAAAGAGCATTATTATCCCAAGGTTTCACCACGTTAGTATTAGTACCAAGTTTTTACGCCAAGAAATTTATTGAGAAAGCTTTTCAATAAAAACAGTTTGCAACTCAAATTTTAATCCCTTTTTCAACAGAACATTCGTACAACAGACCACCTCCTAGCAAAGGCGCCATTGCAAAACTCCAGATTTCTAATCATAATCATATGAGACTGAAAAATACCATTTTCAAATGTGAACTTGTCACCAGATTATCTAATCAATAGAATCCAATTTTGGTGGTCAACACAGAGAAGGCAAGAATAGACGAGAATATGTCCCAACAGGCAAACAAACACAACAGAAATTTCCATCTAGGCTAAGGTAGTCACTAAAACTAAACCACCTATAAGCCACATCAAATCCCAAGGCAAGGTCTAATATAAACCACAAGCCAACAACAATTGTAAGGAGTGAACAATCCATAAGACACAAACATAAAACAAGTATTACAAAGACTGAAAACAAACATCCACAAGCAAATCATCCATCATTCTGTCCCCAGACGTTGCAGGCCCTAATCATCCGACAGCTTCACTGCAAGATAAACCAGCAAATCAGTTCGGTCGACCGATATATCAATTTGTAAACAACTACAGCAAACAAGCTATAGGAGACCGGGAAATAACCCACCTCTGCACCCTCACCTCCAGCTTTGTTGGCAGCGTCCAACTTTTGTGCTTCTTCTGCAAGCAAGGGAAGTGATTTTAACAAGATTCAACACTTTTCCATCCAAACATAATAATAAATTAAAATAAAATTGATTGTATCAAAAAGATCTTTAACTGATTGGCACATTAAGAAACTAATTAATTCTCCACAAACAAGGGGTAAGCAACAAGTGATTGTTACATGTGGGAATCATTTATTCTGAAATATAAGAATGACCAATAAAAGGATATGGTACAAAAGGTAAGTGATATGCACCTGGGGTCTACAGATTCTTTCCCTTAAAAAGGATAGCTCCCTCCTCCTTAAGAGTAGTTAAGGATGCACTAAATATATTTTGAATTGCCACAGCAAATGATCTTAAAGTCTGAAAAGATAACCTAGTTCTAAAACTGATACCGTCAACTCATTGGCTTTACCTTCCTCAAGTAAAAGGTCAGCGTGTATAGATTAATGTAAAACGGGACAGGAGTTATAAGGCCAAAGTCATTCGTGTATCTATAGCGTCTGCCGTTCACTTTAATTTACAAAATCCAATATCTTTCAAGATGGCAAAAATGAACACGCGAGCATAATGAAAAAATCATTCAAACATGAAAGAAAGATATCCTAAAGTTGCAAATATGAAATATAAATCATCAACATTGTTGACTTCATTTATTTTGACAAAATAGCACTATTCGCCGTTTGCAACTTGTGAAGAACATTGGAATCTACGTCTAGAAGTTGCACATAATGCAATATACAACAACAACCTTACTTATTTCATTTATTCTCACAAAATTAACTGGCAGTTAGTAATTTCTGTAGAACATTAGGAAAAAACAAACTCAAATGTCCTAGATGCATCTTTCTTGGCAGATAAAACCTGGAAACCAATATTTGATATAAAGGATTTAACACTTAGCTACATCTCAATATAGTAAAATATGAAGGCTGTCACTGCTGTTCTGTCTGATACATAAAGATAGCCAAAAAGAATGACAAAATCACAACAACTCCAGAAAAAACAACACACTATAATATCCTAAATACCTGTGCATCAAATCAACAGAAGCCAACATGAAACAATAGAGATGACCAACAACACTGGCTTCCCAGATTGGAAACAAATAATCACAACATCAACCTTTCCATATCAGTATTTTAATGCATCATGGCAAACAAAAGATAGATTTATTTTTTGTCAGAGTTTCTTCTTTCCTGCTTGATCATATAGTATAGTACCCAATTTTACTTGCATTAAAATCACAAACTAGATGAAAATTTTGCTTGCTCAAGCAAATACCAGATCACAGATTAAGATGTGAGAATATTCGAAGTGCCAGCTTTACTCTGAAAGAAGTTGAGACCTTACTAGGAATTAAATAAAAATTAGTAAAATATAGTTATTGCCCAATTAAAAAATGCTAGACAGAGCTCATCACCCACGTATAGGAATGCCAAATGTGGCAACAACATAAAAGGCATCAAAGAACATACAAAATGAAAACTAAGAATAGTGATGATGAAATGATGATGATGATGATGATAATGATGATGATGACTAATAAAAACCTTCAAAGGACTGAAGCTTTGAGTCTATTTGTCATAGTTACTATGATACCTGCATCCTCTGAAATGTCAGAGGTCCATAGTGTGAGATTGTCTCTAAGAAGCTGCATAATCAAGGTGCTATCTTTGTATGAATCCTCGTTCAAGGTATCAAGTTCAGAGATTGCTTCATCAAAAGCTTGCTTTGCAAGGTGGCATGCCCTGGAAAGATGGTTAAGTTAGTTGACAGAGTGCTGACTCAATGGGCCGGGTTCACCTGGACCCGAGACCCAACCCTCTAAGAAAATGCAATACACATACCCGACCCGCCTCATCTTAGACACATCCGACCCATACCCGTGTCTAGCGGGTAAGAACCGTTAGACCCATTAGAGCCGTCAATTTTTATATATTTGGCCAAAATTGTACGATTTTTGCACGATAGCATTCAAAACTTATGATATTTATATATTTATAGATATTATATGAATTATGAAATAAACACCAACATATAAATTAAGAGTTCTCGAACAACAATATATTCACTATATATATAAACTAAAAAAATAAAAAATAAAAATAAAAAAAAAAATTAAATGGGTCGGGTCCTCCCATACCCACCTGGGTCTAAAACCAATACCCGTTACCCGCCCCATACTCATTTATTGAACCCATACCCGCCCCAAATTAGACGGGTCTGGTTCGGATCCGGTCTTACCCGGACCCATTGCCATCTCTATGATTCAGTATTATTAGATTCAATAAAAAGGACAAACCTTTCAGGTGAGTTCAAAATCTCATAGTAGAAGACTGAAAAATTCAAAGCCAACCCCAAGCGAATGGGATGTGTTGGAGGTAGCTCTGCCTCGGCAGTGATGGTAGCCGTCTTCATGCAAGTCCCAAGAATAAAAATTAGAAGGGTAGATTAGCATGTGGATTGAGAGCAGAGATCAACATCTACACTGTACAAGAGCTAAAAATGTTTTCTAGAGTCCATGAGAATGCTTAATTGCAACTCTTGGCTCTTAAAACCAACATAAGAAAAGAAAAGAAAAAAATTGTGGATATACATCACAAAATTTTAAAAATTTCAATATTATTTGTAAGAACTGAAAAATTAAATATTCCTAAAACTGGAGGAGCTAGGGGGGAGGAGGAAGACCTATCTATAAAAGAATAGGCATTCTAAAAATCTTTATCAACGTACACCTATATTGTACCTCATATGCTTTCAGTGAATGATCGGCGACCTCTTTCCTATCATTACCAGTCTTGAACTCCGCAAGATACCTATAGTAATCCCCTTTCCTGTAAACATGAAAGAAAATCAATTCAGCATCAAAATGTAAAATCACAAACTCAAAGTTGCAATTTAAAACAGATAGCAAAGCCCTCCTCACATCTTGTGGTAAAACACAGTCGATTCACCAGCAGGGCATGAGGGAATTAAATGTTCATCAATGACCGTCATGATGTCGCTACAAATGTTGGTGAGCTCTAACTCCACCTTCTGCCGATACTCCTTGATCCTCTTAGCATTCTGCTCGTTCCCTCTTGACTCTTCCTTCTGCTCAATTGATGACAAAATTCTCCACGAAGCTCTTCGAGACCCGATAACGTTCTTGTACCCTACTGATAGCAAGTTCCTCTCTTCTACTGTCAATTCCACATCCATTTTGGCCACCTTTTTCATAGCTTCCACCATTTCTGCAAAATACAGTCCAAATGTTTTTGAAGCAATGGTCAGATTTTCTGTTTTATTGCATCGAATAAGTAAGATGATCTAAACCCAATCGTCAAATAAACTTTTCCAATCAGAAAAACCACCAGTAAAATCAAAGAGGAAAATTTTAAAAAAATAAATAAATAAGAATACGTGTAATATAAATACTTCTCTCTTACCTTATTCACAATTTTATCATTTTCCTATTACTGTCATTCTAAATACCCAACAAATTCCCAAACCCAGGAAAACAAATATAATAGACGAAAAAAGATCCTCCATTAAACATAAACTTATCAGATAAATGTACAAGTATGAAGTACCCTAATAGATCAGTTCAAACCAATGAAAATTAATAAAACCGAGGGCGATTAAAGTCAAATTGACGAAACTTAAACTTCACTTAACTCCGCAAAACTCAGTTAATCACAAAGTAAAAACCATGGATACAGTACAGATTTCCGACCGTTGAACCAAGCTAGGTATGGTAAGCAGCTCAGTCAAAATATCAGCTACCTAAAGTCCACTTCTTCAAACTCTCCAAAAACTGGCGTATAATTAAGCAAAAGACAAGCGGAAACGAGATCCATAGACCATATATAAGCTAAAACACTACATCTATACAAACAACATACACTATGTTCGTGAGTTAAAGGATTTACCATCGTAGCGTTCGGCTTGCTCGGCGAGTTTAGCGACGTAAACGGCTGTCTCGCGATCTGAAGAGGAAGCCATCGCCGATCCAAGTGACTGAAATTCGTACTTTCTCTCTCTAGGTTCTGACAACTGCCGATTTTTTGTGACTCGGCAACGATTTTTACGGCAGAAAAGGAAAAGAGAAGCAGTGCGGAGAGAGAAAGGTGGTTGAAAGTATAAAGAGAAATGATTGATTGTCTAACCGGCCCTTTTCTCCTGTGTTTCCCCTCCAGTTTCTTACGGTTTCACCTGACTTCGGGTGAATTGGGTATAGAATCGCATGATGCGGATGCTTGTGAGAAAATGTTGTAAATGTGGGGGAAAAAAAGGGAAAATTTGACTTTGTTTGAATTATGTTAAAATACAATAACACCCTTAAATTTCATCCTCAACTCTATTATACTTAACATTTACCCTATCAACTTGTCAATGTAATATTTACATGTCACCCCTTATGTCTAGTTTGAATTCAATGATTAGTCCTAAGGGTGGTTACGGTTCCGAAACGATGGAACCGGAACCCTCCCAGTTCCCCAGTTGTTCCCAATTAGACATATTCAAAGGTTCGAACCGGACCGAAAAATCGGTTGTTTCAAACCGGGTCAACGGTTTGAAAAAATGTTGACCGTGGTTTCGGTTCGAACTTAATCGAAAACCGAATTTCTAAGGTGGTTTCATATATTTCGAACCCAAAATTGTCGGTTATAACCGGTGGTTTTCTATTTTTTTTAATTTTATTTGCCGTATTTTTAAAAATTGAATTTGAAATTAAAATTGCCAACAAATATTAGCTTTTTTAATCGAAACCGTAGCTTTACGTAAAAAAAAAAATCCACACTTTTTTCATATAAATACCCCATATATTTCACACATTTTTCCTCACACCTACTCTCTAATCTCTCAACTCTCTACATTCTAATCTCTCAATTTCAAGCTTCAATTTCAAGTTTCAATTTAATTTTTAGTAGTTTCATACTTTTTATTTTAATTTCATTAGCTATTTTAAAAAATGTCGAACCATGGAGGATCTTCTCGTTAATCCAAGGGGAAAGGTTTGGCGTACGAGTCCGAGCAACAACCACCACTACTAGAGGTGGCAAAATCAAGCCCAGATTGTGGGTCGGCCTAGTTAGTCTGAGATTTGGGCTGGGCAGGGCCATATTTTTTAGGCCCGAAAAAAGTCGGGCCTATTTGGCCTGGCCCGATGGGCCAGGCTAGCCCGGTTTTTTTGGGCCGACCCAATTTTTTTTTGTCTTGAAGATATGTTTGGGGCTGGTTGGGCTAGCCATTTTGGCGACCCGACTAAAATCGGGTTGGTCCGATCCGACCCAGTTTTTGCAAAGCCCGATGGGCTCGGACCAAGTTGCCACAGACCGTCCCCATTGCTTAGCTCTAACCACCACCACGGCTTGAAGAAGCTTTCAATTTGAGCGAAGATGAAATCGAGGCATGTTTTGCTAGTTTTGGTGAAGCTCAACAAGAAGGTGGAGTTCAATCTGAACCGCAAAATCCAACTCAAACTCAAAGTTGTCGAGCTATACCACTTAGATCCGATATTTTTTCGGTGCACTTTAAAAAAATTCTGGATCCTATAACCAGAGGTTTCAAAGTTACTTGCAACTATTACACCAATTCCTACAAGTTTAGAGGAGGTGCGGTTATGGAACGTTCACGAATCTCCTCAACAAAAAACATCCGAATAAAGTTGGGCTAGATCGTGCTCAAATACAACTACCGCCAAGATTCACGGGTTCTTTATCGCTTATGAGTCTTCTTCTACTTTATTTAAATATAGTGATACAACTGCTAGAAAAAGAGTTAGCTAAATTTGCTAGTGGTAAGTCAAGTCACTTTTTTTAACTTTGCCGATGATAAACTCTATGAAAATTTTACTTGACTAGCTTTTAACCCCGCTGCTACAAAGATTTCACATTCTACACTTACTCGTGATATCAGAAAATCGGTTGGTGAATTTAAATTAAAGTTAATTAATTCATTTACTACCTTACAAAACAAAGTTTCAATTTGTTCGTAGGGTTTTGATTCCTCTATTACAAAACAAAGTTTCAATTTATTCGGGTTTTGATTTCTCTACGTAGAGACAATTTTATTTTAATATTCAAAGTTAAATTTAAAATTTTTAACTTATAATATTAAAATAAAACTCAAACTCATTTTTTTTTCTTTGTGGTTTGTACTTTGTAATTTAAATTTTATACGAAATTGTAGTAACTTGTAATTTTATTTTTAAATTGTACTTTGTAATTGTAATATCTTAGAATTTTTCATTTGTACCTTGTAACTTAAATTATTTTTATTTTTTAATAAAGTTGTAAATTGTAAGTTGTAATTTTACTTTTAAAGCAATAAAGGCAATATTTTCTTACTCAATTTCATTTCTTTCATCAATTGTGTTAATTTATTCAATATTAAAAATTAAAAAAAAAAACGAACAAAGCCGGAACAGAACTGGAAACCCCCGATTCGAAACCGGAACCTTAACCGAAACTGTCTATAAGACGGTTAGGTTCAGGTTCCATCCTTTGGGCTAACCGAAACCGGCAGTTCCGAACCGTAACCAGTGATTCAGAAACGTTGAACATGTCTATCCTGAATGGCGGAGTCATGGCACAATAATGTGATGAAGTGGGGTGGGCCGAATAGAAAATCAAAGAAAAACATATAAATTCTTACAATTTTTTTTAAAAAAAAAATACTAAATTGTTTTGGCCTCCTGGCTCCGCCATTGAGTGTTCCGGTTCCAATTTAATTAGAACCATTTTTTATATATAATCTTTTAATTTTAAAAAAATAATTTATTAATTTCAGTTTAAAAAATAAAGAGGAAAGGAAAAATAACTTGGAGTTAATATTAATAATATTCGTATAGATGAATCAAAATCAACATAGTTTGCTTACAATATTTGATTTAAGTTGTGTCTTATATGGTTGCGTATATAAAATATTATAATAAATACTTAACATTTTTTCTAGTATATATTTACTCAAAAGAAAAATTGTCGTTTAACCTCGGTGGTTTTAACCACCGCCCATGGTTTTTGACACATAAGAACCATAACCGTAATTAGCCTACATGGATCTAGTTCTAATTTTGGAATCGATTTCTGATCAATGGGTCTAGTTTCGATTCCATTTGACCATCCCTATTTGGTCCAAAATGCCCATAACAAAATTATACAATGATTGTATATTTTGATTTTAAAGCCTTTATTAATTAGAAAATTTGTTATAAATTATGCAATTGTTTTTAAGAAACATAAAATATTATTTCTTAATTATGTCAAATTTCTAAATGTTGAAGTAAATAATTGAGTATAATACATACATAAAATAAAAAGGTATTAAATGTGAGAATCAGATAGTAGTCCATACTCCAATAATTAAAAAACCGTGAAACCTAGGTCAGAAGTTTGGGGTTCGATTTCCACCTAGCTTCTTTCCCTCCCAGTATTTGTAATTAAGAAAAGGTATTAAGCGTAAAATATTATTGTTTTGATTATTTGATTTCAACATAAAGTTTTAGTTGTTTAGTTTAAAGGAAATTTTTACTCTTTTAAATGAATATGTAAACTTAAATCTGAATGCATATATATATATATATATATATTATTTATTTTTTGACAGAATACCAAGCCCAAAATATAAGGTAATAATAATTTTGTTTTTGATGAATACTTGATGTTATTTATCAAATTAGTTATTTATGTGATCATTTATGTACTAAAAGTCTAAATCTTATTATTTGAGCAAGATTGTTGAAGGTGATTAAAATATTGCATAAAAGAAGAAAAAGATAATGTATATTGCTTTTTCGTTCATGGTAAAATATGTCAAATATTATTACATTAAATATACACATTATCAATAATATATATATATATATATATGTGTGTGTGTGTGTGTTGATTGGTTCAAATGAGACAGAAGTTCTAGGGTAAGACCATATAGACTAATTCTAGACATGGCATAGTTAGTAGATTTTAATGATAAATTCTTTTTCCAAATAACGTAACCATGTTTTATAGGATTGTGGAAGATAATGACAGATTCTCTTTCCAATTGTGTATCCGTTTTTTATTACATTAGTTGTGCATTAAGACTGATTATACTTTATTGCCCTTTATTTGATTAAATTAATTATTTAATTATATTTTTTGTTCATCTGATCACAACCACTCAGTGATTCAATCAATGATTAATATTGGGGGATGATCAAGTGAGATCATGTCTCTAGGTGAGACACAATGGACTAATCTCAACCATCCCCCACTATTAATCAATGGGTATGATTTAAGGGATATAATATATATTCAAATATTAATTAATCAATATAAGGGTAGTAGGGTAAAATAACATAACAAGTTAGTTACAAAAATGGAATCAAATATCTTTCTCTCTCATACATCTCTCAATTTCTCTAATCTCACGTCTCTCTCTCTTTCTCTCTCTCTCTCTCTCTCATTCATCCATTAACGCAAATAAAGAAAACTGTGAAGAACTCGAAAATTATAGTTCAAGAAAATTATAGAGGAAAAACAAGAAAAATCGGTGCAATATTACAGAGAAAATAACGAACGGTGAGTTCGAAAACTAAATATGTATTATCTGAAAACTATCTATGCAACGTAAAAAAACTAATATGTAGTACAATATATCAAAATATGCAAGACGTCATAAACTATGCAACAAAATCAACTAACTATGTATTATCTAGAAACTATCAATGCATTGTGGAATAACTAAATACATTACATTATGTAACATCTCATTTTTATAATTTCCAAAAGAACATCCCATTTTCATAACTAAATATACATTATATTGAACCTATTTATACAAAGGTAGTATAACTACATACGCAAAGACGTTATATTCAATTATGTCTTATTTTCATAAAACAAAGTGCCAACAAAATAACAAAATATGCATTATTTGATGTCTAATTATGCAAAGAAGAACCCTAACTATGCTAAAATAAAAATATTTGGAAAGAAAACAGTTCCTAAATTCCGCCACAAAATCCGACAAAGTGTCAATTCCACTGTAAAATCCGGGACCACTAATTTGAATTACAAAATTACAATATTACCCTTAAAATCAGCGAAAATTAGGAAATAATTAAAAAAAAAACTGAATTAATCACATCCCTTCATTTTTTAAGATCAATGGGTAAGATGAGTCCACACTGTTTCACCTAGGGAGGGTGGTCTCATTTGAACCAAATCCAATATTAGTCCCTACGGTCTTATCTTAGAACATCTGTCTTATTTGAACTATTGGTTGGAGATTACATCCATATCTTTTAAATTAGGAAAGATATTAGGGATCCTAATTGATTATATCCCTATATATTATAAGTAGTAGAGATTATTATTTCTCTCCTATGGCATATTAGAAATATCTCTCCTAAAATTTCTCTCTACGATTTTTTTCTTGAAGCATCACCAAAGTTCTCCAAGTGTTTAAGATATGCATATCAAAGCAAATAATTCTACACCAACAAGAAAGACGGTTCGTAATCTTGTTCGTGGTTCAACCAATCTACAGGGTCCGTTTGTTGTTCATGGTTCAATGAAGAGGAGGCTTGTAGATGGCTTATTCATGGATCAAAAGGAGGCTTGTAGACGGGCTCAATCCTGACTGCATGGATCGGTAGTTCCGCTGCAAATAGGTATACTTAATTCACCTTATACGTGCAAATATGTGTTTTAGATACTATCCTTATTTGCTAACATGAACCAATCTCTCTCTCTCTCTCTCTCTCTCTCTATATATATATATATATATATCACTACAAGAAATTGGAAATTTGCCGACGGAAAAATCCATCGGGAAACAGCTTTACCGACGGATCGGCGACGAATGCCAACGGAAATTTCTGCTTTAAAACCCTTGCTCGGCAATGACTTAGCGACAGATAAAAATTTCCGTCGCCAGAATTATACCGACGGATTCTCGATGGATTGCCGACAAAAGACGATAAGACAATGGCGACAAGACTCCGATGGATTTTGGGTCGGCAATTTATATCTGTCGCTAAGTAAACCCGACAACTAACGATGGATTACCGACGGACTACCGACGTCCTTGTTGCCGACGGATTACCGACGGAATGTTTCCGACGGATTACCGATGGATTTCCGACATATTTGCCAATAGAATGGCGATGGATACTTGTCGACAGAATACCGACGGAATTTTGCAATTTTTGTTCTATCAACAATCCGCTTCGGTTCCGCTTGTGTATATTATTGTTTTTTCAATTTTAATTTTACAATTTCCTATTTGTTGCTTTATAAAAATCAATTTTAACCATAACAAAGTTCACAAAATAAAAATACCACTCAAACATGAAAATGAACACAACACAATCCAACATCCGAAATTTAACATCCAACATGAAGATTCAATAACTAACATCCAAAATTCCAACATAAACTACAAAGTAAAGCAACATTCAAAAATCCATCATAAAAAACATAATACCAAGACGACATCCAAAAATAAAATCATATCCATAATGTACCCTTATCCAACAACCAAAAGTAATAGTCTAATCATCACTAAGACTCGCATCACCATCATGATCGCTTTGTGGGCCATGGGGAGGTAGGTCTTGGGCACGTGAAGTCCGAGTGGTGCTCATGTTCGCCATCATCCACTCCACCTGTTCCTCGAGGGTGCTCGTCCTAGTAGAATATACTCATCCACTTCTTTTGTACCTCGGCTCGACCTCGCCTCTTGCCTCCTCTTTTAAGGCGCTCTCTACGGCTGCCGAGACATCAAGTTCCTTTAGAAGCTATCTCAGAATAACAATCATAATACCTAAAATAGTCAACATAAATAATGAATGAAAATAGTAACAGTCGATAATATGTAAAGTAGAAAAATACATGTGAGTCGCCATAATTACCAATGCCAAAGATGCGTTGTTTTTTGGAAATTCCTCCTAGCTTGTAATATAGTGATCATCAATCCTCTTATTACGCGTGATTGGTCTAAATTGAGTCGCACCAAATATTGATCATTTGCTATAAGAGACTCCAACTTCAACTACCAAAAAGAAAAAAAATATTAGAACATGGATGAGATGGCTAAAAAAATGTGGGTATATAGTACAATATTGTGCAATTCAAGTAACCTATCAAAGAACTTTTCTCAAGCCAGAAATTGATGCACGGTCACATGCATATATCTCATTGACACTACTCGCCACTCTTCAAATTGTTTTAGGCCTTAGGAACAACCCCTCACGTTTTTACCTAAAAACGTTGTTTTTAAAAAAAGCTTAAAACATATAACTAATAGTATATTATATATATATATATATATATTTAAAGGTTTTATAATTATACTTATAAATGACTTTTAATGAATTTCGATTTATTTAAATATTATAAAAATATTAAAATGAAGTTTTTATCGCCAAGTATTATACTTGGATAACTATAATACGAGTATTAAACGTTTATTTGAAAAGTACGGAGTATTTAACGCCGCTTAATGTGTACGGAATTGAAAGTATTTTTCACTTATTCGTGCTTACGGATACTATACGGGTATGATACGCGTATTAACTAACAAGAAAGCGATTATGGGATTAAATGGTTTGAAAATTCAATATTAGTGGGTAAAATTTTACATAGAATGGGCATATATACAATGTGATTTTTAATTACAAATTTTATTATAATTTCCAAGCCGAAAATTTGGTATTGGTTCGGTCCATCGGTTAATTGAATAGTGCACATCCCTAAAGCATATATATATATATATATATATAAATGTGGCTCGTACTAATAGTTTAGGTTATTTTTACAACTAAAGCATTTATGTTTTTAGTTTAACATTTTAATTTTCGAATAATTTAATCAATAAGTTATTAAACAAAATATAAATAAAAATTTAATATACACATAATCACCCCTAATTTTTCCGGCAGTTCTAAAAACCAATGTTAATGTGGGACATATTTTCAGAATACTTTATATGCTAGACATTCATACAATGTCTATAAAGAATTGCGACTATACACGACTACTTACAAAAAATCGAGATGAGTCTACACGTTATAACATTCATACATATTTCTAGTTGTGAATTCATGGTTCTCTCACAAGGCTCCAACAAAAATATGACGTCTTGTAATAAATATACTTATATATTAAGGATTATTCATAATAAGAACAAGAACATAGAAATAAGAATCTTATATATGTATAGAGGATCATTCATCTTAGATCCAATTGAAATTAAGGAATCAAGAATATATAAATAAGATTCTTATTCTCCATTTTATACAAGACTTTAATTAGTTTCATTGTTTAATTTAATAACTCACAAGTTTTTGAAATTTTTTAATATTTTGGACCCGAAATTATAATTAATTTTTTGTTTTGGCCATATATATAATTAATCCAAATAAATTTGAATAATATTGTGTTTCATTATACTCGATTCATTAAAACTTAGAAGTGAACTATACCTTTTAGTTTGGTCTTACTATTAGTTTTTTATTATATTTTATTTTTTTATCAAAATCTGTCCGCTAATCTTTCGCCCATCCGCTTGGTAAATACCAACAAATAGTTCGTCACGATAACGACGGAAAATCCGCTTAAACTTTTAGAAGAAATTTTGTCGCTAATCGGTCGCAAATTCCTTGAGTTTGCCGACAGTAATGTCCGCGGTAAATAACGACGGACATTTCGCTTCGCAAATGGTTAGTCGGTAATCTATCTCGCATTCCGTCGGGAAATTTGGAGGTAAAATTTTCCGAAATTTAGCTTCAGATTAGCGAGAGGCTATTATCTGTCGTTAAATTCCGTCGGCAATCTGTCACTGGTTCGTCGGTATTATTTTAAATGAATTTCCGTCGATAATCCGTCGGTAGTCTCTTGGTAAATGGCGACTGATTTATTCCGTCGGTAATTTCCGTCGGTAGTCTCTTGGTAAATGGCGACTGATTTATTCCGTCGGTAAAAGATTAATTTCTTGTAGTGTATATATATATATATATATATATATATATATATGGAGAGGATCCTGTGAGATCACCCTCTTAGGTTAGTCCATAAGACCGAATCTAGACTATCCAAATAGTAAATCAAAGGCCAAGATTCATTACAATCTATACAAAGGTTTTCGAAAGTAACTATACAATAGAAAGGGTAAAATTGGAATCCAGAAAATTATTAATTGTAACCTCCTCCTACATTATAGGGACGTGATCTGTTATTGATCACGTCCCCATAAATCATGCAATTCGCCATATACAATAAAAAATATACGTTTCCTTCTCAACGCCAACATTGCATCGCCATTATCAAAACCTCTGTAATCACCATTATCACCCAAAATCGGCCTGCAATTCATCCACAAAAAATTAAACGCGACGGATATCTAACAATTTGCAAGGAGTTATCACCCGTTTGATTGGAAAGAGTTATACAATGGCAAAAAGTATTGATTTCAATGCAACTGATGAATGTCCTCCAGGTAATTTCTCCGAGAAAAAAGCTATAATATTCAGATGCTTGTGAATCAACAATTGATGACTGAATGAACTATATGCACTTCTATTATTGTTGATTTGTATGTTTAGTATGTAAATGTTGTCTATGTAGTGTGTCAATATTGTATATATAGTTTTATATTTTTTTATATTACCCACTTATATGAAGGTTGCATCTCAATTAGTAGTTTGTATGTTTAGTACAGATAATTTGACAATTTAGAATATAAGTCTTGTGTATATAGCATTATGTATATGCATACTTACGCCTTATCTGCAGATAGTATATTTGTTACCAAATTTGTTGCGTGTTTATTCAACAATTACAACATGTATATATTAATTTATTCATTGTATATTTATAATACGATAGTTGTATATTTTCATCTGTAATTTGTTCAAGTAAAAATCTACTCATGCTTATTTCATTGTATGGTAGAAAGTGTTTGTCATAATAAACTAATCAGTTTGTATACTTATAAATCAAAACGTGCATACATAGACTATTAAAAATGTATACTTTATACAAATATTTGAGAACATAGGCAATATCGTGAAAAATGAAACTTGTGTATGAATGATGTTATATAACTGTATATATAATAGCTACATTTTGTATTATTGTCTAATAACTTTTGTGATGTCAAAAAAAACGAAGGACAACGACTCAAAATCTCACCGGGATCAACATAATATTGAATACCAGAGGTAGAACAAGAAAAGATTCCGCGAGTGGGAATGCATTTCGCTACGCTGGAAACCGATGTGCAATTTTACCAAACCTATAGAGCAATTAGCGGATTCGAAACGCAAAACTCAAAAGACGATGTGGAACATGTGGTGAGATCGGAACGCATAACAGCCGTACATGTCCAAACCGCGATACCACGACATAGTGCAATGTTTCTATTTTTGCCAAAAAAACAATTCTGTCAGTTTATTATTTAATGAAAACTTTTTTTTTGTAACATTGAGTAATTGTTAATTTATCTTTAATGTTATTTTTTCTCCCTAAACATGTATTGCATGTAAAATTACATTCAACTAAATATGCAAAAAAGAAACACTAAGCATACATAATTGTTTTACTATATATACAATTACACTGTATACGCCAATAAGTACCTTAAGATTTATACAAAATACATTAATCTACTTATCCAACAAATAATACAATTCAACTAATCCAAAATAGACAAATGCAACACATTAAATATACAATTCTACATATCTATTTATACAAGTCCATAAGCAATCGAATAAAATTTAATCAACTAAAATCAATAAATCACCCATGAAACTAAGTATACAAATCCACCTAACAAAATATGCAATTCAACGTAACTAAATAAACATATATATTAATCTACTTATACAACAAATAATATAATTCAACTAATCAAAAATAAATAAATGATACACATTACATATACAATTCGATGTATCTATTTATACATGTCACTGAAACTGTATATAAATTCACTGAACTAAAACATTGAATCACCCATACAATCAAGTAAACAATTCCACCACATAAAATATACAAATCCACGTAACTAATTAAACAAGTATATTAAATTGTTTTATACAACAAAAAATACAATTCAAATAACCCAAAAATAAACAAATGGAACATATTAAATATACAATTCAACATATATATCTATACAAGTTGCTGCATCTATGTATAATGTACATGCAAATAAAAAAAACACTTTCATCTTACAAAAGATCACTCTATCAAGAAAAAAAAGGAGATGACACAATACCATACATGGTAAAAAACAAAACATTCTGCTACACATAAACACAATAAGCAAAACAACTTAGTAAATTGTACCAAACTTTGAATCACCAACATTCCAAAACAAAACAGATTCATTAGCATGTAAAACGACCACTGTTAGTTACCAGATATTAAAAAAAATTAGAGTATTCTACCAATGACAAAACAAACAAACTTCTACACTGGCTTCTTGCCAGTCCAATGTTTCTTGCATTCAGCCAAATTCTTGTCCCTTAACTCGTTCATGTCGTCTAGGAAAATAACAATGGTGTACTTGGAACGGAAGGTACACATGAGATTTGCATTGCCCTTCAGAAACCAGGTGACTGCCCAAACCTGCATTCTTCTGCATGTTTCATAGAAGCAAGAGCATCACCCAAAACTCGGGTTTTTCGCCTAACTTGCGTCTTTGGGATATGAACTATCAATCATTCGCCTCTTTTTGACCGCTCGCTTTCTCCAAAACTATCCTCTCGCACCACTATTGACCCCTATTTCCTATTCTTCACTTGACATTTTACTAGCCACAAACACCTACATAAAAAGAACACAAATCCGGATATCAAGAACTTTAAACCTCATTTGTTTACATTCCACCTAAATGTTGTATATTTAACATGACAAACTTGTATATTTAGTATAAAAATCTGCATACTTAATATTTAACATGACAAACTTGTATACTTAGTATAAAAATCTGCATACAAAAGTATGTTTATATTCTACTTAATGTTGTGTATTTAACATAATATATCAAGATACATAGTAAAAAATCGATACTTGTTATGTGTTTCTTATTTGGGGCACACTAATTTGTTTACATTCCACTTAATGTCATGTTTATTTAATATAATATATACGAATAGCTAGAATACACCACAACCCCTACATAAAAACACTTAATTCATATATCAAAACTTAATACAAAAATATGTTTATATACTACTTAATGTTGTATAATTAACATAATATATCAAGATACTAAATAAAAAGATATGCATACTTGTTATGGGTTTGTTACTTGGGTTATTTGAGTTCAAATTGCAAAATTTTACAAAAATACCATAATCAATAAACGCACAAATTGCGAAGGAATCCTTCAAGAATAAACTTAAATAATAAAAAAGGCGGAAGAATAAAACAACAAACATACCTTCAAATACAAGAACTCAAAGGCCGATTTCCTCTCCTCAAACCTTCTCCACAAAAATCGAACTCCTACACCCACCAAAAATTACTTGCAAAGACAAGAACATGGAGAAATTGGGCCATTAACAGAGAAAAGGAACTCACCTTTACAAACGCAAAAAACGGGCGCAAAATAACCCTCATCTGCTCCCTTCTTCGCAAAACCCAAACTTTCTACCAATAAGAAACTTATGAACGACGAATAATTTCAAGCTTCAAGTTTTTGGTGTGCCCGAGAAAAACGAACGACCAGTTTTTTTTTGCGATAAAACGAATAGAAGTGTAAGTATATTTGGGGGAGAAAAGAAAATAGTAGTAGGGATTTTTCGCTGGTCAAAAAAATCGTCCAAGAGAAGGAAAGCCAAAGGAACCAGTTTTGAAAAGACACAACTGAAAATCTATGCTTTTTCCCCCCTAAAAACCGGGAAACTGATAAAGGAAGGATTCTATTTTCCTATTAATTAGCAATTAGCGTGATCTACAAAAAAACTGTAAAATGGTGAAAATACAATCATACCCTTATAACCCAAAAATAACTAAAGAGATCTACACCATTAAAATTTAAGGGTCTATATGCGGTCTTATGGACTAACCTGAAGGGGCTGGTCTCATTTGAACCATTCCCTATATATATATATATAATTTTTTTTAACACTCCTTAGTTATTGTTTTTTTTTCCCGATGATGAAATTCCTTAGTTATATTAAAGAAGTAACACACACACACACATTCTTGATCAATAGTGAGATTTTGATCCCACTATATTTCTTTTTTACATGTGATCCGACTATATATATGTTGGAGAATGTAAAAACTGCTTAAATCATTGCGGAAGAATCTAATGTTATCATGAGACGTATCTAATCGAGAAGGTGCACTAATTTCTTCTAAAAACTAAGGGGTATGTTCAGAAACGGCCTTATTTCAAGTTTGATTTACAACTATGGCCATCCTTATTAAAAGGATTCAAATATGCACCGAAGTTCCCATTATACCCTTTATAATGAATAAAGAAATATGATTAATTCGCATGCATTTCACGAATCACGAACTCTTTTCGCTTTCTATTTCCTGTTTCATTCGTGGCATTGTTACACCTACTTAGATCCAGTCTCCATACGGAGGTTTTAAAAGATCATGTCAGGTTTCAAATAGATAAACTTAACAGTCATAGAATTTTAAAAGATATTTGATTCTATGTTATCGAGCCCAAACCAAGGTTTACAGTGAAAATGGAAATAGTCCATTACGACCATATCGTGCCCAACATGCTTCCGTAAAATTAATAAATCCCTTAAAATTCATACCTTTTTTTTGACCGAAACAAAGACCGAGTTAAGTAGTTCGCAACGCCACCACTAAAATTATCGCCCCTGATCGCTTGACAAACGGCTCACTGCTCAACCTCACCTCGGGGAAGATGATCTCGCAGTTATCCGACTCCTTCCGAAACCGCCAAAGACAACCTTGGTTCGCTTTCCTACTCCAAGGCGTAAAAGTAATTCTTCAAAGGGATGAATTAATAGTACATTATGAACACATGTTGAACAAACGGCCTTTTATTTTATTAAGAACTTAAAGAAAAATTTATTACATCGCAATCTCCTTTGGGAGAGAAAACCTGTTTAGCCTCTCATAAAGGCTATTACACTCTTGTACATAAAATTAAAAACTTAACTCTAAAACTCGAAAGCACTCAAATTCTAAACACTCAATATTACGGAAGAATTTTTATTCTAGAAGACTTAGGAGAATTTTCGATGTCCTCACCTCCTTCAAACTCTCCTGGTTTAAATAGATGTAAGTCCTGATTTCAATTTCGACTTCAACCCTTGTTGGAATGTAAGATGTCACCAACTACATCAAATTCTTAAATTATTGCTTGCTTCCACTTGCAAATTAGTTGGCCTTTCCCTTTCTTCACATGGATCGCCCCATCTTTGTATCCATCCGGTTCTTTATGCAAACTTCCAAATCGCTGTTGACTCGCCCTTTGTTTGTAATACGCCGACGACATCTTTCATGGACCCACTTTTCGCTTTTTTCTAAGTGGGTTGTTACCGCCTGGAGTCACATGTCTCCACTAGCTTTGTTGGGGAATCTACTTTTTTGGTGGTCCCCAAACTTTGATACTTCGCGACTATTCTTCTCCGTCACGTCTTCTCCGATCGACTTTTTGGGAATCCTTTGCCAAATTCCGGTTCCTTCTGGTTTTGACATTCGGGACAAACCCGGTTCCCAATGGCCTATATGAGCCATGTTACAATATTTCCTGAGTGTCTTTACTCCCCGACTTATTTTCCCATAGAAGATTTCTTTTCTTTTTCAATGCATCTTCTCGCGAACCTTGTAGTTTTTCCCCGTCATAGTATTCAACAGAATGACCCGCTCACCGAATTTACGGTAGAACTTGAACGGAAACTTGACTTTGTCCATCTCTCGTGAGAGACACCCACAATCCCCATGCCCTTCTTGTAGTGATCTCGATCTTCAGAAGGTCATGGTCAATTGTACTTTTTCCGAACTTGCCTCCTTGATATTTCCGAAGGCTCTTTTTCATCCGGTCTTCGGCCTAATGTAATGGAAGGCTTCATGTCCACCTTTTCGACGCGGGCTCTGCTGTCGCCGCACTTATGAAATACACTCCAATGTATCCCCTCGTCTTAGGTTGTCATTGTTGGACCAAAGATTCGTAAATGACTTTTCCGGATCCACTTCGGTAATTTTGTGATCTCCGGAATCCTGGTGAAGTAGTATAGACGAGGCCAAAGCCCCAAACTCGTACCACCTCTTTACTTCTTGAGGGCTGAATTTGGTAACATCCAAACCCTTGATATTTTCCGGTAAACATCAATTTTTGTTTTTTCTCGAGATATCCCATGCCTGGTAATTAGTTTCTCCCAATTTGCCTGGTATTCCCGCCAAGAAGAAGAAATTTTAATCTCGTTAGTATCAACCTTAGAAGTGCCCATCATAGGCCTAAGATTGATCTCTTCGCCCTTTACCCCGGACGTCTTTGGGTTGATGTGATACCTCGGATTTGACTCGAGTATCGCTTTTCCTTGGGCCAACATTTCTACCACCAGACTTAGGACTTGTGCTAGAGGTAATCTCGAATCCTCTGCTGCAGTTGAGGAGCCCCGCGCTCTAAACGCTCCGTTTGCTTATTAGCGGCCCGGAGGAGTGGCCTTGAAATGCCGTTCTTCAATCGAGAGTGAGACCGGACACATGCTCGTATACGATCGGTTCTTTTGTCCCGATCATTCCTTTGTAATTTCCCGCCAAATCAAAGATTGATGACCAGGGTATCAAATTCCCTGAGTAGCATTTCCAGTTGGTCTCCAAGATGTCTTGATCTTTGTGAGGATGGAATCGCCTTCAATTCCTCCATCTCTTGTTAGAAAATCTGCAAGAATATTTTCATGAGATTTTATAATGACAATATCATAATCATAATATTGACATTCACTTGCCATCTAAGTATCCTAGCTTTTTCCTGGTTTTGATTCAATTTTGTTTTTCGAAAAAGCTTTGACACTTGAATTATCAATTTTTAAGATAAACTTTTTTAGCCAAAAAAATAAAGGCCATTTTTTAAAAGCCTTTTCGATCGCAAAGAATTCTTTCTCGTTGATATGCCACCGAGTCGATTCACTGGTGTGAATAAACCACCGCAAAGATTCTGCGTATGGCACTTCCCATTTGGTGTAGCTTTTGTAAGTACCGCCGCCACCAATAATCACTGCATCCGTATAAAGAACCAGTTCATCTTCATCCTCGTGGAATTGCAAGTTTCGGAAGATTTTTGCAAACCTCCTTAAGTTGCTTGATTCCTTCGATGTTCATTCTCCCATTTGAATACTCGCATCTTTTTTTAAGCAATGGGCTAAACACCTTCCCCGTAATGTGCTAGATTGTTTATGAACATTCCGAAAATTGACAACTCCAAGAAAACTCAAGTCGCTTCTTGTCTTTCAATGTATCCGAAATCCTCGATCTTTTCTACAATATGACTTTGTAGGATTATTCCGCATTCGCGATCTCAATTCCTAGGAATTCAATCTGCCTTGTTGCAATCACGCCTTCTTTTTCAAAGCACTAATCCTTCCTCGTGACAAACATCCTCGAGAATATCTCCAAATGTTTGAGATGTTCCTTCATGTTCTTTGATGCGATTAGAATGTCATCGATGTATACGAACATGAAACCAAATAATCTTTGAATAGATTATCCATCTTTCTTTGATATATCTGGGGTGCATTAGCCAATCCCATAGGCATCACATTCCAAATATAGTGTCCTTGTGGTGTAGAGAAAGTTGTGAACTTCTTGCTTTCTTCCTCCATCTTAATCTCGGGTAGAATCCGTGTTTACAATCGAACTTTGAGAATATCTTGCTCCTTTGATACGCTTAACCGTGATGTTCTCTGCTGGGATATAGTATCCGTCGAACTCCAAAATGTTATTAATTCCCTTGTAATTAATAACAAGTCTTCGCTTTCCTCTTTTGATTTCTCCATGGTTTCGACTAACCCCTGGATCACTTGTATGGAGAAACTCCTGAAATTAACTTAAGGTCAAGATGTTCCTTAAGTATCTTCTCGCATATCCTCACGATCCTCCTGGTTCATAAGATTGGTTTGAATCTTACGAACTCATACTCCTTTCCTGGCTTAACCTTCAAGGATGCTTTGAGCTCGTTCTTGTCCCACCATGCCAAAGGATCTTCATTATAATTCCTTTGATCTTCTTCTTGATATCCTCGAGTGTTATTTGTTCCTCAATGGTTACATCACTCGTGGATTCTCCATAAGACTCATCCATAATTCAAAATGGCTTCGAGTGACTCGCTCTTCACCTTGTACTCGAATGAATACAAGTTGTTATCCCATTTTTTTGATCCTTTTGAATCGAACCAAATTGTCTATAGGATAATAAAGCTTCACCAAATCTCCTTCGATCCGCCATTTTCGGATTGCGAAGTTTGGCTTCATCACCACGCTTGCTGCGAAAAATAATAGGCATTTTTCTCGTAAAATGCTTCCCAGCCTCTCGACAATAATCTTATGATCACATAAGGTTGTGAAAATAAGTCTTCTCGCCTCGTTCTCTTGTGTGAATCGCTTGAATGTTTGTAGGAAATTGTTTCCTAGCAAAATATCTCGCACTGTATCATGGAAATAGATTTGTGGCGTCTTTACTTTGTACCACGGGTACCGCCCGCGCCTCCTATCATTATTTCTCGCTTGTTTAATTCCCCGTTGATAAGAATCCTTTTAGAGAAATCTCTTCCTCGCGATAGCTGGCAAATCCTCTCCAATCTCTTTGGGAAAGACATCCTACTTTGCGACATATTCTCGCACTGAATCAATATAGCGCGAAATACTTACCTTGTATTCAACATATATCATTCCAATAGAAATGTATATGGAGAATGGACTAGTGGTCATCTCGATTCTATATCTTTTATTAGCCACCGTGAACTCCATTCCGTCTTGTAATCTTTCCCAAGGTTTATGATCCTCGAGAAATTCAATTCCCGGTGTTAATTGCCCGGATTTTTCCCCCGCAACCCCGTGATAGTAAGCTCAATTTCTCCTATCTTCGTGCTTCCTCGATACCTTCCAACGATTGGTTGTTGGAGATAATATAAAACATCACAAGGAAAAATGTTATCCTTTTGAGTGATGTCGAATATTACTTCAACTTCTCGCCATCTTCTCGACATTTCAGCTCTCCTCCGTTTTTGAAAACATCTCGGGATACGCCGAATCGGATTTCTGGTCTCTTTTTCTTCCCAACGGCCAAGCATACTTGTCATTCTCGTCCCGTTGGAAAGACATCCTTTGGCTCAACTCGAGACTTCGACTTTTGTTGAAGACTCAAGTTGATCTTGAATTATCATATCAATCTCCTTAATAGTTGGAGATTCAATGATTTCTCAACACCACCCTGCAAAGTCCTCAAAGATTCTTGGGCTTCAATAAATTCCTTTCTCAAGAATACTTCGGAATGATGAGTATTCGAGAGAGCATAGGAAATCTTGTATGTGATCGAGTAAGGCTCGTTTCCTTCTTTCATCAAATCGACTTTTTTGAAATCTTGATGAAGCGGTTAGGACTAGGGTGTTCAATTAACCGATTTTTTTTAAGAATAACTGCTAACCAATCAATTCGTTAATTCGCCGAATCGAATTATTTCGGTTCGGTGAATGGTTAAAGGTTTTGAAGAATTTCGGTTATTGGTTAATTCGGTTCGAAAATTCAAAATTAACCGAATTAACCGATTTAACCGAAATATTATGTTAAACATATATTTTATATATATTATAAATATATATAATATATATTTATTTATTTATATCATATATTATATAAAAAAATATATTTTTTATTTTAAATAAATTTCTGTGAATTATATTTATTTATTTATATTATATATTATAGATACAAAATATATTTTTAGTATTTTAAAGAAATTTCGGTTAATTCGGTTAACCGACCGAATTAACCGAAATATAATTCGGTTCGGTTAATTTGGTAAATATAATTTCGGTTCGGTTAATGGTTTTGCCAATTAGCAAATTCGGTTAATTCGGTTTTCAACATTTCGGATAATGGTTAACCGAATTAACAATGAATGTTTAGTTAGACTCTCATCAAGTCTCGATCTCCCAAATTGTATGCACTGGATAGACATTAAATGCTAATTTCCCCGCATACAAATTTCAGAATCGCTCCAAGGCATGAATCCTTGAGATGCGAGATTCGCTTGTCAAAGATAGCAAGATTGAGAGGCGAATCTATTCTTTCTTTGAAAGTTGCTTTAATAATTACTCTTATGGCTCCGATATGAATCCATGAGAGTGTATTTGCAACTTCTCTTTAACTTTGCTTTTGATCTCTTGTATTTCTCTAATAGGGACCAATTGCGTCTCGATCAGGTTACCTGTAAACTCCATCTAATGGCCAATTCTCCTATTTGTTACCCTGAATAATTTGGTGTTTTCATACGAAACCCAATTTTATCCAATGCTTTTTCCATAGCTCCGATCGTAAATCCTCATGACTTGAAGCTTTGGATCTTCCTTCATGATTCTCATAAGAGTCTTATGAGAAATCACGTGTGAGAGAGAGAATCCTGACATATCCTCTCTCATTTTGATCGTCATAAAGAATTTTTCTTCACTCCGATTCTGAGCCGAGTCACTTCCATCGTCGAATATATTTCTTCTTCATAGATGCTTTCATCCGAGGGAATATCCTCAAATTGATACACTGTATAAGATCTTGATAGTAGACATCTTCTTCGATTTCTCGGTGTGGCCTCGAACTGCCTCGACTCCTCTTTTTTTGATTGTCTGGGCAATCCGCTGAGATATGCCCTCTTTGCCCGCATGTCCAGCAATTATACTTTTGAAACTTTCATTTGCTCCGTGTGAGCACGCCTGAAAGTTCTTCTTCCTGGATTTACTGTGTACTTGCTTGATTAGAACCCGATGATGAGGCTCTACTCCCCCTTGGTGCTGGTCTTTGTCCCGCTTTGTAGCTTCGGGCTTTTTTGTTTTGACCAAACCCTTCTAGGTCTCCATGAAGACCTGCTTCTTTTTTTGTTGCTTCCTCGACGGTATGGATGGCTTCTCCTTCTTCTTTTGCCGCCTTGGTTGACCTCCCACAACCAAGTGGGATATCATTATCCACGCAACATGTAGAACCGATTTGTTAATTCCTCTTAATCTCTTGTAATTCCTGTGCAGAGCTCGCTTGATAGCACCATTCGGATAACTCGCCTTTAGGAAAGACATTTTTCCTCAGCCACGCTTTCTACTTCAGCTCCACCCTTGTATTCCCTGATAAGCATTTCTCTCCAGGGACTCGGAATTTTGGCAAAGAATAGCTGTGCAGCTTCTTTTTCTTCAATCTTGGATTTCCACCTGTATTCGGTGAACAACTTGATATATTCGGCCAATATGACAAATATCCAAGAACTCAAGGCTATAGAGGGCTTGTTTGTATTTCTTTCTTTTTCATCCTCTAATCCTCGAAATAACCTCGTGCGATAAATCGGATTTTGAATAGTTTTGCCATACCATCGACAATTCCTTTAAGTGATTCCCCTGATGTAACCGAACTTTTCGTACTAGCATCGGTCATATCCCAGGCAATCTTCACCGATCCTTCAAGACTCATTTCAAGGAGTAAAATGAATGAATCCTTTGTAAGATCGAGGGTTCCTGCTGAAATTCTCATAGCCAAGCCCATTCATCAATGAGAACTTCTTCTGCTTTTAAAATCTGGGATGTCCAGATTTAACATTAACCCATACGGCCGTATTGGGTCGAGGTGCGATCTTCCATAAGGCGTCCGATAAACATTCGCCTTCCTTAGGTTATGTCTGTTCCCGCAAAGAGGTTTCGACCTCCTGTCCCGAAAGTGGATCACTCCCAGTCGTGAAATCTCCAAAGATGTGGCATCCTCTCGTCCCGAGCTCCATGATGTGAACCCGTATTTCTTCGACGTTAGGATTAATCGGTGGCGGTGGTGGAGGAATTGGTCTACCAGGGATCATAGGTAACCAAAGCCGATTCACCACTGCGTTCATCTTTAAATCTACAATACCTAATCCCGCCAAGGATTCTCGCAGGTCATGTAGATCTTTAAGATTCATCTTTTCAATATCCATCTTTTTAATTTTTGATGGATTTTCCTTTGATTAGAGCAATGAGCTTTTCCTCATCCGTCATCTTTCGTATAACTTCTGGTTGGTTTCCTTTTTGGTTTAAATAGTGGTACCGCCCCAAAATCAATACGCTTCCTTCCTCCCGGATGAACTTGCCTCGCCCTCCTCCGTGTTCTTGACTCGTTTCAATATCATGAAGGAGTTCAAGAGTTTCCTTCGATATTTCACCATCGCTCCATCCTGCCGATCCGATGAACTTCAGACTTTAGTAGATGAATTTGGCGGTTGCCATAATTTCGCATCGTCTTCTCGATTTCTAAGATCTTCTGAGATCTTAGATTTATCTGAAGATCTCGCTCCACTCCGATCCACCATCGTGAATCATTGTTCGATGTGTATTTTCATGAACCGTTTCTTGAAGGTTCATCAAGTGAACATATATAAAGTCCGTTAAGCATCCAATCGCTTATAATATTCTCGCCGCATTTTCGCATTGCTTTTGGTTTCCCAGTCGGCTCTCCTGCCGTCCTTTTCTTCATGTTGGTATTCCCAATATGAAACCTGGTCAAGGTGTTCTTAGGCATACATCGTCAAAATTTGACGATATCTCCCCGTAGTGGTACATCTCGGACATTGTCCGGATCCATAATCTCGAGTAATTTCTCCTCACCAATTGTTAATTACATAAATATAATAAATTTAACTAAAAGTTCTTAATAAACCTAGCCTCGATACCATTTTTATGCCCCTAAAACCTTTAAAACCATTAGTTTACCTTTAATTCAATATAAGGGGTATTTTGGGGTTTTATCAAATAAGAAGGCCATTTTTGAAACTTTTGAATAAGTAAGGCCATTTGTGTATATGTGGTTTAAAATTAGGCTATTTCCAATCATTTCCCAAAACTAAGGAATGTATAATACATACATGGTAATTAAGTGTTAGTATATTTTTCTCAATACGTATATTCGCTTTATTCACAGTTTATTAATGCTTATATTTCCTTTCTTAGACGTCTACAGTCTACACATCACATCAATAAATCAATTACAAATAAAAAGATAAGAAAAAACTAATAAAATTAACTTATTCAAATTTCACGTAAAATTCTTACCAATTTTGAAACTTGTTAAGATGTTAACCATAAGATGGAAATTATTTATACCTATTTGGAAAATTGTTAAGATGGATCTGAAATCTGAATTTAATTTGAGTCTGATACAAATAGGGAAAACCATGATAGAGTGCATTCATTGTCCTAACTCCTAAACCAATTAGGAATATCGTACGGCTCCGATTCACACACACATCCATCCTACGCTCAATATCCACCGTCCGTTTTCAAGGTTCCAACCCAACAAAAAATCGGAAAATACCCTCTATAAATAAATCTTGTTTCGGAAAAGAAAAAAATTAAACACATAACTCAATAATTAATTATGGCGTTTCTCCCTCCTAAAACCTTCAGCTCCACGGCGGTTCCACGCTCACGGCCGCCGCGGTTCCGCCGCGGGGACCCGGTGGAGGTGGCCAGCGCCGAGGAGGGCTTTGTCGGGTCCTACTACGAGGCGACGGTGGTGACCGACCTCGTGAGGGGTGAGTACATTGTCCAGTACGCCACTCTGGTTAAGGACGACCTGTCGGGGCCGCTGAGGGAGGTGGCATCCGCCGCCGAGATCCGGCCGAGGCCGCCGGAGGTTACGACGGCGGGTGGTGAGGAGTTCCGGATGTACGACGTGGTGGACGCGTTCGACAACGACGGGTGGTGGGTCGGGGAGATAACGGGTCGGGTCGGGGATAAGTACTTTGTGTACTTCGAGACGACGGGGGATGAGATTGGTTACCCGATTGATCGGCTTAGGGTTCATCAAGATTGGGTGAATGGGAAGTGGGTTTGTGTTTCTAATATTGGGGAAATTGGTACCTGATTGAGTGTTGATTAGGGTATCAAATCTTGGTATGTAGTGTAATTTTCTTGTTGATTCTTTTAGTTTTTTTGGTTTTTTTTTTTGGGGGAATTTATGGGCTGTTTGGGATTTTATCATGTTTCTTGAAGGTTGGTTTGGTTCCCATGTGAATATTGTTATATTTTTGCGTGGTATAATGTTCCACTAAACTTTTAGGACGAATAATGGCCTGATTTTGATGTAATGTTTCTGCTTGATCACGCACACACACACATGTGTGTGTATGCCTGCGATCAAAGGCTTTTTTGCAATTTTCAGTCTTTTTTCTTTTCCATCATTTTATGGCAATTATGCAGGTTTTTTTATCTCTTGCAATTGGTTATTTTTTTGTTTATAACATGGAACAGCTACATGGAAAGAAGAGCTAATGTATATTTCGTCTGTGTTTAATTAGTGTTTAGAGTTTCAGGGAAGTAATCTGGGAAAGTGAATTTATTGAAAGATTGGAACATTAATTGGATGCTTATATTTTGGAGAATAAATTGGGAATGTGATTTTGTTGACAGATCAATTGAAAAGATATGCAGAATTTTTTTTTAATTATATTAGGTGTTTTCATATCAAATAATATAAATTATTTTCTAAAGATTCTTGGATAAAATCATTAGAGAAGATTGTATATCATGGTCTAATAATCATCAAATTAATATAATTTTATTAGATGAAATTTACTAGATTCATCTTGTTAAGGTGATCATGCATGGTGCAGTTTAGTAATTTTTTTTTTCTAATTCCAAATTGAATTTGCCTTTGCGGTTTTACTAATTACATTAATATTAGTTTTAAATTACGGTTTTACTAAGAAGAATCAAAATGTGGTTTAAGGAAAGGGCGACGCTATTTGCCCTCCAAGATTTGATTAATACACCTCACTCTCAATATTTACAAATATGACATAAGTTAAAAAGACTATGATACCCTTAATAAAATAAAACAGTATAAATACACCCCTTTACAACGCTGGAAACAACTTTTTTTCCAAAAAAATATGATTTTTTCCAGCTGATTTTTTCGGGAGAAAAGCTGTTTTTTTCCAAAAACGCTGGAAAAAAAGTTGTTTCTCTTTTTTTCCAAAAAAAAGCTGATTTTTTCCAATTTTTCTTTCTAAAAAGCTGATTTTTCCAGCTTTTTTTTTTCCGAGAAAAATCTGTTTTTTTTTTTTCTCCAAAAAGGTTGTTTCTCTTTTTTCCCCCAAAAGCTGATTTTTTGCCCCAAAAAAAGATGTTTATTTCCAAAAAACGCTGAAACCAGCTTTTTCCCCAAAAAAAGCTGATTTTTTCCAGCTTTTTTTTTTCCGAGAAAAAGATGTTTTTTTCCAAAAAAAAACGTTGGAAACAACTTTTTTTTCTCTTTTTTTTTTCCCCAAAAAAGCTGATTTTTCATCTTTTTTTTGTTTTTTCAAAAAAAAATGTTGTTTCTCTTTTTCCCGAAAAAAGCTGATTTTTTAATTTAGGGTTTTTTAGTTTGGAGGGTAAAATTGGAAATATAAGTGTGGTGTATTTAGTAATTAGATGAGTTTGTAAAATAAGGATGGGGTGTATGTAGAAATGTGGTGTATTAATCAAATATTGAGGTGCAAATAGTGCCACCCTTAAGGAAATCATAGGTAATTGGGGGTATTTTTTTGACAGTTTTAATACATGAAAATATCATGTGATAAAAAACATATATTCACAAAAATACAAAAAAAAAGGAATAATAATTTATGTGAAATAGAATGCACCTCACATTCTATATTCATGAAAATAGATTCAAAATATAATGTATTTTAATGATACTTCGTTTCAAATAAAAAGTAGAATGTATTTTTTGCAGTATTAAGAACAAAATGCAAGTGCAATTTTGGATGAATTTGAATCAATCATTTATTCATTTATTGGATCAGTTTCCAGTCCATTTTAAGTTTTAAAACCGCACGCGGTGCCCAGGGGCGGATCCAGGAATTAGTAGTAGGGTGGGCTAAGAAGTAAAAAATTTCACTAAGAAAACTATCTTTATATAGAGATGGCAATGGGGCGGATGGGCTTGGCCAAAATAACAAGAAGTCAATAACTAAATATAGAAAAGCTAAATAATAGATAACTCTTTAATTTCATACTTGTGATGGAAAATCGTTCCTGCCGGCCTAATAAATAATAACTCGACACGATAAGCTCAAGCTGGAACACAACATAATAATTGATAAGTGCATTTTTGTTCATATTTTTTTAAACCTTTTTAGATAATTTCTCTAACTTTTTAGTTCATTAATCAATAAAATCAAGAAAAATCACATTGGCTTGTTTTGAATGATGAAGGTAAAGACTTGAAGCAAATTCGTATGATTTCGTATGAAAATACGAACAAAACAAAGTCTAAAAGAAGCGAGGCTCAATCTCGTGCGTAACACACCCCTAAGTGTTGGGAAACATGGTCATGCTTCAAAGGGAAGAAAAACAAGAAAAACAAAAAACACGCCCGGCCGTGCTTACAAAGCACGGCCGTGTTTCACACGTAAAACATTAAAACACGCCAAACCGTGTTTAAAAGCACACCGCCGTAAAAATCCTCTTTTTGAAGAAAACACGGCCAGGCCGTGTTTATAAACACTGGCCGTGTTAACACCAAATTTGACGAACACGCCGCCGCTGCTTTTAAAGCACGACCGTGTTTTCTCTCCACCAACAAAAATTTTCTTCTTTTGGCGGAAATAATGGATATTTTTGCTTTTTGACAACCTTTGAGCAGCTTTCACACCTCATCTTGCCGCACTAAAACTCAATTATCTCCTCAATTGTCATGTGGACACAATGATTCAACCAACTCAACCAATGGAAGTGAAGTATTATCATGTGTATACAATGATTCAACCAACTCAACCATGAATGTGCACACAATGATTCAACTAACAAGCATGGAAATGGGGCATTTGTTAATATGGTATTTCACAAGATGGTGCTTATAAAAGCCAAGAGTTTGAGTTGGAAAATCATTCATGTAATATTCATTCATAGAGAGATTCATTGTGTATTCATCATAAATACTTAGAAAATATTCATTGTGTCCAACATTTTGAGTGGAATTGGGATCAAGAGGTCTTGGAGGAGTAAGTTTGTAGCAACATTGGAGAAGAAGGCTTGGATCAACATCATCTATCAAGGAAGAAGTCATTGAGATTTTGAGAAAGATAAGTACACCATGTCTACAACACTTAAATCTTTTTGTGTAATTTGTTCTTTTGTCAAAATCATGAGTAGCTAAACTACTAGTGTCTGAATGTAATGAACTCTAGAATGGATTTGTGATTAAGGTTTGTATGTTTTTAATAAAATTCTCATATCTTGTGTGATTCACTTATATCATGTTTAATTCATTCAAGTTACTATTTCCGGTATATTAATTTGATATCTATTTCTCATCGGATAATCGAGAGATTTATGGTGGGAAAGAACCTATATAAGTGAAAAGAGTTGCATGCAATCCTAGATATAAGACGACATAAATCTTCCGATTAGGGTCAAACATAATATGGGAATTCACAAATCGTTATAATGTCAGTCTTGGGGTTTTAACTAGAAAGAGATTTCAGTTAATCAACTTGAGATTAGAAGTTATTCGCGCCGATAGAGGGTTTAACTTAAATCGAATTTCTACGGTCCATGAAACATGAGATTTTACTAAAAGATGTTGGTTTTTGCTTAGGGATTATGGTTGTATTTTTATCTTGTTAAATCACAAAAACATTCTAGAGGGATTTACATTCAAACACATTTCTAGCTCTTGATTTCTTAATTCTACAATCTATTTTTATTTGATCTTTTGTAAGTTGCAATTATTTTAAAATTCTCTATTTTTCATTTTCATTAAACAAACAAAACTCTGAAAATTACTAGATTAGATAACAAAAAGACGGTAATTATTAGTACTTACAATCTTCGTGGGAATGACACTCGGTACTCAATAATCTATACTACAAAACGATAGGTGCACTTGCCTAAGGTTTTCTAGAGTAGCTTTTGAGCCATCAAGTTTTTTGGCGCCGTTGCCGGGGAGTGTAATACTAAGAACACCTTATTTTTGTTAATTTAATCATTTTTTTTTATATTTTCATCAATTGTCTTTCTAGGTATCTATCTTTGTAAGTCTTGGATTATACTTATCCTCCTTGTTTACCACAGTGCATGCCTACTCGTCGCCGAATTTGGAAGCGAGACCGCCGGTAGCAACACAGAGGAAAGTATTAGTACAAACCACGAGGAGGATACTAACGAAAGCAAGGATCCCGATATGGCGGATGAACAACAAAGAACCATGTACGACTACGCCAAGCCATCTATGGACGGTACGTCGTCTAGTATCGTAAGGCCCGCTGTTGCAGCCAATAATTTCGAAATCAAACCGAATGTCATTCAAATGGTGCAACAATTTGTTCAATTTGACGGCCTACCGGACGAAGATCCAAATAATCATATCGCGAATTTCCTCGAAATTTGCGATACTTTCAAAATAAATGGAGTCTCCGACGATGCCATCCGTTTACGCTTGTTCCCATTTACTCTTCGGGGACGGGCTAAACAATGGCTAAACATTTTACCGAAGGGAACAATCACAACATGGAGCATTATGGCGGAAAAATTCCTTCTAAAGTATTTTCCACCCGCTAAAACCGCATGATTGAGGAATGAGATCTCTTCATTCACTCAAGAGGAAGATGAAACCTTGTACGACACTTGGGAGAGATTCAAAGTATTGCTGCGAAAATGCCCACACCATGGTCTTCCCATTTGGATGCAAGTCCAAACATTTTACAACGGGTTGCTCTCATCGACAAGAGAGATGATTGATGCGGCGGAGGGGGGACATTGAACAATAAAACACCCGGCCGCCAAGATCTCATAGAAGGAATGGCCATGAATGGCTATCAATGGCAATCCGTGCGAGGAAAAAACCAACAGTCGTGGGAGTATATAATGCGGACGCCGTAGTTACACTAGACGCACAGTCGAAGCTCGACTCGAGAAAATCGACGGGTTGGCGTAGCTCCAAAACCACCACCACAATGCAAGCCTTCTCATGCGAGACTTGTGGAGGATCGCACAACCACCAAGATTGCCCTCACGCGATACCGCCGCATAAACAAGTGGATTATCTAGGTAATCAATATCGACCCTTTCAAAATAATCCTTTCAAGAACACTTATAATCCAGGTTGGCGTCAACACCCGAACTTTAGTTGGGGAAATCAAGGTCAACGTAAGCTAATCCAAACGCACTCCCCAATTCGTCTGCACCTCCCGGTTTCAATCGCGAAAACCAAGTTTGAAGGACTTACTTCCAAATTGTCCAAACAACGGAAACCCGTTTCACGGCCACCGAAACATCCTTAAGGAACCAAGAAGCATCTATTCGCAACTTGGAAAATCAAATTGGTCAAATTGTCAAAATGATCTCCGAAAGGCCACAGGGAGCTTACCTAGCAACACCGAGCCAAATCCAAGAGAACAGGTAAAAGCAATTACTCTAAGGAGTGGAACAAAGCTAGACGAAGACGGATGCCGAGGACGAACCCACGCCCATACAACAAAAAGACGAACAGTATCCAAGGAAACAAAGAAAATGGTACCTAATTCCAACCACCTATTCCGTATCCAAGTCGATTGCGTAAGGACAAACATGACGACCAATTTGGTAAGTTCTTGGATTTATTTAAACAATTGCACATCAATATTCCTTTTGTTGAAGCCCTTTCACGGATGCCAAAATATGCCAAGTTCCTAAAAGATCTTCTTTCAAATAAGAAGAAGCTTGAAGAAATATCCGTGGTGCAATTAAATGAGGAATGCTCGGCAATTTTGCAAAACAAAGTTACCTCGTAAAATCAAAGATCCAGGAGTTTCACTATTCCTTGTCATGTCGGTAATTTGACCGCTTGATCGGGCATTGCCGATCTAGGGGCTAGCATTAATTTGATGCCTTATGATTTATTCAAACAAATGGGTCAGGGAGCCAAAACCAACTAGGATGAGCCCGCAATTAGGCGACGAGGATCTATTAAGTATCCTGAGGCATTGTTGAAGATGTTTTGGTCAAAGTCGATAAGTTTATATTTCCTGTCGATTTTGTAATTCTTGATATGCATACAAATGTCCCCTGATCCTAGGGCGTCCATTTTTAGCTACTGCTAAGGCAATCATTGACATGCATGATGGCAAACTAATTTTAAGAGTCGAAGATGAACAAGTCATTTTTAAAATCGCTACATCAATGAAAAATACGATAGATAAAGATGACTCCTGTTTTGCTATTGATCTTATCGATATGGAGATAACCAATTCTTTACCAAGCATGATTTCTAACGAATTCTTGGAGACTTGTATTGTTCAAAGTGTTAGATAAATGTTTTTATCATGATTTTGATGATTTTGTTCTAATGAGTTTTTTTACCAAAACAATGTCCCTAAATGTTGTCCCAATACTTCCGATCGTCTAAATTGTTTTTACTAATTTTTGGTGTATTTCTTGAAGTTAATATTCGATTTAAAATTGACAACACTTTTGTTTCAGTTCGACCTGGTCGCCCTATAGGGCAACCCGCACTGAGTTGAGTTTTGAAACAGAAAATGGGACGTAAGAAAAAAAAGGGCGAGACGGCCGGCCGACCAGTGGGCGATCGGTGTGGTCGACCGGTCGACCGATGGGCGACCTGTACACCAAGTTGGATTTTTGTTCCAGACTTCTCTGTTTCGTAAAACGCTGCGGCAACCGGTCACACTGAGAGCACGGCCGCACCCCCTTCGACCGGTCCCCCGTAAAAATTCGCAATTCAATTTCAATCTTATCTCTGCGCGACCGGTCGAACCCCATGTTTGACAAAGAAACTATCCGCTATGCGTTTTCATGCCTTTTCCCTATTTTGTGGGATTGATTTCTAACGATTATATTGATGATTTTAAATGGTTTCTTTTGCAAAGAAATCACTCCCCAAGGAGGAGCCAATGTCCGAAATCAAAGCCAAGACCTCTCCTATAAATAGAGGCTTCATTCAAGCAACAAGACACAACACTCTATACAAGCAAAGAGCAAACAAAGCAAACACTTTCATATATATCTTGTTGTATTAGCCTTAGCACTTTCACTTGCACAATTTTGAGGTCTAGGCTTTCAATTCTTGATTACACTTGTACTCATATTGTATCAATCATTATTGAGTTGTAATCTTGATTTTGGTCATCATTCAACACAAGACATCCTTGTGAGTATTCTTGTGGTAAGAATACACTGGGTGATCTAGGTGATAGGTGTTTGAAGGTTGTGGTAACCTTCAAAGGTGTTGTAAGAGGGTTGTGGTAACCTTCAAAGGTGTTGTAAGAGGGTTGTGGTAATCCTCAAGGTGTTGTAAGAGGGTTGTGGTAATCCTCAAGGTGTTGTAAGAGGGTTGTGGTAATCCTCAAGGTGGTGTAAGAGGATTGTGGTAATCCTCAAAGTGGTGAAGGAGGGTTGTGGTAATCCTCAAGGTGTTGTATTAATTTTTGGTAAATTAATAAAATCTTTTCTTTCTTTTTGAAATCCATCCCTGAGATACTTTGGGGTGGTAGAGGATTAGGCCCTGGTGGGTTGAACCTCTTTAAATCGACGAGTGTTGTTTTATTTCCGCATTTACATTCTCGCCTTTTGGTTGATTATTCAAAAAGAGGGCAAAATCTGAAAAACCGAGATAATCTATTCACCCCCTCTAGATTATCGTAGCCACTTGACTAACAAGTGGTATCGTGAGCCAAACTCTTTGGCTAGCTCGTTCCGAGTAAAGAGGAAAGATCCATGGCTACGAATGACACTTATCTCACCACCTGCGCCTCCACCAACAAGCCACCATTGTTCGACGCCAACAACTACGCATTTTGGAAAGACCGTATGGAGTGCTTTCTACAAGGGTGCGGATTTGACATATGGAATGTGGTTATTGAAGGAGTTGATCAACCAACAAAAAAATGGAGGATGGCACCTCGACTCCTAAACCTTTCAAGGAGTTCGATGAAAATGATAAGAAGGCTTTCTCTCTAAACGGTAAGGCCTTAAATATTTTGCATTGCTCACTTACCGCCACCGAGTACAATCGCATACGAGGCATAAGGTCGGCACATGAGGTTTGGGAAAAATTGAGACTATATATGAAGGGACAAAGAAGGTCAAGCAAGCTTAGAAAGACCATGCTTGTTAAAGACTTTGAAAATTTTAACATGTATGATGGTGAAAGATATCCAAGATGGTGGAAAGGCTTGACAACATTGTCAATCCTCTTGTGGCCCTCGGTAAAGTCATCTCCGAAGAAGACAAAGTGACTAAGGTATTGAATGCTCTTCCCGGCTCATGGTCCGAAAAGGTGACGGCAATCACGGAAGACAAAATCTTGAGACACTCAAATTTGACGAGCTCATCGAACCTCCTCATCTATGAAGTCTATCTCAAGGAGAGGAAAAATACCAATCCAACCATCAATCAATCGGGTATGCAAAATATTCCTAAAGGTCTTGCTTCCTCTTCTAATAATGCATACTATGATAATGATGATGATGATGAGGAGACGGCCGCACTTGTTCGAAAAATTTGCAAAATTTGTGAATAAAAATAAAGCAAGAAAACCAAGAGATAATGCTTGCTTTAAATGCGAAAACCCGCACTTCATTGCCGATTGCCCAAAGCTCGATGAAGAGGAGCAAAAGAAAAGGAAGCCTTTTACAAAAAAGAAGGCTCTAAATGCGGAAGTCAAAACATGGGATGAACTACTCAAACAACCGATGAGGAAGGAGAAACCGAGCACGGTCTCATGGCTATAGACGATGAAAACAATGAGGTACACTCAAATTCTTCTACTTCCTCCATAGTTGATGACTTGCAATGTGATTTTGATGAATTGCAAATTGAGTTTCAAAATTTAATCGTTAAATACAAAAATTTGAAAAAGGAGCATAAGGAGATTAAGGTTGAAAAGGAAAAATTATTTACCTCTTATGAATCTTTAGACAAAGCTCATGCTCTTACTCTTACTAGAATTCATTCTCTTGAAACCGAAAAGGAATCGCTCACAAAAGATATTGAATGTTTGAAAAATGACGTGCATCGTTTCAACATAAGTACGGATAAAGTCACAAAAATTTTAGATGCACAAAGAGGTGAGCATTCCAAATCGGGACTTGGTTATAAGCCATTTCAAAGTGTTTTTAAGAAAAATAACCAAGGTCCGACTTTTGTACGTGCCAATAATTATAATACTCCTACTTGTTTTTATTGTGGCAAAGTTGGACATTATGCTAATAATTGCAAATTGAGAAATAGCTCAAGACATGTTTGGAGACCCAAAGGTCTCAAGACTAACCCCCCATGGACCCCAAAATTATAGGGTACCTAAAAGAAATGATTTTGTAGGTAATAGGGGCTATAACAACCATGGAGGATTCGAAATGGCTCGTGGACAGCGGATGTTCACGCCATATGACCGGGAGGAGAGAGCTTTTTACCAACATCAAGCTCCAAGAAGAGGTATGGTCATGTTCGGCAATGGCAAAGGAAAAATCCTTGGAAATGGAGAAATTGGTAACTCTTCTTTTCTCTCTTTGTAATGTTCTTTTAGTAGAAGGGCTTAAGTTTAATTTGATAAGTGTTAGCCAACTTTGTGATTCAAATTATGATGTTTCTTTTAATAAAGAAAAATGCCTTATTCTTAAAAATGGTAATATTATTTGTGAAGCAAATAGAAAAGACAATCTTTACAAAATTTGTACTAGTGATTTGGTTAGTCAAAATGTTTCTTGTCTTGTCGCCAATAATGATTTAACTAGTTTATGGCATAGGCGACTCGGACATGTTGGATACAAGAATTTGAAAAATATTTACAAAAACCAACATGTAAAAGGACTACCCAAATTGAATTTTGAAAATCTTGGCTTATGTGACACTTGTCAAAAGAACAAATTAGTTAAGAGTAGTTTTAAGCCCAAAAATGAAATTTCCACTACCAAACCCCTACAATTGCTTCATCTTGATTTGTATGGGGATATTGGAACGGCTAGTCTAAATGGAAAACATTACACCTTTGTTATAGTCGATGATTATTCGAGATATACTTGGGCTCTTTTTCTTACCAATAAAAACGATGCCGTTAATGAGTTTGTTAAGTTGTGTAGACTTATTGAGAATGAAAAAGAAGATACTATCAAGTCTATTCAAGCGATCGAGGTGGAGAATTTGACGGTGAATTTAGAGTATTTTGTGAAACCAAAGGATATGCTCATAATTTCTCGGCTCCAAGGACACCTCAACAAAATGGAGTAGCCGAACGGAAAATCGAACATTACAAGAAATGAGTCGATCCATGCTCAATGAATTTTCACTTCCAAAGTATTTTTGGGCCGAAGCCGTAAGTACCGCTTGCTATGTCATTAACCGAGTTTATATTCGTCCTAAAATGAATAAAACTCCATATGAGCTTTGGAAAGGAAGAACTCCAAATATTAGTTATTTCAAAATATTTGGATGTAAGTGCTTTATTTTGAATACTAAGGATCAATTGGACAAACTAGATCCTAAGGCCGATGAAGGAATATTTATGGGGTATTCAACCAAGAGCAAAAAGCATATCGAGTTTACAACAAGTCTAGCATGGTTGTTGAAGAATCTATTCATGTCAAATTTAATGAAGCCTCGGGTGTTGAAAGAATACCCAATGACGATAGTGATGAAGAGGATATTGTTGAACCTATTGTTCAAAGTGATGCTCATAATGATAAACCTTCTATTTCATATGATCAACCTTCAAGTTCAAATGTTCCTCAAGAAGATAGGGTGATATCAATCTTCCCGTAGCATTGAAATTTAAGGAGATCACCCAAAAGATCTTATTATTGGTGATCCCTTGATAAAGTAATGACTCAAGAAATTTTGCCGAGAAAGCTCTTATATCTCAAAAAGAGCCTAAAAATGCTAAGGAAGCTATTGAGGATGAAGATTGGTTTTTGGAAATGCAAGAGGAGTTGAATCAATTTGAAAGAAATGATGTATGGGAATTAGTACCTTGTCCTCCATCTCAAACAATTATTGGTACTAAATGGGTATTCCGAAACAAACTCGATGATCAAGGCAACATTGTTCGAAATAAGGCAAGGTTAGTAGCTCAAGGGTATTGTCAAGAAGAAGGTATTGACTATGATGAAACTTTTGCTCCGTAGCACGTTTAGAAGCTATTCGTATTTTACTTGCCTATTCTTGTTTCAAAATTTTCAAACTTTACCAAATGGATGTTAAATCCGCTTTCTAAATGGTATTATTCAAGAAGAAGTTTATGTAAAACAACCTCCGGGTTTGAAAATTTTTCTAGGCCTAATGATGTTTATAAACTTAAAAAGGCTTTGTATGGTTTAAAACAAGCACCCCGTGCATGGTATGATAGACTTAGCTCTTTTCTTTTGCAAAATGGTTTTACAAGAGGCAAAGTTGATACTACACTCTTTGTTTTTGAAAAAGGGCAAGATTGTTTACTTGTGCAAATTTATGTTGATGATATTATCTTTGGTGCTACTAATGAATCTTTGTGCAAGAAATTCTCCAAGTTAATGCAAGGTGAATTCGAGATGAGTATGATGGGGAGCTAAACTTCTTCCTTGACTTCAAATTAAGCAATGCCAAGAAGGTATTTATATTTCGCAATCAAAGTATACAAAAGAACTTTTGAAGAAGTTCGGTATTGAAGAAGGAAGAACCGTCTCGACTCCTATGACAACCAATGTCAAAATTGACAAAGATGAAAAAGGCAAGACGGTTGATGAATCCAAGTATCGAGGTATGATTGGTAGTTTACTTTATTTAACCGCTAGTAGACCGGACATTCTTCATGCCGTGTGCCTATGTGCTCGTTTTCAAAGCAATCCAAAAGAATCTCATATGAGTGCCGTTAAACGGATTTTTCGATATTTGAAAGGCACTATTCAATATGGTTTATTTTATCCAAAGAATGAAATCTTTTCTCTTAAAGGTTATAGTGATTCGGACTATGCGGGTAATATTGATGATCGGAAAAGTACTTCCGGATCATGTCAATTTTTAGGCGATTGCCTAGTTTCTTGGTTTTCAAAGAAGCAAAACTGTGTTTCTCTTTCAACGGCCGAAGCCGAATATATTTCCGCCGCATTTTGTTGTACTCAACTTCTTTGGATGAAACAAACCTTAGCGGATTACAAATGCTCTTTTGAAAACGTACTATCTTTTGTGATAATGTATCCGCTATAAATATTGCTCAAAACCCGGTTCATCATAACCGTATTAAACATATTGAGATTCGACATCATTTTCTAAGGGATTGTGTTTCAAAACGAAAAATTGAGATATCGTTTGTGCCATCTCAAGATCAATTAGCGGACATTTTTACAAAACCGCTAACTTCCGAGACTTTTGCGTCAATACGAGCTCGGTTAGGCATAATGCATATTGAATGAGGTCTACGTTTGCATTTTGCATGTTTTTAAAACTTAGGGGCGAAAAATCGGTTTTTTTGGTTGAAAATTCGGATTTTGAAAAATTTGTCAAAACAAAATTTGTGAAGAGGTTGAGGGCAACCGTCGCCCTCAACGCCGACGGGTCAACCACGTCGCTAAGCCATTTTTTGGTTTAAAATCGCTCTGTCTTGACAAAGATTAGTCATTTTCACTCATTTTGGCCATTTTTTTGTCCCCTTTGCCAAATGCACACTATTGTCACTCAAAATTGATTTTCATGCATCCCATTTATATCTTGGACCTTATATAGCATGTTTATCATCATCATTGCTCATCTTTTCCGATCAAATGGTAAGAATTTTCCTTACTTTGCTCAATTGGGTTGAACCTCGAGTTTATGGCCTTTCTTGTATATTACTTGATGAAATTATTTTATGATCATGATGAGCTTAGTTGATTATGCTGTATTGTATGATGATTGGTATGATTTGGTGATGAAAATTTTTGGCTTGGATCATTTACAAGGGCTATATACAACTCTTTTTATTTTTCACGCCTGATGTGTTAGATGAAATGTTTCAATGAAAATTCCAACTTCTACATGATTCTCTCGCCCAAAAGTCTTCTATACTCTTTGAAATCATGTTTTGGGAAATAAAACGAGCGTATGAACTCTTCATGATACATTTCTCCCATTTTCCTTGGTTTTTAAGCCTAAAATTGCTCAATGGTTGATAAATCGTCTCTTTGGCGCACTTTGATATATTTGTATGATGTTTTTATTGTCCTCACATTCTTTTTGATGATTCCAAAGGGGGAGAAACAGGAAAATGGCTCGTTAGCTCAAAAAAGCTAATAAAAGCTCGAAATAGAAGCTATAAGCTATGGCTTGTTTAGGCCATAAGTTGTGAAGAAAACTTAGTCCAATGGTTGTTTTATGGACTTGTTTGCATGGACATTTAGTATTTGTGACAGGGGGAGCTTCTAAGCTCATGAAGTTATTGTTTATTTTGTAAAAGCTTGTGCTTCTAGCTTATGCAATATTTCTTCTTAATGTGCTTATTGATAGGGGGAGCTTTTGTAAAATGTTTTTAAACGGATAGTTTACTCTTAAACCGAAAATTATTTTGTTTTTCAAAATCGCCCTCTTGAAAATTGTTTTGGTTTGTAATCATCAAAAAGGGGGAGTTTGTTAGATAAATGTTTTTATCATGATTTTGATGATTTTGTTCTAATGAGTTTTTATACCAAAACAATGTCCCTAAATGTTGTCCCAATACTTCCGATCGTTCTAAATTGTTTTTACTAATTTTTGGAGTATTTCTTGAAGTTAATATTCGATTTAAAATTGGACAACACTTTTGTTTCAGTTCGACCGGTCGCCCCTATAGGGCAACCCGCACTGAGTTGAGTTTTGAAACAGAAAATGGGACGTAAGAAAAAAAAGGGCGATGCGGCCGGTCGACCAGGTGGGCGACCGGTGTGGTCGACCGGTCGACCGTGGGCGACACATGCACCGCAAGTTGGATTTTTGTTCCGGAACTTCTCTGCTTTAAAAACGCTCAAGGCAACCGGTCACACTGAGCGGCGACCGTCGCACTTCCCCTTCGACCGGTCCCCTGTGTAAAAATTCGCAGAATTCAATTTCAATCTTATCTCTCGCGCGACCGGTCGAACCCCATGTTTGACAGCAAACTATCCGTTGCGTTTTCAGACAGCTTTTCCCTATTTTGTGGGATTGATTTCTAACAGCTATATTGATGATTTTAAATGGTTTCTTTTGCAGCAAATCACTCCCCAAGGAGGAGCCAATGTCTGGAAATCAAAGCCAAGACCTCTCCTATAAATAGAGGCTTCATTCAAGCAACAAGACACAACACTCTATACAAGCAAAGAACAAACAAAGCAAACACTTTCATATATCTTGTTGTATTAGCCTTAGCACTTTCACTTGCACAATTTTGAGGTCTAGGCTTTCAATTCTTGATTACACTTGTACTCATATTGTATCAATCATTATTGAGTTGTAATCTTGATTTTGGTCATCATTCAACACAAAACATCCTTGTGAGTATTCTTGTGGTAAGAATACACTTGGGTGATCTAGGTGATAGGTGTTTGAAGGTTGTGGTAACCTTCAAAGGTGTTGTAAGAGGGTTGTGGTAACCTTCAAAGGTGTTGTAAGAGGGTTGTGGTAATCCTCAAGGTGTTGTAAGAGGGTTGTGGTAATCCTCAAGGTGTTGTAAGAGGGTTGTGGTAATCCTCAAGGTGGTGTAAGAGGATTGTGGTAATCCTCAAAGTGGTGAAGGAGAGTTGTGGTAATCCTCAAGGTGTTGTATTAATTTTTGGTAAATTAATAAAATCTTTTCTTTCTTTTTTTGAAATCCATCCCTGAGATACTTGGGGTGGTAGAGGATTAGGCCCTAGGTGGGTTGAACCTCTTTAAATCGACGAGTGTTGTTTTATTTCCGCATTTACATTCTCGTCTTTGGTTGATTATTCAAAAAGAGGGCAAAATCTGAAAACCGAGATAATCTATTCACCCCCTCTAGATTATCGTAGCCACTTGGACTAACACAAAGTGCGGTATATCGGATGAAAACCCTTTCTTAGGGAATCTGCACTCGCATTGGAGGAAAACGCACTAACAGAATCTGACGAAAGAGTTCAAAAAATTGAAAACTCACAAAGTGGGGCATATCAATCCATCCATTGAGGATCCACCACTTGTTGAGCCGAAAGAGTTACCCGAACACTTGGAATATGCATTTCTAGCCGAGAACGCCAAACTTCCCCTGTAATTATTTCCTCCGATTTATCGTCTCATCAAAATGATAGATTGTTGGCAATATTACGGGAACATAAAAAGGCCATCGCTTGGAAAATCTCCGATATTCAAGGGATCAATCCTTCCTTTGCACTCACAAAATTCGATGGAGGAAAATTTCAAAGCCGGTTGTTCTACCACGTCGTTTTTAAATCCAAACATGAAAGAGGTAGTCAAGGCGGAGTAATTAAATTACTTGATCTTTGGGCTCATCTATCCATTTAAACGAATTGGTAAGTCCAATTCAAGTGGTTCCAAAAAGGGTGGGATGACGGTGGTACCAAATGAAAAGAATGAACTTATTCCAATGCGGACGGTAAAGGTTGGCGAGTTTGCATCGATTACCAACGACTTCAATGATGCTACTCGCAAAGACCATTTTCTTTTACCTTTTATTGATCAAATGCTTGAAAGATTATCCGGTCACTTGTATTATTGCTTCCTTGATGGCATGTCGGGTTATTTTCAGATCGATAGCACCGGAGGACCAAGAAAAGACCACTTTCACTTGCCCCTACGGTATCTTTTTTGCCTATCGTCGCATGCCTTTCGGATTGTGCAATGCACCGCAACTTTTCAAAGGTGCATGCTTGCTATCTTCGACGAACTTGTAGAAGATATCATGGAAGTCTTCATGGATGACTTCTCGGTTTTTGGGGACTCATTTGATCTTTGTCTTGCAAATCTTAAAAAGTCCTCATTCGTTGTGAAGAAACTAACATGGTTCTTAATCGGAAAAATGTCATTTCATGGTACAAGAAGGTATTGTTTTGGGACATAAAATTTCTTGCGGGGGCATTGAAGTTGACAAGGCGAAGGTTGAGACAATTTCAAATTGCCTCCACCCACCTCGTGAAGGCAATCCGCTTTTTGGGGCATGCCGGGTTCTATAAGCGATTCATCAAAGATTTTTCAAAATTGCCCGACCACTCACTCCGCCTCTTGGAGAAAGATGCGGTCTTTCATATCAATGATGAATGCCTTCAAGCATTCAATACTTTGAAAGAAAAACTCACCACTTCTCCCATCATGGTAGCTCCGGATTGGTCTCAACCATTCGAACTCATGTGTGATGCGGATTATCACGGTAGGTGCGGATTGGGCAACGAAAAAGATAACCATTTCCGACCGGTTTACTACGCGAGTAAAACTATAAATCCCGCTCGGTCAACTATACAACTACGGAAAAGGAGTTACTTTGCGTAGTTTTCGCCTTTGACAAATTTCGCTCATATTTGATCCTATCAAAAGTCATTGTCTATACGGATCACTCGCTTTACGTTATTTGCTTGATAAAAATGATGCAAAACCACGACTAATTCGATGGGTACTCTTACTCCAAGAATTCGATGTGGAAATCAAAGATAAACGGGTGCCGAAAATCTTGCCGCGATCACCCGATCAAGGCTTGAGCACTCCGACACCGATAAGCAACACAAAGGACATATCAAAGATTCTTTCCCTGGGATGAGCAACTCTTTTCCTTGAACTCAATTTCAATTGATAATCCTTGGTTTCGCATTTTGCTAATTATCTTGCGGAAAAGTTCTACCAGAAAGGGTGACCCATCAACAAAAGAAGAAATTCTTTTCGGACCTCAAACACTATATTTGGGGCGATCCTCACCTCTTCGAGAATTTGTGCGGATCAAATCATACGAAGACGCGTGTCGCACTTCCCCAAACGATCTCCACTTTGAATCATTGTCACAAAGGACCCACCGGGCACTATCAGCGAATACCACGACCACGAAAGGTCCTTGAGTCGGGCTTTTATTGGCCTACACTTTTCCAAGACGCAAAAATGGTATGTTGAAACTTGTGATAATTGTCAACGAGCGGGAAATATTTCTCGAAAAAATGAAATGCCCCAAAACGGTAATCTTGTATGCGAAATTTTTGATGTTTGGGGTATTGATTTTATGGGACCATTTCCTGCGTCTTTTGGCAATAAATACATTTTGGTAGCCATTGACTACGTGTCTAAATGGGTAGAAGCTCAAGCCTTGCCTAAAAATGATGCTCAGTGGTGGTACATTTTCTCAAAAAACTTTTACCCGATTTGGTACTCCACGAGCCATCATTAGTGATAGAGGCACTCACTTTTGTAATAGTCAATTTGACAAAGTGTTAAAACGTTATGGTGTCACACACCGAGTCGCCACCGCTTATCATCCTAAAACTAGTGGTCAAGTCGAAGTGTCCAACCGCGAATTAAAAGAATTTTGGAAAAACGGTTGGACACTCTCGAAAGGATTGGTCCCTCAAACTCGACGATGCCCTTTGGGCTTATAGAACGGCTTTCAAAACGCCAATAGATAGGGACTACTCCATACCGACTCATTTATGGTAAGGCGTGTCATTTACCGGTTGAGCTTGAACACAAGGCCTTTTGGGCTATTAAAATGCTTAATTATGATTTGTCAAGTGCGAGGAGATAACCGTTTATTGCGATTAACGAACTCGAAGAATGGCGAAATTCGGCATACGAGAACTCGAGAATTTACAAAGAATCGAACAAATCAATGGCATGACAAACGCATTAAGCAAACAAGAGGATTTCAACCTGGTGATCAAGTGTTACTCTTCAATTCCCGACTCAACTATTCCCGGGTAAGTTAAAATCCCGTGGTCCGCCCATTCATCATTACTCAAGTGTTCCCTTACGGGACTATTGAAATCACGCACAAGGAAATGGGAACATTCAAGGTAAACGGACATCGTCTAAAGCTTTATTTTGGGGGCACCATCGATGATAGTTATCGAGATTCCATCCGTCTTGACGACCCCCAAAATACACCACACGAGTAGAGGTAAAAACAGGACCCGGTATACGACGTTAACGGCGCTATCCGGAGGCAACCCGCATTTTGTGTGTATAAAAAAAATGAAAATAATAAAAACACGGCCTGGCGTGTTTCTCCACGCCGTGTGTTAAATCAATCAATTGACGAACACACCTTGGCCGTGTTCTTCAATCGAGCCATGTTGGCGGATCACGCAGAAAACACGGCTGGGCGTGTTTTTAAACACGCCCGTGTTTTAATTCATAAAAAAAAATTGGGTAAAAATTAAATGCAACACGGCATGGGCGTGTTAAATAACACGCCCGTGTTTTAAATCGAAAAAAAAAATAATCTTGAAACACGTCATCGAACACGGCTGGCCGTGCTTTTGAAAGCACGGCCGTGTTTAATATACAAAAACAGGGGGTCCGATTTTTGGCCCTATTTTCTTCCCCAAACCCCCTTCTTCTTCTTCCTTTCTCCCCTTTTCTCAAACCCTACCCCAAAAATCACCAAATTCTTTCTCTTTTCTTCCAAAAATCTTCACCCACACCACACACTTTCACATCACAAGGCTCTCATCTCTTCATCCTCACAATGTCTTCAAGGTATGTGTTGTTCTTATCTTCTCTTCTTTTCCTTTCAATTTCGAATTTTGATTTGTTTAAATTGGTATATTTGTGTGTTGTTGTGAAGATTATCCTATGTTGTAGTTAACAAATTCATGAATTTGTATTGCCAATTTTTCATGCCCTAAAAATTGAACGGAAATTAAAATTTGGATAGTTGATATTAATGGTAAAATCATGAATTTCTTTTTATGACATATTTCTTGTGAATTTTTGTGAGTTTAATTGAGTTTGTTGTGGTAATATTTTGGTTATTGTGGTAATGATGAGAAATTATTCTTGTGATGTTTTTATCTTGCTAAATTGAGGAATTGGTCATTTGTTCTTGATATTCATGAACTTAAAGAGTTAGACTTGGAGTCATATGATTAATGTTCCTAAATTGTTGTTGTGATATCTTTGTTTTAGTTGAATTGCTATTATTGAGATGTTGTTGAAAAAGGGATGTTGTTGAATCATTGTTGCAAATGGAGTGTATAGCTTGTGAAGATGGATTCTTGTTGAATAAAGGTGTTGATATGGTGGAATTTTAAAATTGATGTTTTTTCATGCTTGGGATATTGTTTATGTCTCTTAGAATGGTTTTTTCACGTTGTTATAAGTTTATATTGACATAGGAATCCCAGGTCGAAACGAGGACGTACCGGTGATGCTTCATCCTCCGCGGCCCCCACACACGGCGGTCGCCGAGCCATTCGTACTGACCCACCGGTCCCTACCAACCCGTTTGGTATATCTTTCCGAGATAATGATCATGAAGCTCAATATCATTGTCTGGCCCAACGTCACATCATTAACACACGATTCTCAGATAACCCTACCTTGGATGGGCTCGGACTACGTACAGATGTGGATTGGATGTTCAATCAACTTGGGTGGGGCTATTTCATGAATCTAGCCACACCCACTTACATCCGTCTCACATTAGAATTTATGAGTTCCTATGACGCGAGATCACATCGCCGACACGGCCGAAGAAGGGCGTATCACATTTCGGCTCTTCAACAATGATCACCAACTCACATTGGCATAATTTAATTCTATCTATGATTTACCCACAAATGGGTTGCGTATAAAGCCATTGGGGTTCCGTGATCGACAATTTTGGCAAGCAATTACGCATGAGCTGAAATATAATCCTTCTTCATCAAAATCCTCATGCATTGTCAATCCTTGCTTAAAGATTATATCCATCGGGTGCTCTCGAGTACACTATTTGGCGGGCGAAAGCGAAGGAGTCGTCGGACTTGATGAGTGTATTTTCTATGGTCAATGGTGAATTCTTCTTTGGCTGACACGGGTTCTTATCTCGCCAAGCATTTTCTCAAAGTGAGCAAGAAAAACCGAGGTAAAATCGTCATTGGTGGCCTTATTACTCCTATCGCCATCCATTATGGTTATAACCTCGCAGGACTTGAGCAAGCCCGGGGACCAACCCGGATCGACTTTGAATCTTGTATTGCTATGGGAATGATTCAACGGAGCGGGATGGGTTATGTTTTAAGGTTCAAAAATACAGACTACACACATCCATTGCCGGATCCTTCTCGCACTTCGGTTCGGGACCCGGACAATTGGAAGATGATGTACCCGCAAAGGTGATAACCTGGATGCATTCCGATTACTGCACCGCCCGGCCTCGACCACGAGATGCCTATCAAAGTGAGGAACCGGATATTGATGCTCCTCGGCGTCACAACCACCAAGGCAACCACCAACCCCATGGATGATACTTTAGATCTCTTACTCCACACCATTCGCTTGGAGCAAATGGAATGAGCTATATTGGATCGCCAAGGGGAAATGATGACGCAATATTATGCTCGAATTGAAGAATGACAACAACAATTCTTCATGAATCTTCAACAACAGCAACAACAACAATACGACCAACATCAGTCTTATTTTGCCATGATGGATCGTATCCAACAATGGCATATTTCGCAAGGACATTTCCCACCACCACAATGAAGGTCGTATTTTTCTTGTTTCATTTTTTTTACGCTTTTTAATCTGGACTGTATCACATCTCCTTCTTCACATTGGGGACAATGTGACCCTTGAAGTTGGAGGTGGTGAGATTTATCAGCATATTTGGATAATTTTTACTGTTTTTTTTAGTTTTCTGTGGGATTTCTTTTTTAATTAATTTGTGTGGATGTTTTATTTTTTTTATGCACTTTTAAATCTCTTGCAAATAAACACGAGATATTTCTCTTTACAATTCGATAAGTTGTTTGTGAATTTGTTTTAACCAATTTTTCTCCCGAAAAAGTCATCTTTTTGAACTCAAATCGCCAAAATGTTTTAAAAACCGTATGACTCTAGTAAAAGGATGAATTCGGCCAAAAGAGTTTAATGTCATGAAAATAGTTTGGACTTTGCTTAAATTTAGATACTTTGTGTCATGATCGTTGGAGAAATCATTATTCGGGTTAAAAAAAGGACAAATCGAGGTTATACTCCTCTGTTTGTTGCTGCTTAGTAACTAGGAGCATTCATGAGCCCCATGTTTGTCTTTTACGTAAAACGACATCACAAATATGAGTATGGGAAACCACCCTAGGAGTTTTTGGAAAGCATTCAAAATTTAAACCTAGTGGAAGTTTACCTCAAAAAAATGTCCTAATTTATAATTATATGCACTAAAAAAAAACCCGAGTTTTTGAACATCTCCTTTTATCATTACATTCTTGTATTTGGTCTAAGCGAATGATTAACAATTCTGTGATATGACAAGCGTGATGATTAAACGATTCCATTTACCAATTCACCCTCTTTTTAACAAATTGGTTGACTTGGAAGAATCGAATCGATTGGCTCAATCGGGAATAAAAAGGTTAGCGATTTACTTCAAACATGTCAAAATTGTGAAAATAGATACCTCATTTTTGTTTTCAACTCCACTATTTGTTTTAAAAATTGCTTGAGGACAAGCAAAATTTTCAAGTTGGAGCGGTTTGATAAGTGCATTTTTGTTCACATTTTTTAAACTTTTCTAGATAATTTCTCTAACTTTTTTAGTTCATTAATCAATAAAATCAAGAAAAATCACATTGGCTTGTTTTGAATGATGAAGGTAAAGACTTGAAGTAAATTCGTATGATTTCGTATGAAAATACGAACAAAAACAAAGTCTAAAAGAAGGCAAGAAGACTCATCTCGTGCAAACACACCCTAGTGTGTTGGGAAACATGGTCATGCTTCAAAGGAAGAAAAACAAGAAAAAAGCAGAAAAACACGCCCGGCCGTGCTTACAAAGCACGGCCGTGTTTCACACGTAAAACATCAAAACACGCCCAAACCGTGTTTAAAAGCACACCCGCCAAAAATCCTCTTTTTTGCGAAGAAAACACGGCCAGGTCAGTGTTAATAAACACGGGCGTGTTCGTCAAATTTGACGAACACGACCGTGTTTTCTCTCACCTCAACAAATTTTCTTCTTTTGGCGGAAATAATGGAGACTTTTGCTTTTTGACAACCTTTGGCAGACTTTCACACCTCATCTTGTCTTTACACCAAAACTCAATTATCTCCTCAATTGTCATGTGGACACAATGATTCAACCAACTCAACCAATGGAAGTGAAGTATTATCATGTGTATACAATGATTCAACCAACTCAACCATGAATGTGCACACAATGATTCAACTAACAAGCATGGAAATGGGGCATTTGTTAATATGGTATTTCACAAGATGGTGCTTATAAAAGCCAAGAGTTTGAGTTGGAAAATCATTCATGTAATATTCATTCATAGAGAGATTCATTGTGTATTCATCATAGATACTTAGAAAATATTCATTGTGTCCAACATTTTGAGTGGAATTGGGATCAAGAGGTCTTGGAGGAGTAAGTTTGTAGCAACATTGGAGAAGAAGGATTGGATCAACATCATCTATCAAGGAAGAAGTCATTGAGGTTTTGAGAAAGATAAGTACATCATGTCTACAACACTTAAATCTTTTTGTGTAATTTGTTCTTTTGTCAAAATCATGAGTAGCTAAACTACTAGTGTTTGAATGTAATGAACTCTAGAATGGATTTGTGATTAAGGTTTGTATGTTTTTAATAAAATTCTCATATCTTGTGTGATTCACTTATATCATGTTTAATTCATTCAAGTTACTATTTCCGGTATATTAATTTGATGTCTATTTCTCATCGGATAATCGAGAGATTTATGGTGGGAAAGAACCTATATAAGTGAAAAGAGTTGCATGCAATCCTAGATATAAGACGACATAAATCTTCTGGATTAGGGTCAAACCTAATATGGGAATTCACAAATCGTTATAATGATGTCTTGGGGGTTTTAACTAGAAAGAGATTTCAGTTAATCAACTTGAGATTAGTTATCCGTGCTCGATAGAGGGTTTAACTTAAATCGGGAATTTCTACGGTCCATGAAACATGAGATTTTACTAAAAGAGGTTGTTTTTGCTTAAGGGATTATGGTTGTATTTTTATCTTGTTAAATCACAAAAACATTCTAGAGGGATTTACATTCAAACACATTTCTAGCTCTTGATTTCTTAATTCTACAATCTATTTTTATTTGATCTTTTGTAAGTTGCAATTATTTTAAAATTCTCTATTTTTCATTTTCATTAAACAAACAAAACTCTGAAAATTACTAGATTAGATAACAAAAAGACGGTAATTATTAGTACTTACAATATTCGTGGGAATGACACTCGGTACTCAATAATCTATACTACAAAACGACAGGTGCACTTGCCTAAGGTTTTCTAGAGTAGCTTTTGAGCCATCAATAATCTTATTGGGCTAAAAAACCGAGAAACATAGTACGACACGATTGACACAAGCAAAACTGTTAAATTGATTTAGTTAGGACCGTTAGTCCATTAACTAATAAAATATATGATTTCCTTAATAGATTTGATACATATATACATATTCTAATAAATTATCAATACACTCAGTTAAGTACATTTAAAAGTAATGACATGATAAGTGTATAAATTATAAATAAGGATCACAAAAATAGTCTAGAAATCACAAATTTATTAAATATAGCATCAATCTCATGATAACACAAAAAAATTACATTCTTCATTCTTAATTTTTAAATTGAATTTAGATTTTGGGATTAACTTGGGTTTTGCAGAAAAGTGGGGGGGGGGGGCTAATTTTGAATATTTAGAAATTATAACACTAAAAAAATGTTTTTAAAAATTTGCACTGGGCTTGAGCCCAGTGCAAGCCACATGTGGCTCCTCCTATGGCCGTGCCAATAAAATGGCGCGGTATTTGTTCATAACACTAATATTATGTTAGCAAATAACACTAATTCTAACCATTATTCTAAAAATCATCGTCTAGCCCTAATTAATAATTATTCACCGTCTAGGGTACTAGACTCCCTTATTCGCCTACAATTTCTTTTCGATTAAGCCCGTCTAACCCCCCAGTCAAAATCCCGCCTAACCCGCTCGCTCGCTCGCCTAAACGCTTAGGCCCTAACCTTAATCAGCCCGACAAGCGCCTAGCGCTTTTAAGAACACTAATTCTAACTCTTTTTGTGCTCAATTAAAATGTTCACAGTTTGGTAAAAATAATAATATCAAATAATTAAAAACTCAATATGTACCAAAATTAAATCGATATTCAATTTTTTAATTTCATGAAAAAATCTCGTTATTGATTCAGTTACGGTTTTTATTTTGATTTACCAAAACCACAATTTATTTTATTTTTTTTTATATATTTTTGTGTACAAATTTTACTTATATTATTTATTTATACTATTTTACTAATCAAAAACAAAAATGGCTACTAAAATATCAAACGAAGTGTAAAGCAAATTTTAGTAATAACTGAACTGAAATGATCAATTCGTTATAGCATTTTCATATAAAGTTATTATTTCATTTAGCATTCGATTCGATTAGATTGTACCAAAATGAACACTCATCGTTTTTTATCTTTTATTTTTAATAAATTTATTTCTATTGAATCAAAAGAAAGTGTAGAATTAAGGTCGAATAGTAGCCCACTACTACAAGAAGGGAATAAGAAAGATAAATACCCAATTACCCATATATGTATGAAAGAAACAAAGAAAAAGGAAAAATAAAATCACGAGGTTAGCCCATAGCCACGAGTATTATTATTCAGTGAAGAGTCAGGGTCGAGTCTCTACAATGGTAGGACCAATTTTTTTTTCCTCTTTTTTTCTTTTCTTTTTCAAATGATTTTACCACAAAAAATTTAGTAGCCTCATAGAGCGATATGTCATATGGTAAAGAAGAGCATTTAAGAGTGTATTACCATTGAAAATGTATTGATATAAAATGAAATAGGTAAGCCAGTTGATATTATATTAAAAAATGAGCAAGTCTCTTGTGAGACGGTCTTACTGGATCTAAATCCCAGAGACGGACCTCTATGGGCCGTCTTGAGAACATGAACCATGAAAATAAATTTAAAAATAATAATGAACCATGAAAAAACAAAAATAAACCCTAAAAACATGAACCATGAAGAATAAACCCGAAAAACAAAAATAAACTCAAAAATTAAAAAATAAACACTAAAAAAACTAAAAATCCTAAAAACCCAAATCAATTAAAAATAAACCCAAGAAACAAAATAAACCCTAAAAAACAAATATAAACCCTAAGAAAATAAAATCAAAAAAAAACCTTTAAAAAGCTTTGTGTAAGAACAAGTCTCCGTCTCACGGATCTAAATCCGTGAGACCGTCTCACGCAAGTTTTTGCCTTAAAAAATTGAAGCTAGTAGCCCAATGTAGTATAAACTTTATATATATTTTGGAGCTTATAAAAATTCGAAAATAAGATTATAATATCCTAATTTGGATATATTTAAAACTTTTGTTTATTAGTTTATATGATATTTTCTGAGTTTTTAAATATCTCTCTTTTTTTTTTATAAAAAAGTTTTTAAATATCTCCCTGGAATAAATACTAAGAAATAACCCAAGAAGTGGAAAGGATTTGAACACAACCCAACCATCCCCAAAATCACAATCCTCTTCTGATATTTTCCATTCTCCATCCCCAACCCACATTCCCTCCACCCAAAACACACACACACACACACACACTCCGATTAACAATGGCAGCGGTGAACTGCTGCCTCTCAGTGACCTCCACTGCCGTGCCCGCTTCTCAAGACTCCTCAAACCCTTCATCTTCACCATCACAACCTGCGATCTCAAGACCACCGACCAAGATCATACTGCCAGATAAGAAGCCATTGAAATGGTCCACTGGTGTGCGCCGGGGATTATGGGGCCCACCCACCACTTCCAAGCTCAGAAAATACTGGGGTGGAGATGAGGACCCTCTTGCCTCTGATGACTACTTGTGGAATAAAGATTTCATGGGACGCATGAAAAAGTTCATTCAAGACCCTGATGATGATATTTCCTCTGACCCTCGCTTTGCATCTGCTAAGGTTCATTTACTTTTTGACATTTACATTATACAATGTATCTATTTATTTTCTTTTAAATGTTTTTTTCTGGAGTTGCTATTAATGTTGTCTTTTTTGTTGATTTGAGATTGGATTAAGTGAAAATGAGTGATTTCTAGTGGTTCATGGGGTTGAAAGTGTTTTCTTTGGGATTCTGGATTCCTGTACTTAAAAATTCCTGTTGGTTTAACATAGTTTATTGCTGCTTTGGCATTGTCATATTGATAATTGACAGTCTACTGAAGTACTCCTGTTTTGATTTTTTTAACTTAATTTCAAAGCTGTTTGTGCAGATTTAATAAAAAAAAGTCATGTTTTATGGCTTTAGATTACCTTTGTTTTGTGTGTTGAATCGGTTGATTACTGATGTTATTTGGGCCTTTAACATAATAGGAGGAGCCTTCTGGATTTCTTAGCTTGAATAGAGTCATGAGCCTGGACAAGTATGTAAACTCTGTGATTGTTAACTCTAATTTTTCGCAACTGCTTCACTGCTGTACCATATAACATTCGCTCTTTGACTATGCAGTTTGGAAGTTGACTTGAGTAAAGAGCTTACAGCACCTTCAGGATCAGTAGCGGAACCACAAGTTGAGGAACAAGTATAATTTCAAAGTTTTAGATTCGTTTGCTTATATATCTTGTACAATTGTGCATACTCATCAGGAGTGAAATGATATTTAGAGTGTTAGGAGTGCTGGTAGAAGATGGAGACCAGCCCCGACACGTCGTGAGCAAGAGAAGTGGGATAGAGCTACTAAGGCTGCAACTGGAGGCAGTGTATGTCATCATTGTTATAGATTACAGTTATCTTCTTAAGTATGCTTAAAAATCTTAAATGCCGGATTGATGTCTGTTTTTAAAGTGGAATGTCTCTTGAGCAATGTCATTTTCTATGTTTTATTCTACAGGATGTAATGTTTCGGGAGTCTAGACGCCCCAGAGGGGATCCTGAAGTTTTGGCTGCTCAGTCAAGGGAACAGTATTATAAGGTACTCATTATAATAATAGATGATGCCATTCTATATCCTTATGGTATTCATTGTGAATTTTCTTCTATCATCTTCAGTTGAAGAACAAATTGCAAGTGCTCACACTGGGACTTGGTGGTGTTGGTGTGGTTTCGTCCTATTTTTCGTATTCTCCAGAAATTGCGGCAAGGTACCTAAAGTTACTGGAAGTATGTGTTTGAGTAACTTATCTACAATTGTGTATCTCAACACATATCTTCATTGTCACTGTCATTTGTGGATGGCCCATATTTTAAAAACAAAATTACACATAATTTTTAATTTTGCATAAGTTTTATGTCTTATCCTAAGAGCATAAATAATCGATATATGATCTCATTACAAAAGTGTTATTCCCATTAGTCTATCTTTTTACTCAAACTGCCAATATGTAACACCTTTATTATGAATTCATCAGCTATGCTGCTGGCTTGCTTGGTTCTGTGGCATACATGCGAATGCTTGGTAACAGTATTGATGCCATGGCCGATGGGGCAAGAGGACTTATAAAGTATGTTTTGTTTCCTCCTTTTCTTTAGGATTCAAAAATCTTCAAAGTTATGTCCTATAATTTGTACATTAAGTTTGGCGTATGGTTGCTTCTGCATCTTCAAGCTTCCTTTGATCTTTGAGTGCATTAGCAAATTATACCTCCCAGCTGGAGCAGTTCTAAGGTTGCATTTGGATGAGAGGATTTGGATTTGGGGAGAGGATTTGGGGGGAAGGATTTCAAATGACTCCAAATAAGAAGATTTGAAATCCTCCAAAATGACTCAAAAACTAGCTTAAAAGAATTTGAAATCTATTACAAGATGAGTCTTATCCAAACAACTCAATAGATTTGCTACTAAGGATTTGAAATCCTCAACTTCAAGATCTCAAGGCTAAACTATGTAAACAGTTAAACACTATCAAGATCTCAAGGCTAAACTATGTAACCTCTGGCATTTAACTTCATCTAGAGGGACCTAGTAGAGCTCGATTTTCATATTAATTGAAACAAAATTACATGTAAGGGCAGATAGTATACACCAATCATAACATCGAAGTACTCATTTCTTGGGAAGCCAATAGTTGACTAGAACATTCTTCTTGTACCATTGCTTGTTTGTTGAAGACCAAGGGGTGGTATTAGTTAACAGAACTTTTTAATTCTTACATTACCCCATGGTTGGTAATTTCATCATTTATTCCCCTTTGCTTTTATTTTTTTATTCTTTCTGTTTCCTCCTTTATTTTCTTTTTTCCTATCCAGTTTTTGGTGTTTATTTTTTCTTTTTCTTTTTAACTTTTTTTTTTTAAAAAAAATAGGGGTGGAGGGGTTGGGGTTTTGGATTGTTCTGTTGTGAACTGTATGTTGTTCTAGTACACCATTGTATTTGCTCATCCGAATTTTTCATTCACAGGGGAGCAATCGGACAGCCAAGGTTAATGGTTCCTGTTGTCTTGGTGATGTTGTATAACCGATGGAACGGGTAAGGGCTTTAGAGGGCACAGTTTAGCCACTCTCACGTGGTCTGAATATATTTGATATGATTGTAGTTTGTATCTCACTCAAAAGTACTTCGTTCGCAGGATTTTAGTTCCAGAATATGGGTTCATGCACCTTGAATTGATACCAATGCTTGTGGGGTTCTTCACATACAAGATTGCCACTTTCATGCAAGCTATTGAGGATGCTGTGAGTGCAGTTGGTGGAAAAAATGAAGCTTAATTTGACCTACCTATATTAATGGTGATGAAAAAGATTATAGGGATGTGTTTATATGTACATGCGATTTCTCAAGTAAACAGAAAATCTCATTATTATGCCCCAATTTGTGTTTACTTTTGTGAGATCTTTCTTATCAAATGCATCTTATCATCGCCATTTGCACTCTTTGCCTGCATGTTTTCTCCACAAATGTGAGGGTTATTAGCAACTGTGTAAAGATCATGTTTAATACATCTATTCAGAGATGCACCAGAGCTGGTCTCAGCTGTTGCCTGTTAAAAACTGGATGGGTTAATGAATGCGAGTATTTAGCAATTACCATTTTTACTTATATCAAGTAGACTGAACAGTAACCCTCAACGGTTGGCCTAGAGGCATTGAGGTGCACCTCAAGGTCCATGGTTTAAACCTTGACTAACGCGGACTGAGGGGTTGAGATTTGTCTCTTCTCCTCCAGGATGGGGTCTGTGTCCCCAGTTGGTGTGATGATACTCTGGGTCGAAAAAAAATTAAAAACTGAACAGTGCAGATATTCTAGATTGTTAAAATATTCTAAAGTTTGTTCCTTTTAAAAACATTAAAGAATTACATTTCAATTTTAGGAAGACCCAAAATTTCAACTGCCAGGACCTCCTCGATCTATTTTTTTTTAATGGTAATTACAAAAAAGCGGAAAAAAAAAACCCTTAAGGTTGGAGCTAATTACAGGAACACACATAGATTTTTGGAAATAAATTGATAATAATAAATTTTGTCAATAATATTTTGTAAAAATTTTTTTGATTTAATTTTTTCTTATTTTTTTCATTTAATATAATTTTAAACGAGGCAGAATGGGTCGACCCGCCCCGTTCTAGGCACGGGATGGGTCTGGGTCCTGGCCGCTTTGCCATCCCTAAAACTTCATTTAGTTTGATTAACTTACATTTCCCTCCTTCATATGCAAAAACACATTTAAAAATTCTCTCATTACGTTTATCAAAATATAACAATTACCTCTTCGATTTAAGGCAAACAAATCTCAAGAGATTTTTCATAATTTTCAAATTCTCTTGTTTTTTTTTATAATTAGCCCAAATCGTAGGGGAAGTTTTGTAATTATCCCTATTTTATATTGTGAAATTTTATGCAGCTTTTTGTAATTATCCTTTTTTCTTTATTGTGAAATCTTATGCAGCAATGAAAGACAACGAGCAATTTAGTCTCTTTTCATCTCAAAGCTTTACTAGTTTAGTAGCAGCATCAAAAAATCAATTTGACTCTTGATTCAACTTTGTATTTTGATTAGTAATTGGACTTGAGGTGCATATGCACATTACCTGAGGAGCGTCAAGGCAGAGCCTGGACAAAATTAGGCGGGACTTGAGCAAGATTAAGCGGGGCCTAATTGGAAGAAGAACAAGGGGGGTCAAGTACCTAGGAGGGGACTAATCGGAGCTAGGCGGGAATTTTTAGACAATGCTTTTTGACATGAAATAATGTTAGCCTTAGCCAAATTAAGGATCTTTGCACCACAAAACTCAGATATTATTATCTTTGAAATGTATATATCAATTTAGACATCATTATTCCCCTTGAGCATTTCACTTATACTCTCTAAGTTACACAGAGCAAACACCAAATACTATTACAACCCAGTTTTTATTTTCTCAAGCATTTTGCTTTTCAAAAACAGTAGTAGAAATACTCAAATACATAGCTCATCATATAATCTAGTGAATGCATGTCCAGGGCTTAACCAGTGTTCTGCAATCCAGCTGCAATACCCTTCATCGTCAAAATAAGGGTGTCTTCCAGGCCCGGAGCGTACTCGCTTGTAGGGTTAAGCTTTACCAGTTCGTCAGCCGGTTTGCTCGTATCCATTTCCATGATCTCTTTTGAGAGATGTGGGCCCACCTTTACAGAGTAACTAGGGTCACGAATGCGCTTCAAGGTATAGACTTGACACACGTTAAGGACGGTGATGTATGGATCCCGGAGTCTAAGCCTCTGCCTCAAGTAAGGGTCTCCTTCGAGGAGTTCTTTGTGTCCAGCAACCTAAGGAAGACAGGAGTATGTGAGCATCCTTATTTTCTCCAAACATCGTGTTCGTTCGAACGATAGTTGGATTCTTAAGATTTAGCAATTTTATCTTCTTTATCTGCCCTCCAACACTATTAACATACACAAGAACTAGTACTTTCATGTGTGCAATCTTTCAATTTTTTTTTTTTTTTTTTTTTTTGAAACTACAAAAACTACCACTACAGTTTAGCCTAATTACGAAAAACTCCAGTTATATTTCAAAATCACGAATATCCACTTAAGGTATTACAAACACCCCTTTGAGGTTTGTATTTACTAACAAAATACCCCTTCTTGAGGATGCAATTTGTAAAATAGAAACAAATGTCAATGGGGTATTTGTACTTTTAAAAGATAGTCTTTTTTTTCTTTTTTTAATTAAACTAAACCTCAAGGGTGTTTTTTATAGTTAACCCAATTTATAATGTCGAAGAGTTGAAGCACCTCACCTGAAGGATTAGGTTCGTCGTTGCTTGATAGTTGGCCCGCAACTGCTCTCCAAAAGGCCACAAATCCTTTGCCACTAAAAGCTTGTCATACAAAGCAGCAATTCCAGGGTCTCCCTTGGCCAAAACCATTTCAATCAAGTCAATTGTCACTCTAAAGAAAGGCCATCCATTGTACATATCTCTGAGCATCTGCAGGTTTCTTATATCCTTCTCAATAACGTGTTTCATCGCAGCCCCAAAGCCGAGCCAGACCGGAAGATGAAATCTTGTCTGTGTCCATGCAAATATCCATGGGATTGCTCGGAGCGATTCTATTCCACCACTCGGCTTTCTTTTAGATGGACGGCTCCCAATGTTCATCCGACCATACTCCAATTCAGGTGTTGCCTGAAAAAAAGAGAAACATAGGTAAATGCAAGTTATAGATATGAATATCCAGCATTTGGTTCAAATTTGACATAATTCTCGAATTCTATTGCTCGGAACCAACAAATTAACAAGTGTATGAAAATAGGGGATAATTACAAAAAAGAAGCCCCAAGTTCAGGCTAATTACAAAAAACTCGAGATTTTTGAAAATTACATAAAAAAACCTTGATTTTTGATTCCGTTATCATTTTTCCCCTTCATAAGAAAAAAATATGACAAAGCCCCACGTGATGTTTATAGAAATATCACAGTTACCCTTAAATTTAAGACATAATCAAACCTGAGGTTTTTTTTTGGGGGCAATTTTTAAACATCTCTGGATTTTTTTTGTAATTAACCCAAGCCTCGGGGGGGTTTGTAATTATCCCAAAAAAAGTTAATCGGATACATGCTTGATCCTCTATAAACATGAAAGTTTCTTCTGCAATGTGCATCATATAGACGCTAAACCATTAATAACACAAGCATATAAAGTACTTACAAGGCGGAAGTATTCAACAAACCGAGGTTCCTGGAAAACTACCGAGCGATATTCTTTCGTTGCAACAACAGCCATCTCATCCATGAGCGAGCGCCACTCAGGCTTTGGTGCAATGGGGGGATTCATCCCGTGCTCGAGCGTAGCGGCAGTAAAACGCTGGAGCGTTCTGAAGCACAAATGCTCCTCCCCAAACGACTGCTCAATAACTTCGCCTTGAACAGTGACACGAAGAGACCCATGAATGGTATCCGGCGGCTGAGACAGTATGGCGAGATGGGTGGGCCCCCCTCCTCTCCCGACTGTCCCACCTCGGCCATGAAACATAGTGAGCTTCACTCCATAATCTTTCGCCACCTGTACAAGCTCCTCTTGAGCCTTGTACAGCTGCCATGCCGCAGAAAGCCGTCCCGCGTCCTTTCCCGAGTCCGAGTACCCGATCATGACTTCTTGTTTTCCATTAATTCTGTTACGATACCAATCTATAGAAAATAATCGGGCCACGGAAGCTGGAGCAGCTTCCAGATCAGCGAGCTTTTCGAACAACGGAACTACTCGAAGAGGGTTGCTGACGTGGCACTCCCTTTGCAAAAGCTCGACAGCTAGCACATCGGATGGGGCCGTTGCCATTGAAATTATGTAGGCACCGAAATTATCTGACGGGAGTTCGGCAATGACGTGGAATGTGTCCAAAACATCTGCAATTTCCTCGGTTTTTGGGAGATCGGGCCCGAACAGTGGACGTTTGCCGCTAAGTTCCGATAAAAGCCACTCCTGGCGGCGCTCCTCAGGCCATTGTTTGTAGGACCCGATTTCTAGGTGCCTGGTAATAGCATCTAAAACATCAGTGTGTCTCTCTGACTCTTGCCGAATATCAAGCCTCACGAGTGAGAGTCCGAATGTGGAAACTTGTCTTAGAAAATCAAGAAGGCTTCCATCGGCTATTGGACGATCACCACAAGCACAAAGTGATCTGTAACACAGCTCAAGTGGCTCCAGAAACTGAAGGCAAAAATAAGTATCATCAATGAGTACTGTTGAAGATCAAAAATCAGAATTTTAAGGGATAATTACAAAAATACCCATGAGGTGTAGCCTAATTACAAAAAACTCAGTTATCTTTCAAAATCACAAATATTCCCGACATTTGTTTCTCTCTTACAAATCAGGGGCATATGTTAGGTAAAAACAAACATCAAGGGAGTGTTTGTAATTTTGAAAGATAACTGGTTTTTTCCGTAATTAGGCTGAACCTCAGGGGTGGTTTTGTAATTATCTCTTATTTTAATATCATTGCATGACAATCGAGCACTAGTTATCTTCAAAACTGTTCATATTCCATTCTAGGAGATTGCATGAACTGCCAAGCGCAACTTAGCATGACAATTTTCTTAAACGAAGTTCCATAAGTTCATTTATTTCAGAAGGCCATTTTTCTTTTGAGCTAAATATTAATTGTAAACACAGTTGAATGACCGAATAAAGAAATTTCTGATGGGGTTTGCTTGCACGGCTGAAACTACATATCTCACCTAGTATAGGTCAGAGGGGAAGGAAAACTATGTAGCCTAGTAATCTGAAGTTTCTATTTTTAGCTATGCATGGCAAGTATGCAAAGATACACCGACATATAGAAGATCCCAGGTGCAAGGCACAAATGTGTGTGAAATAAGAAATTGCAGTACATCTGACAACCACAAAACTAACTTATGTCATTTTGTTCAATAATTGAAAGCTGATACTCCCTCCTATTCAAAATAAGTGTCTTTTTAGAAAAAAACACACATATTAAGGATTGTGTTAAAATATCAAATATACCCTTAATTAATAATAAATGTTACTTTGGAAAAACAAATTTAGGTATTAGTGTTAGTTGGGAAACAATATATTTAAGGGTAATTTGGGAAATTTTTTTTCTCACCAACCTTGAAATGTGAGAAAGACGTTCTTTTTGAAAAAAAATTCATGTGCCAAAAAGACACTTATTGTGAATAGGAGGGAGTAATATTTAAGCTGTAATATTTAACTTTTAGTGTTTCAAAATTGAAGTTAAATTGACCAGAAAGACGAGGGTTTTATGGTACCTCTTCAACGTTGGTGAAAGTTGACTCTTCGGGAATATCAGAGGTTCCACTCACTAACAATTGACGAGCACGTTCACGTGTATGATAAAGCTTGTCCCTCACATCTCCAAGGATAACACGATAAGGTTCATTCGGTGGGATTTGCTTCCAGAATTCTGGGAGAACAAATTTTGGGAACATTGCAAAATTGAGTACATAACATTAAATTGTTTACTTTTTTTTTAAGCATACAAAATACTATGCCAAAAGCACAAATTGAACATAATAACATACCAATGTAATGTTTAGCATCTCTCTTTGAGGTCCTGTGAAGTTCATCCGCTCGAACGCGAAGTTCATCGCTGCAGCGCCACATTGAGAGCTGCCGGAGACAATATAAAAGGATAATGACGTCAGAAATTCAGGGGCTGTTAAGAAAAACCGATAAAATTTCGAGGGGACGAACAAATACAATTTCTTACCTCGAACATGAGATCCTCAATCTGTGAGAAGTACAAATTAGCAGCCATCATCCTAGCTAGTAAGCATACATCTCTTGTAACTTCAGGAGTTACTCTAGGATTGCCTAGCACCATATATAATACATCTTAGGATAAGGTGAATACAGTATCTTCATGATAAATAACATTTTTTTCAATCTTTTAGAAAACTAAAAGTAGTTTCAGAAAATTCACTTAAATAAGTAATTTGCAAAGAAGGACAATACCATCACGATCCCCACCCATCCAGGAAGAGAATTGAATAAGAGGGGCATTGTATGGAACACGCTCGGTTATTCCAATGTTTTTCAGAGCGGTGTCAACACGCCGTAAGAATTTTGGCACTCCCTTCCATATGGTCTCGTGGAAGTAACTCATTCCAGCTCTCATCTCATCTTGCGGAGTTGGAGGATTTCTCCTAATTTCATCCGTGCGAAATGCAGCTTGTATCTGAACAAATCAGAAAACATAATTACCAGACAATCAACTGAGCTTAAATAAACAAGCAAATCATGCATGTTCATATATTATGTAATAATCTAAAATTCATGTAATGTCATGAGAAAGTTCAGTTCATCCGTCTCCAAGTGTGGAATGGTTGAGTGTAATTTCCAAATAAAATAAGTAAATTCACCTTACAATCAATTAAAAAAAATGGTTTTGAAACCATTAATGGCATACCTCTCTTTGTAATGCCTCGTCAAGCTCCTGCTTATCGTCGGGGGTGATATCCTTTGCATTTAGCTGAGTCAAACAGTCACGAATCCTGGGAAAGATCAAATAGAAGATGTAACCATTTTTCCTGCTTAATCAAATCATTCTCGAGTGAAGGAAGTAGAGGGAAATTAATAGTATTTGTGATTAAATAGGGATAATTACAAAAAACTATCCATGAGGTATAGCATAATTACAAAAAAACCCATAGAAGTTTCAAAATTACAAAAAAAAACTTGAAGTTAGATTCCATCTTACATTTTTCCCCTTCATAAGAATCTTCTTTTTCAAAAGCCCCCTTACATTTATAGAAATATTACAGTCAATACCTTAAAATTAAGACAGAATCAAACCTCACGGGTAGTTTTTGTAATTCTGAAACTTCTTCGGGTTTTTTTGTAACTACCCGGTAGTTTTTGTAATTATCCCCAATTAAATAAGTAGTGAGGAAGTTAGAACGTACAATTGTACAAAACAAACCAACACTACTATGTTAATACTTTTGTAAATTCGTACGACAAACCTTGCATGCTTCTGAAGCAAAGATCTACGAACAGACTGAGTGGGATGAGCTGTTAGAACTAAATCAACTGTTTGATTCTTCAAAGCATCAAAAACTTCTTGCGGGGACTTGTTCAATTGTCCCACCAGCCTCTTTAGAGTCTCCTCAATGTCGGATTCAGTTGTCGCCGAGGCCTCATCAGAAAAGTCGTTCTTTTTCAACTTAATCCTACGCCTGTATGCAATCTGAACTTCTTCGGCAAGGTTGGCTAACGTAAGCATGTTGGAGAAAGACTTTGCAACGACAATTGAGTCCCCGGCATCCAAACTAGTGAGTACGCGCCCGAGCTCTTCCAGTTTCTGTGGATCTTGTTTCCCTTCATACTCTGCCGATATCTCATAGCAGTCTTGAACCTAGTCCACGTTTTAACACGAGAATATAAGTTTCACATCCAAACTAGAAACTTGCTTTCATCCTCATCTTCTACTTAAACTAACAATTGAAACCTTTTGTGGGTATGAAAAAAGCAAACTTTATTTCTAAAGGTTTGTTGGAAGATCAACTTGCTTATTGGCACTCAATTATCTAATAAAACTACAACTAGTGTGATTCTAAAAAGAAATATTCTTAGATATTGGAATCAAATGTGCCTAGAGTAATCGGTCGAATAAGTACAAATCGATAAGTGGTTTCGTGTTACACATGAAGAAACCAGTAAAAAGCCACACATGCTTGGGTCGGACGGAAGTACAAAACTTATGCAGAAGGAAAGCAGGCAAAGCAGTCACAACAGCCAACTTAGTAAGTCTTAAAACTTATTATATCTTCATTTCTAATTATAAATATTTAATTTAATCAGGACGAAAATGAGTCAAAATCAGAGGTCGAACTTGCAAGCATCAATGGAGTTTCGATTTCTCATTGCACTTAACAAAAAAGTACAAGTGGTCAATCGAAAATTAGAAAATCTATCAATGTCTAAGATGCTATATTGGGTAAAACTCCAAGTGGAAATAAACAAACAGCTTTCCATGGATCACTACAAAGGTACACTATTTTCTTTTTTAAATACTTTAGACTAAAAAGGGAAGACAAAGATTCAACAACTTCTCAAAGCCAAAACTCCAAATTCCCATATCCTAAACAACACAAATACATGAAAAATTCTCAAAAAAATTACAGGGTATCCCAAAGCTTATTTCTCATTCACCACAATCTAAACAAAGCCACACCAACACATATAAGAAACAACTCCACAAATCCAAATGGCATCCTAATAAACAGGACACAGTACTAAATTACCAATAAGTAGCATTAAAAAAAAAAAAATCTTTCCCAGACAAACAACAAATTTTGCCGAACCCCACAATCAGAAATAACTAAAACAGCTATCAGAAGTCCAAAAATTTCATCAAAAACCAAAAATTGTTACCGTTTCTCTAATTTCCTCCCCATGCAAATCCTGGAGAATATCAAGAAAACGGTCCAACAACAGAGCATCATATTCCACCAGCTTATCATCCTCAGAAACCTTCCCAGGTGCCAACAGCCTCAACTGTGCATCAATTGATGCCATTTTTACTATCTTCCTACTCATTTTTTTTCACTCTCCCCCTCTCACTCTATATAGCCCGCCAAAAAAAAAAGAAAAAGACTACCCTTTTTCTTCCTTTCGTTTTCACCTGTTTCCCACCCTCAATTCAAGGCAGAAAAAGAAAGGTTCTTGAGAAAAGAGAAACAAAAGGGACACGGGATATGTGGGTGCCTTCACTGAACCAAGTCACGGATTAAATTGGAGTTGTTAAGAGAAAAAGATGAAGCCCAGATGGGAAGAATTAGAGAAACCAGAAGAAAGATTATAATAAGAATCACGAGAGAGAAGGGATGATCCGAGGCAAAGGACAAAGGTGGTGGTGTTTTTGCTTCTGGTTTTATAGAGATTTTTTCTTGAAAGTTCAGTTCAGTAAATCTTGATTTTTGTCTTTTTTGTTTTTCTTTTTAACTATTTAACCTTCATTAGTAAAACAGATTGGGAATAGGGATGGCAATTTCCTCCGAACCCGACGGAGGATTCGATACCCGACCCTAACGGAGGAGGTATGGAGGGTAGTTTTACCGATTAAATAAATGGGTGCGTGGGTATGGGTATTTTTCGGGTATGGGTATGGAGGTGGGTCTAGGTACATCCTACTCATACCCTACCCGATACCCGATTAAATAATAATATTATATATATATATATATAATATCTACATATATATTTATTTATAATATTTTACATATATTTTTTTTATTTATACAACTCTATTTATTTATATTTAAAGAAAAGGATTTTTTCCCCAAGTCTCAACCAAAATCTACAAACCACTAACACTTTTGTTTAATCCTTTTTAATATTTTACTATATTTTTATAATATTTAGTTCGCTAATTCTTATTTGTATTCTTTTTTCCTTATTGTTTCCTTAATAATTTAGTAAATATCAATATATTTATTTAAATAACTCAAATTTCTCTTTAAAAAAAGGAATAACTTAAATTTGAAAAAAATACAATTGTAAGTGGTAAGAGGGTATGGGTAGGGTATGAATACCCGATCATCCGATGGGTATGGGGATGGGTATGAAAACAGAATACCCGATGGGTATGAGTATGGGTATGGGTATGGGTATGAGTATAATAAATGGGTATGGGGATGGAGGATATAGAATCCTACCCGAATCCTACCCATTGCCATCCCTAATTGGGAAATTTGAGAAAATACCCCCCTTCAAAGGGGTATTAAAGAAAAATGCCCCCACTTTATTAAATAAGGAAATATACCCCTCTTCACCCCCTAAAAAGTCTATTTTACCCTTGGCTTAGAAAAATCAGGAAAAAAAAGGAAAAAGCTGCAATAATCTTTTGGAAAAGTTGGAGTTCAAACCGGGAGTTCATTTTCACCATAACAAACCCTATTTTCACAAAGAAGACAAGCTTTTGAGAAGGAGAAACAAGATTTATGAGCAAGAGCAAGAGCAAGATTTACGAGTTTATCTTTACAATTACAAACCCTAGTTTTGGCATTCGAATGAGAAGCGGAATATTGAAGAAATGGAAGCATTTGTTGACTGAAGAGCTTACTTCGAAAGAACCTGGGTTCGACATAAGCACATTGCGATGGAGGTTTACAGGAAAACAATCCAAAATCGTTCTTTTCCCTGAGGTCAAGTGTAGTAGGCAGTTGCGTAGGCAAATACGTGGGCATATTGTGGGCATGCCTTTTTTCATAAAATACAGAGATTATAAAATAATATGTACAATTATTGTATTTTGTTGATTTAAGTTGCAATTTTTGGGTTCAAATATGTTGGTTGATGTTGGCAACTATATCATGACTCACAAAGGTCAAGTGTAGTAGGCAATTGCGTAGGCAAATGTGTGGGTAAATAAATGCCCACTAATCAGGGTATAAGTGTTATGTTCCCTCCCGGTGCCCACGCAAACGCCCACTTAATACACATGTCCACTTAGGTGCTACTACGGTTACGCCCACATTTTTGCCCACCTAATTGCCCACACAAAACCCACCCAAATAACCACTAATCGGAGTATAAGCGTTTTGTTCCCGCCCCAAGTGCCCACGCGCCATTTAATACACATGCCCACTTAGGTGCCTGCGGTTCGCCCACCTAATTGCCCACACAAAAAACCCACCCAAATAACCACTAATCGAGTATAAGCGTTTTGTTCCCGCCCCAAGTGCCCACGCAAGCGCCACTTAATACACATGCCCACTTAGGTGCCTACGGTTCTGCCCACCTAATTGCCCACACAAAAACCCACCCAAATAACCACTAATCGAGTATAAGCGTTTTGTTCCCGCCCCCAGTGCCCACGCATAGCCTACTTAATACACATGCCCACTTAGGTGCTTACGGTTCGCCCACATTTTTGCCCACCTAATTGCCCACATAAAAACCCACCCAAATAACCACTAATCAGAGTATAAGTGTTATGTTCCCTCCCGAAGTGCCCACGCAAACGCCCACTTAATACACATGCCCATTTAGGTGCCTACGGTTCTGCCCACATTTTTGCCCACCTAATTGCCCACACAAAAACCCACCCAAATAACCATTAATCAGAGTATAAGCGTTTTGTTCCCACCCCAAGTGTCCACGCAAGCGCCACTTAATACACATGCCCACTTAGGTGCCTACGGTTCTGCCCACATTTTTGCCAACCAAATACAAGTTGCGAGAAATCGAAAGTATTCAAATTATACCACATTTTTGGGGTAATAAATGCGATTTATTTTGTCGAATCCGGGTCTTTTCGAAGCAAGCTCGTCAGTCAACAAATGTTTCTATTTCTTCAATATTTCGTCTCTTATTCGAATGGGAAAACTAGGGTTTATAATTGTGAAGATATACTTGTAAATCTTGCTATTACTCATAAATCTTGTTTCTCCTTCTCAAAAGCTTGTATTCTTTGTGAAACTAGGGTTTGTAATGGTGAAAATTAACTCCCAGTTCGAACTCCTGCTCTTCCAAAGGTTGTTGCGAGCTTTTTTCTTTTTTTTGGGGTTTTTCTAAGTCGAGGCAAATTAGACTTTTAGGGGTGAAAAGGGCATATTTCCTTATTTAATAAAGTGGGGGTATTTTTCTTTAATACCCCGTTGGTGGGGGTAGTTTCCCTAATTTCCCAAACAGATTGTACTCTGATTCTATTCGAAACAGGAGTAGGATTAAGAGTCCGACTAGGAATATGCCATGCTTCAAGCTTCAAAGCTACAGGAAGATACAAGAACCTTTGGAATTTTCCCGAAGATTAAGGAGTATTACTTATTAGGGATACTTAAAAAAAAAAACAATCTTGAGGTTTGGGAATTACCAAAAAAAAATCATAGATATTTGAAAATTACAAGAAAGTCCCTCAAATTTAATTATGTCTTAAATTTAATGGTGTAACACAACTAGAATTGTCAAAAGAGCCGGATCAACTGCTATTTTTGGAGCCCGGCTCATGAAAAAACACAAAAAAATCGGGCCAACCATCTGGCCTGAAAGCCCGGGCCAAATAGGTACGACTCATTTCTGGCCTCTAAAACACAGTCCATCCCGATTTTTTACCCGACCGGCCTGGGCCGGGCCATTGAGTCGGGATTGACAGCTCTATGTGTAACTGTAATGTTTTTATAAATATGAGGGGAGTTTTTAAATATTTTTTATGACCTCAAAGGATTTTTTTGTAATTTTAAAAAATTTCTTGAATTTCTTTTTTTGTAATTATCCCTATTTAAATCGTTCCCTCATTTGCACACCAAAACCAGCTTAGCCACTCTTCCATTCGGCCCAGAACATCCATAGCACCTGATGATCACATGCATAGAATGAACCATTAGTTGGTAACACAAATTTAATTAAGTTAATTTACTAGAAATATCGAGTAAAGATAAAAAAAAAAAAAAAAAGTTAGTTCTAATCAATGATGTCAAAATATGCAGGTATATGATACATTGTAGATGTAATGTTTGGGGAGGCTCGTATTTAATTGGGATCATAATTTTGATTCAAACTTTACTTGTCACTTAATTATGAATAGACATACATGCCAAAGTGACGTACTCTTCCAATTTTCTAGGGGAGTTTTTCACATAACCTTAAACTAAGGAAATACAACTTTTACATAATCATGTGTTTATATTTAGTTTTTTTTTTTAATTTTTAGTACAATGGTGGGAATTTGGGGACGGGACGCACGCACTCGTATGAGATCGAACTCGGATCATTCACCCTTACAACACATGTCTCAACCACTAGAGCACAAAGTTGATCCCGTGTTTATATTTAGTTAAATATTGTTTGGATGTATAAACATTTTGCTTTAATTTCCTTCAATGTAATAATGACCCTTGGATCACAAGGAATTCCATTGTTTTTTTCTTGGGGACAAAAAAATGAATTCATATAAGCAAAAAGAAGCCTTCATTCATGTTTGCATCACATCCACTCTTACCATGGCCTTGCATTGATTGTAAAGATAACGTTATGTAGCTACACAACAAGGGAAAATATGAAAAAAGTGGAGGAGAAGTTGTCCTTACAAGGTCATGAGAAGTCAATTTTCAAGTTTATAGCTCTTGAAAGAGGCAACAAGTTGGAATTCGATTCTTTATGGCGACAAGAAACATTAACTCCATCTGAAAATGTGGTTCTAATAGCTCTTAAAGCAGTAGAAACAAATATACTTCTTATTATGTGAATTTTGGGTCCATGAGTAATGGCCCTTTACAACACAAATGAGAAGTGTCGTCATTGTCATTAAGTTGTAGAATGCATAAGTGATCTTTGTACCTTGTCAAGAGGTGTAGCCGAAGCAAGCTTCGCCAAAATTTTCCAGATTTCTTTTCTTCTTTGATTTATTTGCTATTTGTCTATATTTGTGTATAAATTTTTGGAAAAACTACGGCCTTGTTTGTTTATGTTTCCAAGCCACAATTTCCAATTTCCAACTATTCATAGAAATGGAATCATGTTTGTTTATAAAGTTTCCAATAGAAATCATCATTTTCACTTTTCATTTTTCACATAAAACAACATCTCAAACCTACAATTTCATTTCTCAACCATATACAATACTCTCATCAATCACTATTCTCATTTTTTTATCCAAATATATATGTGGGACCCTCCATTATCAACTTTATCTATTTAAAATATTACAATATATATATTGGGACCCACTAGCCTACAATCTTACAAATACAATAATATATATTTAATTAAAATATTCAATCACTATCAACTTTTAAAATTATTATATACATAAAATATTATTTCAAAACTACTCAACCAAACACAATCTCATTTTCAAACCTACTTAAAACTCATTTTCATTCACTCATCCAAACATAATTCCAGTTTTCACACGAAAACCAATAAATTATCAACATTTATTTTACAACACTAGAAACTAGAAATGGTTCATGGAAACATAACCATACAAGGCCGTACATTTCTCCCCCCAAAGATTTGAGAAAAAAATCTTACAATTGTATTCAAAAATAGGTTTCGCCCCCAAATTCTTGCGTCCGCCATGCTAAATTGCTAATGAAGTGAAATAGGAATGTTGGGTTTGTCTCAATGACTAGATTTGATAATCTGGTCGAATATGGACTGCTAGCTATAATACCACACCTCAATATTTTTGCTCTGTATTCTTATAATAAGCAACAATGCCAAAATTACTAGGTTTCCACATTTCATGCTTTTGTTTTAAAAAAAAAATGTTATTTTTGTCTCATATTCTACTTCAGTACTGATACACATCAAATATATATATAATTCATCATAACTATTTTTTCGAAAAAATATTTTACTCTTTAGATAAGCTCCAATCATGCTATAATATCCATGAACATGAGTTTGAACAAAGATTCCATATATCAAACCTTCCACAATTGCGCCAAGAGTATTCCTTTTAATCTTTTATAGTCAAATTTGTGTCTTTATAAGCTTTTAGGGAATTAGGGATGGGCAAATCACTTTATTTTTTCAAGATTCCTACTTATTTACTTTTTAAAGTGTACAATATTTTTTTTTTTTCCAAATTAGAGTTAGAAAACAAAATTGACATCAAATTTTGATTTCATCAAGATCAGGTAGCTCATATGCAATGGTATAAAGCTTGATTTGCATAAAGTTATGCTGTCTTGATTCATTATGTGTCTAAATAAATATGCAAGGGTACTTGTTATTTTTTGATTTTTTGCCTTTTCATTTGATCACTTGTCTTCACAAATTCTCGTGTTTTTAATTTGACCCAAGTGAATAAGTATTTTTTTAAGAGCAGGTCTCATGTGAGACCGTCTCATGGATCTAAATTCATGAGACGGATCCTAAACACATACAAAAATATGGGTTTTTTTTCATGTATGAGTTTGGGTCAAAATTCTGTTTAATATATGATTCGTCTCATGGATTATATCCATGAGACCGTCTCACACAAATTTTTGTGTTTTTTTTAATCGTTTGATGCAGTTTCTTCCATAGGTTTAAACTCTTTAAGGGGAATTTGCTTAAGTACAGTGAAAATCGTTTCAAATTGCTTAAATATGGTGAATATTGTGCTGTTTGGTTTTTTGCTTGGTAGTGCAATTTTTTTTCTTTTTTAAAAAAAATTCGGCTGACGCAGCTCAAGCATGCGCCAACAATTTTAAATTTTAAAAAATTTGACAAAACCGTATACAACATGATTGAGTAATAATTGGCTAATTTAACAAAATTTATGGACCAAACCGAACCGAACAGAAAATTCATTCAGTTTATTGGATTAAAAAACGAACCAAACCGTTTAACAAATTGTTAAACCGAATAAATTTTCGGTTCGGTTCGGTTTTGGTCCATAATTTTTTTATATATATTTTATATATTATTATTTTAATTTATATTTTTTAATATATTATTTATATTATTATATTTTTAATTTTATAATATTTTATTATTAAATTGTTAAATAAATATAAAAAAATATTTTTTTCACTTTAATTTTTTCCAATTTTCTGATTAAAGTTGAAAATCGAAATAAACAAAAGCACAATATCCTTTCTTGCACCGTACATCCCAAATTCTTGAAACCCTATCTATAAAGCATATTCTCATGCATTAATTAAGCATTTACAAAAGCGTAAAGGTTGAGATTAAAAAAAGAAATTGTATAAAGAATCAGATTTTTCTAGAAGAATGATTGAGCTATATATATAATATACCACTATTCTAAAATCTCCGCCTCTACCTCCGGGCGGAGGCACCTATGCCAAAATCATGCAAAGACTCGGCTCAAGCCCGATCTTTGGCATAGGGTGCCTCCGCCCCTGGAGGGTAGGCGGCATCATGAAGAAGACCCATTTTAGTATTATATTTTTTATATTTTCCATAATTAGCCCACCACAAAACTTAACCAAAAACTCAAATTCACTCTAAAATTTAAATTCATTTTGAAAATCAAGAACAAAAAACTTAAAACTTTTGGGTTATCATGACATGCATAGAAGCTATAATTTAATTTATCATTATTATACTTATCATGCCACTAATTTTAAACTTTTTTGTATTAGTAGTTTATTAGAATATGAATTTTAAGTATCAAGTATATATATTTTTTTAAATATATATATATATATATATATTTAAGGGCCCAACACGAACGATTAATCACCCCTTATAAGTGTCATCATCTAGTATGAAATTGAAAAGATATCTATTTTTTAGCTTTTTTTTTTAATTTTTTTGGCTTCTTGTTGTCTTATGGCAAGAAAGCAAAAAATATTGAGAATGGAATATGTCCATTTGATTGTTATTTAAAAACATCATTGTGTTTTTTCTCCTATAAGATAGTTTCTACTCTTTATTGAGAAATAATATATTTTTGTAATAAATTTTTTTATATATTTAAAAAAAAATTCTCCATATATAGTTTTCTTAGTGAAATTTTTATTTCTTAGCCCACCCTACTACTAATTCCTGGATCCGCCACTGCTACCCTCTCTCCCCGATTAGTCTCTGTTTAGACGCTATACTCTCATTGTCCGTCTACATTTTTCTTACGTAAAGTCCCGTCTAATCCCACTCAGATCCCACTTAACCCCACTAGGGCTCTGCCTAGGGCCTAGCGGTCTGACTAGTGCTTAGCGCGCTTTTTAAAACACTGTAATATACATCTATTAAACTATGAGAAAGTTCACTAGAATGAATTTCTCATACTATAACATCCGAGAACAAATTGATTATGAAATCAAAATAATAACTTCATATCCATAAGAAACTTTAAAATTAACTAGTTACTACGCAATAAGGTTTGAAAGAATTTTACACGATACAAATTGTTTGCACCCTAACCTTTATGTTTAGCGATGACAACGGGCACATATAAAACGGATATGGCAAAATCGGAGATCCACCCTATCAAAAAAAAAGAAAAAAAAAAGACATGTCCCGTCCTACCCAACCGGCAACCGGTAACTTTGAACCCGGTGGATCCAAACCCATGGACCCGACACCTGTTACCCAAAATCACTGGCCAAAACAAGACATTTAGGGTGCGATTAGATATGCTTTCGTTTTGAAAATTTTCATTTTGCTAGAGAATATTGGTGAAAAAAAATTGGGGAGAAAAAAGATGAATTTGAGAGTGTGATTGGATGTGAGATGAAAAAGTAATGATGAAAGTTGATTTGAATTAAAAATAGTAAAATAATGATTGGATGTGATTGATAGTTAGAAATGTGTGAGTGAGTGAATAGTGAAATTTGTGGAAAAATGTGTAACAATGATTAGTTTTTATGAAAAAATGTGTAGATGTGATTGGTAAAAGAGAAAATGAGAAAAAGTGAAAGTGAGAGAATGTTATATTTTTTTTGAAAATTTTCATAAACAATCGCATGTTTGGTTAAAAAAAATTCTCCAGCGAAACGAAAATGGAATCTCGTTCATATCCAATCGCAGCCTTATACGTTTGTACCAATCATTCTGGTCCAAACTTTTAACTTTACAAAAGTGTGCAACCTGTATTCAATTTCACGAGTCATGATTTTGTGTAATACTGCCACAAATTAAAAAAAATAATAATAAATTTTTGAAAATTACCGGTTTGCTTCCATCTTACACATTTCCCTTTTATAAGCAAAAAAAATATATTTCAAAACTCCAAACTTTTATAGAAGTATTCCTGTCTCCCTTTGAAATTTAAAACAAAATCAAACCTCAAGGTTTTTTTTGTAATTTTCAAAAGTCTATGGGCATTTTTGTAACTAGCTCAAACCTCAGTTTTTTTAAAAAAAATTATCCATTAAATATTTTCACGTGGTGCCTAGCGCGTGTTGGTGTGAGATTATAGAGATAACAATGGGTCCAGGTAAGACTCGGTCTCCAACCAGACCCGCCTCATTTGGGGTGAGTATGGGTCCAATAAATAGGTATGAGGCGGTAATGGGTATGGTAAGATCCGGCTCAGACCCGACCCATATAATTTTATTTTTTATTTTTTTTTAATTTATATGTAGAGTGATTATATTATTGTTCAAGAACTCTTAATTTATAAATGTTGGTGTTTGTTTCATAATTCATATAATATATGCAAAAGTATACAGATATATAAGTTGTGTGCACTATTTTGAGTAAAAATCGTACAAATTTGGTCTAATATATGAAGTTGGCGAGTCTAACGGGTCTTACCCGCTAGACACGGGTATGGGTCAAGTCGGATATGGGTCCGAGGTGAGGTCGGTTGGGGCGAACATGGGTCTTGCATTTTCATAATGGGTTGGATCTCGGGTCTAGATGGACCCGATCCAAACCCGACTCATTGACATCACTGTGGAGAATTCGGGTGGTTGGTTTTGTGAGTGAAAGTGAAGAGTTGCTGTGAGTTGTGAAGTCTTATAGAGATGATGTGGCCTTTGGACCATGGGCTTGGGTTGTAATTCCTTTAAGATCAATGTGGTGATCGGGTTTGGTTTAAAGAAATGGGCTAGGATGAACTTACCTTGTATAGAAAATTTTGGACCGAGATAATTCGACAAAAGTGGGCTTGTCTCCTTGAAATTAAATGGTCCAACAAAATGTCTAGATAACTTTAAGAATACATTAGTAATTTGTGTTTTGGGCTTTAAAATGGGTAAGCTTTAGATAAGAGTTAGTAAGAAATTTTGTAAGATTCTGCCTCAATACCCTTCAAATTCTCGGCCCATTATTAATAAAAGAGAGGAAATCTTTATTGTATAATTTTAGTAAGATAAATAAGGGTGTAAGTGAATAAATTTGCGAGCTGGGCTTATGATTTCCTAAATTAACTAAGATTATCACATTTATACTAAATCAAAGTCTTAAATATTATATTAAATCTAATTAAACTCTACATTTTGTCAGCTTAAGTCCAACTTAAATCTAAAGTCGAATGATTACTATGCATATAATATGTCAATAATAAGAGGTGCAGCACAAGTGGTTTAATGCTCAATTTCCCAAGTTTTTCACTTGGGTTTGATCCCCACCACACGGTCCACACCCACTGCTATTAGAATTTCCCAACCCTTTCAGAATTGTACTATAGAAAATGCTTAAAATATATATAGTTCTAACTTAATAATTAATAATCAAATATCCAATAGGAAAAAAACAAACTAAAATAATATAAAAAAGGTTGTGGCACGAGATAGATTTAGCATATGCTCGTGCCATCATGCTACACATGTTGGTTTAGCGTGCCAATCACCAAAATGACACGAGCAATCTTGTTGTGATCGCACCATCGTGCAAAAAAGTTATACATCGTGTCACATCAACTGATCATGACAAATAGAACACTAGCCCAACATGAATTAAACACACTCATCGTGCCATCAAAAACAATTATCCCCTATACAAATAACAATTACCCCAACAAAATAACAATAATTATGCAAGCGCTAGCGAAATGAATGAAAACAACCAATTACTCCAAATAAATATAGTTCAAAATTAAATAAAAGAAACGATCGAAACTATCTTCTTCCTCTTCCGACGCCACCTTCGGTAGGCACAATGTCAACGATGGTCGTGCCATTTCATCATCTTCCTCGTCAACAATCAACCTTCTCTTTCAATAGGTCAATGTGGCACGAGACATTGTTAACAATGGAGAGAAATGCACGAGAAGAATAATGAAATAGTGTTGGACGATCGTGTGTTAGTTGGGGGAAGACAATGAGTTTAATTGTGGGTAAGGTAAAATGAGAAATTTTTTATGATCTATTTAGTATATATGTTATGTGGCAAAAAGCAGTGTAGGTATATTTAGTAAGTGGGTATATTTAGAGGATTTGTGGGTAATCGCACAAATGTATAATTACTTTTAAGTTTGACGAAATGAGTATTTTTGCATAGTTTTGAATGAATTTATGTTTTTTTATATTATTTTAATTTTGTTTTGACAAAATATTATTTTCTTAATATAGATGTTTTCTACATATTTGCAAAATTACATAGGATATTTATACAATTAGCTAGAGCAGTTAAATGGGATGGGTCGGGTCGGTACTGATCCATTTGACCAAAATTTTGTCGCCACTAATTTTGAGGCACAAGCTCAAATTTAATTGCCTCGATTCATTTCGAGCCTATAAAATCGACTCACTCTATCATCGAGTTGGTAGAAATTTCTGTTTGGTTTTGATAAATTTCTAAAATTAACGAACAGAAAAATTATTATTTATTATTTTTCTTAGGAAAAAAAAAGAAGAAAAAGAACAAAGGAAAATAATTCAATGTGGTTTCTCAAAAAAAAAAAAAAAAAAAATTCAATGTGATTTTCTTCGGCAGCACTTACCGGTGCAAAGGCCACAAAACCGGTCCTCCAATTTTCAAAGCCCAAGTGCACAAACACACACACCTCTTTCAAAAAAAATACCACCGCCACCTCCGCCGCACACCACCGACATGTCCTCTCAACCCACCCCTTCCCCTCCTCTGTCCACAACCACCTCCCCCTCTCCTCGCCGCGCAATCTCCGACGATGATAAACTTGCTCCTTCGTCCCCTCCATCTCCCACAAAACCCGAGTTTTCGCCGGACCCACCGCCGCCGGCGACCAGAACCCCGGTTTTCCCGAGCCGCGAGGACTGCTGGTCCGAGGAAGCAACCCGGACGCTGATTGATGCCTGGGGGACCCATTACCTTCAACTCAACCGGGGCAACCTCCGACAGAAACACTGGCAGGAGGTTGCCGACGCCGTCAACGCGCTCCACGCCACATCCGCCAAGCTCCGCCGCACCGACGTCCAGTGCAAAAATCGCATCGACACCACCAAGAAGAAGTACAAGATCGAGAAGTCCAAAGTCGCTCAATCCAACGGCCGCTACGTCTCCACGTGGCCCCACTTCCAAAACCTCGACTCCCTCATCGGCGACTCCTTCGCCAAAAATAACAACAGCAACGCCAATGGTCACAACCGAACCCTTCGCCGGAGAGTTTCCCCGTCGCCGGAGTTCTCCCCGTCCCCACCGCCGCTACCGGAGTCGGTGACCCATCACCGGAAGATTACTCCGGTGAGTCACCACCAGGAAATAGATCCGGCCACGAGTCCTTTGTTGAGACTCCCATGGTCGGTGCCGGTTGGGCCCCGGTCCAAGCGGTCTGGGCCCGGCAGCGTTACCGAGAGGAATTTCTCAGTAATGGCAGCAGCAGCGGCGGCAATGGAGGCTGAAGAGGTTGATGAAGATGATGATGATGAGGATGAGGAGGAGGAAGATTCTGGGGCATGGGGTGGACGGCCGCCGGCGGGGGGAAGGAAAAGGAAGAGGCCGGTGGAAGAGGAAGGGACGGTGGTGGAAGAAGGGTATCGGAGGCTGGCAGAGGCAATAGGGAGGTTAGCACAAATATATCAGAAAGTGGAAGAGTCGAAACAGCGGCAGATGGTGGAGTTGGAGATACAAAGAATGCAGTTTGCCAAGGATTTGGAGATTCAGAGAATGAAGGTCTTCATGGAATCACAGGTCCAGCTTGAGAAGCTAAAGCGTGCAAACCGCAGCTCAGACAATAGTAAGTCTTAAAGAAGATCTCCTTGGCTTTTAAGTTGATGTGTCTTTTCCTGTGGTAAATCTGTAGTTTATGCTTGATTAAGGTATTTTTGTGATGTTTATGATATTGTTGAATAGAATTTGCTTTGTCCTAATCCTTTTATGTTTGCTCATGTGCATTGGCATTTGTATTGTTGTTCTAGTGGTGCTAATTGATAGAAGAATTTCTTAGTCCATAGCATGAACATGTGCATTGTTTAGATGAATTGTGGTACACTTTTGATAGCACATTCTTTTTTGACTTTAAATGGGAGTGGCACAAAATAGTGCCTACTTGTGAAACTACAGTTGTTCTTTTGATGGAAAGCTACAAGTAGGCATAAAGTAGTGCCTACATAGGTGTGGAATAAGAAGCTGAGATGGTTTCTGAATGTTGTTACAATCCAAGTACTATCTCATTTTTTTACTGGGTGATTTGTGAATAAAATAATATGCAAACTTCCCGAGTTATTGAGTTTTTCCTTTTGGGAATATTTGAACATTGTATCATGGATAGCTGTTGTTTAATATTACAATACCTTTTCAGGGACCTTTTCCTGGTTTTGATGAACTGCTCTACTCATTCCTGCACTTAGTTGCAGCATATGCTAATTTACCATATCTCTGGAATTTTGATGCATAGACAATGGAAAAGGCAGATAACATGGGGTATTTTCAATATAATAGCATTCTAGTACTTCCGGTGTTGCTTTGAGTTGTTTGGTGGATATAATCAGTCTTTTTGCATTGGAAGGTCATAATTTATTTATGCATTGGTCTTCACTCAGTATTTACTGTATTGTTATCGTGTGATTTACTGTTGGATAAGTGGACCGGATTTCATTTATGCATGAAAAACAAGGTTGCTTTGGCTGGATAACATGAGCCATGAATTCTGAAAGTTTTTGGATGAGAATTTTGTGAAACATATATTATTGTCTGAAGTTGGTAATTTATGCTATGCGTCTGAAGTTGCTGCCTACGAGAAACATACTGATGCAGACCATTAGGAACAACCCACAAAACTGATTTACTAGTTAGAGAGCTTAAAACTTGATATTTCCTTGTTTCAAGCTCTTGATCACTTCTTTGTCTATTTATGATCCTTGTCCAATGATAAATATGAACCTTAGAAGGCCTAAATAACACACAACACCAGTGGACAAGCTGGAGATCATCTTGATTGATTTTCCTGCATGCAAATCTTGTTATGTGATGAGGCCTAGGGCGAAACCATGCCCCCCCATACCCTCCCCTAGTTCTGATGTCCAGATAAATCTGTATCCGTTTGGTATTATTTTAACAATTTCATTTGATGAAATCTTGTTGGTTTTATGTCAGTTGTTATTTGTCTAATTAGATATTTTATATAATCTCACAATTATGCCCTTTTTCTTTTTCTTTCATGTTATGTTCTCAAGGTTCTATTAACAGTTGTAAATTAATTGCTGCTATTTTAGGATCGTGCATGTGACAACAAAAGGATTTTGGTATTTCAATTAAAATGGAGTTACTTGTTGGGTTTATAATATTACTGAAGATGATGATGATTGTTCTTTTTCTTAATTGCTTCGTTTAAGCATTTTAAGATAATATTTGGCATCAGCACCCACCGACCCCCCTCCCACCCCAGGCCTGGTGTTAGTTCCAAGTCTCTCAAGATATCTTATGTGAAATTTATTTTATTTACTTCTCAACTGAATAGTGTCTGGGTATTTTTTCGTTTAATGATCCATCTACCCGTTCCTGATTCGGGTATACAAAATTATGTTTGCCTTTGATGATATGGAAAACATAAGTTTGTCCTGTTTCTTGCCTTCTCAAGGTTTTCAGGTTTTTGTCACTTTATTTAGATTGGTTAGCCTCAAGTTACAGTAGTTAATACTGATCCTATTTCTCTATATTAACAACTTATTCATTTCATGAATTTATAAGTTTGTCGTTTATGTAAATTCAGACATCTTTAGATTCTCCACTTATATTTAACTATGAGCTATTATGAACCTGGATATGTTCACATCAACTTGCACTGTGTTTATTGAATTGCCCTATTTAATCTTTGACACGCTGGCAGTTCTATTCTATTGATAATCGATATGTCTTGCTGTTGTATCATTTTTATGGTGGATGGGTAATATTTTTTCCTTTTCATTATCAGAAAAACGTAATCCCTTTTCTCTCGGAAAAAAAAAAAACATGATTGGCAAATGTCAATAAGAAGCATTTAAATCCCTCAATCAATAAATTTAACCAAGTCGTTTCGTTTACTACTGGATGATTATCCTTTGAGTAAGTTTGGAACACTCTAATCCTTGAAACCCAGTAGTTTCTAGGTGATGCTGGTTTTATCTGACAAGTCTTGATATTCGGAGCAAGTGAATTTAATAGAGATTTTTCTTTGATGTATGACAATCACTGAATTGAAAATTATGTTTTCATCTTCGTATTCGTTTTATCATGTGTCACTGATTTGAACTCTCAGAATTTCTGTTACTGTAACTTTGCTGTCTGTCCTTAATACTTGATTATTTATATCTACGAAATTGGTTACTTACGGAGCAATTTACTGATAAATTCTTATTTTCCATGTTAACAGACAGTTACTTGTAGATGGGGCCGCAACATTGGCAAGTGATCAACTGATCATTTTTGAAAATATCAGTAGATTTTAGTTAAGCTCTGCATATACGTACAGGTGTGGTCTAATTTAGATATTACCGTAGATACTCAGCTTGAAGCTTTGGTTGGTCTACTTATGTTCTGGGATGAGTATATTGTGAAGTGGTTCTTTATTTTAGCTTTATGAGACAACATATTATTTAGTAGAAGTTAAGTATTTTATTTCATTCTCTCGTTGTCATTCTTAAACTGTCTCCCCTTGCTGCTGTAACTACTTGGACCTTTGCTAAAAAATACAGTCCCGAAACCAGCTTTGAGCTTTTCAACGGAGTGTTTGCAAACATTAAAAAAGTGATTATTAGCTTTTAGTGAAAAAAGTAATTACTTTTTAGTGTTTGCAAATATCAGCTTCTGATTTTGATTCATTTAATCAAAATCTAAAAGCAAGGAGAGAGTTGCTTTTGATTTCTGATTCTGTTTTTGGTTTGATTTCGACATGCAAGTAAAAACACTTTTATAACTTATCCACAAACACTTTCTCGCAAATCACTTACTCCAAAAGCAGAAGTGTTTGCAGACGATCCATGAGAAGAGCAAACAATCTTTCACTATTTGATAATTGGAAGTTGAATTTGAAGTTTGACGATATAATAGCTGAGCTTACATGAGGTGGCTACTTGCCTATATTAAAGAAGACCCTTTGTATATTATCGAGCATACGATTTATTGATTGTTGTTCAGACACAGTTCCCATTTGTACCTTTTTATGTGCCTTTGCCTCACTTCCCTCTTGGATTATTTGGTTCCAAATGTTCAGTTTTATTGTCTTTTAACTGCTATTATTGGTTGGAGGGGACTCTGATAAATTTCAGTTCATTTAATTAGGTGGTAGAATATGGAAAAGGGATATTTACAAAACCTACCCTCAAGTTTAGTCTAATTAAAAAAGAGATTAATTACAAAATGTATCTCTAGGGTTGGTATAATTATAAAAAAAATCCAGCTAAATTTGAAAATATAAAAATATCCCTGAGATTTGAGGGATTGCGGTAAAATTAATGAAATTTGTGTAAAATCGATCGAAAAATCCATCAGTAAGAGCAAGTTTAATTAGTGGTTGCTATTTTGACAGTTTTGCCCATTCCAATCCTAGCTTAAGGGTGGAATTGGGCAATAATTGTGGTTCAAGACCCAAATCATCCCTATCCCTAATCCCTAATCCCTATCCCTAATCCCTAATCCCTAACACTTATAAAAGGGTGAATATTTCTGTAAAAATATGGTTAGACAAAAATATCCCTATATTTTAATAATAAATGAGGTCTAAAGTGTAAATAGAGTATGTTAAGAATTATTAACAAAAGCTGGAAAGGCATTTCATCGGCATTTCACGTTCATTAACTCCACAATTAAGAAATAAATGAGGTCTCAAGTGAAATTATAGTAGTACCATGTTAAGAATAAAGAAAATAGAAAACTGAAAGGCATTCACATTCATTTATTCTCCAATAATGATGGCCAACCATCTGGTGTGAATAGGAATCTCAAAAGCCATTTTAGCTATATATTTCCTCCTACACTTTCTAGGTTTTGTTTCTAAACTGTGAAATTCGTGCAATCTTTTCCTCTCACCTTGTGAAGAAGAGGATCGAACACAACTGGATAATTCGAGAGAAATGAGACTATTAGACGGCTGAGATGACTGCCCGCCAAAAAAATCAGAATGACTACGGTTCAAAGCCAGTATCCCTGGATTAACAAAGCTCGCTAAGGATTGCTAATGAGTAAGTTGTTTCGGGTTTAAGGCTTATGGTGAATTATGATATATGAAACTAAAAAAAGAAAAGTACCTGAATTATGATATACTCATTTTACGTATTGCAATTGGGATTTGATTTTCTTTCAACATCTTCATTTGTTCAAAGTTGTTAATTCTTTGCCACTGCCTTTTTCCAGGAGAGTTAGTTGATATGTACTTGACTGTCAAACATGCACATGATAAATAAAAGATGGAGGGAGAAAAAAGAATTATCAGTCAGTGTCTGTTTTGGGACGTGTGTTTTTATTGTGAAAGGAAATGCTGCGAAGAAATGCCTTAAAGGATTTTCCTAAATCAAGACTTTTTAAAGTTATGGTACAAGGTATTAAATTTGCGCCTGAGATATAATATTTGAATTATGTCCATTTTAGATTTGCTTAGCATTGCCGGAAAAAAAACTTGTGATTCTTGCTGGAAAATTTATGGTGTGTGAGTTGATGATTTAGGAACACATGGTCTAAGTTGAGCCTTTTATTTTGAAGAGGAATTGGGCGTCTTTGCTGTAAGTAGCCCTAACACAAATGTGTACTATGAGGAGAGGTTTTATCCACTTCAATTTGCTGAGACTGGTTCGTATTTTCTTTAATTTTTTCATATTAATATGGTTCAGATTCTTCTTTAAATTTTCGGTTCATGGTATGTTTTTCGGTTCATGTTATGTGAAAAAGCGTAAACCGCCGCTAGGAATTGTTTGGCTGGTGGCATTATAGTCTAGCCCAAATTATTGTATTCAGTTAGGTTTTAATGATCTCCGTTTTGAATTTCATGCCATAGCGAGACATTCATTTTACCACATTGTGCTTCGATTTGAAACCCGCTTGAATTTCTTTGGTATTATAATTGATCTTAAGTTCTTAACCTTAAGATACCGAGATATCAACCTCTTTCTTTGAATTTTCTCATACACGATGGACACAACCTAGATAAAAGAAAAGGTTCAAAATAAATCTTGAATCATTTGAGATATTTGAATGCACTCATTATCTGCTAATATCTCATTTTAGCCCTCTCCATCCATCCTATAAAATATGCATAGGCTATGAGAAGACTTCAAAAGGCGAAATATGAGAAGACTCAAAGTATATCTACCTCTAAATTATCCGAATAGGCGGAATACCAACAAGAGTTCTATAGAAATTTGCACCCAAACGTAAGACATATGAACAAGTTTCCTTCTTCTTCTCAATTCGACAAGCCTTTCATCATTTACGCTGGCCCTTGCCAATAAGTAATCAAAAAGGGCAGAAATTCACAACCCTTCTACAGCGAATATAAATCCGATAATAAGACCCAAATTTTTTTCTCTAAAGTAGTTTTATTAAATTGGAATTAGTAATTGGAGAAGTCATTTCTTGTCTTAAGGATGTGGAATCGCTAACATCAAAGAAACATTGGCCGAATGATCTTTGGAAGTCCGGAATATGTTTGACGCTTTACATTGTTCTTACCATCACAACTTTTATTGGTATGATTTCATTGTTCTACTTTAGTTAATTTTTGGTGAGAACTTGGACTTTTTCTACGATTTTGTGTGTGTTCTTGGGCTTGTTGTTTTGTCCTGTTGTCTTTGCAATTACAAGAGGTACTAAGTGAAATTATTCCCTTTGAGAGATTAATTATCATAGCTTTGGTTTTGCATAAATCATGGCAACATTTTCTGATCATTCTAACTCCTACTCATTACTCATATCAAGAAGGATATTTTGGCCACTTTGAAGACCTTAAAAGTTGATAGTAACATTATTTTCCTGTAGTCATTGAAAATTCGAAGATGACGAAATTTTGACTTCAAGCTCAATAATGGTCTAACAAAAACATGAAAATCAAACTGACAATAACTTGATAATAATCTTTTACTATTCTTTGAATAGAGTGTGTATCTCTAAAATCTTAGTCTAAATTCAACAGTAGTTGTCTCCTTCTGCACATCCCTATGTAACTATCCATTATCAAATAACTTGTGTTGATTAGAAGAAAAATAAGAAGAAAAAGAACACGATTGCTCTGCCATTTTTTATTTTAATAATTTCTACTTTTGGTACTTGCACAAGATGACTAAATAATTTCAGTAGACTGCATGGACACTCATTTTAGAGTAATTGGGTTTTAAAATAATAGGCACTCATTTTATTGATTTTTTTAAAGGAATCAACATGCGTCTAGGTGGAGGTTAAAAGCAGACTTGTATCTATTTATTACTCAAATAAATTCAACGAGAAATTGAATATAAGTTGGTTTCAATGCATTGTAAATTTTGTTGATGGTTGATGAAAGTGATTAAGTGAGTACATTATTTCACGATTTCAAATCTTGGTATCTTTTCGATGATTCATGGTTTTAATCTTGGTAGTTTTTTAGTTTTCTTGATCTTCTGTTGGAAATTATGGTTTGAGTTAATCTAGGTAGTGTTTTTAGTTTTTGTTTTGCTTTTTTTGTTTGTTGTACATAGGAAAGTATGGTTCAAGTGTATACATGTTGGTCATGATTATTATTTTGCACACTTCCTTGTCAATATAATGTTTTTGGCCATTAAACTCATTCTGGTATTAATTAGCTTAGAAGAGAATTAATCCTTGTGTCAAAAAAAGAACAGAATTAATCCTTTATTGGGTAGAATATTCATAGAAAATCTTACACACATCACACATATAGTTAGTCATACTTTTTTAAGATAAATATGTTGTGAATTTTGAATATAGAATTGTTTTCAAAGAATTAATTATTTTAGAAAACATGAAAAGAGATTAAAAAAACAATTTAAATATTTTAAATTTAAACTAAAGCTAACAAATTTTAGATAAGGGTTTCCATATGTAAAATAATTTCAAGTGAAATATATAAAACATAAAAATAGAGTATTTGAAGTATTATATACATATTAGCTCTGTAAAAAATATTGATGAAATGTGAACTATTTTGATTTTTTCTTATTCTTTATTTAATTTCTTGGGATGGTTGTGTTATGCTTTTGCAACTTCTTCACATATATTTGTTAGATAATAATGGGTTGTCTTTAATCATTCATTTGGATTACTACTTTCAACTACATTTTCTATTTGGATTTACCACATTATTTTGAATTTAAGTCCAATTTTAGATTTTATTTTATTTTATTTATGTATTTATTTATTTTTTGTACTACTACTATTATTATAATCTTTTTATAGTTTAACTTGAACAACAGAACAAAAGAAAAAATCTATTCTTATCTTACTACATTGTAAAGCCCCTTTTTGTTATGAACAATGTTTGTTTTCTCAATGTATGCCATTTTATGTGATGTGAAGTAATATTTTACATTGAGAGAAGAATTGACTAACAATTACAAAGCAGTCCTTTGGAGCTTTGTTTATTCTCAAAAAACTTTCTTGCATAGCCTCACTAGGTAGTGAAGGTTGGGGAAAAAATGCTACAGAGGGAAGAGAAATGGAGTTGAGATGTTAAACTAGAGCTCAAATACTTTCATAAATGTGTTTGTGTGTATAAATAATGTGTTTCAATGGCGTTGCACGTAAGGTCAGGGTGGGAGGACCAGGGCTTGAGCAAAAGTCAACGCCTTATCGACACACATGGTGATGTCTAGGATGGAATAAAAATGAACAAGTAGTTTAATTTAGCCGTGTTGTTAACTGCACTGCCATCCTTATTTTTAAAGGTAATTTGTTTCATTTGCTTTGTTTTATGCTTCAGTTTCATGGACGCATATAGGTTGAATAAGGTAGCAATTTGTTATTGTTTAGCTTGTTTTGGCTTTACTATCAATCAGAAGTTACTTTTGTTGTGACTATTGTCTGTTTAACCTCCAGGGGATAGATACAACAAAACAATAAGCTGAGTCACAAATTAAAATAATTTTTCATTAGGTATTGGGATGAGTTTAGAAGAAGATTATTAACAAAACACGAGAAAGTTAAAGGGTCTAGGAAAAAATCAAGTTGCTATACTAAGATGTCGATCGGATAACACATAAGCCATGAGGGGGCAAATCGAAATGAGCACAAGGAGTTTTTAACCGCATTGCTTCGTCTATGATAAAGTCCGGACGCTTTTACTATGTCTTCATATACTATCTCCTTTAACTCCGGTTTCTAACTTGTATTATGTTTAATCATTCTTTTTGTTCGCTTAACAAATGGTTATATTTGAATCGAGTTGAATGATTTGTCTAGGTGGGTTGCATAAATTATGGAAGAGGTGGTCTATTTCTTAAAGCGGGTAAGTAATTCATTTGTTACATTTAGTTTTGTAATTCAAGATTTATTTCTTAAAGCGGGCAAGTAAACAAATGCTTCTTTATGTCATAAGAGGTTTGTAATTTTTTTTTTTATTATGATCTAATGTGTTTGAGTGTGACTTTTTCCGTTAAAGATTGAATCTTTTGTTGTCCAAATAATCAACCGAATATTTGCCTCAAGTTGGTTATCTGTTTGTATCGAATTATTTGTCATTTTCTTTCTTTTTTTAGTCACGAAGTCATGGTTAATTCTTTATGTTTAGGAATGGATGAATTGATTTGATCATATAAACAGGCAAAATTAGAAGGAGGCGACCGAATATGCTTGTGTGTTCCTCTACCAAACTCTAGGTTGTAAGAGTTGGAAGACTTTCTCCGCCGAGATCAAATTCTCTGTTTCCATCCACCTTTTCAACAGGTGTAAAGAAATGATGGACTGATATCACGATAAAGTAACAATAGAATTCTAAGTGATGTTGAGTTCAAGGTCATATAAATTTCTGAATTATTTCTCCTACAGTTTTTAGGAGAATTTCATTTAACTTATTTGGTGTAGATTTTTGGGCCAACATGTCTTTTTCATACCTACAAAACTTTATTTTAATGAATACAAGTTTTTCATCTTATGGTTTATTTTCAAATCGAGACTTCATTGTGTGATATGAATGATGTTTATAATAAAGTTAAATTTAAATAAATTAGTAAAATTATATGGTTCACGTCCGTTGCACGTGCACCTTACTAGTTATTAAAAAAGTCCCTTATATCTAAATATACTCCTATTATTCTTGAAGTCGTCTTTGGAACCTAATGCATCTCATTCATTCTTAGCTATATTCTAGAGTTGAAGTTGTCTTTGGAACCTAATGCATCTCATTTATTATTAGCTATATTTTAGAGTTGTCAAAATGGATCGCTGGTCGAGCGAGCCCTAATTTATATTCATTACATTCACGATTCAACTAAATAGTTTGACATTCATTATATTAACCTAAGAAATTAAGAGTTTATAATGTTGAACAAACTCTAAATAACCAAATAACAAATTACTACAAATTTCTCTAAAATTCATTAATTATTACATTATCCATTCTTATCTTATTCTTCTCCATCTTTCTCCTCTTTAACTCCATCAATAATCTATAGAATATTAGACCCTGTTTCAATACTCGCACCATTATCATTATCTGCATATAAAATACACAAAGATTAAAATTAGAATCACAATAAACCAATATATCAACTATTTAAAATATGTAATTTAATAGTTTGTAAAAAGAATTCCAATTAACATAGCCATTCACGCATTAACATAGTCACGTAACTCAAATTTTCAATGTTTAAATGGGCCCTACAGCTCTAGTCAATTTTAACCGCCTAAAAAGTACCAACATGGAGTAGAGCCGCAAAACCATGCATGATGGCTCAACGTTAAGGTTGAACTGAGCTGCAATTTTGTATATTCGAAAGAAACCAAACCTATTTGGACTCGCCTGTTCGGCCTGATGGGCTGGGCCAAGCTATCACAAATATATCTATGCTTTAAAGTATGGGTTAGACTGAGTTTCAAAAATAAATATTGAAGAAATTTCAGCTTGGTCCCTCCCGATTTTGTTCGTTGGGTTGGCAGACCAATACCGACCCCTCTATTTGACACCTCTAATGTGGAGGTGATCTAATTTAGTTATGCTGAATAATTATGGTAGTCCAATTAAATTAATCACTTCATCCCAAAGTATGGGAGTGTTTACAATAATTCGTTCTTTTAAAAAATGTGATTTATTATAGTAAAAATTAAAACATTTGAGAATCAGAAAATTTGTAGTGTTTACTGATAAAAACTGAAAGATGATTAAGTTTGTATAAATATTTGTTGAGTAAATTGTAAAAGATGGCTAAAAGATCTTATTGTTGAGATTAAAAATTAAAACTTAATGTTTTGGAAATAGAATACTAGGCTCCATATATTTCCAAAGTTGTCAAGAATAGGAAATAGAAATTTTAAATAAATAAAACGAAAATATAATAGTAAAAGTGCATAGAACTTCACAGCCCCTGCCTTATTTGTTAAATTAACTGACAATATAATTTATTCATCAATATCATGTATGAGTATGACTAGTTATATCTATGTCTAAAACTAAACAACGGACAACCCTCATCACTCACGACTCTTGAAATTAAATTTGGTAGTGCGGTAGTGCCAAACAAAGAAAAAACAATAATATAAATAGGAGATTAACGTAGATATATGGCTAAGTTCATCGAATGACTAATGTTAAATTTTTTATATGAAACTTATATATGTTATTGTAGAGTAAAAAGACAAAAAATCATATAGAAATTCAGATAGGACCGTCTCATGGATCCAAATCCATGAGATGAATCCAACCCAAAGCAGCAAAGTCCACTCATTTTTATAATTTTTTGGGCAGTGATATTTTTGTAATATAAAAAGGTGAAACAACATCATTATGGCGTAATGGTATTTTTATATTATACTATCGGGTGGTGTCATTTTTATAATATTATGTAGTGGCAAAGTATCAATTCAGACTCGAAAAATATCATTTTATGAAAAAATGATATAACTTTTGCTCTGAAAAGCATACATTTTCAAAGCAACAAACTGATCATTCAATTGCAAAGTTATATACACCTTGTTTAAAAATAATAGTTTTTATTAAAAGAAGTATCACATTTACCTTAAAAAGTCTATGTTTTTTTTTAAATAAATTGGGAGTACTGGTTAGAGGAGATGAGATAAATTTCAAAGAAACTGAAAGATACAAGATTTGATGGTCAACACCTTTATAAAGCGTGAGCGATACCACTTGAGTTACAAACTCGTGGTTTTTAAAAATTCCATGTTTTCAAAGTAACAAAATTACATTAGTAGTTTCCCTTAACATAGTATCACTGCAGACTCGAAAATATCATTTTTCATTAAAAAAGTATCATCTTTACTTTGAAAAGTATAAAATTAATACTTTTTATTAAAAAAAATATCTCTTTTACTCTAAAAATATATACTTTAAATGTTACAAAATTACATTAGTAGTTCACCTAACATAGTATCACATTAAAGTTTAAACACGAAAAGGACCACTTTTTATTTTGAAAAATATACGTTTTTCAAAGTAACAAAACTGATTATTTAGTTGCAAAGTTACACTCAACCTTGCTCAAAAGTACCACTTTTTTCCTTAAAAAAAGTATCACTTGTTAGTAGAAAACATATCAATTTGACTCTAAAAAGTATTATTTCCAAAATAACAATACTGTTAACAATAATTTCCACGGAAAATAATAGTTTCTCCCTCAAAAGTATTAGTATTTTCATGAAAAATATTATGATTATCAATCAATTTCTACAATATTTTCTGATTTGTGTTTCTTCAATCAATCACCAAGCATAAACCCCTTCAGTCATGGTCACCCCGTCGTTGGCAATCTACCGACAATCTCCCCAAAATATTTAACTAGATTCATTCCAATTAACCGGATATCTGAGATCTACAAGTATAAAGGGAAACATAAAAGAAAACTGAAGATGGGGAAGATTGGTTGGTGCGTGCAGTAGTGGAGATTGCAAGGGAGCGGAGAGAGATGTAGGTTGCCGTGGAGATTGCAGGTCGCGTGAAAAGAGGAGGGAGAGCATATTGCAGAAGAAGATAAGAGAGAAGGTGTTTGAGATCTCAGAAGAAGATGGGAGAGAAGATATACACGGTCTTATAAGAGACCTACTTGAATAAAAACAACCAAATAAGAAAAAAAAGGAATTCTTCTAAAATAAACTGACAAACCTTCATTTCTTAAAAAGGTTTTATAAGTGGCTAATTAGTTTTGAGTTGATGAAAATGATGGGATTTTCTATTTCCAAACTGTGTTTCGTCTCTTATTCCAATCACAAAGATAATTGCCACATATATAATACTTACCATATTAAAATCCCAAAATTTATGATAAGATTTAGCATGTGTCATAGGATCAAACAAATCTTAGAGCTCCTAAATAGGCTCTTCTTTGTTATCAAAAACCAAATATCACGAACAAAAAGCTCTAATCCAAGACCAATTAGATCGAACTTGTACCCAGGTTGGTGCAATAAAATACATGCCATGCCAAATGTACAATTGTACATACTTCACACGAAATGCATATTTAAGACTTGAAATACGAGATGAAGTACCAATTTGAAAGAAATGATCGGAACTATCAAAACCCACACAATACATCATTATGTATATGTACATATCATTGAATAATAAGAGTACTTGAGAGAAGATAGAAATAGAAAAACCATGGGAGAAAAGAACTCACAACAATATAATAAACCAGACTAGGAATGTTTATGATCTTACAAGACTTGAAGAAACTTCCAAGACAGCTGCAATATGCGGCATGCATAATCAGTTATTATTCGAGGCAAACCATTTTCACTGTACCCTACATTCACCCAAAGAAAACAACTTTCGTCACAAATTTGCCTGCTCCAAACAGATCCCTTCTCCAACGACACATGTTCCTGTTAAAAAAAACAGCAAATTAAAATCGTTAACTTTGAGTAATCGGAAATGTTTGCAAACACCTTTACTTTTAAAAGAAGTAAATTATTATAGCAAAAACTAAAAATAGTTGATAACTAAAAATTGGTATTTTTTGCAAATACACGCTAAAAGTTGAATAACCATAGTTGAAGCTTCTAAAAGAACTTTTGCTTATTTCTTTTAATTAGTTGAAAGTAATGGTTGGAGGAAGAAGATAAATTTCAAAAAAACTGAAAAATACATGGTTCGAACTATGGTCAACACTCGTACAAATTAAGTGTGAGTGATACCACTTGAACTATAAGCTCGTGGTAGATCAATAGTCTATTTTTCAAATCTGAGAATGTCAAAAACAAATTTCTTTTACTTACAAAAATACAGAAGTACTTTTCCAAAATCAGAAACTCCATATAGACCCACGACTTTCAGACTTGATTTAATGAAGTAGAAGCAAAAACAAAGGCTCACATTCCCAAACACCAAAAATAATTTGTATTCCAGCTAAAAGCTGATGATCACTTTTTTTTACTGTTTGTAAATACTTCCTAATTATGCTTACAGAGACAATAAAAAATTAACAGAATTAACAATGAGGTCGCGCCCTACTGCAAATCAAATGGTAATGATAGGTCTTAGTATTAAAGAACCAACTTAGTTGAATCATAAAACTGGGAAGGCATACATACATTCAACTTTGAACAAATTCAAGATAAAAGTAATAAATATAGTGTAGATGCCACTTCTGATAGTGTACCACATGTTCATGCATGACATCCATGTGTTTGTGAATGTATGCTACACCTAGTACACCATAGATGATCTCCTATTTCTCACCGTGTTTCATCTTGTGTTTCATTTCACTTCGTAGATATCACGTGTATAAGATGATATTCACAATACACCAGAAATATATGAAATTGAAAATCAAGATCGACCGCCTGGTAACTTAAAACAAAAAAAGAGTTAATGACTAATGCAGTTGATTAGGAGCCTATGTATGTTCAAGGCTGCCAAAATTACTGAGTGTGAGGCAAACATGAAATGCAAGGTATGCAATTCCATCTAAATTAAAGGAGAAACTTTCATAAAACTAAAAAGTATTGGGAGTTTCTCAAACCTTATAAAACCACCAAAAACCTGCAGTTGGAGGATATTTACAGATAAAATCATGTCAATCTTTTTATGGAGCAAAAGTGAGAAACTGCAGTTGAAAAAGAAGTAGTTGCTGATTTCATGATCCCACAAAACCTTGAAGGGTGTACTTGGATGGGGGATTTGGGACGAGGGATTTGAAATCCTTAACTAAATCCATACCCTTGTTTGACTTATAAATTCAAATCAATGGATTTCAAATCCCTCTTAAGTTTTATTTCATTTTCAAAGGATTTTAAATCCTCCCAAAACCTAGTCATTTGAAATCCATTCTTTTTCCCCCCCTTTATGCTCATTTGCATATTAACACACTTACACACATTGCACACACACTACACACATTGTACACATTTACACGCAGTGCACACACTACACACACATACATTGCACACATTTTACATACACGCTGCACACATTTACACACTGCACACACTACACACACCCACACATACTCTCTCTCACATACTCACACGCACTATCCTCACACACATATTCACACGTAATAAAAGTTATATATTTCATATTTTTATTAGTGTATAAAATTATAATTATTTATAAAGTAATAAGATTATACCTTTTATTTTTATTTATTAAAAGTCAATTAAGAAAATGAATAGAACTTTTAAATTTTTTATCAAAATTTATGATGGATTTGAAATCCCTACACAAATCCACATCATCCAAAAAGAATTGGATTTCAAATCCAAGGAGTTTGAAATCATTTCATTTGAAATCCCTTGGAATTTCATATTCATCCATCCCTTAGGGTTCATTTGGATGGAAGGATTTGGGATGAGGTATCTGAAATTCTTAGCTAAATTCACATCCTTGTTTGGCTTATAAATTCAAATCAATGGATTTCAAATCCCTCTTAAGTTTTAGATCATTTTCAAAGGATTTTAAATTCCTCCCAAAACCTATCCATTTGAAATCTATTTTTTTCTTTATACGTACTTGTATGTTCACACACACACTACACACACAATTACACACGCTGCACACATTTACACAAACAATACACACACTACACATAATGCACTCATTTACACACACTACACACACCCCCCTCATCTCTCACATATTCACATGCACTATTCTCACACACATATATTCACACATAATAAAAGTTATATATTTCATATATTTATTAGTGTATAAAATTATAACTATTTATAAAATAATAAGATATCTTTTATTATTATTTATTAAATGTCAATTAAGAAAATGAATAGAACTTTTAATTTTTTTTTATCAAAATTTTATGATGGATTTGAAATTTCTACACAAATTTATACCATCCTAACAAGGGGAAGATTTCAAATTCAAGGTATTTGAAATCTATTCATTTTCAAATTCAAATACATTGAATTTAAAATCCCTCCATCTAAATGCACCCAAGGGAAAACTCTTCACAAATTAATGACTAACAACAAACTAGTGGTTGTGTTTGTGGTACAGGCGTGGCCTTTCTACATTTGGGATTGATCAAATAAGTCACATAATTAATAATTAAGATCTTATTATGGAATAAATAAATTTCAAACTAAGAGCAGGTTAATGTCTAACGTTTGTTAGTATATCTTTTTCTTATTTTAGTTTTTGATCATCACTTCCAATAAATATTTCATCAACTCAAACAAATGAAGATCTGTTTTCCTAGAACATTTTGTATTAGTTATTCATCAATCTTTGTCTAGGTAATTTCAGTCTCTGAACTTTTTGATGGAAAAATTAATGTTGAAGTGTTTGGGCCGGGAAAAGAAAAAAAAAACAGTTTCAAAATTAGCTTTTGGATAGAAATGCAAAACACCCATATATAAATTATATGGGTATTTAGGAAGAAAAAAGACAATGTTGGATTCTGATAAAAGTTTGAGGATAAGAATGTTAAAAGACAAGTGTTTTAAAAATATATTTTTTTTCCCAAAATCAGGAATACCCAACTCCCAACTTTTAGATTTGACAAAATGAAGCTGAAGTTGAAACTGATATTTGCAAACTTTAAAAGGTGATTTTTTTCAAAAGAAGTTAAAATCTAGAATAATTTATTTTTAGTGTTTGCAAACACTCTCTAAGTTAAATATGGATCTCGTGTCTCAGTTTGATGTTTAATTATCTTTGAAACACGATATGGTTATATATAAAGTTGAGGTATTTCAATAAAGTGGAATATGAAATAAAATACAAATTAAGGCTGCCATAACAAGGCTTGAGTTAAGTTTTCAAGGTTAAGCCAACCACTAATGATCTAATTCTTACTACATTTGCCTTAAATCAAATATTCCTCAAGCATGTATATTCACTTCAATTCCTCTTCCACTAGACGAAGAGGCAAAGGGCAAAAGCCAAAATCAGCACAAATTATTGTTATAAGAAGCACAGTATATATAAGAAACAAACAAGCCATGCACTCCATTCTTGCACAACAAATAATTGTCATATATATTGGGGAATAATTAACCCCTAGAACATCATGGTTCTTTTGAATTTTAAAAAAATCAATGAAGCATTGGGACAAAATTGAATAATTATGATGTCCCACAAAATCTGAACAGACAGAAGGCAATCTAGTAAAGATGCTAAAAACAATTAAGCAATTAAATGTCAAGTTCTAAAATGCCCTCAAAAAGATCTTGTTAATAATTTATTGACCAAAGAAATAGAATTAGTGGGGATGTAACACTATTGGGGCTTTTAACAACAGAACATCAACGTTCAATTAAATAAGCATTTCTGCTTTCTCGTACAACCTGAGGGGATAATACAATGATGAGATTGCAAATTAAATATAATATATGCATGGGATTAAAATATTGTATCATGATTTGATTCGTATCATATAAAAAAGTAGATTAAAAAAGATAAATTATAAAACATGCAAATATGCGTTCACCCTCACTCTCTAACAAAAATGACAATCTGTTGGGGGGCAAAAGATCTGCCAGAATCCAAAAAGATGCTCGAAAAATGGAGAGGTGCTGAAATTGGTGGGATCTTACTAGCTATAGATGGTGTTTCCTTTTTTTGCCCTTTTTAGGTGATGGTGAAATTGAAAAGAAAGAGCTGATGTCAGTCACAAAAGCTGGACGCTCAAGAATCTAAACAAAAAATTTTAATTTCATTAATTTCTAATATGGTGTGAGATTATACACGAGCAGATTTGCTTAAAAGCTGCACTTTTAATTTCTTGCAGATTAAAAATTGTTGGGTTTATGTTATAAAGAGTTAAGACTCAATGTTTCCTGTACTTTTCGTGGCTGTTTCTACCTAGGGTTTATCAGTACTATTATTTTACATGCCCGAAAAACAACACCAATTTACACGAAAATTCCTGTTCCACTTTGTATATTCTACTGTATAGATCCGTGGATGATTGACTACAGTTGTTTATTGGGAACAAACTTCCTGTTCCAAATTGTATTCCACCTAATGTTTCATTCACTAGGATGAATGACGATGAACATGATCAATTGTTTATTGTTTAGAATATTTACATGTGTGATTCATCCAAATGAATAAATCCTGAAGTGGAACACCAATTTGGAACTGGAAATCTGCCAATGATTTTTGAAATGCATTTACATGTGTCAATCATTCAATAGAACCGAATAAGAAGTGAAATAGGAAATCTGATCTCGTTCTGCAGCCACGCTTCATAAAAGTGTGACAATATAATTTACAATAATGAGATCTACAATATGTCTACACACACAAAATTAGCATATACGGAAATACATACATGAAATCACACATATTTTAGCAAATATTGAAAAAAAAAATTAATAGTAGAGAGAATTAAACTTTACTTTACCCATATGTATATTCAAGAAAACGGCATGGACGAAGAAGAATTGGATTGATCATCACGATCATGAGTCGTGTTTCCATGTCCCGACGTTTTCTTCTTCTTCTTGGTATAAGGTATCCCTCTAGCCTTCGCCTGACACTCCTTCACCTCCTTCAAGTAAATCCTTATCGCCCCGCTAGCAAACGGGTTCGTCTCGGGTGACCCTCCGTTCTCCTCGTAGGCGGCGCGTAGCCTCCCGATCAGCGCGTCCAGGCTGCCCCACGCCTGTCTCAACGGGCACGTGCACGGCGCCGGCGGCTCCGGCTGCCCGTAAAAGATGCACCCCTGCAGGTGAACCTTAGTCTTCCCGAACTGATCCAGGTACCTTAAAAACTCCAACACGTGGTTGCTGTTGCAGTGGGCCAGCCCCATCGGCGGCCGCTGGTTTTTCAGGAATTGGCCGAAAGTGTTCCAGTCGCGCCGCTTCTGTGACTCGTACCGGCTAGGGGTGGCCGGATCTCCGCCGCCGGAGGATGACCCCTCGGAGAAATTTTTATCCATTTAAAAAAATTAATCCGAGAAATTAAATGATTTTGCTGTTCCTTCTTTTTTTTGTGAGATGTGGGTGATGCTAAATAAGGCAATTAGTAGAAAGAAAAAAAAGAAGAAAATCACATCAGGGAGACTACATTGAGTTGACATGCGATGGGCCACCATGCAGTTGCTTTCTGCTTCTTTCTTCTTTTTTCTTTCTAATTTTTTTTCCCTCTATGATCTAGATCGAAAATTGGTACAATTGGCCAGGTTCGATGATATGAAATAAATTATAATTTATTTAATGTAAGATCAATAATTCATAAATTTATTTGGACATCATTTATGTGTGATTGGTATGAAATAAACATATATATATATATATATATGACAAAAACTCATGTAAGACGGTCTAACAGATTAAAACTCGTTAAACAAATCCCAAAACCGACCTAATAACGTTTTTATTTTATTAGGGAGGTTCAATATTAACAGTCTTTCTAAAAAGCATTAATATACAGTTTACTTAAAAATATTAGTTTTTGTAATATTGGAAAGTGATATAATATCATAAGAGTGTTGCAAAATATTAGTAGCCCCTGAAAAGTATTATTATATAGTTCAATTCACTTGAAAATATTTGAAAACCCCCTAAAAAGTATTAGTTTTTTCCGCCAAAAGTATCACTAATCCCCATGAAATGTATTAGTAGTTCACCTGAAAAAATATTAGTTTTTCCTAGAAAGGTTTTCAGTAGTTTCCCTCAAAATTATTAGTTGTTCTAATAAAAAGTGTAGTAGTTCAACTGAAAAATATTAGTATGTCATCAAAAAGTATTATTCCGTAATTGGGTTGTTGGGACATTGGGTCCGCAGTTCGATTAGATCTATTAGTCTGGATTCATCTAACTGTTAAACCATATGACATCTTACTAGCTATCTATATATATATTATGATTTATAATAGGTTTTGTTTTGTTAAATGATTCCTAATTTTATAAGCATATATTATGAGTTTTGCTGATTGATGTACAATTATTGTTTGTGGTATAGTCAATAGTATGATCCCCACTAGGGTGTACGATTAACCCCTAAAAGATAAATATTATTCCCACTTGTTGACAAATTGAAATCTCCAGTAGTATCTCCTGGGCAGTGACTGCCAATAGCTTATATTATATATATTTGATAAAATATTATTTACTTTACGATATTTTTAAATTGTTGAGTGAGATTAATGTCCATGATTGAATAAGCTATTAGAGATGTCAAGATTGTTCCTATGAAAACCATCTTAACGCTCAAATCAGATTCAGAATGAAAGAAAATAATCGTAAAGCGCAGATGATCGAGACTATAATGTAAAAGAATTCCGTAACTTTATAATAAGGTTGAAAGGGTTTTATATTATAAGTTTTGAAGGTGAGTAATTGTCTAGGGTGTTGAATGGTATGTGAAAGTGTCTAGCCCATTAACCTAATGCAAAAAATTGGCCTAGCTATGTATTTGATTTTGGGTTAGTCTCGCATCAGGGCGGTCTAATCTGGATCTAATTGTTAGACGGATCCAAATATCCGACCCGTCACCACCAACAAAGACCCGCACAAGTACCAATACTACATCCGCTAGCAGCTGTTAATACATTTTAGGAGAGTTGCTAATACATTTTAGGATGACTACTAATACTTTTTCGAGGGAAAACTAATATTTTTAAGAGAACTACCAAATATTTTTCAGGATGACTACTGATACTTTTATGGGGAACTACTAATACTTTTCGTGAGGAAAATTATTACTTTTGAAGAGGAATACTAAAATACATGTAATCGAAAAACATAATACTTTTAAACAAGACTATTAATAGTTTTAGTAGGAATACTAATACTCTTGATGGAAAAAATAAATATTTTTCAAGAGGATCACTGAAAAAACTGTATTCAAGCAGATTACTAATACATTTCATCGTTACTACTAATACTTTTTTAAGGGACTGCTAATACTTTTAGGGAGAAAAAGTTAATTATATTCAAGAGAACTACTAAATGTATGTTTGTTTAGTGATTGGGGGTGATTGGGGGAAGTTTTTGGAGGTGATTGGGGGAAGTGGAGTTTGATGTGATGTATTGGGAAATGTGTGTATTAGTAAAGAAATGCACCGGGAAGCGTAATGTAATGTTTGGTTGGTGATTGGGGAAAGAAATTGGGAAAGTTGATTTCTGGGGAATGCTAACCAAAAATACCCTAAAATACTATCCAGGGAACTACTAATACTTTTTCGAAGAACTACTAGTACTTTTTGGATGCACTGTCCCCAATGGCGTAGCCAGGACGCTTTACCAGGGTGGGCCGATACACGGAATCGTGGTAGGCCAAATAAAAAACTAATAGAAAAAACATATAAATTTTAACTATTTTTTTTTTTTAAAAAAAAAATTTACCTTATAAATTTTTTTTTCTAAAAAAAATGGGGGGGGGCCCAGTTTGGCCCCCCCTCCCTCCGCCAGTGACTATCCCAGAATATTATAAACATGCCACCGGTGCATGAAATTACGGGGAAAAACCTGGATCGGGTTAGATCCGTTTTACGGAAAAGACCCATTAGACAGTCTGACATGAGTTTTTGTGTTTGACCTTCATGTAGTTTTTAATAATTGAGTGGTGCTTTATCACTGCAATAAAATGCTCATTTATGTTACATCTTGTATTACTACTACTATTTGAGTTTCTAGTGTAAATGTTTTTTTATCGTATACGATCTTAGTTAGCCAATTATTGGTATCAGATCAAATTATTATGTCACATAAATATACGTATTTATTTATTTACATGTTGATTTATATATTTAACAATTTGGTGTAATGGTCAATCAGACTTGCTCCAATTAGGGGTGAGCAAATGACCGGTTCGATGCAAAACCGAACAGAAACGCAAAGAACCGAAAACCAAATTTATATTTTTCTCACGCCGAAATTGAACCAAACCATACCAAACTATTTCGATTTGGATCGGTTTTTCGATTTGGGCTTTATTTTGGGCCTTTACTTTTTTTGCTATATATATATATATATGTATGTATATATTATATTTATTTGATAATTTAACAATAAAATAATATAAAAATACATATAAAAAATATAAATTAATATATTCGGTTCGGCTCAGTGCAAACCGACATATTATGGACTAAAACCAAACCATACCAAAAATTAATTTGGTTTATTAGATTCAAAACTGAACCAAACCATTTAACCAAAAAGAAATGATTAACCAAACCAAACCAAATCATTAGTTCGGTTCGGTTTTTCGGTTCCCATTCAGTTTTGCTCACCCCTACTTCGAATAAGATTTAATGCCTAATTGATCATATATAATAGAACTAGTTGGATGTAATTTACTTCACGAATCATATCTGATATTCAGAATGAGTAGTATTTGATTTACTAACTTTATGTTTTGGACTTAAACTTTATCAAAAAAATAAAATAATGTAAAAGAAGAAGTATAATATATATAATTTAAGTTTATAAATATATATTTATTCGTGTTTATTTCATTTAGGTTTTATTTTAAATATTCATTGTTCTAAAAATCCCCGTCGATTTAGGCGCTAGGCCCCCCTTGTCCGCCAATATTATTCTTCCGATTAGGCCCCACCTAACCTCGCCCAGGTCCCGCCTAGGCGCTAGGCCCCAGTCTGCCGCCGACTAGCGTCTAACGCTTTTTAGAACACTGTTTGAATTGATGGATTTGAAGCGATGGATTTAGATCTATAATAACAAATCCATTAAGCATATTGGAATAAAATTATTTACAATGATTTTCAAATCCTTAAATTCTATTTTATGCTATTTGGAGTCATTGAAATCCTTCCGCAAATCCAAATGCAACCTTAGATTAAATAATTAGTAATTTTTTTTGAACTCAAATAATTTTTTTTTAATATTTAATTTTTTTTTGTGTACGTATTATACTCAATTATTACTTTAGTATTTTAATATTTGAATTACCTAACAATTTAAAATATTTTTTCAATTCAAAATATACAATTACTGTATAATTTTATTAAGGGCATTCTGGACCAAACATTAAAATCAAATTTTGAATATAGAGATAAATGTCACACTGGCAAGTTAGACGGTAAATGCTACATATAATCACATTAGGGAATATTGGCTATTGTATTTTGCCCTAAAAGTAATAGCTAATGAAGACACATATATGACGCTTTTGACATACGTATTAGCATGTCCAATAATGATTAAACAAGCTGGATTACATTAAAAATAGTATAACTGTCAAAATCTATTTGTTTAATAATTGTTATTCATTGTTTAGCTAATAATTTTATACTTCGTTTAAGTATTGTAATATAAACCCCATGTATTGATTTAGCATTCGTTTTTCAAATACAATTACTATTTATATATTTTATGTAAGTTTGCCATGACATACCGTACGATTCCAACTTTTCTTATATTGGTGTATTCCTTATTTTCAAATTTTGTCGTTTCTATATCACTATTCCTGGATTTCTAGCTCATATGTTTGGACCTTGGGGTTAAACCAGTGTTTTAAATACCGACTTGGTGATCAAACCGCCAAGCCACCAGATGCGGTTCATTCAGCCGGGACTGTTCAACCGCCGGTTTTACCGGTTTTAATAAAAAATATTTATTTGAAAATATAATATATAAAATATTAATATAATTTATTAATATAGAAGGGAAAGTTGTATATGTTTAGTTAAAACGAAAAAATGTATATATTTAGCTCAAAAATGACATAAATATATTAAATATTAAGTTTATAAATTCTATTTTTATAAAAAAAGTGAAAAAAAAACAAAAACTAAAAAAAAAGCAAATTCTGGTTCAACCGGTTTTAGGTCGGTATGGCCGGTATTAACCGGTTTAATCGTTAAAACGGTTATTAGGACCTTACCGTACCGGTCCGACCACCGGTATCCGGTATAACCGGTTGAACCGGCCGGTACGGTATGATATTTTGAACAATGGGTTAAACTATAGGTCTTCCTATAAGGCAAAATGTTGACCCAAGTTCATCAGTCTCGGAACTCTTAACTGCAAATTGATAGTTTTTTTCCTAGGGAAAGCACGATAGCTTTCAAAACAAGAGTTGGTGCGATGGTTCCTAATCGAAAGAGGTATATTGTCCAATTGTAAGAATAATCTTTTGCCCAAAGTAGCACACTTTCCGATGGTTACTCGTATTTTGCTTCCAAGGCAATTGTCAATCACGGTTCTTATGGATGCTACTCGAGGGAGTAATGAATACCTCTATGTCCATCACCTTTCTTTTAGTGAATAATGATATCTTCTACGAATTTCTTTTGTCGGCCAAATTTATTTTTCTTTAGAATACCTCTCTATAAAGTGTAGATTATAAAGTCAGTCAAAGCGAGTTCGGTACATATTAGTTAATGAAACGGGGCTTTGGATAAGCCCAAGGGGCAAGATCTAATTAGGTTATTCATTTTCCTTTTCACTGAAGAATAATGAGATGAAAGAGTAGAATGTTCGGGTCACTGTCGAAGACAAGGGTAAAAAGTGTAGGAGAAGAAAGTAAGGGTAAACGTTCGTCAACTACTCTACTTGACTTCCTTCAGCTTTCAAAACAAGAAAAACATTCCCTAGAAGATTGACCCCGTTGTTGGCCTCAAGGAGTGGTGAGCAACACGTGCTTTGGTAAGGCTACAACAAATAAACATACTAGAAAAAGGCGGGTTAGCTTACTAGAAAAGAGCAATACCTTGATGTGTGGTTGAGCTAATGTTTCGGATTTGATGGATTCCACAGTAAATCTTTATACATTAATTTTATTTTTCATAGTTTACTGCAAAATTCATTACTACGCACTTCAATATTCGATCCTCCAACATTATAGTTCAACACCGTGTTTTAAAAACGAAACATGATCAATCGATTCGGGCGGTTGAACCGGGAATTGGTGTTGGGCTCGGAACCGTTAGGTCCAAAAAATCGTTTTTACAGTTGAACCAATCAAAATTGGTCAAACCAACTATAATAGGTTAAACCGGTTTAAGCTGATTTTTGATTTTTTTTTTATTTTTTATATAGAATTATAAAGTTCTAAATTATTATTTTATATGGATTTTTTTTTCTTGAGTGGAAACACATTGGTGATTTGGTTCAGCGTTTAGACGGGCAATATATAGGTCTAGAACCCAATAAAAAAAAGGGCCACCCAAGTGAGACGAGCCCATAACGGAAAACCTACCCATGTCAATTTGGACTTTAATAGTGATTCCGGGTTCATTTACTCTAAATTGCGGCTAGTAAGCCCCATATATATCGACATTTCGGCCACAATTTATTTCTCTCAAATCAGACCAGCCCACTTGTTCTTTGTTACCATTTATCACTTGCTCGGTTGCTCCAAATTAAATGACGTCTTATTTAACATAACATAGGGGAAAAGGGGAGTAGATTTCGTATTTTACTTTTTGTGCTCCACTTCATGTTATACTATTTAGATGATGAATATGTGTATATATATTTAAAAATCAACATCACATGTTTATCCTGTAAATACATGTTATTCATCCAAGTAGTGGAACATAACGTGGAACACCAAAAGTGGAACATGAAATATGTTCCCGGAAAAAAGAATAATAACGAAAACAATGAAAAACTGTAGAAAACAATCGTATTCTTTGATTTTAACAATCCTTAATGATAGATTACCATGATTTACAGCATATTTGAGGAAAGTGAATTATTTTAATAAAACAATAGATAAGATTTTGATGGTAATATCGTCATAAAGTTGGTGTTCAATCAGGGACGGATCCAAAAATTTTTTACATGGGGGACACACAACAAGGCAAAAACTTGTGTAAAAAATTCGCACCGTGCGACGAAAAAAATACTTTTATATGTAAAAAGTAATACTTTGTCTGAATACATTTTTTTAGTTGTTTCAGACATGTATTAATTATTACACTAAAAGTATTACGTTATACATTAAAAAGTGTTACTCTTTATTCCCGCCGCACGATGATATCATCTCACAAGAGACTTACTCACAAAATAAATACAATTTTAAACTAAAAATAAATTCCCTAAAAAAACTACATCAAAAATAAAATAGGTAGTATTATAAACTACATAAAAAAAGTAATGGGACTACACTTTAATTTTTTTAACTAATTAATAATATTAAATATAAAGAATAAAAAAATTATTTGGGGTGGGGGCACGTGCCCCCACAACGGGGGCCATGCGCCCGTCTATGTGTTCAATTAAGGGTACGTGAAAGCTGGCAAAATGTAGTCCAGCCAGTGTCTTGGCCTGGCCTGCTCGAGGTTTGGGCTGGACCATAATTTTCTAGGCCTAAAAAAATTGGGCCTATTTGGTCCGGCCCGATTGGCCCACGGCTCAGGGTCAACCCGACTTTGAGCCCAGACCGATAGTTTGGAAATCATAGCCCACTCTGACTCATCGAAGAGTTTCGTGGGTCATACAGTTCCACGTCCCGACCAAAAATGGTCCAACCCGAATTTTTAAAAACCCAACGAGCTTGTGGCCCAGCTCGGCTTGGCCCATTGACAAGTGACAACTCTAGAAATCCTACATGGGTCTACCATAATCTTTGATAGAGATAAGATTTAGAGTAACTTATTATCTATTAGTATTAGTTTTAGTGGGCTATGTTATCTTTTAAAGGTTTTTAATAGTTATGAGTTTTATTGCGGTAAGAGTTTAATCTTATAAATACTCGATTTGTTATTATTTTTAAGATGGTTGATTATTGAATTAAAAATCGAGGAAATTCTTTAAAGTTTTTCTCTTATGGTATTCTTATTTGAATTGTTCAATTAGAATAATTTGTTTCCTAATCCAACTATCCAAGTACATGTTTTAACTTTCGGTGAAGAGCAACTATTTTCTTTCCTGAAGAAAATACTAGATCTCTATCCAAGTACATGTTTTAACTTTCGGTGAAGAGCAGCTATTTTCTTTCCTGAAGAAAATACTAGATCTCTCTCTAAATACTAAAGATGACAAAATCAAGCCCCGCTCATGGGCCGACCTGATCAACCCGAGGTTTGTGCCAAGCTGGTCATATTTTTTTAGACCTGAAAAAGGTCTTGCCTATTTGGACCTGAATAGCCCTATGGGCCGAGGTTGGCCCGACAATTTGTTACACAAAGTATTGAGCTGGGGCCAATTATTTATGTGATCGGCCCGGTTCGAATTTTTTCAAAAGTGCGATGGGATCAAGTCTGCCCGATCCGGCCCATTGCCAACTCTACTAAATATTACTGAAACTGGGCCTCCACAATCTGGGTGTTCAAGCCCGTCCAGACTTTACAGACCAATAGCAACTACATCTCAGCCTACTAAGCCCAACACCGTAATTCGGCCCTTCAAGGCCCAGCTTATAGCTCGGCCCAATCACCAGGAGGGATTCCTGAATATATCAAATATCAATATTGCTGCTACATTTCTTCCTATAGAAACTGAAATAAAGCCAGGGTTGTTATTTGAAAAAACAATTACATGGCCAAGTTTCACTGCATGCTTTAACTCAGACGATGAAAACCAACATATATTTACTAGTTGTAGAAAATCTCAACACAAATTTCGAATCCCCGAGTTAAATAATTCAACAAATCTTCTTATGCTAATCAGAGTCATGGGAATAATATGTCCAAAACAAAACCTAAATTATCAATTGGTCACTGTGGCAAAAGAAAGAGAGAAGAAAATAAAAGAAGGAAAATAAGAAATAAAATACAAGATTTGGTTAAATGAGTGTCTAACAAGTTCTTCTTTGTGCCACATATACAAATATTGAAATAAAAGATAAAATGACTTGAGATATGGTTAGTGATAGTCTCTTTTGTCTTTTTCATTGTGTATAAATAAAAGAAAAAAGAAATAAATGGAGAAAACAAAAGGTAGATGTGATATGTAATAAACCTAATCAATGTTGTTGTTGGGTTAGTCTGAGTTGATATTTTGGCCATATGAAAGAGCACGTGGATAAGGAATAGGGAAGAAAGCCCATAGACATTATTCTGACACAACATGAAGCCAATACAAAATCCAAAGCAGTGGATAAGGAAATATGTAATCAAGTGGGGCTGGCACTTGGCACCACGGATTGGTACTACAATTTCATCATTTTTCTTTCTGTTTTTTTCCTTAGGGTAGGAAGAAGTGGGGGTGATGGTAGGGGTGGAAATAGGCCAGACTACCCGACACGGACCTACGACTTGACCTATTTTAGGCCCGGCCTGACCTAGCCTAGTTATAGTCAAATAGGTCATGGCCAAGCCTTTAACAAATCTACTTAGATAAATAGGCTAGACTTGAGCTTTTATAAAAACCTTTCAAGTCTAATAGATCGGCCTATTTAAGGTCTCTAAATTTAAATCTTTAATATATATATATATATATATATATATATATATATATATGTGTGTGTGTGTGGGGGAGGATCAAGTGAGGCCATGTCTCTAAGTGAGAACGATGGACTAATCTCAACCATCTCCCACTATTAATCAATGTGTATGATTTAATGGATAAAAATATATTAAAATATTAATTTAATCAATATAAGGGTAGTAGGGTAAAATAACATAACAAGTTAGTTACAAAAATGGAATCAAATCTCTTTCTCTCTCATACATCTCCCATTTCCTCAATCTCACGTCTCCTTCTCTCTCTCTCTCTCATTCCTCCATTAACGCAAATAAAGAAAAAACTCGTGAAGAACTCGAAAATTACAATTCATGAAAATTACGGAGAAAAAACAAGAAAAAACCGGTGCAATATTACGAGAGAAATAACGAACAGGAGTTCGAAAACTAAATATGCAACAAAACTCAACTAAATATGCATTATCCGAAAACTATCTATGCGTGAAAAAACTAATATGTAGTACATTATATCCAACTATGCAAGACGTCATAAACTATGCAACAAAATCAACTAACTATGTATTATCTAGAAACTATCTATGTTTGTGGAATAACTAAATATGCGATGACATTATGTAACATCCCATTTTTATAATTTCCAAAAACAACATCCCATTTTCATAACTAAATATACATTATATTGAACCTATTTATGCGGTGTAGTATAATTACATATGCGGTACATTATATTCAATTATGTCTTGTTTTCGTAAACAGTGCCAATAAAATAACTAAATATGCATTATTTAATATCTAATTATGCAGTAGAAGAACCCTAACTATCCTGTAAAATAAAATTATTTGAAAAGAAAACATGTTCTTTAAATTCCGCCACAAAATCCGACAGTGTCAATTTCAGCCCATAAAATCCGCTGGGACCACTAATTTGAATTACAAAATTACAATCTTACCCTTAAAATCAGCGAAAATTAGGAAATAATTAAAAAAACTAAATTAATCACATCCCTTCATTTTTTAAGACCAATGGGTAAGATGAGTCCACATTGTCTCACCTAGGGAGAGTGGTCTCATTTGAACCAAATCATATATATATATATATATATATATATATATATATATAGGGGGAGGATCAAGTGAGACCATGTCTCTAGGTGAGACACAATGGACTAATCTCAACCATCCCCCACTATTAATCAATGGGTATGATTTAATGGATAAAAAATATATTAAAATATTAATTTAATCAATATAAGGATAGTAGGGTAAAATAACATAACAAGTTAGTTCAAAAATGGAATCAAATCTCTTTCTCTCTCATACATCTCCCAATTATCTCACGTCTCTCTCTCTCTCTCTCTCTCTCTCTCTCTCTCTCTCTCTCTCTCTCTCTTTCCTCCATTAACGCAAATAAAGAAAATTGTGAAGAACTCGAAAATTACAGTTCATGAAAATTACAGAGAAAAAACAAAAAAAAAATCGGTGCAATATTACGGGAAATAACGAACAAAGTGAGTTCGAAAACTAAATATGCAACAAAACTCAACTAAATATGCATTATCCAAAACTATCTATGCAAAAAAAAAACTAATATGTAGTACAAGATATCCAACTATGCAAAATATCATAAACTATGCAACAAAATCAACTAATTATGTATTATCTAGAAACTATCTATGCATTGTGGAATAACTAAATATGCGATGACATTATGTAACATCCCATTTTTATAATTTCCAAAAGCAACATCTCATTTTCATAACTAAATATACATTATATTGAACCTATTTATGTAGTGTAGTATAACTACATATGCGAAGACGTTATATTCAATTATGTCTTGTTTTTCGTAAAAGCAGTGCCAACAAAATAACTAAATATGCATTATTTGATGTCTAATTATGCAAAGAAAATAACCCTAACTATCTTTGTAAAATAAAATATTTGGAAAAAAAAAACAGGTTCCTTAAAATCCGCCACAAAATCCGTGATGTCAATTTCACCCATAAAATCACTGAACCACTAATTTGAATTACAAAATTACAATCTTGCCCTTAAAGTCGCTAGAAAATTAAGAAATAATTAGAAAAAGCGAATTAATCACATCCCTTCATTTCTTAAGATCAATGGGTAAGATGAGTCCACACTGTCTCACCTAGGGAGGGTGGTCTCATTTGAACCAAATCCTATATATATATATATATATATATATATTATATTTTATTAATGTTACTATTTTTATATAATTATTTAATTATTGTAATCGATAAAATCTATATTAAAAATAAAATATATATGGTTTGTAGGCCTTTAATGGGCTTTTAATTAGAGCTGTCAAAGTGACCGGCCGAGCCGGCCCGGTGCCGGCCTATTGGGCCAAGGAGGAAAATCGGGTTGGGTTGGACTAGAATTTTTTCGGTCCACTATTTTGGGGAGCCTAGCCCAGACCATGTATTAAAAATACACTAAAACTGTTTCAGGCCAACCAGGCCGACCCGGTGTTTCGGGCTTAACGGTTGGGCCAAATAGGCCCAGATCTTTTCGGGCCTACAAATTGTAGCCCAGTCCAGCCCTATTACCGGGTCATGCCATGTTTGACAGCTCTACTTTTAATAGGCTCAGGTTAGGCCTATTTATTAAATAGGCTAGGCTTGAGTTGGAAAAAAGACCTACTTTGTATAACAGGCCAGGCTTAGGCCGAATAAACGTAAAACAAGCCCAGGCCATCCGACGCAGAGCCTTGCCCGGCCTGGCCTATTTCCACCCCTAGGTGAGGGGGCGGGGGGAGGTTACAGATTAAATTTTGTGCTTGTTGGGGGTAAAATCGTAATGATTTTTTTATTTAGTTAAGTAATTATTTAATTATTCATCAATTAATATTCATTGTTGGATCTGATTATTGTCAATTGGCGTGAGAGACCAAATTATGAGCAGCCTAGGAGACTCAGTTTACTATTTACGATGTATGAGATCTGCTACAACCCAAGTGACCACTTTATTACACTAAACCAATGTGGTCATCATCTCAAGTATAGAAGGTCCCTCCATATTTATTTGTAAGTAAGTTTAATTAACTACTCTGAATTACATTCATTTATTCTGGATTTTTCTCTCCTATAGTTGATGCCTTGACTTGGAGTGATTTGTACTTTTGAGGAGACAATAAAAAGAATGTTTTTTACTGACTCATAGCATATTCAAATAATAAATTCCATTTTCCAAAATTGTATTTTCTGCTGTCTTTTTTCTTTTCTCTTTATTAGAAAAGTGGGGGGAAATAGAGAGAGAAGAAAAGTGGAAGGACCTATAAAAGAACCAACAATTTAAAGGTAAAATGAATTACACTCTATTTTTAATTGTTGATATTACAGTATATATTGGCATGGGATGGTGTTGCACAAAACTCATAATAGGGTTGTGAAACTCATACTTAAGTGAAGCATGAAAATAAATTATTGTGTTGGATATCAATGAGGAATTGGTCTATTTCATGCCGTCCAAGTGGCTAGCTACCCACTTAGTCGGTACTTGTGCATACCATTTTAGCCCAATCCTCGTTATGCTGGAAAATCGGTTCACAAATTCCACCACTCAATTAAAGTATCCACAGAGTTAATTTAACTCAATTAGACTAAAGAAGGGCTTAACAAACATTTTGTATAACCGACTCAATTCAGTAGACAACCTTAAAATAATAAAATTGATATTTCAAAGAAGACAACTGTGAAAATTTATATTTCGACACTGACATCATGATATATATGTCTAATTTACCAACCATTATAAAGATGCTATATTTGGTTTGCATTACATATAGTGATTAGTGAATGGCATTTCGCCACACATTTACACACATATCACCACTAATATCTTTGACATTTTTATCAACTAAAAAACCACGAAAGAAATTAGAACAAGGAGTAATCATTCCATAACAATGACATTTTGTTGGGTCCCTATAATATCAAAAAACCTAATCCAAAGAGAATCCTCAGTGTTAGGATAAGGCTATCAACAATTTAAATAAATACCAAAATGTCAATCCATCACAAGACTTGTTTGATGCAGAATTAAATCGCGCGAATAAACTGCGATATGGAATTATTCCAAAAATATTTAGGATGAGAATGGTATTGTGAAAAGATAGATATATAATTTAAGTGAGGAAAAGCATAATTTGAATAGCTTTAGTTCAATTGACTCTTTAAGATGCTTTTCAAGCATATTGGTTCTTTCCTCAAAAAAAAAGCATATTGGTTCTTCTATAGAATGTCAATATTTTGATTATTTATCAAGAGGGGAACATTGCTCAATTTAGAACTTTTATAACAGAAAAGAGTAACATCTTCTATTATTGATGAGGGTCCATTTGGGCTGACCTCATGAACCGAACTGAAGAAGCCCTGCTGGGCCGAACTGAGGAAGCCCTGCTAATGGGCTGAACTAAAGAGCTCTGTAATGGGCTGAACTAAAGCGTTGAGGAACTCTGCTAAGAGGCTGAGCTGTGAGAGCTCTGCTAATGGGCTGAGCTGTGAGAGCTCTGCTAATGTGCTCAGTTGTGAGAGCTCTAAGGCTCCATTTGGATGGAAGGATTTGAGCTATGGATTTCAATTCCATAATAACAAATCCATTGAGGTTGTTTGGATGGAATGATTCTATGATGGATTTCAAATCCTTGGAAGCTATTTTTAGAGTCATTTTGAAGGATTTCAAATCCTTTCTATTTGGAGTCATTTGAAATCCTTTCCTAAATTCTCTCCCCAAATCCAAATCCTCCCATCCAAATGCAACCTAAGGGTCAATATTAGATGACATTATGGGCCAACCTGAAAAACTCTATTAACTGGACTAGGTTGGAGGATTCCCTTAAGGGGGATGAACTAAAATATTTCACTCGTGGGATGAACTGATGAACTAACAAAGACAAGTTAGAATCTAAATAGGAGATCATGGGTAATTATGGTAAGGTTTTTACAAGGCTAAGCTTAGGTCTTAGGGCAATTAGATTTTGAGCAAACGTGACTGAGGTGATGAGCTGAAGTAGATGATATCAGTCCGATCTGCCGAACTGGTCAGTAAATTAGGGTTCCAGAAGATTCAATCTTATTTGAATTATGATTATGTTACCAAATCGCAACAAACTTCGGATTTTTTGGAAATCCTTAATTGGGGCAAAGCTATAAAAGCGCAAGTCAAGGTTCATTCTTACCCTAATCACACTTTTTATTCACTTTTATATTTTGATTCTTTCTTGATAAATACTCTTCTGACTTAAGCATCGGAGAGGGCACGCCGGAGCAACCCTCCCACCCCTCTTTTATGCAGGTCGGCGAAGGAGATCAGTCGGAAGATATTTTCAGGGAGGCGGAGCAATTTTGGGATCGACCAATTATTACAACTATTAAAGCATGATATGCATATATAAAATTAAAGGTGCTCATGATCACTGGCGGAGGAAGGGGGCCAACTTGGGCCCTGCCCCCCTTCCCCCAAATTTTTTTTAAAAAAAATTACAAGGTAAATTTATTTAAAAAAAATAGTTAAAATTTATATAATTTTTCTATTAGTTTTTTATTTGATCCACCCCGATTCTGTGTATCGGCCTACCCTGTAAAATTTTCTGGCTACGCCATTACTCATGAAAGAGAAGAAATTTCAGTTTTCTCAACTCATTTATGTATATTCATATTACTCGAAGATTCTGTATGCTTTTATATGTGCAATTGAAACACATTACAAAATTGTGTAACATATGATTGGAATTGCACATTGCTAGCGCACAAGTGTTATAATTTACTGAATCAAAATTGTTTAAAAAGACATGTGGACCTCAAAGAATTTGCTTCTCGGCCTTTTCCAGATTATGTGGCATCCAGAAGAATACTGACATATACACAAAAATAGGAAAATATAATATACTTACGAACGAAATTGACCTATATGATTAAACCCAGAACATTGATTCTACAATAATGATGCTGCTATTTCAAAATAATAATAATATAATAATAACAACAATAATAATGATGATGCCAAAATCTGAACGTCACAAATTTAATTTCCAATATTGTTGTTCCAGAATAAGATATTTCTTGAAAATTTGGGATCTAAAGATTTGTTAAGTCGTCTGGTATTAACTCAACTCTGCTGAGTTAACAAAATAATAATAGAACAACATCGTAGAATATGAAATAGAATAAGATAATGAAACAAGAAATTTCATCCCAATCTTCTTAGCCCTGTATGTCCCCATTCCCCTCCCGTTTTAATGATTCAATGAGAGTATTTGTAATATATAGTTCGACATTAATTAGTATTCACCCTAATAACAAATTTCATATATCAAAATTAGTTTTAGTCGTTTATATATATAGAAGTTTTCTTGGAAATTCAAAGGCCTATTCATCATTTTACTTTGATTCATAGTACAGCACAACTGTACTAGGTACAGAACAACATTATGAGCTTTCTACAGAGGTGTTTTGCCCATCAATGTCTCATATATAATATGTTGTACCACTCCTAAATTATTGGTGATGTAAAATGCACATGATAAGGTATGGAACTAGACAATCAATTTATAGTGGATTGAGTGTAATGCTTCCATCAATTGACGATAATTAAGTTTATGGATAGGAATTTTGACAACTCGTTTTCTTTCAAATAAATAACCATTAAATGTATTGCATATTTGTATTAATTTAAACCAATTTTTTTTTTTTACAATGAATATAAATCTATCAGTTGATGTAGAATTTAAGAAATCCCAATGGTGGTTTGTTTGCATTTTGAAGGCTAATGTTTCTAATTTTTAACTATTTAAAACTCTGAAAATACATTTGTCATATCCATTTTCATCAAGGTTATTATTCTTATTTGTGAATTTCAATTTAAACCTACAAATAATAATACACATGACAAATACTTTTTTAGGCTTACTAACTTTTTACATGTAGAAAATGTTTTCTTTTCCAAATATATATATTTAATATAAAAATATAACTAATTCATACATATTTTTATTTTTATGCAAAAATCAATGAAAATATTTCAAGTGAAAATACTAAGAATACAAAAATGAGATTATCGTACTCAGTAAATTTTATGGAAAAATTCATGTACTCACTTGCAGAGCTACGGAAAGTTTGACACCACCCACTTAATTACTGCCAAGGGTGGAGCCGGAAAAAGATTCGGGTTGGATTGGAAAGAAAATTAAAAGAAACATCGTATAAATTATAATTAAAATATATTTTCTTAAAAAAAATCTAGTGTAAATTTTTTTATAAAAAAAATTTGTGGCTGCATTTTACCAAATGAAAATCATCTTACAATGTATATTGAATGACTCTTTATACCTACTTTGATGCTATCCAAATGAATATCATTTCATGTCTCAAATTTATTGGATCGTAGAATTTTCTTCTTCTTCTTTTTGAATCAAGCAGAGCCAGATGGCATTGTATTTGTGGTTTAAGTGGATTTTCAAAAAGTAATTAAAGATGCTTTTAGTTTATCTACCCACTTTATATGTATTTTATTATTTTATATTTGTGGACTGAAATTAGTGTACATCACACCATTTGCTTTAAGAAAATGTAAACATTTCACAAAATTCATAAAGAGTAATATGCTATTTCATTTACTTCTTAAAGTACCCCGGCCATGATTGGTTCAATGAAAATTGATGTTATTTATTGATAAAGCACACAAATGATCATTGTTTTATTATCAATCTTTTTATTATCACATAAGGATTGTTTTTGAGAACTTTTTATAAAAAAATTAGTTAGGGGGAAATTTAATCTCAACATACGATACTTGTCCAAAGTTTTGAAAAGCAAAATGTTCACTCACTCTCATTTTTCTAATCAATATTTTATTAACAATAATTTAATAACTATTATCATTCCACTTTTATATTGCATTCAATTACACACTCATAATTCATTCTCATTTTTTTCAAACAACTTTAGTCACTTTTTTTGTTCTTTGAAAAAAAATAAATGGAATGAAAAGACAAAGAATCACACTCTATACTTTATGACCACAATTGATATTTAATCATGACAAGTTGATATTATACATTTATATGATCAGATGTAATTGATGATTAAAAAAATAAAAGTGAGTGAACTGTATATCATGCGAGTAAGTAGTGTATATTAGTTTTCCACGTAAAATAGTGATTAAACATGATTGATAATTGCAAAAAATAGTATTTCTTTATAAAATGATTATTTCTTTTTGTCGCGGAAAGAGATGGTTAATAAATTGCTTCCTTATGGATAAAAATAATATAGTAATAAAAATGAACAACCATTTTTTTCTTTACTTTTTCATTTTCTTTTTTTTTTTCATTTTGTTTTTATATAATCTCAAATCTTCAAGTTTTAACTGTCCCAATCCGCCAATTTCAAACGCCCCAATACGGGCCATACCTCACCCACATGCATCATTTCACGTGGGTCACCTTCTATCCACACAACTTTCGGTAAATTACAATCCCCACCTACCTTTTTTTACCATAAAGTTTCGTTTAATTGAATTTCTCAGCACTTTGAATTATTTTATTATTTTTAATTTATGTTGTGATTTACTCTGTCTCATTCAGATTCGCTGAGTACAAAAGTTTTATGACTTTCAGTTTATCTAATTAGTTTAAAATTGTACCAAGTCTTTTTGGAACAATAAAATATTAGATCTGATATATTAACAAATATATAATATTGCTCAACTTATTATCATCTCATTAGTCATCTCACAAACGAATCTACCCTACACATTAATCTTTAAATAAAATACAAATAGTATTTGCAAATCAAATATATATTATGTTCTCTAAATATTACATTTTTTATTATGTTTTTTACTTGATACATGTATTTTCCAACACAGGTCTATCCCAAAGATTTCTCCCAAAAACTAGTAACTTCTAACCAAATATTAGGGATTACTATTTGGATCATCGAGTCATGCTCGTGTTTAGTTTCGGGTTATGTTTAAAATATATGAATAATTAAATAAAATATAAGATATTATATCGTAAGACAAATTGATAACATTGTGTCAAATTGTTGTTAAGGTTCGGATTTCTCATATATGTATTTGGATTTATCTATCTCTCTTTGTCCCATAAAGATAGGCAAATAGAACAATTCACATAGATTAAGAAAATATAATAAATGTAATTGGAATTATAATCTTTTCCAATACTTTTTTTTTGCCCTTGTTAATAGTGATATATCATTCAATGTGAATTAAATAGGGATAATTTAGTCTATTATTATATAATTAATACTTACAATTTGGAAATAAATCTATAATTTGGGACATAAGAAAAGTAAAATATAGCCTATAATTTTGAGACGAATGGAGTAACTTTAGAGCGGGTTCGGAGATTGGCACACTTACCAAACATACACTCGCAAATAAATGACAATTACTAAATTCATTTACTATTCCTTTCAAATCCACACCTACATAGTACATACATCTGGTACAGTAGTAACTGTTAAAAGATTGTTTGGATATTTTCATAGAAAAATCAAAGAAAAAGAAAGAAAGAAGATAAGTACTAACTAAAGGAATAAAATCCCATTCTCCCATCGGCCAAAACAAGCGAAGCAGATTTGGATTTCGTCCACTTTGGCGATGGCGTCCACCACCCTGAACGATCTACCCGACGTGATCCTCTCCAACATAATCGCCGCCGTGTCCGACGTCCGCAGCCGCAACTCCTCCGCCCTCGTCTGCCGCAAGTGGTACCTCTTGGAGCGCGCCACCCGCTCCGCCCTCACCCTCCGCGGCAACCTCCGGGACCTCTTCATGGTCCCAACCTGCTTCACATCCATATCCCACCTCGACCTCTCTCTCCTCTCTCCCTGGGGCCACCCTCTCACCTCCGCCTCCGACCCCGCCCTCATCGGCCACGTCCTCCGCCATGCCTTCCCTTCCGTAACCTCCCTCACGCTCTACGCCCGAAACCCATCTACCATTCAGCTCATAGCCCCTCAGTGGCCTTTTCTCGAACACGTAAAGCTCGTGAGATGGCACCAGCGGCCTCAGATAGCCGCCGCAGGTGACGAGCTCAAGATATTGATTTCGGAATACGGTAAGCTTAATTCTCTCGATCTCTCTGCGTTTTATTGCTGGACTGATGATGTGCCTCCGGCCCTCGAGTCATACCCTTCGGTTGCTTCAAATCTCACTTGCCTCAATCTCTTGAACCCATCATTTTCCGAGGGTTTTAAGTCCGATGAGATTAAGGTAATCACTAAAGCTTGTTCCAATCTAAGGGAATTTCGGGCTGCTTGTATGTTCGATCCAAGGTATATTGGGTATGTTGGGGATGAGGCCTTAGTTTCTGTATCAGTTAACTGCCCCAAATTGGCGATTCTTCATTTGGCTGATACATCTGCTCTGTCGAATGCGAGAGGCGATCCCGAAGACGAGGGGTTCACCCAGGAGGATGCTAAAATCAATGTAGCTACTTTGATTGAGGTGTTTTCTGGGCTCCCACTGCTAGAAGAGCTTGCGTTAGATGTTTGTAATAATGTCAGAATGAGTGGTCCAGCACTGGAGGTGCTCAATTCGAAATGCCCCAAGTTGAGGTCTCTCAAACTGGGGCAATTTCACGGGATTACGTTGCCCGTTGAATCGAAGCTAGACGGGGTCGCCCTGTGCCAAAGGCTCGAGTCATTATCGATTAGGAATGTTGCTGATTTGACTGATATGGGACTGATAGCAATTGCGAGAGGTTGCTGTAGATTGGCCAAGTTTGAGGTTCACGGTTGCAAGATGATAACGGTGAAGGGGGTGAGGACTATGGCTTCTCTGCTTCGCAGGACGTTGGTCGATGTGAAAATCTCTTGCTGCAAAAACCTCGGTGCAGTGCAGTCGTTGAAGGCGTTGGAGCCGATACAGGATCGGATCGAAAGTCTTCACATTGATTGCATCTGGGATTGCACTACTGAAGACCTCGAGGATCTTGATGGATTTGATCTAAACAGTTTTGATCAAGGTGAGGTATCGGGCCGACCTGTCGAACATACTGCAAAACACTTCACAGGCAGTGATTATGATTATGATGGCATGGGTAGTGCAAGCAAGAAGTGTAGATACTCTTATGATCTGAATTCGTCTTATACGGGAGTGGACGTTAATAGCGACGGCTATGAAAATGGTAATGGATACGGCGAGAGGACATGGGAGAAATTACGATATCTTTCGCTCTGGGTTGCTGTAGGGCAACTTCTGACTCCTCTAGCATCTTCGGGACTCGAGAATTGTCCCAATCTGGAGGAGATTCGGATCAAGATCGAAGGAGATTGTCGAGAATTGCCAAAACCCGCGGTGCGCGAGTTTGGGTTGAGCACCCTGGTGAATTATCCTAAGTTGTCGAAGATGCATTTGGACTGCGGTGACACCATTGGATACGCCCACACGGCGCCTTCTGGACAGATGGATTTGAGTCTTTGGGAACGGTTTTATCTGATCGGCGTAGGTCATTTGAGTCTGACGGAGCTCGATTATTGGCCTCCGCAAGATCGGGATGTTAACCAGAGGAGTCTTTCACTCCCGGCCGCAGGGTTGCTGCAGGAATGTTTTAGTCTTAGGAAACTTTTCATACACGGGACGGCGCATGAGCATTTCATGATGTTTCTCTTGAGAATCCATGATTTGCGAGATGTCCAGTTGAGAGAGGACTATTATCCGGCGCCTGAGAATGATATGAGCACGGAGATGAGGGCGGACTCGTGTAGCAGGTTCGAGGCTGCTCTTAATAGGCGCCAGATTTCGGATTGACATAATAAGCTGACTGTGAGGCAACATGTATAATAACAGGGACTTTGAGATGCAGAGGTTCTGGAGTTTCTTGACAATGGTTCAAGTTTTATAATCTTGTCCTAGTTTTCTGTATTTTTTCTTTTTGGCCCTTATTTACAGAGTTGAAATAAGAAATGCTTTTAAGTTACAGTTTTAACATTACATCTACATTATGTTTTGCCTGATTTTGCTGTTCAACTCTGGGCAAGCAGATGAATGGAAAACTTCAACGTTTGGTTGAAAAAAACGAAGTTGAAACGGAAACGCATTCCAAATATCGAAACTGACATAAATTTTTATGGGAGCACATGTTTAAAATTTATCCCAGGTTTTGGGGGACTAACATGTCTAAGAACCTACAAGAGAGCCAAGTTATGCAGGCAATCTGCCAAAAGCACAAACAACGGATATGATTCCCAGAAAACTACTTGCATTCTAAGAATAGTTTTTGCAATAGTAGATAAGGAGCGAACGCGGGTTCGAATCCCCCTATCAACCGTCAGTGTGTGGAGTTGGGGTTGGCCCACTGCTGCAGAAGATTAGTCTTATTATTAGCGAAGTGATGCCTCATAGGCCCGGCAAAATCCACAATTGTGTAATTAGGTGTGTGGGGATACCTCTATCGTCAAAAAAAAAAATGAACAAGATAAAGTGAAAGCTACGGTATCTGACACAAATATGAGACGATATGATCATAGTTTAAGAATATGCATAGGAGACTGCACGAGCTTGTGGACATAGACATTGCTTAACAGTTTGACACGAAAAATATAGAGCTAACAAGTTTTGTCATTGCCTTGGCCAGAACATTACACCAATCTCTATATAATGACAAAACTGATAGCACAAAAAATGATTCCAATTTTTTGACATTAGACATGTGAAAGAATGATAAATCTGAACACTGATTTCTTTCACTTACATTAGATGTATGAAGTTCAGTTTCGTCTCACAGTACCTCTGTGATTGTATCTATTCATGATTAAATATTGCAGTGATATGTGCTCTAAGTGCAAATCGATGCAAGTTATGAGTTAAGTTAGAGCAAGTGAAGAAAAGTATCATTTGAGGGGTGAAGGCACTGGAGCAAAAAAAAACAGACACAATTTTTTTAAGTTAGAATGATATATCAGAAGCAAATGAGATGCCACAAACATAACAAACATTACTACATGTCACACCTGAGGATGGATATTTTATTACAGATCTTGCTCCATGTTTAATTGGGGGCCCTAGATAGCCGTGGGGCCCTAAGGCTTCCACGCTCTGGTGGGGAGATCGTGGGTGACCCAAACTCTCACTTCGGGTTAGGTTGGGACCCGTAGAAAAAGACGCGGACCTTGGGTCTTTTTGCTATTTTGATGGTTAGCAAGTGTGAAATGATCATTTTGGCCTAATCCTTATCAATATTTATCATGTTTGGAGAAATATATACTTCTCAAGTATATTTAACAGCTCTATGGTGGCACATGGTATTTTGTTGTTTTTAATTTATTTCTACTAATCTTTAATGAATAGAGATGGGCATTTTTTTTCTTGGGGTTGGGGGAGGAGATTACTTGTATATAACCTAATTAGATATGCATACTAAAAGCATAGACATTACACGGATGAACGTATAATTTAAGTATATTAAATTAAACATGCAATGTTTCCCACATGGTTTTTTATCCCAGTTTCTTGCTAAAAATCTTTATTGACCATATGTGGACACTTTTTCTTTATTTGAGTTGGATGATTCATATGACATTCATTTACTACAGAGTAATGTATGCTTGGTCTATATATGTGATATTGGTAGTAACAGGAAAGCAATTCATGTAAAAGTTTTTGAAACTCAATGCAGACTAGCCGGAGGTGTAACCGAATCGAGTCGAATTTACAATTCTTTTGGATTTTGATCAAGTTTAAAATATTGTACTCGAGGTTCAACTTATCGATAATCCAATCGAGCCTCAACAAGTTTTAATTTGAACACAATTTGAGCTCGAATAATTTGATCTATTTACATTTTCAAGTTTTACCAATCGAACTGAATTCATCTCCTTTCGAAGGAAAAAAACATGTGTTCAAACTCAGTTTGTTAAGTTAATGAATCGGGTTTGAATGAATTTTTATTGATAAATCTCAGATCGAGTATCAAATAGTTCAATTTATTTTCCAACACTAAAACTAAGTATTGAAAATGCATAAGTTATGCTGGTTCAAGATCCTATCAAGGGCTCTTTAGTCATTTACTACAAAGACAATGGATGTAATCATGTAACTTCATTAGCATTTAAGGTATAGAAGTTAAAGGCCTAAGTGCCAAATCAACAGATAGAATTTGAACAGGCAGACAGTTTTATTCTCCCTTTGAAAAAAATGTGCATAAAAGCTAAAGAGCAAAATATCGCAATAATATACTCACAAGATTCTACTTCCAAAGCTAAACATATTTACCAGAAAAGCTATTCATTCAATCTGTGATGAGTGGACAAAGAAAGAAAGAGCAATGAGAAAGAAGTCCTTTATTTAATAATAAAGTATTAAAGCATACAATACAATCATAATTTACCCAAAAGAATACATATTGGTAATCATTTAGTATCCTTTTTTTCTCATGCCCAGGTGTCCAACAATCATCAACCTCCCAAGTTTTGAGTTCACAATTTGCAAGTTTCTTCATGTTTTAATAATTTCCAAGATTTTTTCCAAGATTTTATACTTGAAATGAAATAATGAATGTATGACACTATGATTAAGGGTTTTTTTTTAATAAGTTAGGAGTAGTAGTTGGAGAGGAGGGGATAAATTTCAAAGAAACTGAAAGATACCGGGTTCGCTGGTCAACACCCTTACAAAGGGTGAGCGATACCACTTGAGCTACAAGCACGTGATACTATGATTAAGGGCTTGTGGGCCCTCGCCTTTAAAATGTAATTAGTGACATCAAATGATCCTAAAATGGATAACCAAAAGGCAAAGGCAAGACAATATTAATATGCTACTATAGCTAAGTAAAGTAAAGTATTGATTCCCATAAGTCGTAACTCCCCATAACAAGATTTTAAATTTTCCTACACACAAGATACATAATATATATATATATGTTCTCCATTTTACACAAGGTATAATAAGCTTCTTCTCTACATAGTTTAATGATCTCCCTCAATGGAAATCATTGCATAAGCGTACAAATTGGTTTACTCTCTCTATTATTTGTGTTCTTTCCTTTGTTGTTCTACAGCTCTCATCAATAAATATGTGACATTTGTTGAGCATAGAGTAACAAATCAAGTTTGAAGATTCCTCATTTTCAGAGAAAAGGTAAAATCTTTCTCTAAGAACTTTTGTGATCAAATCTTAAAGTTTGTTTTTTTTTTTCTCTTCTTTTTGGGCTCCTCTGTTGTTTCAAGAAAATTTGATCCCAGAATTATGTTTGAGTGTTAACTTTTGGATTTGTTCACTGATGTGTTGGATGCAACTCTAAATTTATGTTATCTGTTTGGATCTCTGCAATGATATGGCTGAATTTTTAAATTAAAAAAAAATTATGTTATCTGTTTGAATCAGGAGTGTAGATGTTACATGTATCTTGCTATATATTTTTTTCATCATAAATTTTTCATATATTACCTAAGTGGTGGGAATGGAAAAAATATATATATATCTGTCAGTTGAAATTTAGAGGTATCAGATGGTCACCATTCAATGCCTGCCCTTTCATAGTACAAGAGCAGCTGTGAAATCCTGGAAAATTGTCGGTTCCCTGATATAAACTGTTTCGAAATTATTTAAGATTTTTGTCAAGTTTATTGTCCTTTTCCATTGCCAATAAGTGCAGTGCTCCCCTTGCCTACTAACGTTATTTTCCCGATTAGGCGCCAGGCTCCCGTCTGCCGCCTGCCTAGCGCCTAGCGCATTTTAGAACATTGGCCGTTTCTTACACCATTTTCTTCAATCCAATTAACAATCTTCTGATTACTAATAGTGTTTGCCATATTTACTTTTACACTAGAACATGATGATGCTGAAGAACATGTTGGAGGACAAGAAACTGAATTTGAATCAGCCAATTTTATCAGTCAGAAGATACTCACACAAAGCTGATAAAACAAAAACTGATAATACTCTCCCTGCTATACTCCGGCGTCCTCTTTACAGCTCGGACCCGAAATCGAGTCCTGTTACCAATCCTGGATCTGTGCCTTTTCACTGGGAACAGATTCCTGGACAGCCAAAGGAACATATAAAACCGCAAACACGAAAATGTGATGGTCCATCTCCGGACGAAAATATTAGAGACTCCAGTAAAGAGACAACAGAGGAGAGTAAGAGTTGTGATGAAGCATTTATAGATGCACTCGACACGCTATCAAGAATCGAATCGTTTCTATTTTATACTAGTATGACCGGAGATGATTTAGATGCCAACGTATCTGGAAGTTTCTCGACAGATTCTCAAACTCGGGAGAATTTACCCGAAAAGCAATCAGTAGTTAGACAGCAACCGAGACTTAAAATGAAAATAGTAAACCGAAAGAAGCCTGGAGGACTCCAGAATCGACCTAGTTTTGTGAAACGGTATTTCCATTACCACCACAGTAAAGAAAAAGAAGGGAGTAGTGATAAGGACTGTGATCAACATGAAAATTTGATTTCAAATTGTGGTTTACGGCCCCGGTTTTGCTTGAAGAGTTCGGTCTGCCTTGTAAATCCTGTTCCTGCTATGAGTTTGAGGACCCGTGTGATAACGTCTCCGGCTAATGGAATACAGTCTAAGTCTTCACCAGTTGACAAAATCAAAACAGCTGAACTCAAAGAGCATACAAACAGTTCAAAAATAAATGAGAACGATATCTTCGGCGTTCCTGAAGAAACAAAACACGGTGGAATTAAGGGCTCTGGATCGCGTTGGAAGGGCTTCAAAACATTTCAGGAACTATTGGCTGATGAGGTTTTCGAAAAAACCGTCTATGTTGATACTGGACGTAAGTCGAACTGTATGAGGTCTAGTTACCCCAATGAACAAGACACTGGAGAAGAATATAATGAGATGAATACGAAGAGAATGGATGAAATGCACGTAACGGATACATTTCTCGACGATTTCAAGAATTTGAATGTTGCTAACAAATCTGGTGATATTCACTTCAATATTGTATCATCTCCAATTGATAAATCAAAGGGCAAAGGGGAGATGGAGATCATGAAGTCTTTCGGCGAAAATCAAGATTCAACCACTAAAGAAAATATAGAAGAGGCTGAAAAAGAAGCTACTAAGAATGTAGAAAAGCAGCTACCAAGATCAATAACTCTTGGTAGCTCCCACAAAAAATACTCTGAAACTCTTGTTCCTCCACCTCTACCTAAATCTCCATCGGATTCTTGGCTTTCGCGTACTTTGCCATCCGTGTCCGGAAAGAGTGCATCGCTATGCTCATTTCGTGGTGAAGTAAAATATCCTCAAAACCATGTTTCCAGGGCACCTAGTAGAAGATATTGAGTGAAAAGCTACTGTCAAATCTGCAAAGGGGCAATGTTGCAATTTGCATTATTCTGAGGTAATTTTTTTTTTTTTGTTGTTGCTTCCATTAATTTTTATGTTTTTCTACTCCTACCTACATGTATATGTTGTAATGAGCATATTATTTGACTTAAAAAGTTGCATTTTTTATCAGGAAGTGTTGACAGAAGCTTATGAAGAGCAATTCTTGAAGTCATGTGCTCAATTACACCTGTTTTTTGGCAAGTAAAAAGCTTGATATGATAAGATTATAACATATTTCTATTATCTATGATTCTTGCTATACTACTTGCTTAGCCTCTAGATGGCAATAAACTAAATTATTCCAGGATACGTAAAACTATTTTGTTTTCAGAATGTAATAGACTAATAGTATAAGTCAGTATGAATGATCAAGTAATTTATTTTGAAGAACTAAATTTAATGAAATCTTAAAACTTAAGAAATGGTATAAGTTCTTATATGAACTTATGATCACAATAATACTTTTTGAAGCCGAGTCTTCTTTTACTTGATTTTACAAATTTTGTTTACAATAGATGCATTATGCATGATTAATCCGAGAAATAAGGGTTCAGATTCCTCTCCATTTAAAATAAGGGAGTAATGAACAATACGCACGCTAAAGAAAGATTCATTCCACCTTATCTTACACTTTGCTCATATCTAATTTAAAAGTCGTATAACATTTGTTCTTATAATTCTTACAATATTTTGAGGAAATGGTTAACTTTGAATGCGATAAGAACATTATCCGTGATTTATTGCTATTCTTATAGTTGCTTGAGATTTGACTTCGCGAATCCTTCGACATCGTCTATTTTTGTTGCGAATTTTACAAAGCCGGCATTCGATCCAATTTTGGTCTTATGCCAATGTATTACAGTTGCATGTACGTGGGGGGCTCTTGATGAGGTTGTCATACCCACTATTGTAAAAATCCCCACCTAAACGCTAGGCCCCCTTATCCGCCTACGATTTCTTTTCCGATTAGACCCGCCTAATGCCGCCCAGATCCCGCCTAACCCCGCATAGGCTCCGCCCCAGTCTGCCGCCTAGCGAACGTCTATTGCTTTTTACAATATTGGGCATACCATAATAAAGTTGTATAATCTGATGAATGTAACTGAATAGACAAGGACATTACTACATATCAAACACCATAGCAATTATTCCATTTAATCACATTCACTAGTGAAAAATTCTGATACTGTAGAATGTAAGGCCTCCAACTTTCTTATTCTTTTCAATTTCCTGCAAATCAAAATCACAGTACAAAGGAATATTGAGGCCTCATCCAGTCGAACCTCCATTTCCGCCCAAAATACGTTTTAAAAAAAATCTTGCCATTATATTCCCAGACGATTTATTGCATAAGTATTTGCATTAGCAAGACGATCCTACTTCAGCCAGTGTTAGTCATATAGTACACAATTTAACATTCTAATGAATCAGTAACAGCCTAAACCAAATAGGCGCTGACATCCGATTGAATTCTTAAACAACTAAACTGAAATTTATCTTTCAGCAAACCAGAGACTCTAGTTCGCAGAAAGAATAAAATAAAAGATCTAAATAATCACAGGCATCACAAGCATGTATCGGCTAATATGTAGGGTCCGGTCTGTTTAATGAAATAATATAATAACACCTCAATTATGTACAGCTCAATGTCTAATTTCAGCCAACAACTAAAATTATTCTCATAACAGTTGAGACATGTATTAGAATTGCAGTAAATTACTTCCAAAGAAGTCTTCAATGCATATGAAATGTAAACATGTGATTACCAAAAATTCCTCTTTTAAGTTTTAATAACACGGCCCTTGTACTGTCCCCTCCTTATCACAAAGTTATCCGGGGGCTGAAACTCTTCTAACCAAGTAATTTCAGATATTGTTACTCCGTCCACCTCAATAGTACCTTGGTTAAAGACAAAGGCAGGAAATGTAGGAATTACCCTCTTTTTTTCAATAATAATAAATTTAAAAAATTTCAGATGCAATGACTGTTTTTACCAGGTAGATCTGCTGGGGACCTTCTAAAATAAGTGCAGTGTCGTCCATCCTCAGAAGAGTAAGGTGGAGAAAGGATGTCAAAGATAGCGCAAGGAGTGATAGCCTTGAAACAATGGATGTTACCTCCACTCGTTGGATAAAGAACTGTTGTATCGCATGGAGCCGTCATTTCACAATCTCTGACAACCCTTGCAGGTCGTGCTCCTGAAAGTAATCAAAAAAACATTAACAAACTACCAGTTTACCAAATATGTAAAAAGGACAATGAAGACACCAATAAAGGAAACAATAATACTTGTGGAATGTAGAGTGATGTAATAACATCAAACTCTGACGGTTTTAAGCAAACGATGAAGTGGAAAAAAAGTTCAATCGTGTTTTGCATATTTTGACAAGTATATTATGTGGAATGAAGTCAGAACAAACCCCAAAGAGGAGGTTTGGAAAGGAAGAGAAACCAAAACATCTTAGAAGTTAAAAATCAGAATCCTCCTCCGAGTTGGTTATTACATATTTACATGTTACACCAACATTCACTTTATTTGGTAAAAAACCAATATTCAAGATAGACTGAAACTACTACAGAAAACACGGAAACCAACAACAAAGTAATAAAAAGAATAAGACATATGACTAAAGTTACTCAACCTTGAGATGGATCAGAAGGCCCAGGAATGTTGATCCAATCATAGGATTTTACATGCAATGAACCATACAGAAGCTTACTCAGCACAGTCATCCCAGGATGATTATGAAGAGGAATGATAGACGAAGGTGGCATGCAAAATATTCCCATCTGCCCAAAACAAAAGTCATTTATCTCAAAAGTTCAGTTTTGGGGTTCAAAACTTTTATATTCATATAAAGACAATGTCGCAGATTTGGTTCATGCCAAGCCTAGTCATTCAAAGAATATGGGATAGAAATTCAGCCACCAAAGAAAAAAGAATCAGATACATTAGGAGACACTTACAGAAAAGCCATCACACTCATGCATATGCAGGTACTTAATTGTGGGGAGTGAACGAGGACCCCCATTGCGTTCGCCAAAGGAACTTTGCCAATTCCGTGCTAGTTGTGCGTCTTGCTCAAGACCTACATCAGCAGGCTTGATTTTCTCTGATGACAAAGGACATAGAGTGTTAACAGAACAATACGCAAGCAACTTGAGGACTTTACACAGCAGTTTCAAAACTAGAATGTCCTACTATCAGAAATTAAAATTCAATCGATAACCACTAAAGTATTATATATTATGGATAATGGCATGTTGAACAAAAAATTCAAATGAAGATTGAATACAATGCCGAACTAAAGATTCAGGATAACCAATTGATGGAAAATTCAAATCTCAGACTGCCCAATTTGCTAATCACCAGAATTTTCTTTTAGTTATCATTCAATAGAAATTTGAGTTCCAAATAATGGTGATATGGACGGAATATTGAAGATCTGCAACATGGTCCAAGATCCATGGATGATGTTTTCCAAACTTTTTTGGAATCATAAATTGACACAACAAACTGTCCTAAGTTGCATCAACACAGATACCACAACAGGAGTAAGATTTGATACTAACTAATGATACAGAAACATGACAGCTTGATTAGGACAAAATAATTTGATAAATTGGGAATATTCGGATTTGTTTTGGGTGTTTTTCAAAAGCGTTTTATCAGAATGTGTAATCACACGTCGTAGACGTGTTAGAAAGTGACTATGTAAATGCAGCTTTCCGATGTTCTAGTCATAGAAGTACAAGCGCACCAGGACTAAACTGAATTACAGTCTCTTAGGCCTAATACGTATTATTGGCCAAAAGTAGTGGACATACAGCTTGTCGAGTAATAATGTCGAAGCATAATCAATCCACATAAACCATAAGCAGAAAAACAGCCATTTTCTAAATCTTGGAACCCAGAGATGGCAAAGTCTAATAACTTCAACAGAGAGAAGTCATCATCATCATCATCAACTGCACCTTATCCCACTATGTGGGGTCGGTGGTGTGAAATTTATAGTGTCAATTAATTGTCTAAAATTAGTTAACACTACAAATTCACACAAAAAACAAAGTGGCAAAGTTTTACACCGGATGCCCTTCCTGACGCAACCTTCATACGAAGGAGAAATGAGATGAAATTCCAAAACCATCAGCATCATAGGTTTTTCCACTTGCATGGAAAATACGATGAGACGGCGATGAGTTGAGATAATTGCTCTAGTCATGTTCCATTACATGATTGATATTGTAAAATCAACTTGTAGATCATGGAACATGACCATAGCAAAAACCACAAGAAAGGCTAAAAACAATAACCTTAAACCGTCCCTAAAAATTTCAATACTTTGATTTGCCAAAATGTCACCAAAAAAGAGCGACCCAAGAAAAAACAATACCATCACTGAGGTCATTCCTTATGGAGCGTTATATCTGGTATACCAATACATACAAGTGAAAGATGCTCCTCCGGATGGATCTGAACCCACCAGAAATTTATGCAAGACAATGCTCACGAAATTCTCCTCTATTTCCTAGTTCCCCACGCACCCATCGGCAAACGCAAAGGTCTCGTCTAGATCAACTAAGTACAACAAGTATCATGTAGAGCAATGACTAGCCAAAATTTGGTTTACATAATGAGAATTGGGCCTTGCTCCATCCGCATCTGACGACAGGACAAGCGAGAGCTAACCCAATCTTGCTCAAGCAACTAAGTCTAGTTTTTGTGATGATTTACGCAATACAAACAATCAATAAATCAAGTATTTATTTAATTATCACAAAATCTATTTGGAAGTAACATTTGAGGCGGGTTAAGTAGTCTTGTTTGTGTCCTTATTAGCGAGACGAGGGCCCCGCTATTACTACTAGAAGAGGATGGTCAAATTGTAGATAAGGGGGGACTTAGTAATGCTCTTTTAATGGAAGACGGATTTTTCAGCTTACAAGTCGCACCTGGATTCTTTAAAAAGTATGTAGACTATTTGGGACACGGATCGAGGACTTCAAGTCTTTGAGGCAGGGATTTGAGCCCCACCCTCTCCTCCCCTCAATCGCTCACTCTTGCTATATTCTTAAAAGAATAGTTGGGGTGGTTTAGCTACTTTCTTTGCAAAGAGCAACACCTTATAAGCTCTTTAGTCAATAGGTCCTTGGCTAGCTGTCATCAATCCTTATTTTCTTTTGCTAGCTCTCAATCCTAATTTTCTCGACCCAATTGCAAGAATATAAGTTGCCCCCTATCCGAGAGGTGAACCAAAGCGAGTTTTTGACCCTCGTCCCCTGTGAGCATCTCATAAGTGTCCTTGAGGCTATTATACTATAGAATGACCGCCTTTCGGAGCATATGGATGCGTTTGGTTTTCACAAGTTGAAATGAGGACCGTCATTTCTTGTTCAAAAATAGGTAGCTCACTGGGAAAGGAATATAGATGTTGTAGGAGTGTTCTACACACAAGTTCATATCCTCCCCGCCTCAATAGGTCACCCCTTGTTCTACTCCTTACAAGAATAGTCCGGTTTAGCTACTCTCTTTGGGAAGAGTAGCAGTGCAGCTTCATCTCAACCATGCTCTCTTCCCCCAACCATTTTGTGGCTACGGGGCAGCTGCAGATCGATGAAGGCAACTCCCTCCTGTTTTCTAAGAAAAAGTAATTATTTCATAAGCTCATTGCTAAGAACTACTGTAGCTATGCGTTTAGCAATTCAGCCTATGTTTAAGTTGTCAGCTCTTGTCTACCTTAAAATCCTTATTTTCCGACCAGTTACAAGAAGATACATTGTCCTCCCTATACAAGAGGTGAACCAAAGGAAAGTTTTGATCCTCATACCTATGGCATCTCATAAATGGTCCGGAGGCTATAGTATTCTAAGAATAAAGACTTTAAAACAGCACTAGAAAGCTCCAACAGAAGTTCAAGGAAGCTATATGATTGGTAAACCATGATTGTATTCCTTCCTTTGGTCGGTATAATTGGGTCGAAAGGCACTTAGCTGCCTTTGGATCTTCACTAATAGTCCACATCAACCCATACAGACTTGATTTATTTCAACAAATGCATTCTGCATTTCAATATTGCATATTTCCTTGATAATGGTCATCCACATAACCAGAGAGGAAATTGCCATTAATTCAACCCAGAACTAAAATCACACAATATAGTAATCATCTATATTCATCCAAAAGTGAGAATGACATTGCAAGATGCATCATCTCCTGAATTTTATCTAGGCAAGTAATTTTTGCATTCTGAATACATGAACTTAGGCACCAGTAGTTTATACAATGTTTCTCTTCCAACTTTCTTTTCCTAAGAAAACAAAATCATGATTGGTTAGTGTCTTTTGTTTCTTTTAATAATGACATTTATAAACAATGAGTAGAGCAGAAACAAGGTGGGTGAAAAGCATGCTGGAGAGGAAAAGTCAAAAAACGGCGGGATAGCAAGGTTTCTGTGCCATCAGTGAAGTGAAGTAACATAGCTAGAGCAAGCATTGGGACTAGCAGGCAAAACCTTTAAAATGAACTCTGAGCAAGGAAATGTTTCAAAATTGATTGCCATGACAGGGATAAAAGTAATGAAATGTCAAGTTGTTGGCAATAGGAAGGAGAACAATTTAAAAGCAGGGCAAACTCTATGGCATATACAAATAAATGGTTAAATCTTGTGGCACAAGCAGATGGAATCCAAGTTTCAGCCTTTAAATCCGCCTGGTATCAGCAAGATCATAACTTCGTACAACCTAGACGCCCTTGGCCCAGTGAATATCGCTTATTCGGGTGCTTATCAGTGGTGGTATACAATTGGTACGCACTAATGAAGATCTTTATACTGGAGCTCTTTTTTAATTATTTATTTCTGCCCTATCCTTAATAGCAGGTTGGCTACACTTACAACCTCCGCTTAAGCGCTCGACATGTAGTTAGCTTAAAACATGTTCATCATGTGGCCTAGCAAAGCGCACCTCTGTGAAGCAGCCTAGCATCACTTCAGATAGGAGCAGAATGGATGACTTACAACTGAAAGTAAGTTTTCCGAACTGATATATAAAAGAGATTTTTGAAATAAAATTTATTAATAAACACTGGAACCCTTCTTGAGCTATATCTCGAAGGGTGATCTCTTGCTTCTACAACGTCGTTGCTACGCCGTATACGTAACCTGTCGGTCTTCATTCCTTCTAACCCTTGAGCTTCCTAATCGGTTGAGAAACTGCCGACCTAGGACTCGGAGGTGAAAAAAAGCCCCTACCAGGTACGGTGGGGGCTTTTTTTAGGCCAATTCTCCAGAAATACAAACATTATCAAACAGCGACATACTTATGGTTGAGTAAAATGCCATGAAATACTGATAGTGGGCCATAAAATAATCATCAAAGCACGAAATGCATAGGGGGCACGTCATATTGAAAATTTAGGCTTCTTAAGTGATTGATTTTTGTCTAGTCATGCATTGGCTATTCATCACCTTGCCCTTACAATAGTCAATAAATACTAAAAAATTTAAAGTTTGGCATCTTCAAATCCAAGACAGATTTTTGGTCTAAGCTGAACCCAAAATTTTTATCAAAAGGTAGCTGCTGTTACTATCATTTTGTACAATACAAGCCAGCATTCAGGAGCAAACAATAATCTCAAAAGCAGAAAATATTTGACAATTCATCACTAAATCAATAATTCGGGTATTGAGAGATATGCTTATTTTTATGCCATTGTATTTTTATGCCTTCTTATTTCTTAAGTGTGCAAGTTTATCTATTAGATTCTACCTCAATAATATTATCACATTTTTTCTCAAAGCAAGATGACCGTAGAGAAGATGCATCATAGCTTATTAGCTAGTGCTTGGCAGTACAGGTGAAACAAAAAAAAGGGCCGAACTAAAATGAATAATTAATTACGCATAAAAAGAAGTGTCCTGATAAAGGACATACATGACGTTGTTATGGAATCAACTGCTCCCTTAGTGAATGACTTATAAGGCAAATATTATTTTGAAGTGCTAAGAAACTAATACATTCAGTTCAGTAAACATAAACTAAAACCATCAAAGTGATACCAAGACATAAAATGCTTGTAATCACACGACTTTAACTAAAAGTTTTTATCCAGCAATGGCACAACCAACACACAAAATGCTCATATTCAGACACGCAGCTCTTAAATAATATTATTTCTTAAAGAACCTAAATCCAATATTTTAAGAAAAAACAACTAACAGTAATATTCTATACATAATCACCAATAAATGCATAATTTGTCTTGTTATAAGTTTCAAGTAATAGTAATATACCATAGCCAATCACCAATAAATGCAAAACTTGTCTCGTTATAACTTTCAATAAGAGCCATGATTAAAAATGTGAAAATGAAAAGGGCAAGAAGGATTTTTCCCCTCTTACCTAATAGATTGCGAACTTTTTCTAGACCTTCTTCTGAAATGGGTCCATTAGGCGTAAGTGATGCTTTACACGCGTTGTAAAGCTTCTGCACAGCTGGCATTGTATGGCTAACTAACCAAGTAAAATTCTAAGAAATTGTTATCGTCAACTTCTAGAGCTCCACAAAAATCAAGGGTCCTCTGTTTCCGGAAGACCCTTTTGCTTAATTGCGTCAAAATGTATGCAATTATCAACAATCACAGTCGGAATAATAACTGATTATTGAATCTGTGTATCCACATGGGCATTTTATTTCATTTTTCTCTGTCGACAGCAACACCTATTAAACAGTTGAAATGATAATAGTTTAACTAGAGTTAGAGATTAAATCAATAAAAGTACACATGAAAAATGGATGAATTTCCAATTGTACCAGACACAAATCATGCAGCTCCATGAAATTTAAAGAAACAAAAAAAAATATTGGAGGATAATAAATTACTCCAGAGTAACTTCGGTGAAGTGAGTGCAAAATCTCAGAAGCCCTTGTATTAACTGAAATTGATCAAAAATTGAGATTAATGGTACACAAAAGGACATGAATTGAAATGAAAATTGAAAAATAAAGGAAAATTCGAAACCTGAAAACCGAAAAAAATAAAAAAAAAAAACAGATAATTCAAATACAGTATTGCAGAATCACACACACAGAAATATAACAAACACAGAAGTATTTATACGTATGTATGCAGAAGGAGGAGAGGGTCTTACGATGAACACGAAATCACAGCGGGCTTTAAGAAATGAGGAAAGATCGATCGGCGTTGTATAGAGGCAGAGAGCTATTATGTATCTGGGGGTTTTGTTTTAGCGGGGTGGGGGAAAAAGGGAATTTGGGGAAAGTTTTGGGGGTCCAGCGAAGGTCCGAAGCTGATTTTTGATTTCACTATAGTTTGATTCTATTGACCACTTCACTTTGCCCTTGCAAACCCACTCCAGTTACCAAAATTGCCATCCTCCCTTTTATTATTTGTTTCTTGTGTTTTTAATTTTTTATATATATTCTCAAAAATATATTTTATATATATGGGAAAAAAAGAATTAATTATGTTCTTATGTGGGATAAATGTTTTAAATATAAAAATATTTATTTTATGGTTTTTTCTACATGGAAGTCATGAAATATTATAGGTTTAAAAATGAGTGATTGGTATGTGCGAATGGGGTAGAAATGGGATTGGCATTCCTTAATCCTTAATCCATTCTCATTCACTTGATTGATATAGTTTAATAATAGGAATATCAATTCTCAATTTCCCGATTTAGCTATTCTAATTTCTAAAATGGAAGTCCATTCATGCGATGAAATTTTTAATTTAGACTTTATCAAAAGTGCTTATGTGTAATATTAAATATTTGGTAAAATTACATCTTAATACCCATTTTGGAGAAGTGATAAAATAAAAGAGAAGTCTAAAAGTCGCAAATTTACATTTCCCCAAAAATGGACTTTTAGAATCATTTTTTCAAAGTCCAGTTATAAATAACTACCAATCATTCTCAAAATAAAAAAAAATAAAAAAACTACCAATCTTTCAATTGTTTTTTTCCAAATGGATTTATTCATCCGAAAGTCCATTTATAATGGGTTTCCAAGCATCCTGTTTGTTATTTAAAATATGACGTGGCATATAACATTAATTATAACGTGGCTTTTAATAATCTAAAGCAAAATTATAATTTCACTTTATATGTCACATTATAATTGTCATCGTGGCATTGTGCCACGTTATAATTTCACATTAATTAAGAACGTGTCAACATGCAATATTGTATGATGTTTGCATGTGCATCGTGTCAACAAAAAAATCTTCAAGTACTTCAACTTCCGTGCACATAAAATCATAATGTGGAACAATATATGTAATTTGACAACCCTAATGTCTAGATTAGTTTAACGAATGAGATAAGTTACCTCCGAAAACTGAAGTCGAATTCTTCAGAGAGAGAGAGAGAGTTTCTACATCCGAAGTTAATTTGGAATAGAAGAAAACCACTTACTTTTGAGAAGACAAGAGTATTTCCGTAAAAGAATATCAAAAGTATGTAGAAAATATAGTTTCTTATAAGATTAGAAAATAGTTTGAGGTATCCAATGTGAGCATTTCCCCATTTCCACTTAAATATACCATAAGTATTCCATTTTACTTGTCATTATTAATAGTACATTAAATTAAAAATACCATACATACAATGTAACACGAATACTATAACATTATTTTAGCCAAATTGACAACTTCTGTTTTGTGAAAATAAAAAATTGTCATGTTTTCTCCAAAAACATGTTTTAGCCATTTTGATTAAAAATTGACTGTCATACTCTTCGTGTATTCTCTGGTGAGGTATTTGATCATTTTTTAAAAAATTGACGTGGTCTCCATAAATGAAAAAAGAGCAAAGTATACATTTGAAGTAAAAAATGGTTAAAAAATATGTTTTTAAAAAGCATAACTAAAAATATTTTTGGGAGAAAAAACAAAAAATCCGACTCCTTGAGTTTATCGTTGTTGTTTTCATTGAACACTAGCATTCTCACACACTACATTACTTAACCAAATGCCACATTTCAATTCAAGCCCCCTTCATAGTTTTGGAATTTCTTAAACAAGGAGCCCGATGTATGGATATGTTTCCAAGTCCAATTTCCAGTTTCTAATGTTGGAAAATAAATTTTCAAACTTTATTGGTTTTCGTGTGAGAATTGAGAATATGTTTGGTTTGTTGTCTGAATTTCTGTTTAGAAATAAAAATATGTTTGGTTATAGTATTTTTGACATAGATTTGCGTGATTGTAGTGTATTTCTGACATCGTTTTACGTGATTGTAGTGTATTTTCACATAGATTTGCGTGATTTGGTGAAAACTTGTTTGGTCGTTTTTTCAAAAGAATCTTTCCATAAAAAATGAAAACTGAAAATGATTTTATTTCTATTGAAAATTTCTTAAATAAACATAAATTCATTTTCTGTAATAATTGAAAATTGAAAATTTGGATTTGGAAACAATTCCATACATAACCTAAACTTTTTAGAAAAGGGACAAGAAAGCAACAAATTAAATCATACATGAAATTCAATATATCCAGCAATCGGAATCTCAAAGTAATTGTGCCAAACCAAGAAAGAAAAAAAAAAAGAAAATATAAAATAGAAAAATCCAGCACCAACCAACATTTAAAAACTTTATCTTCACACAGTTCATCTAGAATTCAGGCACAGGCTGATCCTCATCAGACGGCGGCGCCAAAATCCACTCTCCATTCTCATCCCGAACCAACCCTTTATTCTTCTCAACCCACCACGACCCCGGAATCAAATACTCATCTTTCAGAATTGCACTTGACTTATTCACCAACGCCAGGCTCCTTCTAACCTTCAATTCAAACTCCCCGTCAGGCCCATTCCACCCCGCAACAACGTGCAACATAGCCTGCAAATTATGCCAGTCGCTCGGATTCCTCGAGTCCTTCAGACTCGGGGATTTCCTGTTGTCGATCACGAGTTCGGTTCCGATATTCCTGTACCCCAATAACGCGCTGGGGTATAGCGGAATTAAATCGATTTTGTTCCTCACGTGTAGAATTTTCAGGTTCGGAAACTGGGACACTCTGTCTCTAAAAGCCCTGTTTCCCACCTGAGGGCTACCGAAGACGATAGCCGAAACCGGGATATCGCTCGCCCGGTTTTCGACTAAATCGAACGCGGATAGTATCGCTAGACAGGCACCGAGACTGTGCCCCGTCAGGGTAATGCTAAGGCTTTCGTTCTTGTACTGGACTCTCAGTTCTTGAATCTTCTTCAGAAGCTGCATCCTCGCGCTTAATTTCGTGAAAGTCGAGTTCGGATCGGTCGAAACGTAGATGTTGAGCCAGCCCTGCATGACTCTCGGGGCACTATCATCGTCCTCATCACTGCTGCTGCTACTAATACTACTATTGTCTGTCTTTTTCTCCCAGTTCTTGGGGCGCAATAATTGCTCGGCAGATTCGGGCCTGGCGCCTAACACATTTATCCACTCGTAATTCCTGGAAGTCCCACGCCAGACGACGTAGATTTCACGTCTGCCCAATGCCTGGCTGACTGCATCGCTGGTGACAGCGATATAGCCGATCCAGTTGGACTCCCTGTCCCAAGACTCCCGGGACAGGGAGTGCAGGAACACTGCCTGGGCGATGTCGACCTTGGCGGTGGCATAGAGGAAGCAGTGGACCTGATAATCCGACGCGGAATCGAGCATGGTTTTCTCGAAGAAGGATTTCTTGCCGTACCTGCTGCTGCCGGCGTACTTGGAGTTCTCGTCGTTGTTGAAGGCGTCGTAGGTGGCCTGGCAGAAATCGCCGCACCGGAGGATGAGATTGCGGATGCTGAGATCTAAGGGGTTAATAAGGCCGTCCCAGTTTTTGCTGCCAAGCAATTCGGGCCATGTGGGTTCTGATTTTGTGGATGTTTCAGTTTTTGCCATTGGTAATACAGAGAGGGTATGAATGAAGAAAATGGTTATGGCTGGTATATACTGTTGAAAAGGATAAGTCAAAAGTGGATGTCCAATAAAGATAGGGTGATTGTAAATATATATAGTGGTGGGAACTGGGAAGTGGGAACCATCCAGTTACTAAAATTATCAATTAGGGGAGACAAAATGACATTGGATGAGATGTGAAATGTGATTTTTCCACTTGAGGGGCTTAATTGAAAATTTGGTATTGTAACTATAGGGGATAGGGATGGCAATTGAAGTGATATCCAAACCTGCCTCATCCCGTCCCCAAAATACGGGGCGAGGCGACCCAAACAGGGTGGGGCGGGGCGGAATTGTCATCCCTAACAGGGGACTGACAGTTTTGGCTATGTAGATATTTAAGATAGTAATTTTGATTCAGTAAGATCTTGATTATGTGCAATTTAATCTCATAAGTTTTAATTTGTGAAATTTTGGTTCTACAATTTCTAATTTTATGCGATTTTGGTCTCGACTGTGTGTTTCAATATTTTATTTGTTTCCATAACACACTTATCTTATAGCGAAAATACTTGAATACCCATAATCAATAAAAGTTATAGGACCGAAATTGCTATTTTGACTAACGAGTAAATTGTCAAAGACCGAAACTGTCACATCAAGAAATTATAGAACTAAGATTGTCAGCCACTAAGAGTTACAAGACTAAAATTGCAATTATGCCCCACTTGATGATTGTCACGTGTTTTTTTAAAGGTTATCACTTTCCTTATTAAAATCCACAATTTATGTTTGAAATTAATGTTGTGGTTTTTATACTAAGGATGACAATTGGTAGGATTCAAGTATGATTCCACATCCTCCATCCCTAACCCCATTTATTATAGGGATAATTATAAAAACACCCCTAAGGTTTGCGCTAGTTACAAAAAAAAAAAAAAAACAGAGTTCTTTGAAAATTTAAAAAAAAAAAAACTTGAGGTTTGATTCCGTTACATTTTTCTTGGTGATTTTCAAAAATATTTCAAAAGACCCTCTCACATTTACAAAAATATTACAGTTACCCCCCTTAAATTTAAGATAAAATGAAAAATGAAAGGATTTTTGTAATTTTGAAACATCACTGTGTTTTTTTTGTAATCAACCCAAACCTTAGGGGTGTTTCTGTAATTATCCCTTTATTATATTCATCCTCATCCCCATCGAGTATTCAATTTTCATACTCATCCCCATACCCATTGGAGGATCGGGTATTCATACCCTACACATATCCTATTACCATTTACAATTAAGAAACTATAGATATTTGCTAAATTCTTAAGAGGGCGATAAAAAAAAGAATAAAGATAAGAATTAGTGAACTAACTATTATAAAAACATAATAAAACATTAGAAAAAACAAAACAAGTGGGTTAATGACCTTCAGATTAGTAGATTTTGGTTGGGATTAGGGAAAATTATTATTTTTAAATATAAAAAATATATGTAGAAAGTACATAGACCCACCTCCATACCCATACCCGAGAATACTCATACTCACATACCCATTTATTTAATCGAATACAAAAATACCTTTCATACTCTCTCTCTCTCTCTCTCTCTCTCTCTCTCTCTCTCTCTCTCTCTCTCTCTCTCTCTCTCTCTCTCTCTCTTAGGGTAGGATATCGGATCCTCCGGCGGGTATGGAGGAAATTGTCATCCCTATCTTATACACGTGACTATTATTAGTACAGTGTAATAGGAGATGAAATATTATTTTGAAATAGACGATAAAACATCATTTCAAGACGATGAAACATGTGTATATATATAATATATATATATATATTCTTAAGAGGATTTAATTAGTGACAAGACAGATTATGTAAAATTGGTAGTTATATGGCATTTTTCTATATGAAGAAATATTAACAAAGTTAATTAAGCAAATGAAGTGCCAAATTATACACAATGGACTATGTGCTTAAGTGTATTACACAAAAGTGAAAATTTATGCGAGTATAATAGTGAATCAGTGATGTTTGAGTTTTTAATTTTAGGAAAATATGTATTTTCATGCTCTGATTGACGATGAAGAATCAGTCAAAACAATCAAAGCGGATAAATAAAATTTATCGAATGAATCTACTGAACTTACAAAAGTACGATTACCGTGGTGAAAATTAGTAGGAACAAAAAGTTACAATTGTTGGACAAATCTCATACCAATAAATTTGATCTACGATTACTCACAAACTTCCATGAAAGCCCATCAAACAAATTTGATTTGAACAACAACACAACTAGTTCTTCTGAACAAATACCATATGGGACAAAACGTCACTTATTAAGAGGACAAAACTCCATTATTAAGGGAACACAAACACTTGTTGAAGAAACCCCTAAACTCCAGTTAAATTGGACAAATAAAAACTAAATAATAATAAGGGATAATAAAAACCCAGAATTTTTTTAAAATTGCAAAAAACCCATTGAGGTTTAATTCGTCTTACATTTTTTTATTCCATAAGAACAAATATTCCTCTTATATTTCTAGAAATATTAGTTACCCCCTTAAATTTAAGATAAAAAAAACTTGACGGTAATTTTTGTAATTTTATAATATCTCTGAATTTTTTTTTTTTGTAATTAGCCCAAGGGGAAGACCAGGGAAGAAGAGAATAAAGACAACTAGAGTTGTGATGTTTGAGTTTATGAGACTTGTGAATTATGTGTTTTCAATTTGTTTCGAACACCTCAAATAGCAAGGGGACCAGTGCCAGAGAAGAAAATAGTGATTCAATGGCCGGAGACTGGAACGATTCGATAATAATTCACACCACGATTAAAATGGCGTACAATGATTGAAAATGATGTTTGTGGGGATTGGGGGAGACTAATTGAAAAAATGGACCCGCTCTGTTTGAATTCTGGACTCATTTTCATGTCATCTTGTGAAGCCATTTTTTAAAATTATTTTGATAGGAATTTCATGGAGAGTGTGTTGCAGCGAAATTAATAAATTATAAATCAATTGATGCACTGTAAGATTTCACCAACTATTGGTTGATATGTGATAGAATATAATTAAATTATGATATAACCAGTGAGTATAAGATGATAAATGTGGAAATGGAAAGGTGATAAATAATGATATTAAAATAACCAGTGTGTAATTAAGATGATAGGTGTGGAAATGGAAAGATCAAATTACCTCTAGTTATTAAACTGTTTAGCTCACTACAAGTTAAAATAATCAAAGTTAAGGTATCTGACTCCGATCCGAAGTCCAATCGACGTATAGGAAATCGGCCTACAACACTCGTCCGAAGTCCAATCGACGTTCAAGTGCATAAAGTAATCAACAATAAAGACGTGTTTAATAAAAAATAATGAATGAGGGGCTATTTATACATGAAACTATGGGTTGCATACCCGCATAAGCCAAATATAACGAATAAGCCTCTAGGGCTTGGTATTTGGTAATATGAGTTGAAGCTCGTGGGCTCTATACAATGAGTTAGGCATTTTTTTTTTTTTTTTTTTTTTTTTGAGCAAGTGGTTTTTTTTTGTTGACTTGACCCAATTAATAATTTTTATGGTCTAGTAATTAATTAAAGGGAATTTTAAATAAATAAAATATGGAAACTATTATTGTGCAATTCAAAATAAAACTTCTTGTGGATTAGGGCTCTTCTAAGCTTTCTTCAATCTTAAAATAAGAAGGAATATCTATAATAATATACTCTTGCCATCACATAATTAATTGATATCATGGACATGTCATGAGTGCTCGGATGATACCCAATTGGATACCATTTAATATGACACCAACAATTGTGATTGATTTATAACAAATGAACTCTCATTAATTCGGAAGAAAAATCACTAAATCAGTACTGTATGTATGTCAATAAATTGTTCCTTTTATTTGTGGGTCTGGAAAAATTCGTACACCAATCAATAATTTTTTTGCACGTTGAGACAAATTTGGTAGAAAAATTGAATTTTCGCGAGAACTTGCACATGCCGCTCATGTGGCTTCCAAAATTTGGGGACTTTTATTTCTCCAGTGATATGCTTTCAATTTATGTCTTGTAACTAGGGGACCTGGTAGTTTTGGTACACCCAAAATTAAAAATTGGAGTACCAATTCTGGCAGTAGCACAAATAATTGTATAAAAAATGCTAGGGGTCCCTAGTTACACAACCAAAACTGCTATTACGCTGCCGGAGACACAAAAATCCCCAGATTTTATGTGTCACGTAAGCGGAACGTGCAAATTCTAGCTAAAATTCAGTTTTCTGACATAAATCGTCCTCAATGTGCAAAAAGTTGTTAATTGATTTATCAATTTTGCCAGACCCACAAATAAAAGGACCAATTATACTTGAGCCCTATGATTACAAGACCAAAATTACAATTAAGCCTTGACAATGCATCCATATTGCTCAAATTGTGTAATTGGAATATTTCTTACACGCTGTTTTGGCACCACTTATATCTGTCCATAGGTAACATGGGTTGAGCATGTTGAGGTTGAAGAGGGAGGTGCTCAAAGCATATACAAGCCTCTAATAACAAATAAAACTATGTATTTTTTAAATCTTAAAATTTTTCATATGTACGTGTACTATGAAACGAGTTTTAACTAATATTGCAAAATAGACCCAAATGGCTAAGTTCAAGAGTTTTATTTTCCCCTAAAATAATTTATTTTTACACCGAAAATAATTTGGGGGTGCAAAGCTAATAATTTTAAGGGTAAGGATGTAAAAAACATAATTTATCGGGCATATTGCTAATTGTGTAAAACTCTGGGGTGCAATGCGCCAATTACGACTCGCGAGCTTTCTGTGACTTATGCTTGAGCTATTGGTTCGACATCGAGTCGCACTCGCACCCGAAGAAGTTGAACCGGTTTTTCTTGCTCCGATGCAACATTTCTCTGCGACTCTGAGCTGTTACTCTACTGTTGATACTGCAATTCCATTTCCCGGTTCTCTGGAATCTTTAATCAATGTAAGTTTGAATCATAGAAAACCCTAGCTTTACGTACCATTATCTGTTTTTTCTTTTATATTTTTCTTTAAGTTCGCGAATTATGTTAACTATACGCTAATTACTCATCTTGTTGATTTCTTTGGTCCTGAATGAATTTATGAATTTACGGGTTTTGCTGTTGCGATGATCTAATGAAGAAAAAGGAGGAGGATTTATGGCCACCATTGATGTGATCAAATGTTGCCTCGATTCCATCAGACAAGTAAGTTATGGCTTTGCTTGTTATGCTTAATTTTGCTATTACACAACAGTTAGTTTATGATTTCTGTTTGAAAATTGGTCATATTGTTTCGTGATCATTTCCCTGCAATTCGTGGAGAAGAGGTGGTTTGAAAAGAACTCTGTTGATTTTCTTGCATTGTTTTAAGGTGAACGTATGTGGTTTAGCCTTGTCTTCGTTTTCATTTTTTCTTTTTTGGGTTCTTCAGATATCGGAGAACATTAATGATTCAATTGTATACTTGGATGCTGGAAGTACGGAGAGTTTCCAGTTTCTAGGGGCATTCCCTTTGTTTCTGGAGCTAGGGGCCCGAGCTGTTTGTAGCTTGGAGAACAATTCGGCTCTTGAGAAGGTGATACACGATGTTACCATGCACATCCATTTTTTATCTTTGTATTTCCAATCCGAAGTTTACGGGTGCATGATATTTCATTCTTGTATTTATGCAGACATCGTATGGAATAACATCTACTCATAGTACAGAGTGAACTGTCTTATTATTACTATTAGGATGTTATATTTAGCAATCAGTCGATTTAGATTAGGGAAGTTGTGCAAGAACACTTTTTAAATTTACTTGTATGAATCCTTTAGTCCACCACTCTGTCTCTCTGTTTATTGTGGCATTTATTTACCAATACTTCCTCTATCCACAATGAGTGAATAAGCAATATGAAGACTTGTTAACATACAACAACAACAAACTAACCCTTAATCCCACTATGTGGGGTCGGCTATACGGATCATATCGTGCCATCGGCTTACGGTCATAAGCCATATTTTCATTTATTTCTAGATATAACACGTCTTGTTTAATAGTATCTTTCCAAGTCTTTTTAGGTCTTCCTCTGCCTCTTTTGATTTGTGTGAGTGATTCCCTACCTTCTACATGTCGCACAGGTGCATCTAAAGGTCTCCTATAAACACGTCTAAACCATCTTAATCGTGTTTCTCTAATTTTCTCATTTATTGGTGCTACGCCCACTTTGTTTCTAATGTGTTTATTTTTTATTCTATCTAATCTAGTGTGTTTTTTGTTCGTGTTCATATTTATTCGCCAACATTCTGCTCCATAAAGCATTGCGGGCCTTATGGCCGTTTTATAAAATTTTCCTTTCAATTTTAACATAATAGTTTTAATTAACTGGCTGAATCACATAAGTGGAATCACAGCAAAACAAAGCTGGAAGGTGGGGTTTGGGTTTGCTTGACAGAGTAGTTGTATATGTTCATGTCTTTGCTGTACTTGTTAAAATTACGGTGGATATATAGCTTAATGAGTTAGATAGTGATTCGTTATTCTATCACTGTCGTTTCCTGGAATTTCTGATTCTCCATATTTTCTAGGTTGTTGACTGGAATATCAATCCTGAACATGCAAAGAAGATTGTGGTCATCACATCACGTCTTCTGAGTGATGCGCATCGATATATTTTACGTTGCCTGAGCACTTTTCATAATGTTCGCCACTGTGCTATATATACGTCCATCTCAGAGGTGATCATTTAGATAATTGTTGGGAGTTTTACTTTTTCTTTAGAAATTTATTCCCGTAGTCCTATGGAAACTTGAATTCACTGTGTTTTATATGCTAATATTGCTTATCCTGTTTTTATTAAGTTCTTTATAGTTAATGACTACGAGTGCGTTGTAATTTGGTATTTCAATCCTGCACTGTTTAAACTTTTTGATCTGAATATGGTATGCTAATTTCTTTCTCAGTTGGAGTTACATGTTTGATTCTCCTGGCTTGGATATCAGGCCTTCATTTTTAACTTGATGCCTAAATAAATGCATTTTTTTGGAATGAACTTATAATAAACTATTGCGTAATTTGATTGGAAAACTATTACAACGAGAAGAAGACAAGGATGCCTAGCTGATCAATTACTCTCTAATGAGTTATGAGATCAAGTAACAAAAATCATACATATCTTTTTGTATTTTATTGGAAAATAAATCCTGCAGTATATTTTCTCTTTATTTCTCAAAAAAATTTCCCCGTTTTTGGATGGTTTGCTGAGTGGCAGCAATGGGTTTTCGGGAGGGAGTTCCTCCATGGCCTCTGGCTTTGAGATGTACAAGAGATTGCTTGGGTAGTTTTCCAATGTTTAGGACACTTCTATTATTTGGAAGGACCAGGGTTCACAATGCTGCTATTATTGTTTAAAATAGCCCTTTTCAAGCTGAGGGAAATTATATTTTGTATGCAGCAGCATTGTAGAAACCGAGATGATCTTCTGTAAATTAAGTCAACTGCTCAGGAAACTATTACTCACTTTTGACCTCACTTGTTTAAAGATTCTAGATAGTAGCTTCTCCTGGAAAGGTAAAAGTTGTTAATCAAAGCCATGAAGTGTCATGTTTGGCAAGTTGTTTTATTCTGCAGTTCTTTTTAAGTTCCTGGATTATTCCAGTGTTTCAGCATCCTAGAAACCTCCATGGGTACCAATGTTTCTCACCTTCTGATGATGTTTCTAACAAGATTAGTGAATCATTGGCTTCACACCCCATCTCAACTGCTATTGCATTCTTTCTTTTTAACAGATGAGTCTAGTTTATTACTTTGCCTCTTAAAAATAGGTTAGTCAAGATTAGAACACTATGTGAGATGCTAGTATCTACAGGAGGCTGATGAAATCTATCCATACAAACTCTTGGATGTCTAAACTTTACTGTCTGTTCCTTGCCATATTTGTGTGCTGCTGCAATCAGTGGAAATGGCTCCATTTAATAATTTCCTGTAGATTTCTTTTAAGATTTCACTTGTAGCATCATTTATTGGCATAGTACTGGTTTTCAAGTTTAGCATCCGTGAAGCAAATGGATTTTATTTTTGCACTGGAAAAGGTGGATTAAGAGATGATTATTGAATTGATTATGAGAGAATTGATTAGTGAAACAGGTAGTGGTGAGTCTGGTGACTGTTTGATGCAGCTGGTAGATTCAGACTTCTAAATGCAATAGTTTGTGCAAAGCATGTTATTGGGCAGATTATAGATTACATCAATAATATGGAAAAAGCACATCCTTAGTTTTATGGCCCAAACAGAAAGACGTGATTACTGATCACTTCTATAATGTGTACCGAACATGTAATACATCGGATTATCTATCTTCAACTGCTAATGGTTGTCATTATAAATTGCAAATACCATTGAAGTGTTGCTCATGCTATTACTTGTCTTTACCTGGCTACTATAGCTGATACAGAAATTGATAGTCAAATATCATATTCAAAACATCTCTTTGCTCATATGTATTCTACCAAATGTAGGTGTCTCACTCTTCATATCCTGATTCTCCTCTGGGCCCAGATGCTTTTCATGAATATGAATCGTTGCTCAAGCAAGATTATGAGGAGCTTGTTAAGAAACGTGAAACAGATAACATTGTGTCTGGCAAAAGCGTCCTCAAGGAAAGTACTGCCTCTGAAGATGAAGGATGGTCACAACTAACCTCTGTTGAAGACGATATTTCCAGATTTGATGGCATTTCAAGTTCAAAACTACCACAGGAAGATCACTTCATTGGCTACTCTGAAGATGTACAAAAATTGTTGGTTTCAGTGCATCACTTTCCTTTGATTTTGTGTCCTTTTTCACCCAGAGTCTTCGTCTTACCTTCAGAAGGATCTGTTGCTGAAGCAAGCTTATGTGCTGAGCATGAGAATTCTATAAGCTCTGGGTTGCCTCCATTAAGTACTGGGAAACCGGCTGACACGGAGGACATCAGTCCTGGGGCAACTCTTACTGCTCAATTTCTTTATCATTTGGCCTTGAAGGTAATAAATATCTGGCTTCTGTGGATTTTCGTGTGCAAAACCACCTTTTTCAATATAATTCAGCTTTCAGTCATTTGGTTGGCTGTACCCAAGTATTTTACATCACCTTTTTACTTCTGAAATTTTCTCGCTTGAACTCTGTTTTACTTGTAGAAAAAGAACAAACCCACAATTAATATAAAACATAGAGGGTAGGAAATCTTGACTATGGTAATCTAAGAGGAAACCGTTCATCAGTGAGCGTGCTTCTTGGGCATATGCATGTACAGATGATGACAAACCCTGATGTTGTATTGCACCAGGTTATGTAGATTCAAGGGATCCTCTCATTCTTTGCCCATGGAATAATCTAAGGAATGAAAGCACTCTGCCATAGAGTTTTATTTATGGCTGAAAACACAATTTTCTATCTTTTCCATAAAAAGTTGTGTGGTTACTTATATTTTCTAAATTATAATATGTTTTTCTATCACAGATAATGTAATTCTGTATTATGATGGTAAAGTCTCACCATTTTGTTGACTTTTGTTATGCTGAATGTTAAAATTTCTCTCGTTCGTGATGCTACATTATTTATCTATATCTTGCAGATGGATCTGAAACTTGAAATATTTTCTCTCGGTGATCTGTCAAAAAATGTAGGAAAGCTTTTGACGGACATGTCTAGTCTTTATGATGTTGGTCGGCGTAAAAGATCAGCAGGGCTACTGCTCATTGATCGTACACTTGATCTTCTTACTCCATGCTGTCATGGGGACTCACTTGTGGATCGGATGTTTTCATCTCTGCCTCGTAGGCAACGAGCATCCTCAAGCCAGATGAAAGGCTCCCAAAGCCAACCAAAAAATGGCCATGTTAAACTAGAACGTGCTCCTCTTGCCGTGCAGATTCCACTTGAAAAGTTCATCATTGATGAAGATTCAAAATCTAATTTTCAGCTTTTGGAAAATATCGAAGCATTTTTGCGTGGGTGGAATACTATCAACTCAGATGCTCAAAGTGTTGAGTTCATGAAATTCAGTAAGAAACTGAATGATGAAAGTTGGTTTCAACGTAATGAGGGTGAAGTTCTGCATGGGTCCTTTGTCTCTACAGATAATTTTCGTGGAGCACCTTACCTCGAAGCATTACTTGACCGGAGGACAAAAGATGGGGCCATGCTGATCAAAAAATGGCTTCAAGAAAGTTTACGTCGAGAGAATATATCTTTGGATGTGAAAATTCGTCCTGGTTTTCCTTCTAAGTCAGATTTACAGTCCTTGGTTAAGGCCTTATCCAAAAGACAGTCCTCTTTAATAAAAAACAAAGGGATCATTCAGTTAGCAGCTGCCACATTACATGCTTTAGACGAATTACATTCTGCTAGTTGGGATGCATTTAATAGCGCCGAGAAGATTCTACATGTAAATGCTGCTGACACGAGCCAAAGTCTTGCTGCTCAAATTAGTGATCTCATAAATAAAACCACTTTAGTGGCTTCACAAGTGCAAAAGCACAATAAAGTAGAGAAATCGCAGGGACTATTTACTCTTCAAGATGCTCTGCTCTTAACAATTATTGGGTATGTATTGGCTGGTGAGAATTTTCCAACCTCTGGTTCTGCTGGTCCATTTTCATGGCAAGAGGAGCATTTCATGAAAGAAGCTATTGTGGATGCCATTCTTGAAAATCCTGCTGTCTCGAAACTAAAGTTTCTCCAGGGTTTGTCTGAAGAGCTTGAAGGCAACTTAAAGAAACCAAAATCTGAAGGAAAAGAAGATCCTTCTGAGGATGGTGTGGATTTTGATGATGATCAATGGGGTAATTGGGGAGATGAGGATGATGATAAAGATACGAGCAAAGAGGAAGTGTACGGTGACATGCAGCTAAAGCTAGAGCTACGAGACAGGGTAGATAATCTTTTCAAATTCCTTCATAAACTATCCAGCATGAAGGGAAATGCAGCACTGAGAGAGGGGATGTTGGCTTTTGAAAGTAGACGCAGTGATGATCCCTTTTCAAGCAAAGGGTTGCTCTATAGACTTCTGACAAGTATTTTAGACAAGCATGACATACCTGGGCTAGAGTATCATTCCTCTACTGTGGGTCGCCTTTTTAAAAGTGGATTCGGGAGATTTGGCCTTGGACAGGTATTGCTTAATGACCCATGACAATATTTATTTCTACCTGGCTCATTTGGATTGATGGATTTGAAGTTATGGATTTCAAATCCATAACAACAAATCCATTGAGTTTGTTTGGATAAGATCATTGTAGGATTTCAAATCTTTAGATTCTGTTTTGTGCTATTTCTGGAGTTATTGTGGTGGATTTCAGATCCATAATATTTGGAATCATTTGAGATCCTTCCCTCAAATCCAAATCCTCCCATCCAAATGCAACACTAAAGATTTTTGAGTACTAAGTTTTTCTTTTGCATACTGCAGGCTAAACCTAGTCTTGTCGAGCAGAATGTGATCCTGGTTTTTGTAATTGGGGGCATCAATGGAGTGGAGGTTTGGTTTCTTTAACTCTTTAGTCCTTTTATATTTTTAAGGGATAATTACAAAAATTACCTCTGAGGTTTAGCCTAGTTACAAAAAATTTCAGTTACAAAATTACAAAAGGTATTACAAACACACACTTGAGGTTTGTATTTGCTTAACAAATAGCTACTCTTGGGATATTTGTAATATTGAAAGATTGTTTTTTTTTTTTGGTAATTAGAGTGAACCTCAAGGGTATTTCTTGTAATTATCCAGATTTTTTTTGTTCTCTTTTCCTTCTGATATCAAGCCTGATCATACGTGTGCGGCCTCTATATATCTCTTATTTCCCCTGCTCTTTTCTTTTATACGTAGTGCAAAGGATATCATTCTATAGAAACACCTGATGCATTTCAACTGAATGTAATTGGTGTTATACCGTTCTACTGCTTACATCAAATGTTCGCATTTCTGGTGTCCTAGGACACATGATTACTGCTGATGCTTATTTCTTGTTGCATTTGAAGGTGCGGGAAATGCAGGAGGCGTTAACTGGAAGCAGCAGGCCAGATATCGAACTAATACTCGGAGGAACAACTTTTCTTACCCCAGACGACATGCGCGAATTACTTTTGGGCGAATATTCTCATATTTAAGCGAATCTGTATATCGATTATTACTTGTAGATGGTCGAAAGTCATTAGAGATATCTGGGAATTGCAGTTTTAGAAGTTGTAACCCTGCTTTCCCACTTGACATATTACTGTCCTCCAAATTTCTTTTTGTAGCTATAAGATATACACATTGTAACATGGGAAGCACAATTTCACTACTTTTTTTGGAGTTGCATTAGAGGGCCCTCCTCTCTCTATTCAACAAATGATGTACAAGTTGTGATTTCTTTCATAACAAATTAAAGTGAAGTGCATTTTAATCGTTTCGGGTTTGACCTCTTTATTGCTACCTTACCCAAAGAGAATTAGATAAATAAATAAATAAATAATTTTTGAAATGAGGAAGGAAATATTTTAAACCTGTCAAACATGTCGATCAAAATGAGTTTAAGCTGATAAACTTGAGAAATATTTAAAAATATTGGTTTGATAAGTGATAAATTAGATTTATATATAGGGTGAAAATAAATATAGGTTTGAGATGTTATGGAAAACGAGATGGTGAAATTGAGATTTTTATTAAAAATAGATCAAACAAATATTGCTCCAAAGTTTGAATTATTATTAAATGAGAATAAGAATCTTGAATATAAAAGCATATAAACCTCCAAATGTTTCACCCATATGGTATGGACCCCATCTTCCTAAATTTGAACGAGGGTTCTCGCAGGGTTTCAAAAAATTCAGTAGGTTTTCAGAGTAATTTTCAAGCACATGAATTTTCTTTCTTTTGTTTTTTGTTGGTTCTACTTCTAGTACATCATAGGGGGCATTTATGCATTGGCAAAATTTTTTTTTTAGTCCTTTATCTGATGTTACTTTGAGATTTGGTCTTTTTTCTTTTTATTTTTTACAAATAGACCTTTTTCTGTATAAAAATTTGAGAATTGGTCCTATTACCGCCTTATAGCAGAATCTTGACTCTTGGCTGACAAATGATTTTTATTTTCGAAATTTTTAATTTAATCATATTTTTCACGACTTGGAAGACTTGTGTGTTGTTTTGGAGGGAAAATTAATACTACATGGCAAAATGGAGGGAAACTTAAAGTTATTAATGTATTTCGAAAATTACAAAAAATAAATCAGAAAATTGTTAAAAACACAATACACTATTTTATTTTTTTAAAAAATTGAAATTTATTTAAAATATTTTAGAATACTAAAATAAAAAAGTTGTTTTTAAAACTAAAGGATATTTTAAAATCTGAAATCTTGTTTATAAAACTAAAATTTGTGTTATAATCTTAGAATTACTTTAAATATTAAATATGTATTCAATATAAAATTAAAAATATGGAAAATAATTTCAAATATGGAAATTTATGTAAAAATGGATTAAAAACTATCGAAAACTTCTGAAAAAAAAATCCAAAAACCTGAATTTTTTTTATAAACTCCAAAATGGGTAAAAGCATTAGAACTTTTTTGCAAAATAAAAAATATTTAAAAAAATCTAAAAATGAAAGAAAATACTGAAATTTGTTTATGAAAAATCCAAAATTTGTTTTAAATTCTAAAAATTGCCCCAAAACCTGGATATTAAAATCTGAATATTTTTAGAAAATTCATAATTTTTAAAACAATTTCCAAAATTTTAAAAAAGAGTTTTGAGTTTTTTTATTTTGGAATTAAAATATTTTAAAATATCTTAAATAAATGTATTTTTTTTAAAATGATTATAGTTTTTCAATAATTTACGTTTTTTATTTTTATAATTTTTGGAGAAAATAATTTCCATTTTTATTACTTTTTAGTTTTTAAACAAATTATTAGATTTTATATATTTTGCCATGTAGGATTAATTTTCATCCAAAACAATCTACAAGTCTGCCAAGTCAGCAAAAAATGTGATTAAATTAAAATTTTCGAAAATAAAAATGTCACGTCAGCGTAGCAGGTCAAGATTACCTGCTATAGACGGTAATAGGACCGAATCTCAAAATTTTATACAGAAAAAGAATTATTTGTAAAAAGTAAAGAAAAAGGACCAAATCTCAAAGTAGTCTCAGATAAAGAACGAAAAAAAAAATTGCCTTTATGCATTTATTGTTTTAACATTCTTTTTAATTTTTCAGTTGTACCCAATTTAAATTTCAAAATTTTATGAGATTTTTTTTTTTTTTATCGTACTAACTATTAAATGAACCAGGAAGTCTGTTGAGGGGTTGCATTAACATTTTCACAAAATGAAGGGACCTCAATGCAAATAAGAGAAAAAAAACTGTCAAAGTTGGTCTCCGCGCCACGGAAAAAGACAAACACAAACCTGCGAAGCAGAAAGAATCAGTGAGGAGAGAGAAAACACTATTCCTCCCATTGAGAGACTGAAACCCCATTTGTCACTTCAAACTTCTTTCTTTCTCTCTCCTCCCCAACTTCTCCATTTTCCCTTAAACCCACAATTTTTTTTTCATGGTCATTTTGTGCAATGGGAGCAGAAAATGACGATTACAAGAAGAAGGAGCGCATTGTACTGGCTATAATCTTAGTTTTTGCATCAGTGGCCGTTGCTTCAGTGTTGGTAACCTTCAGTTACTATTGCTACCTGAGATACAAACTCTCCAGGCGATTCAAGACACAAAAGAAAAGTTAGTTACTTTTTTTTTTTTGAGGGGAAAGTTAGTTACTTTAAACTCCGTTTACTGAATTTTCTGGAGTAAATGTAGTAACTTTTTAATAATGTGGGGAAATGCTGAGAACCCTTTTTTTGTTTTGTTATTTTATCCAATTTTCTTGAAAACCCAGTTGAAATGTGAGAGTGGTGGTGTAAATGTCACTGTAGCATCTGGCTATTTTACTTTTGAATCTGATATATCTTGACAATTTTCGTTGTGGTCCTTATTCTGTCATTAATATGTTACTATTTGGCAGCTGAATAAATGTGGGGCTTGAAATGGGCAAAAGGGAAATACTTTTTGTAAGTAATAACTATCGTAAATTAATTAGTACAAGGTAGGAATGAGCCAAGAAAAGTAATTATATTACCAATTTGAACTACCCCATTTTTTTCCTTTGCTAATGAGGTACACGGACGGTATGAATTGAAGTGGATTTAGTAAAATCCTATGCCTATCAGGTTCACTTATAAGTACTCATCAGAGATTAATTAACATGGAACAAGTCGAGGAAACGTTTTGGGCTAAATGGGTTGAGAGAAGAGGGGTAAAACAATAAAATTGGAACTTTCGGAAACGATGTCCGATTCTTTTTTAAAGCCCATTTTCTCGAAGGAAACGAGCTGCTGACATAAGGTGGCCAGACCCGAAATTCCTTCCTGTAGTCCTGTTTCTGGCCGATTTAAGTGTTTTCAGTTTTTAGGATTTTGTGTTTGATTTTCTCTAAATACTTTCAGGCCTTTATTTTCGAGTTGATGAATCGTATTTCGTACTATCAAATTTTTTTTTTCTTTTTTCCCGAAGATTATTTTGCCTTTCAATTAGCCGTCCCGTGTCACTAATGATCTTATTTTCTTGTTTGGTTCGTTGATTTTCTGGTTTTGTGAGTTTGCATTTGTTGTTGTGTCTCCTATTAGATTCACGAGGGATTCACCACGAGGAGAAAGCTAATAATTTTCCCAATATCCAAGTTGCGACCGAGAGAGGACTTCAGGTCTTTACTTTCAAGCAGCTGCATTCAGCCACTGGTGGATTTGGGAAGTCTAATGTAATTGGCCATGGTGCATTCGGATCGGTATATCGTGGAGTGCTTCAAAATGGAAGGAAAGTTGCTGTTAAGTTGATGGATCAAGCTGGAAAACAGGGAGACGACGAATTTACGGCAGAGGTCTGATCTTTATGCTGAATTTCTCTAGGAAAATGTGGTGGAACTCGATGCTCGACTATGTTTGTGTTTTCTCTGTGTGAATACTTGTTTTGTTCTTATTGGCTTGTTGAATAAAATGATAGGTGGAATTGTTGGGTCGTCTACGTTCGCCGTATTTGCTGCCATTGGTTGGCTACTGTTCGGAAAACAACCGTAAATTGCTGGTTTATGAGTTTATGGCCAATGGAGGATTGCAGGAACATTTGTATCCCATCAGAGGTAAACTATCTTTAGGGATAATTACAAAAAAAAAAAAAAAAAAAAAAAACCGAGTTCAGGCTAATTACAAAAAACTCCAGAGGTTCTTGAAAATTACAAAAAACACTTGAAGTTTGATTCGGTCTTATATTTTCCTTCTTCATAAGCAAAAAAATCATCTAATAGGGCTTTTTGTAATTTTGAAACATCTCTGGATTTTTTTTTGTAATTAGCTCAAACCTGGGGGGTTTGTAATCATCCCTTAACTTTATCACTTTCCTGTGTTGAAGTGGTTCGCTTCATCTATTTGTTAACAATCATTATAACTTTTCTCATGATAACTAGGATGTTTAATATTCTGGTTTGAACATTCAGGTAATAGAACTGTTTCTTCAAATTTGAACTGGGAAACTCGTCTGAGAGTAGCTTTAGAGGCAGCAAAAGGTTTGGAGTACCTCCACGAGCATATTACTCCCCCGGTAATTCATAGAGATTTCAAAAGCAGCAATATCCTTCTGGACAAAAATTTCCATGCAAAAGTTTCCGATTTTGGACTGGCCAAACTTGGATCTGAGAAAGCTGGTGGACATGTTTCAACTCGAGTCTTGGGCACCCAAGGATATGTTGCACCAGAGTAAGACCAACAAGCTTTGAGCTGGAAAAATCAGTGTTTGCAAATGTCATCCTTTGCTTCTGATTTTGCTTTATTTAATCGAAATCTAAAAGCAAGGTGGAAGCCAAGAATCACTTTTTCTTAGAATTTGCAAGTGCTCCCTTTTAGATTTCTGATTCTGCTTTTGATTTGAGTTGTACACACAAGTAAAACACTTTTACAACTTATCGACCAAACACTCTCTCTTAATCAATTTTTCACCTTCTATTTGCAAGCACTACCAACTCTGATTCTCAACCACTTGCCGCTCCGCGGCAATAAATCATTTCTGCATTTACGTGGCAATAAATCACTTCTTTCAAAAGCAGAAGTGACTCCCCAATGAAACACTTTTCACCTTCTAAAGTACTTCTACCATGATTTCAAATTAACTGCTTGTGATTTCTTTGTTCCTGCAGATACGCTTTAACTGGACATCTGACCACAAAATCGGATGTGTATAGCTATGGAGTTGTCCTCCTGGAGTTGCTAACCGGCAGAGTCCCAGTTGATATGAAGAGGCCTCAGGGTGAAGCTATTCTTGTATCTTGGGTAGGTTTCTAGTTAATTCTCTGCTTTAAGTACCAAAAAATATATTTTTTGACATAATTTGTTATTTTGATGAAATCAAGTGTAGTACCTCCGTTAACCCTAAAACCTAGATGGATTGTGTTTTCGTTGATTCGAATATCTTTCTACTATCTCTCTCGTCACAGCTAGCATGTCATTTTGTTTTGTTTTGGTATCTATAATAGGCATTACCCCAGCTTACAGATAGAGATAAGGTCGGTCAAATTATGGATCCGGCATTAGAGGGTCAATATTCAATGAAGGAAGTCGTTCAAGTTGCCGCCATTGCTGCTATGTGTGTACAGCCAGAGGCTGATTACAGGCCGTTGATGGCCGATGTTGTGCAGTCATTGGTCCCCTTAGTCAAGCATCTCAGACCTTCAAAGGCAGGTACCTGTTCCAGTTTTCATGCTACTCAATCTCCTAAGGCATAGGGCTTAGTTAAGGCAACTTGGATCGAAAAAAAAAGTTCTTCCAGATTTCTTTCCTCTTGTATTTTGTCTAATTTAACCTAAACTGATGAGCATTCCGTCCCAACTGTGTGTTATCTAGGTTTAGCAAGCTGATCAATATTTTCTCTTAGTGTGTTTTGAACTTATTAATCGTTGACTTGTCTGAGGGCTAGTGGATTGGCGAACTGAAAGTCGAAAATTGAATCGTAATCTTGGAAAAGCTCGGAATTCAAATGTGGTCCGGATAGATTTGGACTGACTGATTCCGTGTAACTTGATTTTTATGTAGTATAATTTTATTTAGTCGATCCGTGCAAAACATGCATGAATGTTTTCCTGTTTTCGCATGCTCTATTCGCCAGTAGCTAGTTTCGTTATCGTGCTTTTTTGCATGTTACCGAAAACCTTTTGTCACGGCCCAGCCACCGATAAAACCCCGGTGTCTAAGGAGAAAACAATGGGTATGGTGATGAACTTCTTGATGCAGTTGTTTGCCCACCAAATGATTTGTTTACCTTTCATAGTACAATTCAAGTTAAGCCTACCATAGTAGAATTTAAACAATTCACCAGGCTTGATTTGACATAACTAATTAGGTATAATTACAAAAAACTCCCTGAGGTTCAGGCTAATTAAAAAAACCCATAAATTTTTGAAAACTATGAAAAATTTAAGACAAAGCAAACGTGAGGGGGCTTTTTGTAATTTTGAAACATCTCCGAGTTTTTTGTAATTAGTCCAAACCACAGGAAGGTTTTTGTAATTGTCCCTAACTAATTATTTGCAGCACTGAGAGTTAGTTATGAGCAAGTAACTTGTGGAAGATCTATACCGTTGAATGTTTATCCTTTATTTGGATTCTGTGGACAAGATTAGATGTTAGATTTCGTTTATTACTTTTGAAATTGAGCAAAACCATTTAGGAGACTTTTGAGCTTCATCACATGCAACTCTAGCTAATTGATTAAGCTATAGGATATATACGAGCAAAAAACTTGATACTCCTTTTGTTTGACAATGTCATCTTTTTTACTCCAAAAATTATGACGATGACTTGTCTGACAAACTACTCGATACTCGACTCTAGATCGATTGTTAAGAATATATTTTTCATATCTAAAGTTCGGCTCCAACTCGATTCGATTAGGAAATAAATAATAAAATATATGTAGAAATATTAAGCTACTCGAGTTTGATTTGTGTTCGGCGCGATTAAAGCCCGTTCAAGCTCGATTTGATTAATCAAAGTCACAATTTTTGAAGTTCGATACAAATCAAAATAAATTTTAACAGTACTATATTCAACTGTAAGCGATTTGTTTATACCTCTACCTGCAAATTTATGCAGGTAAAAGTTTGGAAGAAATAATGAAGAACTTGGTTGTATATAATCTTCTTTCTCTTTTGCCTAATTTTCAAAATGCCAATTATCTAATTCTCGTGGAAACATATTACGAATTCGAAGAGTCGAATGCAAGTAAAATAGAAAAAAAAATAGAATATTAAGATAGAAATTAAACCCTTGTTTGTTTCCCACCGACGTCTTTCAGTACAAAACTTTACGTAGAACTTTCTTTCTTCTATTTCTCTGTGGGCTTCAAGAATATTTCGATAAAGGGCGGCGCTATTGGCACCCCCATGACTGAAAGACACCCACTTTCTAAAATTTCAAAAATGCCATTAAGTCAAAAGACTATAATACCCTTACTAAAAAGCCAAGTTCTAAATACACCCCCAATCTCTAAATACACCCACATCATTCATTTCAATTAAATCTACTAAAACACACCCACCCACATCCTTCAAATACATTCTTCTTCTTCTTATTCTTCTTTCTTGAGAAAAACTTAAACCTTGTTCTCATAAACCCTAGTTTTTTCGACACCAACACAACAACTTAAATGGACAACAAAGATTTGATTCCTCCAAATATTGTAAGTATCTTCTTATCACCAAAATTATGTAATTTATCCACTTTTGCCGTTCGATATTTCTCGCACAAGACCATTGTTTTCCGCCGATTGGCACGATCAAAAAAGATGGCACGATCATCACGCCGATCGTGCCGCGGGCAATATGGCACGATCACATGTTCAATGATCGTGCCATATTGCCATGTGACATGATCAAAGGTGGAACGATCATGGTCATGATCGTGCCATTTTGACGCTTTGTTTTTTGGTCTTGTTGATTTTGTTTTAATAGGGTATGGCCTCGCCGCTTGCTAAAAAATAGTGTTGTTTGTCCTCCCAAGAATGATGAGAATGTTGAAGAGCTTGGTGTTGTTACCGATTACACACATGTATTCACGACGCATGAGTTATTTGTTTCTCGGGATAAATTATTTGATTGGGTGCGTGAGAGAGGACATGAGCACAACATGGTAATTGTAATAAGTAGGTCGGACAAAGGTGGTCAAGGAAAGAAAAGACCTCGTATATTTTTGTCTTGTGAACGTAGTGGGCATTACCGTGATTCAAAAAGACTAGAGATGTCGAACAAAATGATGCTAAGAAATTTGAAAAAAAGTCTCTAAGAGAGAATGCGAACTAAGAAATGTGGTTGCCCATTTCGTTTGAGGGTCGGCAAGTAACAATTGAAGGAGAATGGTCACTAAATGTTGAATGTGGTGTGCATAATCATCCAATTGCACAATATTTGGAGGGTCACTCTTATGCCTCGATTATCAAAAAGTGAGGAAGAATATGTGTTGGATATGTCACATGGCAATACTCGGCCGAAGGACATTTTGTTTGGTCTACAAAATAAGTTTCAAGATAATAAGTCCACCATACGGACTATCTACAATGCCCGTATGAAGAATAGAGTTGTCGAGCGTGATGGTCGATCTCAAATGCAACAACTTATGCATAAATTGAAGGAGCATTGCGAGACGAGTAACACCGTGAAGGATATATTCTTTGCTCACCCTACAAGCGTTGAGTTGTTGCGTGCTTTTCCGAAGTGTCATTTTTATGGATTGCACATACAAAACTAATAGGTACAAGTTACCTTTGTTGGAGATTGTTGGTGTGACATCGACACATATGACATTTTGTATTGCAGTTGCTTATATGGAGTACGAGCGGGAAGATAATTACATATGGGCTTGCTCGATCTTAAAATCATTGATGGACCCATCTTCCCGCCAAATGTGATTATTATGATAGAGAATTAGCTCTAATGAATGCAATAGAGACGACATTTCCCACTTGAGACATTTTCTCCGCTTCGGTGGCACATTAGTAGGAACATTTTGGCAAACCGCAAAAAAATATTGGCCACAAAAGAAAGTGGGAATCTTTTAACCTCTATTGTAATTTATTGGTCATCGCAGATTCTCGAGCAATCATTTTATGACTTAATTAGGAGATTGCAATCGAATTTTGTGAATATCCAAACTGCCAGTACAATATGTAATGGAGCAATGGATGGGGCCGTATAAAGAAAGATTTGTGTCTGCTGGGCGAATAATGTCATGCATTTCGACAACACCACAACAAATAGGTAATTTACTTTATTGTGCTCATCATTGCGTTTATGTTATATCATATACAATCCTAAAAATTAATATAATATTGTTTGAAAAATCATTATAGGGCGGAGAGTCACCATGCGGATTGAAAAGACAACTTGGTCCTAGTCGGGGTAATTTCGAGACATGTTGGGAACAGATTCACACCTCCTCGAGACATCACATCAATGCGATCACCGCTTCTTCTTTTGAGAAGAGCGTAAATGTAATCTTACATAAATACAAATCGATTGTATTTATGTCACTACGAGGTATGGTGTCTATACATGCATTGAATTTGATCTATACTGAAATGCATCGTGTAGCTGAGGGTAGCGTAGACCCTTTGTTGTGTGGTTGTGTATTGAGAAAGACGTGCGGACTCCCATGTGCTCATGAACTTTCTCGAATATGTGAGTTTGGATAAGCCATTCCACTTGATCAAGTGGCTTCATTTTGGCGAAAATTAGATATATTACCACTAGCAAAACGAAGTTCGAGTTGGGCCCGAAATTGGGTCTCGATGGACTCAGTGTTTTGGTGATCTTTTCACCAAATTTGAACAAGCACCCGAATCAGAGAGGTTATTAATTTTGAAAAGAATTACGGAGATTACGAATCCAAGAACAACCTCACTAATTGAGCACGAAAGTACGACCGCTGCACGTGGTCGCCCTAAGTCCGTAAAGGTTAAACAATCCAAATCAACCAAACGTGACCCGAGTAAGTTCGAATATGTCGAGTCTATTAAAGATAGTTGTTCACCATGTGAAGAAGTAATCTTTAATGTTGGTCCATCGAATCAACCTATGTTCTCTCCCGATGCCGATCAAAAGCTACCAAATATCGTGTCTTTTATTTGTGCATGTACACATGACATATTTGTTGATAATGTCCCACTGTTCTTCATGTTGTGTTTCAATAGGTTGTTGTCAAAAGGACCGTAAAGTGACCATTAGTGGTTTTATGGAGCAACTTCCAACTCGTTTACATAAACATATTATTGGTACTAAGGATGTTGTGAGCGATGGTCATTGTGGTTTCGTGCCGTAGCGGACCTACTTGGATACGGTGAAGATTCATGGGGTCGGGTTCGAGGAGACCTATGTCATGAGTTGAACGAAAACCAAGGGTTGTACAATCATGTATTCGTCAAACATGGTAGTGTTGACAAAATGTTGTCTCGTCTCAACTACTATAACGAGACAAATAGCATAAGAAACATTGGTTTTGTTTACCCGAGATGGGTCACTTGGTTGCGTCGGCACAATGTTGCGTTTGTGTGTTTGGATCGTGAAATGTCCTCACATATCTACCATTCTACCAATGTAAGCCGCCAATTGCTCCGGCTAATTTGTGTTGGATTTGTGAACAATAACCATTTTATAGAGGTAACTAAAAAATTGAGTAATTTGTCTCGTCTCAACTACAATAACCATTTTTTTCATTTGTAGGTTTTCTTGAGTGGCGGTCACCCATTGCCTCCCGTGGTCGCAACATGGAATAATTATCGCCATGAATGTGCAAAGAAATTGGAAGAATTTGTATACTAAACAACTTGAATTGTATAGTGGAAGTGTAGAAAACAAATCCCGTTGTCCGTAGTACGGAGACTATAAACTTAGGTTAGAATTATTTGTTTGTTATGTATTGGATAAGTTAAAGAACTTTGTTGGAAATGCATGTGTTTTTAATTGGTGTGATTCTTTTCGGAAATGCTTGTTTTAAGGTGGCACATTTGTTACGTATTTTGTTAAGTTGATCGTCCAAAATGGCACGATGGTGGCACGATCGCATACTACGATCGTGCCTACATGACACGATGGTGGCACGGTCACACACACCTTGTTATGTGTCTATAAAGGCACGATGGTGGCACGCGATCGCATACTACGATCGTGCCTACATGTACACGATGGTGGCACGGTCACACACCTGTTATCGTGTCTATAAAGGCACGATAGTTGCACGATCGTAAATGCAATGATCGTGCCACATGCGTTGATATAGTATTATCTTTCATCACGTTGAAAACGTTTCATAACAACTTTTATTATTACATCACAATCCTCCATAGTACATTACCAACCTTCATAGTACATTACAACCTAACAGAGTACATTACCAACCACAACACGCACAAATATTACAAACATAGCACACAACCACCCAACTAGTACACAACACCACACCAATTGCCGATAAATTAATCGTCAACTTCCGAGCGTTCAACATCATCCCGAGAACCTTCATCGTAAGAGTAGCCATCAAACTCCAACGGATTGTTACGAGTAACCTGGTAGTCCTCGAAATCAATGTCCTGGCGCCTCACGAGTGTTAAAAACTTCAACACACCACGGTACCTTGGGAAGCCGTTAGTCCGAAAAAAACCGTTGCATCTTCATTCTCTTGCCTAACATGAGCCCAATAATCTAGAGAGATGGAAAACCTGTTAGTGTACGGGTTGAAATTAACACCCGACAATGCGGTAAAACGCTGGTAGTCATGAAAGTGGGTGCGCATCATATGGATCTTAATCTTGACTTTAAGGGCAAAATCTTTTTGCATGGCTTCGAGATAAAGACGCGACTCGATTCAACAAATATGCCGTTGAAAATAAAGAGGCGCCGTATGTTGTTTGCCATACGACATATCATGAAGAAATTGTCAAAACAGCTTCTTCTTCCGGAAGTCCAACCATCACCACGCCTATTGTCCTAGCGATCTCATTTCTTGTTCTTACCATTTTTCCTGTAACAAAAATCATAACAAACATGTTCATCCAAGATTTAATTAGCTATGATTCATTCATCAAATTAGCTACTATGTAAAAAATTACCTTTATCGTCAACACAACCAAGATTTACTACAATTTTATTATCTACATTTGAACATACCCATGTATTTATAAGTGTAATGTATGGACCCATGTATAATGTAACTCATTTTTACCATTTATTGCATGGACCCATGTGTAATATGTAACTTATTTTCACCATTTAATGCAAGGACTCGGTCAATATGTTACTTATTTTCACCATTTAATGAATGGATATTACTCTGAATGAAAAGATTGTCTGTCCCCAACTAACAAGTCCATTTAATGGATGGACCAATTGAATATGTTACATACTTTCAATCATTTAATGCAGGACCCGCATAACATAGGCAATATCATGATCGTGTCAAGCCTTATTGATCGTTCCACATGAGGCACGATAGAAAAAATGGAGATCGTGTCAAGCCTTATTGATCGTTCCACATGAGGCACGATAGAAAAAATGGCGATCGTGTCGAAGCCTTTATTGATCGCTTCCACATGAGGCACGATAGAAAAAATGGCGATCGTGTCGAAGCCTTATTGATCGCTCCACATGAGGCACGGTAGACAAAATGGCGATCGTGTCATCGTGCCTCTTGTATGGCACGATCAATGATATGGCGATCGTGCCATCGTGCCTCATCGATGTTAATCACAAACAATTCAAGTTATACCAGAGAGTTAATCAACAACCAATTCATCCAAATCATTCCCAAATCATACCTAGTTATTCAAGTTAAACCAAAACATATTATATAAAAACTAAATATACAAAATATATACAATTCCAACTAAATAACCACAATATACACAATTCCAACTAAATACCCACAATCTACACAATATAATCATGGGAGAGGGGTCCAAGTCGATGCATCGTGCTAAATTTATACACCGTAAATGCTACATGCCGACGATAGGTTGTTTTTATATACTCCTCTCGTGTTAAGGACCGGTCAAATACATTTATAAGAAAACTCTCCACCCTCCTCAATGCAAACGGTCCACAACTATGACTATCATGTTGTTCGTAATTCTTTGATGGACCAACAACCTCGATGGATTCCAAGTATTCTCTCGAGGTGTCAACTCCGGACGCTCTTGGTAAAACCGGTTTTGCCGTAGCAAAACCGGAATAATACGTGCAAACGGATAGAGAGCCGCTACCACGGCCAAGTCTAACCTCGGCGGTAGCTTGTGGATGTTGAGTCATAAATCCAAATCGTGCAATCCTTCAAATGATATCCTCACAACAATCCAATGACTGCCGATGTTGTGGATAAAAACAACCTGCAAAAAAATCGATTAGAAATTAGGGAGTATGAACAAAACAATAATTAGTTAATTAATTTATACCGAAAAGAGATAGTTCTTACGTGGTCCAACGAACTCCATGGAGGCACCCCACCCCAAAGTGGTCGTTCACCACGGACGTACTCCACAACGGCGCCGTGAAGGTCATCCGGTATGACCTCCGCACGGCAAATCAAACTCTCCAACCGGTGGTCCTTTCCATGTAGATCGGTCCATACTTTGCCTAGATCAAGTCGTATAATGAAAACATATTTGTTAGTAAAAACACGAATGTACCGAAACAAAATAAATGACACATTATGGACTATTTATCTAAGAAATACATGAAACTTACAATGAACCGTGTGTCAACCAATCCCATACGACCTCGCACTTGGGATGGACCACTACACCACCAACTCAGCCGGCAATGTAAGACAAACTAGGTAGGCATCAATTTGTCAGAATAAGCAAACAATAAGATCAATTGTCAATGAACATGAACAAATAACACCCTGGAAATGAAAGAAAAAAACATTAACATTGTGTTACCACATAATCCAAATCAATGGTCGGCGACTCGATATCCTTAAAGAAACTACGCCAAATGTGCATAACGCGTATCCAACATTGCGGCCGAGACGAAAAAACTCGTGTTAAAATCACAAAACAACAATAGTGTATTTGAATTCATATATTGATTTAACTTACGCCTCATCGTCCTAAGAACCGCATGTACTCGGCATGTGTGGCATCCTCCTTACGGCGCTCGTTTGCCGTGAAAGGGCTACGAAGGTACCTAGATGGCGGTCGAGCTCTCACAACACGAACGGACATATCATCCCCTCCGGATGAACCCACACCGATGCACCAATACCAACCTGTCCGTACATCCGTAGGGGACAGATCCAACGGCCCCTGCGACACCTGGCGGTGGAGGAGAAGTAGTCCTGGCCCACCCTGGGGAGAATCGCTCACCCACCGCCGGGGAATAGAATCCTGCACAATGAAGGAAACTTCATTAAATAACATAATTCAAAAGATATTCTATTCTAAATGTTTAACAGGGAAAAACAAATAAATGCGCACTGAGAGCGATACCGTCTGTTGAATGGCGGATCAATCAAGACCCGACCTCCTTACGCACGATAGGCGGTACCATAGCGAATCGTCTTGCCTCGACTAAATCGCACGATCTGCGCCGCAAGGTGGAACCTCTCCGCCGCACCGCCGCAGAACCTCATCTTTGCGCATCCCGGTCCAAACCAAATCCGAACCAACGCCTCGACCTCCCGCCGCTAAACGCGGGACCAAGGCCTCAATGGCACGCTCAACCAAAGTCGGCACAATGGCCTCCACTGCCGCCGCACCAATTCTTCTAATAGCGCTCGATCGGCAACAGAGAGGGTGTGGAGGTGTGTGGAGGAACATCCGGAACAGGTGTGGGAGGAACATCCGGAACAGAGGTGTGTGGAGGAACATCGGAACAACGCCTCGGGGTGGACGATCATAATCACCCATCTCAAGGCTATCATCATCATCCATCAATGAAGTCGACTCATGTGTGGTGGTGCGTCGACGCTTTGTGGGGCTTTTTTCTTCCCGATCGGGTTACCCCGATGAACATAAACAACACCGGATCGGAGCGGGAGATTGACATGCAATAAATAAGGAAGCTCATTGTCCCTCGCAGTCAAGGTCCTATGCGTATCAATCTACAAAATTGCAAGATCAAAATCATAATTACTTAATTATTACCATAAGTTAAAATTTGAAAAATGCAAATTACATTTTGTACCGACGGTCAAGAAAGCCATGCGATTCACGGAGGACTTGGAAAACTTCCAACGTGTGCGGCGTGGAATAGCAATGTCCCCGAGGAACCCCACATGAATCCCCCAGATTGGGTATGGCCTCGTACGCCCATATCTAAGAAGAAACAATAAAAATAGTTAAAGGTGAAGATGTATGTTTGTACTAAATGTAAATTATAAGATGTAAATTACATTAATATCACTTACCAAGAAAGCCAAACAAATCCGTAAATACGGAAAGTACTCTTGGGCTCGGTGGGTAATGAAAAAGGTAGTGGCATAAAATGAACGAATACTTCCCCGAAAAGACTCCCACGATCAACGCTATCAACCAAAGTCCACCACGAATCCTCAATGACCGTGGACTCGATCCCATGCGAATAGCAAATAATGTGCAACCAACAACTTTGCCACCTTCAACTCATCGGAAGGATCATCACGGAATGCACCGCTGCAAAATGCAAGAGTAGATCCTCCATCGTCACCTTAACACCACGATAGTGTCTCATCAAACAACCCATTGGGAGGCGGCGACGTGGTTGGTGTTCGATTAAATGTGGTGGGGGCAAAGGATAGCCCATAATTAAAGCGTACTCATATTTGGAGAATCAATCAAACGGTTTCCAATCCGAAACCAAAATTCGTCCCTTGCACCTTTCTTAACAACCTCCTTCGCAATAACGACATGAAGGGCGGCATTACAACTAACCGCATGGGTTGTCCATCCATCCGCAATACAAAACCAAAACAGGACTTTCAAACTCTTCATACACAAAATCCCGCAATCATGCAACTCGAGTTCTAAGTCGTCAAGAATCGACAACCTGCTATACAAATTGATCTTAGGCTTTATTGCCATAAAGTTCGCCCTCTTCCAAGCCCACTGAAAAATAGTAAAAATCAAAATTAGCAATCAACCACTATCAAGAAATCACACAGAGAACTCTAAAAAATTGGCGTAGCTTACTACGGGCATCGATGGCTTATTCATCGACCGTGCGAGAGTAAAGCCATCGCGTGCCGTCAAGCGCACGATGGTGGCACGATCGATGAATAAGCCATCATGCCAAAGCCAGCGCACGATGGTGGCACGATCGATGAATAAGCCATCGTGTCTAAGCTGGCACGATGGTGGCACGATCTACAAATAAGGCATCGCGTGCTGCCGCACGATGGTGGCACGCTCGATGACTAAGCCATCGTGCACAAGTGCGCGATCGCATAATCGATCGTGCCACCTGGGGCTTCATCGACCGTGCCATTTCGTGTTCTTCAAAGTTCCATATTTCAAATTTTACATGATCAAATGGCGCCATAACTATACCCATCTCAAACCCATGCCCATACAACTACATAAAGACACTCAAACTACAAAAATGCAAGTTATTTTAAGGAAAAGTTGAGTTATAACAATACCTCGTCATTTTCTTCGCGAGCACCGGTGCCGTGCTTGGTGTCTCGTCTCGGCCGGTTGTGGATGGTGGTGCACCATCCACGAAGTCGTCATCATCATCGGGAAGAACCATCCTTCTTCTCCTAGAGATGTTTGGATTTCTCTAACCATTGCCGTCGAATAGAATAGTCTCTTGAGAGGGTGGGTGTATTTTTGTTTCAAATTGAGGAAAGTGGGGGAGGTGAGAGGTTGGAGGGTGTATTTTGGGGAAAATAAGACTAAGGGTAAAATTGGAAAAAAGGGGGTGAACTCATCAATTGGCCATATTTGAAAAAGTGGGGGTGAGTGAAGCATAAGGTGGACTCATCAAATTTGGGGTCTTGCCAAATAAGCGCCGCCCTTCGATAAATGCAAACTTCTTTTCAATGGAGATTTTGCCTATCTTTTTTGCACAGTAGTTTCATTTAGCATTATCCTCAATGAGGTGACAGATACAAAAATAATTGAAAAGTCATGGTTGAGAGTCGTCGTCAGATGTACTTTATTTGATAAAGTGATTAAAAAAAACAATTCATGAAAATTAGAATTTTAATTTTGAGGAGTCGTTCCCCAAAATTTTCTAATGCAGCTCGATTATGCATATCACTGAGTTCTCCTAAGTTGCTACTCCAAAAAGCAATTTCCTGAAGTGGGATTCGCCATGCAACACGAACAAATTATTAGAAGGTCCGTAAGTTTGTTCCAGGACGCCCCTTTGTTGGCAATATGTAACAGTTTGTTAGAAGGACCCTAAAGTTGTCCTGGGGAAGCATTTTAATATTAAAGTCAGCAAGGATGTTACAGAGAAATCCAAATGGACTAGAGTGTAGAGCAAATTGTGAATAAAATTGCGTACCTTGTAACGACAAAAGGGGCTATTTATAGTTGAGACTTGAGTCTCACAGGCAACTAATAATTTGATAATAATTGAGCACAGGCCCTTTAATTTGCATTTAAAACCTACAAAAAATAAAAAAGTTGGAATTAAATAATTAAAGGTTATAAAATTTAAAATCGATATTTTATTCAAAATTGTGTATCATCTCATATTTCAAATATCATCATTATACGCCACTAAGTATATTTACGATGTCATTATTGTATACTTGTCCTGTATTTAAGATTATTGAAATATGAAATGATATACAATTTGAAACAGAGGGCTAAGATCATTGAAACACGAGATCATGATATAGATATTGAAACAGGGGATCAGAATTACTACAAAATTATTATATGTATCTTCTGACTATAGAAGGAGAAGAATGTGGAAAGCTTTAATTAGAGAGGAGCATCACGGGGTTGAATATGAAGCCAAAAATCTATCCAACCACACAAGTAAAACTTTTGTTCCTTCTTTTGGCATGAATCGATGACTTGAGAGGGAAAAGTCAACTCTCATTTTTTTGTAGGTCTTTTCAATCCTCTTCTCTTATCGTTTTTTGATCATCTTCTTTTTTTCTCAACTCTCACGAGTTATACCCAATGGAAACGCGTTTTCAGACGCAAAGTTTGAAAAAACTGGAACATGATTGGGAACAGAATAATGTCACTTTCTTTGCCTATATAAACAGAACAAATCCATGCAAAATCCATCATCACATTGGCTCACTATAGTATTACTAGTACTATATAAAATCAATAGAAGAAGCACATCATTATAATTTATTCTTGATGGCTTCTCTTAGATATTCGTTCGTCACTCTATCCATAGTAACACTTCTTGTGATCAGCTCATGCGGTAACGCTCAGCTCTCCCCGACTTTTTATGCATCGACATGCCCCAATGTGCAACTCATAGTCCGTAACGCTGTGAGAGAAGCGATTAATCAAGAACTCAGGATTGGTGCTTCTATTCTTCGTTTGTTCTTCCACGATTGCTTCGTTAACGTAAGATTTTCCTCGTATTACACTTGATACATATTAATGTCACTTGATTCACATCAACCCAACTGGTAACATTTACCTGCTGTAGCAGTTGTTGGACTAAAAAGCTGAAACAAACTCACTTAAAGGACTAAATGTTAAAATCGAATAAGTGAGGACTAAATCTTCGAAATGACAGGATAAAAAAAAAAAACAATTTTTCCTTAAATGAACCAAGGACTGTACTAATATTTGATAATTATGTAAATTTTTTGTTGTTTTGTATGTTCATTGATCAGGGGTGTGATGGATCGTTGTTGCTAGACGATACAAACACATTCACTGGGGAAAAGAATGCATTTCCGAACCGGAATTCGGTAAGAGGGTTTGAATTGATAGACACTATAAAAGCTCGGGTGGATGCTGCTTGCAATGCTACAGTTTCTTGTGCGGATATCCTTGTCCTGGCTGCAAAAGATGGAGTTGGCTTGGTTAGTAATAATTCATTAAATTAAATCAGTTATTAAAGATTTTCCTGCATTAATATACTTGGATTATATGGACGTGTGTTTTTGATGGATCAACCAGAAATAATAGGCATCCAAATTAACTTACACAAGTATAAGATAAAAAAATGCATCGTACCCCGAGCCTTTTACCTCAACCGTATCGACCAGAAGTAAGGGTGTTGATCGAATTCGAATAGAATCTTTGACATTTATCCTCTCCCCTCCACTCCTATCAACTTATTAAGAAAATAAGATTTAAAATGGTATAATTACAAAAACCACCCATAAAGTCTAGCTTAATTACAAAACAATCTAGTTATCTTTCAAAATTGCAAATTCCTTCTTGAAGTATTACAAACACCCCATTGAGATTTGTATTTAACTAAACAAATACCTCTCGACGATACAATTTGTAAATTACAAAGAAGCAAATTAATATCAATGAAATATCTAATTTTAAAAGATAATTGATTCTTTTTTGTAATTAGACTAAATTTTAGGGGTAGTTTCTATAATTAACCCTAAAAAAGATAAAAAAAGAGTATCAGACACATACTTATATTGATCGGCTGACATTTACCCTTCAAATATATTATTTTTATATAGTGAAACATTTAATAGAAATTCATAAATCATATACTTAGTGCATGCATTATGCATTTTAATACATAAGACACACGTGGGAATAAGAGATCTCATCTCTACTCACCAACCATAAAATTACTTAGGCACCATAAAATTACTTACGTTATGGTTAATAAAATCCAATATAGATGGGAGGACCGACATGGACAGTTCCTCTCGGCAGACGAGACGCAAGAACCGCGAGCCAGAGCGCCGCCAACGCACAAATCCCAGCCCCATCCGCCAACCTCGCCACACTCATCTCCATGTTTGCCGCCAAAGGCCTATCCGCCCGCGACATGGTGGCGCTCTCCGGGGCCCACACCTTCGGGTTCGCCCAGTGCTCCACCTTCCGCACCCGCATCTACAACGAGACCAACATCGACCCCGTCTTCGCCGCCAACCGCCGCGGCACGTGCCCTCCCTCGGGCGACGGCACCAACCTGGTTGCGCTCGACATACAGACTCCGAACCGGTTCGACAACAATTACTACACGAACCTGTTGACCCGGCGCGGTCTGCTTCACTCGGACCAGGAGCTTTTTAATAATGGGTCCCAGGACGCGTTGGTTAGGGTGTACGGTAGTAACCTAGCTACTTTCAGGAGTGATTTTGCTGCTGCGATGATTAGGATGGGGAATATAAGCCCGCTGACGGGGACTAATGGAGAGATTAGAAGGAACTGCAGGGTTGTTAATTAATTAATTTTATTATTTACGTGTTTATATAGTTTAAGTGTTTACGGTTTATTTAATAAGATAAATCATAAAATAAATGGATTTATGATTTTGAAATAGAATTTTCAGTCTGTAGTATTTCAAATCAACTTTTCAGGAAAAAATATTCCATCAAATTGATGCTTTATTTCTCCTTTATATATGTCCGCTCAATAACCACTCATATCATAAAGCTTTAATTTGTAATATATTTATGTTACCATGCATATTCAATAATGAAGCACGATAAATTTTGCTACAAGTAGAATTAGTTGCAGTACTATTAGAAATAAGTAAGTAATTTTACATGACAAAAATAGTGAATACGCGTGTTAATATATTTAAACAGTGCTATTATAATGGTAAGCCAACTATATTGATTGGAGATCCTACGATCTTAGTGTAATGGGAATATGGGATAACTAGTTATTATAATGCATATGGTTCAGTTAAGCACTTAGGAATAATTCATACCCATTCCAATAATTAAAGTGCTTTGCATTTAAGGGTAAGTAAACTTTTAATAGTGATTCCTAACTATAGCTTGATTAAATCAAGTGGAGTATTACAGAACACTCTCAGTAGGAGCTAGGTCACCCATGTAAGTGTGAATTGTGGCTGCTCCAATGAGAATTTTATGACTTTTTAAAATAATTTGGTAGTAGCATAGGGGAAGGGGGTAAGAACCAAAGAAACTGAAATACTCAGGGTTTGAACCGTGATCAGCACCCTTACATAGGATGTGTGATATCACTTGAACTACAATGCTTGTGGTTATGAGATTTTTAATACTTGAATTATCAAAAAATGCTTATGGAACCCAAAGTTGTTCAATGACAAAAAACACAATCATGATAACTGTAAATATTCTTATGGAAGTTAATGTATGGCTAATGTTGTTTTGGTTTGCACTAACGACTGAACAGTTCAAAACTTTACATCACTAATTAACAAAGTAAATTCAATAGTACCCGCAAGGGTAGCCAAGTTGGTGGAGTAGGTGAGCGCTAGACTGAAAGGTCACGAGTTCGATTCCCCCTACCAACACTTTCTTGGTTGAGCACATCACACACGGGGGCTTGCCTAGTGTGGTTTACCTGGTTGGCGTAGTTTGCGGGCTAGTACGTCCAAATGAGGGTTTATCCAAAGGCGCACTTCGAAGAGTAGCGGTGCGCGGTTCCCCGTCATCAAAAAAAAAAAAAAAAAAAGTAAATTCAATAGTATTGTACTAGGAAGATTCAAAGACAAAAATTACATATACCGTAACTTTCGCATGTTCTCTTTAGTGTTTGTATCTACATATATTTGTATTTGCATTGATTCACATAATTTCTCATTCATATAGCGAATATTGAAAACATGTCGTGTTTGACCAAATACTTGGACATGTCCCAGTGTTAATTTTATTCGAATAAATGGTGAAATATATTCTACTCCGTGAGTAGATAATTATAGTAATATTTGGTCTAAATAACTTCCATTTGGTCAAGAAATTATGTATTGGATGTGTCCGTTTGAATTAAAGCCAGTCGAATTGAAATGGTGTATCCGAAAAATTGTGTTGTTTGACTTGAAACTTTTAACAATCTACATATAAACCTCCCATTTTGCAGAAAATTAACCATTCACATGCAAATGCAATTCTCATTCAAAAAACTTTGTGTCAAAAGAGAGTGCAAGACATTCGATGTTTGTCATCTCTTTTTATTTGAAGTGCTATTATAACAAGAGGAGAACATTTTATGTTATGTCGGAAGAATTTTGTTAATCAACCACACGGAGCACTATAGTGGGACAATTCACTTAAAGACATAAGAGTCAAAGTCTAGCATCGATGTATTTTTGATTTTTTTATTTCATTTTCGTATTTGGGATTCAAGTAAGTATTTCTATTTAATCTTAAACATAATATTGCACGTAACAAACCACCACCAATTTCACAAATACATAAGTTCCCACGACCCCAAAATAATATTTGTTCAAATATGAAACATCCTTCTTCGTTAATGTAGCTACCACTCCCTCTCTCTCTAAACATTCCGTTTTTCCTCCCTTCCCTCTAGAACCCTAACACACAAACTTCTCCTCCCTTCCCCATTTCTCAGTCGCCCCCTCCCCTTCTCCATCCATGCTTCCTACTGGAGGGCAGACAATAGTCAGTATTTGGTGATGTTCGGCAACGCATAAACCGATTTCCCCTCCCTCCCCCATTTCTCAGCCGCCCACTCCTATATCCCTTCTCCCTCCATGCTTCCTATTGGAGGGCCGACAATAGTCAATATTTGGTGATGTTCGGTGGTGGCCGGAAATTCCGATCGCCGGTCGGACACTCCATTTCGCGATATTTTCTTTTGTGAGTTAGATATGGACTTTGGAATTACTTCAAGGATGCGGGTCGGAGCCGAGTGGTGGCGATGGGCTGCGACATTAGATTTGGGTCAAGGAGAGCCATTTTTTTCGTATTTATCTTTAATTCGCTATTTTAGTTTGTTTGGTAGTAATTTTCTTGTTTTCTTTTTGTTGGCATCTTTGTTTCCCAGTTGATTTGCAAAATTCATAGGTGGGTTAATAGTTTTCGTCTTGCAGTGCGTGATGTAGCTCGTGCCCGAATTGGTCATGTTGTAGGTCTCCCTTGAGGAGCGAGTGTCTAGTCCTATTTTTCTCTCTCGATGAGTGATTATTTTCCTCACGTGCAGAGCTTTTTCCTTGACATATATGTCTGATCAATATGGCTCTTATGCCAATTGGTGGTGTAATTTTGTTTTGAGTTGTGAATATACTACTATTATGGAGAAAAAAAATCTTTCATTGTTAGGGCATCCTCAATAGTGAGGATTTTGGAGTGATTTTTCGTGAAAATCCGTATCATGAAAAACCCACACCATTGTGGGATGCAACTTTGGGGTTTTTGGTGAGTATACGGATTGTATCTACAATCCGGTTCATGAGTCAAAAAAGTATGTCAAAAGGTTGAGATATGGGCCCACGTGTGTTAGGCTATTGGAGAGTTTAATTGTTTTACTTTTTTTTTATTTTGTCTTTTTCTTTAATTTTAAAATCTTGAAATTTTTAACCAATTATAGTGGGACCTATTAAAAAGTTAGAGAATGGTTTAATCATTGTGGGGGAAGATTTGCAAATAGATGAGTTTTTATCTTTTGATGTGGTAACTGATTTGGCACATAAAAAACTGTGGAAAAATATTTTAGTGATTTTTCCACTTTGGAGATGTCCTTAGAGTAAGTCGAGCTTCCCAACCAAAGACAAACCACCATTGAATAATTAAACTAAATTCAGTGTTTTGAATAGTCAAATGCCTACAGAAATTTTAGAAATTTCTATTCATGTATATGAAGGAACACATGATTGTGTCTTTGGAAGAAAAGGCATGAACTTGGATAGGTAAATATATGGAATTAAATAACATAAAAGAAAAAAAAATAACATAAACATGAAAAGAAACATTTGAAACTAAAGAAATTAAAAAATACGAAAAAGTCCTAAAAAATGCTTGTACCTTGTGTTTGTGTATGATCAATGATGGCATATAATGCGAATATTCTTTTGCCGATCAAATTTCAGGCAACCTGATTATGATCATACAAAAAAAAAAAGATACTTAATGATCCACTGTCGATTTTCTTGTTGCTATTATAGGTCAATGAATTTAGATATCCTTTGAAATACAGTAAAAATATAATTAATTTTCACAAAATTAATAAATACTCACTGCCAAATAAAAATTATGATTCATATTAGAAATTTGATTTAGTTTAAAAACTAGATTGTCAACTTCGTACTGCAGCCAATACTACATTCAAATGTCGACAGATGAGGCCTTATTCATGACTCATTCCATTAATTTATTTGTCTCTGTGCGTGTGTTCTTCATGGATTGGTTAAGTAAGAAAACTATTGATTGTCATAACTCATGAAGAAAACATGTAAGAAGAAGCATATCTGAGGCAGAATATCCCTCTTGTCATAAACTTTAGGCTTAAAAAAAAAGGATTTTCATACACACGCTAAAAGAACATTTAATTATACCTTCCGAAAGTATGCAGATTGGAACTGGCCAGTTCAGTTCATCCCTTTATCTATATCTTGCTTCCCCACCAATGTTGCAATATTTTCAATATGATCATATACTTGAATTCAGGAAAATTTAAATTTCTCTCTACTTTTTGCACTCAATTAGTTGAAAAAAATTAAGTCCTAATGCACAGAAGGGCACTTTTTATCTGAACCATGAAAACAGATACAGAAGCACACTGCGGCAAAGATTATTCTTCTGATGAGCCTACAGTTTGCGGAGAATATGGCGATCCAAGAGCCGAAAGATCTGACGGTCAGAAAACGACGACAAACGATGACTGTTTGATTGATTTAAAGGAGGGTAGTGTTGGTGGATCAAGAAACAGTCAAAATTCCAAAGCAGAGAAAGTGTGCAGAATTTGTCATTTTTGTATAGAACCTTCATCTGGTCTGGAGTTGGAACTTATCCCACTTGGTTGTGATTGCAAAGGGGAGGTAGGTTCTTCACATCAGCATTGTGCTCAGGCCTGGTTTGGCCTGAAAGGAGACAGGTTAAAATTCTAAATTACCCACTCCAAAATGTTCGAAAAATTGAATGAGATGATCAATTGGTTATTAGTCCATATTTGTGTTGTTCTTAATTGAAACTAGAAACTAAGTAAATCTCTTTTCTGGTAATTCTAGCAGATTATGCGAAATTTGTGGAAAGATGGCGGAAAACATCAGAAACATTAATAGTGAGGAGACCTCAATATTGATGATGGAATGGAATGAGATGAGACTGGTGCCACTCAGCCTAGACAATTCCCGAGAGAGCTCATGCCGCTGTTGGCGATCTTTTTACAATTTGGTGTTGGGATGCTTGGTTCTAGTTTTCCTGCTGCTATGGTTCTTTTGAGGGATCAATGTATTAATGTGGTAGGGAAGGCATGACACCACAGTCTGATATATGCAATAGGACTTGATCCGGTCATCCATGATGTAGAGTGTAATCTTTTCTCCCCATTCGAACACTCGTGGGATCAATAGAAGGCATGATTTATTTTGGAAGGCTGCACATAAAAGGTAGAGTACCATGTGGTGGTAGGTTTTCGAATGTCCATGATGCATATAAGTTGTGATAGCATCCGAGTTTATTAGGTAATAAGAAAAAAATGTATTTTTTTGAGAGGCTTGTTCAATCAAGAATGTATTTTTAGATAGTGAAAATATTAATGGTAGAAAAGATTGAAGAGCATAAAATATCCCTCTCTATTTCATTATGTATTTCTATATCTCAATTATACACTCATAGTGTATAATAATGTTACTGAAATAAAAAATAAAACAATATACAAAATAAAACATGTAAATTACTTGTTCTTTTAGTATAACATTGAAGCACTAATAAAAAGGAAAATTATATGCTCCTCAAAGCTATATGTCATATTAGTACTATAAGTCTAAAATTGTTTACACGTATGAATTTGCGATGAATTGAAAATAGTATCAATTTATTATATGTAGTAAAGTAGGACTCATATGACATATCAATGTACGTGTAGATACTATAAGTATAATTATTTTCAAATAAAAAAAAGCTACTATAAGTATAATATGCCAAATGCAATATAATTTAAACTAATAATCAATCGAGTCTTTGGTTTTTGAAGATAAATTTGTAAACAGGCCCCTAAACTAGTTCAATTTACGAAACACTCCCCACCAGGCACCATCTCCACATCATATTTAGTTAGGGTTTCTTTCACCTTCTTATTTTCCCCAAAACCCTCTCCAGCAGCCGCGGCCTCAGCTCCCATCACCTCGCTCAATGGTAAGCAATCCCACCGCCATGACCATGCTTATTTGTATCATTACATATATGTATATAAGTTTCTATCATTGATTTGTTTAATTGTACTTGTTAAAATGCGTGAAAGCAGGCGTCGGAGAAGAAACTTTCCAACCCGATGAGGGAAATCAAGGTTCAAAAGCTCGTCCTCAACATCTCCGTTGGCGAGAGTGGAGATCGTCTCACCAGAGCCGCTAAGGTACCACTTACCAGTTACCCCCACCTTATTGCCTGTGCACTTGCATCAACTCGACGTTTCTGTAGGTGTCTGTTTGTAATTACTTTACTGGTACTTATTTTTTCCATTTTTCTTTAATATTTCGTAGGTCCTGGAACAGCTCAGTGGCCAAACCCCTGTTTTCTCCAAGGGTAACATTTTTGTACTTTGACTTTTGTTTTTAGTTCTTTTTATCTTTTAGGAGGACATTTGCGACAGGGATATGCTCTGCCGTTGTATGTTGGTTTTCACTAATTAGAAGTAAATAAAGATTATTTTCATTTGGTGAATTGGCCTTTCAATTATATTGAAAATTATATATCATGGGTGTGCGGTATTCTCATTTTGTTATAAAATTGAACATATTTGAAAGAATTGTAATGGACATTCATTTTTTTTAGAGGAGTTGATTAGTTTCTGAAAGTCTGATTATTTTTTATATTCTGGATATCGCATTCGTAGTCGAGCTCGATTGCTTGGAGACATAATTACAATATAACAGTAAGACAAGAAAACAGCTTGCTCGTACTGATAGTTAATCTTTTTGTCCAACAGCAAGGTACACTGTGCGTTCTTTTGGGATCCGGCGTAACGAAAAAATTGCATGCTACGTCACAGTCAGGGGTGATAAGGCAATGCAGCTCCTTGAAAGTGGACTGAAGGTCAAGGAATATGAACTATTGAGAAGGAATTTTAGCGAAACTGGTTGTTTTGGCTTTGGTATTCAAGAGCATATTGATCTTGGAATTAAGTAAGTACATCTCTCTTGTTTTGTTTCAGGAAAGGTTGGTGCTGGCTTTTGATACATCTCATAGTGTTCGGTGTTATTTCAAAGTAGTCAATTTATATTACAGTTTGGTCAGGTGGGCAAATTACATTTTGATTGAACCATAAGATGTTCACATGTTGCTGCACAAATTTTTAAAAAAATTAATGATAATAATTGAGGGAGCAGCTCAAGTTGGTGCTCTATATTGCTAAGCCTGGCCTTGCCAGAAAGGGTTGGTGCTGGCTTTTGATACATCTCATAGTGTTCGGTGTTATTTCAAAGTAGTCAATTCATATTACAGTTTGGTCAGGTGGGCAAATTACATTTTGATTGAACCATAAGATGTTCACATGTTGTTGCTGCACAAATTTTAAAAAAAATTAATGATAATAATTGAGGGAGCAGCTCAAGTTGGTGCTCTATATTGCTAAGCCTGGCTTTGCCAGAATTGGCTTTGCTGACTGTCGAAGCCCTTTAACACTTAGGTTGATTAAGTAAAGAAAATGGCAATGTAAACAAGCCGGTCCTGGCCTGGCCCAGGCTTGATTGGGATGAGCTGTGGTATTAGCTGGTCTGGTTCATAGAATGTGGGGCCGAGAGGGACCCACCACATATGATGTGATGGACAGCTTTATTCTTCTATGAATTAAACCGTATGCTATCACATTAAAAAAAAAAAGGCTGTATGCTATCACATATTATGGATCAAGCTGTTAGTACCAGAGCCCTCCCTCTTAACCCTCCTCTCTTAAAAGATAGTAAACACAAGCTCAAGGTGGTATGTAAGGTGAAAAACAACCCTCTGCATTTTACAGTTGATTTCCAGAAATTTGTTTTTTTAGTTTATAAATGAACTACCTTTATGTAAGGCCATACAGTTTGTTAGTTCTTATGTTCCACTGCATATTAGTTATGTTAAGTCAGATACTAGTTGCAAATCTATGGTGCAGGTAAAAATACATCTCATAAATCTATTTTCCTTAGGATGGTCACAATAAATGATATTGACAATTGCTCATGGAACAAGGTCGTCAAACTTGCACCGGTATAATTTTTATATTTTTCTTATTTATCAATCTCTACAGGTATGACCCTTCGACTGGTATTTATGGTATGGACTTCTACGTTGTCTTGGAACGCCCTGGTTACCGTGTTGGCCGCCGCAGGAGGTGCAAGTCTCGCGTTGGGATCCAACACAGGGTCACAAAGGAGGATTCGATGAAGTGGTTCCAAGTGAAATATGAAGGTGTTATCCTCAATAAGGCCTCCAACATTGGAACTTAGTTTGGCCTTAGCCTCAACATTGGAGCAACTTAGTTATAGTTGGACCTTCCTGCGTAAAAGCGTTTTTTCCGAACAAGGTTTTATTTCTTTTTGACCACAAAGAAATCTGGTTCCTGAACAAGTTGGTTATATGACATTGTACTCTTTTGATGAGATCAATTTGGTTGTACTTAAGATTTTCATCGATTTTCGTCCCTAAATCTATTATATCATTTGCGTGGCATGGTTAATGCTCCTTCCCTCGGAAGTTTTTTATTCAATGTTATCCATGATGTTCAAAATTCAGGAGCGAAGATTCCTTCTAGCTTAAATATGCCTCAAGTGTAATTATCCCAAAAAGAAATGGTGGTGCTTTGTTTCTTGTTTAAAAGAAGGGATAAATGCAAAATTACTTGCAAAAAAACTCTAGTTCTCTTTCAAATTACAAATACCTCCTTAAAAAGTGTTACAAACATTCCCTTCCCTTGGGTTTGGTATTTAGGTTTGCACTTAACCATCAGATATACCCTTCTTCACAGTGCAATTTGTAAAAGAGAAGCAAATATTGTGGGGTATTTGTAATTTTAAAAAATAATTGAATATTTTTGTAATAAGGTTAAACCTCAGAGGTAAGTTTTGTAACTAATCCTTAAAAGAACATATCGAAAAGAACAAGTTGATTCCAGAAATTTGTAAAAATGCTTAAAAGTTTCCTCTAGAGATTTATACTGTAGATTTTCAATACAAACAGATTGCAAACCTAAAAACCAATTAGTATCATGCGGATTTTATGTTACTCATTCCAGAATATTATTTTCATCCTTGCAGAGAATTCAAATGTGACGTAAAACTGAAGCCAACCATTTTTAATCGTTTGTCCATACGAACGTTATTTGAGGGACGCAATTGATGAAATTGAAAGCATTCAACAATGCGAGAGTTGAAAAACCTCCAGCTCTTTGCAACACTTCGTTTACATCTTTGCTTGTTCTTGATTTAAAAAGCTCATCAAATCACTGCTGAATTCCTTTCAACATAGAAATTTTATACTTAGGGAGTGATTGTTTGACCTTTCGTTCCGCTCATTTTTACTTTTAGAGATAATAGTGTGAAAAAATATTTTTAAAAGATGAGAATGAATTTTGAGAGTGTGATTCAGTATAAAGATAAAAATGTGATGATGATAATTGATGTGATAGTTTGTTAGTATAATAGTGATTAGATGTGATTGGTGATTTGAAAAATAAGAGAGAGTGAATAGTGTATTTGTGATATGATTGTATAATAATGATAGTTGATGTGCTACTTTTTTGTTAAAATTATAAATGGATGTGATTGATGATTTAAAAAAAGAGAAAAGTTAATAGTATATTTTTAGAAAATTTTCACAAGCAATCACATATTCATGCAAAATTTTGTCCAAAAAGTGGAAGGGTGAATTTTTTTTTACAAGCAAGCACTTCCTTATATTCAGTCTTTCAATTTACTCTACTATCACAGTTGCATTTTGCTGAAACTTTCTAGAGGTGGAGATCACGAAGGAGTCTATCACATGCACTTCCCTATCCCCATCAACAGATACGCAATTCGTGTTTAACAGTTCCGCAAAAAGGTTGTTGATTCTGGGACAACTGGAAGGTAGTCACTGTAAATTCAGCCAGCCAAATTAACACCCAGAGTTATCAGAAGAACAAAAATTAAGAAGCGGAAGAGGAAAAAGATATCAACGAAATATGATCTTCTCTCATACCTTAAGGATTACGTAACATGGTTTTATGGAGTGCCAGATCACATTAATTCACCATCAAACTAAGCTTCAGCTCCAAATGAGTAGATAAGCAGCTTTTATACCGAATCCAGAATGGTCATGTTTATGACTCAACAATTGCATAGTGTCATTGCCGTTAAAGGGAACATGAAATTTCTTTTACCTTGGCTTTCAAGCACAACATCAAGATAACCACATTTGATGAATCCACTATACACACTTTTATTCTAAAAGACATCAAGGTACAATGCATTAGATATGCTCCCGGGAACATTTTCTTTCCCCGGGAACAAAATTTTGTTTGTTTTTCCCATTCCTCGAAACAAAGTCCTTCCCCATAACAAAATCAGACGTTGTAAAAAGCTGATGCGACACTACTAAGTAGGCAAAAATCTTACAAAACATTAACAAATGTGAATGTCTCCCCGAAACATAATCAAACATTACTTTCATTCTCCCAAAACATCTTCCCAAGTACTCTTTCCAGAATACCCGAAACAAAAACCAAAACATTTCCATAGCAATTAATACACAGCCGCATTACGCATGAGAGAGGAATAAGACCGATAAGTTTTCATTCGATGATGGGTGATACTGATAACACTCATTTCGTGTTAAAGCTACAGCGACATACACATGATTGATTCATCACTTTCCCATACATTAAGCCTCAAACTATCATTTCATCCATTATACAAAACATGATTAGAGTATTAGATACCCAGTCGGAACCATAACTTTTGCTTTTCTTTAACAGAGATACACTTCCATACAGATCTCAACCTTTCTCCATCTAGTCATTTAAGAATGAACAAAATCAAGATCAACTAACTCACTATTGTGAAGGAGCGATTGTACTAAGGAATAATGAGCTTCTTCCCAGCATAGATGGTGTCACCTGTAAGCCCATTTGCCTCCTTAATTGCATCAATTGATACCTAAACCATTACCATCAATAAACAACTCAAATTCAACTTCCAGAAAATCAAGGATAAGAGTACAAAAGAATTCTAATTTTTTAAGCCAAAAAATTAGAGAAAAACTTTACTAAATGAAGGCAGATAATTTTAAATGTGTGTACCCCATATTCTCTAGACAGGCCCCAAAGTGTATCTCCCTTCACAATCTCTATGGTTTTTGCCATAGATTCCACCACATTTTGTTCCACAGACGTAGTAACAGTATCCTACATATATTGCGAAAACAATCAAATTCAAGTCTAACAACAACACAAGCACATACATCATGTATGTCTACAATCTACTTACATGCTGCAACCTTATCACATTAACCGCTATAAACAAAGCTTCAAGATACTTACCACAAGATATCAACATATAAATTTGAAAATATACACCAGTACACACGGTCATTTTAAGGATATAACATAAACTTATTCTACAATGCATGCCTAGTTTGGGCTTCTAACATTATAGCTATTAAGTTTTACGCAGCCAAACAAGGAAAAAAAAAAAAAAAACCTTTCCCACCTCAGTCATGAATATTAAGTGGCATTGTAGCTTAATTGAAAGTATTTTTGTATCTATACAAACGAATATGCAAGTGTTTAGTAAGGCCACCAACAAGATTCAAAGTATAGTCCACATTTAGCTCGAAACCTCTTAAAACACACACACACACAAACACAAGAGAAGAAATAAAAAAGAAAGAGAAGAAGAATTAAACTGTCAGCAAGCACGGTAACAAGCATAAATGCACAATGGAAAGAAACTTCTCCCCTAACATTTCGAAATAAACCAAAAAAAAAGAAAATAAAAATATATTTATCAAGATTATTTTACCTGACAAATGGGTTCTTGGAGGGGTTTTTGCTGAGAGGACTGACAACACGGCGGCGGAGGATGGTCCCGTGTCTTGCCTATATTGGGGGTACTACACTGATTACTGTTGTTGAAAGGGTTGAGGGCTTTGAGAATGCTCATAGCGATTCCGGAGAACACTACAAACCCGGCCGTTTTCGCCACCGTCTTATCTATTTCATTTTTGTCGCCGTCTTTGCCATCTCCGCCGAGGTCTCCGGCGGCCCGTGGGGGATTTGACATCTGGGTTTTGGCTGTTAACAAATGGGGGCCTGAAATTGCGGAGCCTTTTGATGGGTTTGAGGTTTTTGCTTTGCAAGGTTGGACTTATTCGGACAATGGCACACTCTGCCCTCTGCAATTGGAAATAGCAGTAGGGATTAATCTACCCTCCAATTTTTTTTCAGTGTCAACTAGTGTTGCTATTTGAACAACACGATATTAAATGTTTTTTTTTTTTTTTAAATTATCAATGGTGTTTTGGAGAGGCGAATTCTACTTGAGGCCAAAAAGTTTAAAGGTTGAATTTAATCCAAAAGATAACTACTGATTTTGTGTTCTTCACGGGAGAAATAGATAAAAACCGAAGAATAATTTTGACAGATAACTATACTAAATCACATTTTTTCTGACAAAACTAAATCATCATTATTAACAAAATATTCATAACACTCGACTACAAAAATAATACATTGGAAATTGGCTACCATAACAGATTGGCGTTTGTACTTATGGTGCGTAGGACCGTAACCAGTTGTGACAAAATTGGTTCGATAAAAATTATGGCATTGTATGGTTGTGTTTCCATGAACCATTTCTAGTTTCTAGTGTTGGAAAATGAATTTTGAGAATTTATTGGTTTTCCTGTGAAAACTGGGATTGCGTTTGAATGAGTGAATGAAAATGAATTTTAAGTAGATTTGAAAATGAGATTATGTTTGATTGAGTAGTTTTGAAGTAATATTTTATGTATTTGAAAAGTTGATAGTGATTGAATATTTTAATTGAATATATTGTATTATATTTGTAAGATTGTAGGATAGTGTGTCTCATTAGATATATATGGTAATATTTTAAGTAGATAAAATTGATAATTGAGGGTCCCACATATATATTTGGATAAAAAAAATGAGAATAGTTATTGATGAGTGATGTAGAGACTTGTATAATGTTGAGAATTGAAATTATAGGTTTGAGATGTTGTTTTAAATGAAAAATGAAAAGTGAAAATGATGATTCTTTTGGAAAATTTGTAAACAAACATGATTCTATTTCTATGAATAGTTAAAAACTGAAAATAGTGGCTTGGAAACATAAACAATCAAGGCCTTATTTTTGCCAAAAAAAGAGTCTACAATTAAAAAAACTGGTGAATTGCGAAAATTGCAAAATAAGTTGGAATTTTTTTTTTGAGGGGGGAGGTTCACGTACTGGTCACACCGTATTTTTAAAGGTGAAAATTCGGGTCATCGAATTGGATCCGTGCTTGGCTTCAGGTTAATTTCGGGTTATGCTTAAAATACATCGAAAGTTAATAAAAATTTAAAATTACTATGTTTTAGACAAATTGAAAACATCGTGTTAGTCGGCTTTGGGTTCGGGTTTCTCTCAATAACTTCAGATCGGGTTCATGTTCGAGTTTCGTGTCGTGTCAGATATTGCCACCCTTACGTATTTTCAAGAAAAACATTCAATTTTCGAGGAAAGCGGACTCATTTCACGAGTCTTTTAAATTAAACCATTAATGTGTAAATTATAATTTTTATGGGACCAATTTTGCGAAAGTTATACTACGAACCAAAATTAAAACTTAACCTAAGGTTGCATTTGAATGGAATAATTTGGACTTGATGGGACCAATAATTCAAGAGAAAAATTTCAAAGAACTCCTCCTAAAATACATTTAAGATTCATTTTAAAAAGTAGATTAAAAAGATTTTCAAGAATTAGAGGGCCATTAAGAAAATATAATTGGTGTGTTCATTGTAACTGAGAGGGAATATATGGTTCTTACAATAGAAAGAAAAAAACAACAACAAACAATGAGGATGAAGACTCAAAATAGAAGTGGGATTCTGATAAAGATAAAAATACTAAACTACCCTTAATAATACAAACAAATAACAATAATAACAAAATATTAAGTTAGTCTAACACATTATACCAAAAATCACCCAAGTTCAATAATTTCTTTTTTTATTGGAAACATCAATCTAATCCAAATGGAGCTCAATTTCAACACACAAAAGCAACACCCAGAAGCGTGAAGCAAACTTGAGAAAGCGTGTTAGACAGAAATACCCACGTAAAGACACGTGCTATTTTGTCAAGATTCACATTCACTCAAGCTCCTTTCAGATTCTTTCCCAAACAAATGGCCTTCATCTTGCCATCTCAGCATTTCCTCCATTTTTCCATTCTTTTCTATTTTCTCCCTCCGCAATTAAATTTTGAAAATAATATTATTTGTCCACCAATAAAAACGCATAAAATATCCTACTCAAAATCAATTTCTTCTGGACACTCTTTCTTCTTGGCTTTCATATACTCAGTTTCCTGAAACAATCTTAGATTCTTTTTCCCTTTTTCTAATTGTTTTGTGCTTGCTGTGGGATAATGGCTCAGTTATTGTCACCAGTGTGCACAGATACAATCAAATTCCAAAACCCATTACAGAGTTTTGGTCCAAGAAACAAATATCCCATTTTAGGTAGAAATAGTCTGAATTGGAGCAGTCATGGTGGAAAAAGGAAAGGTTTTGGGAGAATGAGGGTTGCGTCTCAGGAATCTGCATCATATGAGGACATGGCAGATGATTATTATGCTGTATTGGGTCTGGTAATATGAAAAATGCTTTGATTTTAAATTTGTGTAGTAATTATTATTTTTTTTGCTAATACTGATTGAATTCCAATTTTCTTGTGGTATGATGTCCTTCATTATACTTTCATCATGATAAAACCATCGGACATGAGATTAGTGTATTTCCTTTCTTTTTATTGTGCTCCAAAACACCTTTTAGGGGGTGTTCATATTAATTAAGTTTAAAATTAACTCAGTTTAGAACATTGTGCTGTTTGAGGAAAGTATACCAAAATTATCTGGAGTTAACCGCATTGGATGTTCTTGTTTGAAGCCGAAGATTGCCCCGGCGTCCGTGTCTTTGGATTAGTTCAAAGCTTAATGGTTAAGATTTTATAAGTTGGCTTTTGTGTTAATAGTTAGGCCGGATTATGTATGGTGGATTTTCTGAACTTCACGGATGCATTCCCACAAACTAAAAGTCAGTTTCAAATGTGAGAATGTGATAGTTATTGGAAATTATGAGCTAAAGCATGTGACTTGGACGAAAACCATGGACACGAACAAAGTATCTTCTAGCTTGTAGTTATGCTACAGAAGATCGAGTAGTAATATTAATAAATTATGAAGAACGCAATGATAAATAACCAGTCTGTAAATTCTTTCTTAAGAATGTCTTTTTACTTCTTCATAGTTTTTATTTTGAAGCTATATGAAATGCATTTTCTGTGGTTTAAATGTATACTGTGTGAAAACGCATGGAAAGAGTTGTTAAAGTTACGAGTCATGTAAAAAAATGAAAAAGCCAATGTGAGCTTATGCGTTGAAGGTCAATAATTTTAGCCTATATCATATTCAGATAATTTATTAGGTAAGAAAGGACAATTCTACGTGTAATTTTCCAAAATTGGATGTGTTCTGCAACTTAGAAAATAACATGGTATGGTCTTGATTAAAGAACTTACTAAATTTTATTAGTAACAAAAGCTTCTCAGTGTTGAGCGCTTTTTAACTGAACTCTTATCCAAAAGGCAGACACAAAGTGAATGATCGTGTGTTCAAACTTTTACATTATATTATCTAAGGATGACTATAATTTGTTTATGTTACAGTACATTATCTAATTATGATGATGATAAAATTTTCTCATTTCACATTTGATTTTCATTTTATTCCTCGGCCTATGTTACCAGCTTCCTGATGCCACACCAGAGCAGATAAAGAAAGCCTACTATAGTTGCATGAAATCTTGCCATCCAGATCTCAGTGGTGATGATCCAGAGACAACAAATTTCTGCATGTTCATAAATGAGGTTTACGCGGTAAGTTCTGTTCGTATGGTTACCTTCTAAATATCGACTGAATAAAAAGTTCAAGACTTCTGTTGGAGTGTTTCTGCTATAAAGCGACTTTTCCTATTTAGGTTCTCAGCGATCCTGTGCAGCGAATGGTTTATGATGAAATTCAAGGATATGCGTTGACTGCAATCAATCCTTTTTATGATGATTCCAGCCCAAAGGATCATGTATTTGTAGATGAATTTAGCTGCATAGGTATGTTTAGAGTGTTCAACTCCAGTTCTTTTTACATTTCGTTATAACTTCGGTCTTTTAAGTTCAAAATGTGCATAATTACATGATGATACCTGAGGTTTCTGGATAAGTTTTTGATACAAATGTGAGTCAAAATAATGGGAATGATACCTACAGCATAAGTGAAATGTCAGTACAAATTCTGCCGCATAATGTTTGTTTTCATGATTACCTCAAATTATTAGTATTATTGTAGAAATGTCGTAAACTCAGTACTATGGCGTGCATTTGTGGTGTTTCATTAGTTCATTTGGAAAGTCAAATAAGAGAAGAAAAATGGGATATATAAACTGCTAGTGCATACGTTTTTGTAAATATTCTGATGCTAATCAGGAAACTCAAAAGCTTTACAAACATGCATATATAATATTTTTTTTAGCTCAAGCGTGATTCCCATAGGAATCTTATATGGATTGAGCAACCTCTGCATCATTACACTGTTAAATTGACATCTACTATGTCTCATTCCCTTTCATAGGTTGCAAGAATTGTGCCAATGTTTGTTCAGATGTATTTGCTATTGAGGAAGACTTTGGAAGAGCCAGAGCTTATAGCCAGATCGGAAACCATGACTCAGTTCAACAAGCAGTTGATAGCTGGTAAGTTTATGCTGTGGAGGTAGATTTCTGGCTTTCCATTATGTTCTTGAAATTGATGGGAGTATGTATGATGAAACTTCTGTGGAGTCTAAAACATGTCGTTTCTATTTTTATTCCTGGAACCGCAATATCCAAACAAAAGTACGTGCGCTCATGTAAATTGGGAGAAGAAATGGTATAGACTGAAGCGGACCTATTGTTTTGTAACTCTATGAAAGCTAAATGCTTGAAATTTTGGCTAATGCTGGTAAACGTCAAAGTAGTATACTGTAAACTATTAAAATAAGTAACCCAACATTCAATTGGTTTGTGGAGTTTCCGTGGGAAAAGAAAATTCTGCTAGCATCAACTCATTTTTTGGTATTGATTTGAAATCAGCTTTATCTAGATGGAAACCCTTAGGACTTGTCCCACTTGAAAGACTCCTCCTAACTTCACGTTTTACTGGCCATTCTGGAGATTATGTTTTATGAAAACTGTTTTATTTATTTAGACACTGGTAATTACATCTGAATTGCACTTTTACATTTAGAGTTTTATTGAACTGGACGAGTCTCCGCAAATAAATAACGGTACATTTTCATTTCAGCCCAGTTGATTGTATTCATTGGACTTCCGCTGCCCAGTTATCGCTTCTAGAAGACGAAATGCGAAGAGTAGAAAGAGTAAATGTAAGAATACATACTTTTAGGCAGTTTCTGTCTTTCAGGTAACTTTGGTGGTCTTAATCTATTTTCTGTCTCAGAATGTCATATAGATGAGTTATCTCTCATCTTGACTGCTGATTTGTTTCTAGCCAATGTAGTTGTGCTTACCAGTCTTAGACACAAGAAGTACTGACACTTTTTTGTCTGTACGAGTATAACTAACTTTTTTTTTTCAAATTAACATCGAGAGCTAGTCTACAAGAATGATCTTTGTCTTATTTTTTCATCTCGAACATTAACTAGTCTAGTTTCATTTGCTTGTAATGTCGTATAAGTTGTTCTTTATGGGCCAATTACCAAGGCCATAGGTTGGAGCGAGACAGAAAGATGTTGAATGAAATCCTTGGTTGTCGTGCAAAATTACACAATATACAAATCTGGTCTTCAAGATTTCCGTCATGACTATGCATGAATGTCAGCACGTACATGTTTTAATGAATATCTAATTTTACGAGTGATGATGCTCACCAGGTTGCCTTGATGCTCTCAGGAATGGGCTCAGCATCTGTAGATGTCTTTCGGATGGTAAGATCTCTTTTGTCATTTAATTAATATTTTATGTGGATACAACTTAATAGTCTAATGCTGCTCTGATATGCTTCTATTATATTAATCAGAAGAAGTTGCATCCATTAATCTAGTTATAATCTGTTTGACATAATAACGTATATAAATTTCATTGTTGGTCCGATGCAACTAAAGCTGATGATATAGTTATGAGTCTCTTGAAAATGTTGGTGATGATATAATCTGTTTGACATAACATATATAATCTAGTTACATGAAGATGTAACAATTGAGGGTTTCAAGTTCATTAATCATGTATACCTTACTTTAGTAATGCTTGCCGTCACTCAGAAATATAATGATTATAATTTTTCAAACTTCTTTCTTCCAATGGATATGCTTTGTGGCTTTGTGTGTTAAACCTAATTATTCTTACTGCTGCAGGCGAGCGTTAGATGGGAAAAGAGACAAGCTAAAGTCTTGGTAAGAACCCTAACTCAAAATGTGGAATTTTCCTCTAATTGCAGATGGGATAATGATATAGTACATGGACGAATTTTCTACTAGTATACCTTGTTAGGAAATATTTGAGCTTTTCAAAACTGCTGTAGGCCAACTTGGTATAGCAAAAATCTCATACAAAACTATTTACTGCCTTGAACTTCCAGATTTGAGCTTGAATTCGGATTAATAGCTGTAAGGGTTATCTTGGACTGGTTTAATAGAAACGAAGAATGATTCTACGAATTGTTTTGATCTTTTTAACTGTGAAGATAATACAAGTGTTGGAGATCGTGGCAAATAGGTTTCCCTGAGATATCTGATATATTGCTTGGTCAAATATGAGCTGCAAACTGATATAACTATTTTGCATCTACAATATGGATGTGTCCCCTTATCTGTCCTGTTTCCTACTTTTTACTTTTTCCCAAAATAGATGCTGATCGGAGTTTTCTAAACCATTTGGAAACTCCTAGATGTTGTGCTCTTGGATATGATTCTTGGAAATTCTGTAATGCACTAATGTTCTTCATACATATAAATTGGGGTTTTATTTTTTCGGAAAATTTGGATCTTGAGCTGAATCGCAGAAACTAGAGAATGGTTTATTAGTATCTGGTGCCCATGCCTGAAAACACTTGTCCTTTATTGCAGGACCAAGCTAGAATAAGGATGGTGAAGCAGAAGGATTCTGATAAAACTCAAACTTATTGGAATAACCTTTGGGGGAAGGCCAAAGACTATGAAAATACAGGTAAGATAGATAGATGAATTTGTCATAGCACTTCATGGTAACCTTTTTAATTTATTTACTGCTGCTGGAAGGCTCATTTGTTTGGTTCATTTGCAAATTGCAATTGTTTTTTTCCTCCTGCAACTGAACTCTATCGATATTCGAATATGGGGCCTGTCTATCGTGCATAGACAACCTAGTGAATTTTTTTTTTGGCAAAAACTTGCGTGAGATGGTCTCACGGTTTAGATCGTGAGACGGAGCCCTTACACAAAGTTTTAAAGGTTTTTTTTTTTTTTTTCAGATTTTATTTTTCTTAGGGTTTATATTTATTTTTTAGGGTCTATCTTGTTTCTTGGGTTTATTTTTAATTGATTTGAGTTTTTAGGATTTTTAGTTTTTTTTAGGGTTTATTTTTTATTTTTTGGGTTTATTTTTGTTTTTCGGGTTTATTCTTCATGGTTCATGTTTTTAGGGTTTATTTTTGTTTCTTCATGGTTCATTATTATTTTTAAATTTATTTTCATGGTTCATGTTCTCAAGACGGAGCCCTTAGGAGATCCGTCTCACCGATTTAGATCGGTGAAACCGTCTCACAAGAGACTTGCTCAAAATGTTTATGTAACTATCTTAATCAAATAATAATCTAACATTCGTAATATAGGAATTGAAACCTCATAACAGTAATTAGAAATAGTATCTTCATAATACGCATAGATTTTTTGCCAATTCCAATTTCATCAAATCGATTCTTACTTAGGGTAAACACACACACTCTAAGTGTACTGATTTCTTAATTAGTTTTCTCTAAAGTTAGTTCTACTCATGAAGTATGCAATGTTTTGAGCTGTTACTACTCAAATATCATAATTGCTGCACTTTGTTTACTTCAAAGTTCTTCAAACTGATTTAGTTGCGCAATATCAGGTGCAATGGTTTCGCCACAAGAATATCCTTCAATTTATTATTTGGACATAATAAGTAGCATATTATTTACCGATAAATTTCTTCATTGAAGTCAAGTTAAAGATTCTTGTTTTATTGAGTCTTTAACTGTACATGCTTACACTTGAGCTTTCCTTAATATGCTTTATAGTATTTGTTGTGACACAAATAATTCTGAACCACCATTGTTCATAGTAAATTTTATGTTGCCATTTACTGAAGTTTTGTTTGTCGTTGCAGAGGAACAAGTGAAAGAGAGGGCGGCACGAGCTGCTGCAGCATCTCGTAGATGGAGAGAGTATTCTAGAAGGGGTGTCGACAAACCTCCGACCTTCAAACTTCCGGAAGCCATCTCTAACAAGGAACAGTGAGCACTAATCTCAACGCCCTTTGTATATCTGCTATATATATGTAAATGCCAGAGACATGCCCGATTGATTCTTTGTGTCTTGCATCACATCCAGAACTGTATATAACAATGTAATTATCACCAAAATTTAACTTTTCTTTAAGCTGAACGGTCTGGTGATGCCCATTAAATATACCTTATATATACACTGAGTTAGTCATATTAAACTGCACGATGTGTATTGTTATATTTTCCAACAAACACAATATATTGGAATCATAGGTCTTTTTTAACCAACATTTTCTGTGATCAGAAAGGTTAACATGGCAGTCCAATCTGTTTTATCTCTTCTCCGTTAACTTGAATTTCATGTATATGTGATCACCTAACTTTGATGGTGAACCTTTTGTTTGGTTGTTTAAGTAGTTGTATTATTGCTAACTTATGTTTTTATAGGCAAGCAGTATATGATGCTCAATTAGACGAGTCGTTATCGGTGCCCATTTTTTAAAAGAACTTCCCATTATCAGAGAAAAAACCCACTAATTTTTGACTTCCAACACTTCACATGTATGAAAGGCCGGTTTACACCTCATCTTTCATTAATCATTTTTTTTTTTTTGAGAATGCTTTCATTAATCATTAACTAGCTTTCTTTGCCATTATTATTAAAAAAAAAATTGGTATCAAGATTCAAGTGTTTATAGGGATTTTTAAAGCAGGAATGGGAAAAGAACAAGAAAACTTACACTCATTAATTCAATTAATTCATTATACGAAATGACGAGGGCCCTTTGAATTTATCGATTCAATTAATTAGTTAATTGCTATAAGTCGGATTTTCGTGTAGGCGATTATAGTTTCCAGAAAATGATTTGATCATCCTTACAACAGACTGACAGAGAATATGTATATGCTTTCAAGGAACGGTCTTCAAGGTGCGAGTGTTTCCAGCAATTTAATGTTCCAATGTTAACATAGTGTCGTTAAGCTAACTTTTCCTGGACAACCAGAACTCGTGCATTGTGATATCTTTACAGCTGGCTTTTCAATTTCGAACGTTGCTAAAAGCGAATCATTTTTGCACACATTTTCAAATTAAAGCATTGACAAACCTGAAATTCTTATGCCATCTCCTTTTTGCCAGTTTTTTTCCACTTGATTAGCTTTCCAGTATTTATCTGATTGATGATCACCCGAGTTAAAGTTTTATGTAATTGTTTTATAAAAAAAAAAAATCAAAAGAAGGACATTTCAAAAGGAAGATGAGAATTCAAATATACAAAAGGCATACGTATTAATTATGAACAATCAAATGTATAAAATAATATCAAAGAAATATGGAGAAAAGAAAAACCCATAGAGAAAAATGAGATACAAAATTAAGGCCATACAAGATACATTCTCAGCTGTTAATTTCTAGGATAGATCATTCTAATAACTCTTGTTTAACATTTACAATCAACAGTTGATTTCCATTTCATCTGACAGTAGAAGCAACAGTGTGAGCCCATAACCTGATATTATCTTTCAATTCCATTTCATTCCCAAAAGCTGGAATTCTCCAATCCATCAACGAATTATTATTCTTTACTTGTTCCAAATTAGAACCCCATGCCTCAGAAAGGTAAGGCCTTGAAACTGATGATAGCTCACCAAATCCATTTTTCCCCTGTACTCTTTGAAGCCCTGGAATTATTGAAACCAATCTCGAATCAATTTCTTCTTCATGATCTGAAAACACAAATCCCAGATCCATAAACCCTTTTAACTCCTCCAATTCAAGCTCCGTCATACTTCGACTGCTCCTATTTTTCCTTCTCTTCTTCCTCGTGTCGTAGATCGATGACCCACAACTTTTGGTGTTGTTAATACAGGGGTTCATTTTTTCTTGGTGTTTTTTTGATGAAAAATCCTCAAAACTCTCGATATGTTTGCCAGAAAGTATGGTTTGAAGCTGAGGCCCGAGAACTGATTTAGGCGACGGGGAATTTAAGGTTTTGGAGCTGAAAAGCTGGTCATCACTGTAAGATCTTCTCATCAGGGTTGTGATTCGATTCAGCTTTGGCTTATCATCATCATCAGCTTCCTGATCTTCTTCTTCTCGCACAACTGAACTGGTTTTGGGTGTAGTAGATAAAGGGGGTTTTGGTGTGAAAACTCCATATTCAAACCAGTATGAATCGAATAGGTTTAAGATTAGTGTTTGCTCATCTGACATTATCTTTTTTCTGTCGGCAATTGATGAAATTACAGAGTATAGATAGTGAGTGGTGTTGGACACTACGAGAAAAAGTGTTAGAAATTTTTAAGATTAATGTTTGGCATGTGATGATGGTATTATATATACTATGGATGAAATGAGGGGTGGTTGGAGACTTGGAGTGGGGCATTACATTATTGACCCTCGGTTAATTTTTATATTGGAATAATTACGTGGAATATTATGTAGTTTATTGCACACGGTTATCATTTTTTTTTTTATTGCAGGCTTTGAATTTTAATTTCTTCTTGTTTTTTCCCCAAGGGATTTTCTTAGCGTCCGACCTTACACTGGGAGTAATGGTCCGCGTATATATTAGTTTATTAAATCCAAGTGTTTAGGCTTAGCAGTTAGCTGATACACCAATACACGAAAGTAGATTGAACATGATAAAAAAAAAAATCATATAAATTCAAGCTATTCTTTTTAAGAAAAATTCTTAGTATAATTAATTTATTTTTAAAAAAGGAGACAGGGCCCAAGTTAGCCCACAACCGAACTGTGTATAAAATAATAAATTTAGAGGAAAAATTAATAAACCCCCAAATTATACGTGATTTTCTACATTACCCCCTAAATTATTTTTTTTTCTACTTAACCTCCTCAACTACACGAAAATTTCTACGGTGCCCTCTTCTCCTCCCCGCAAGTGGATCTAATGGGAATATTCCGTTGGCGGGGATGAGAAGAGGACACCGTAGAAATTTTTATGTAGTTTAGGGGGTTAAATATAAGAAAATAGTTTGGTTTCAAAATTTGTGCATAGTTCGGGGGTACATTAAAATTTCCATAGATTTTTATGTTTATACTTATTGTGCATTTGTATACATATAAAATATTAAATTAAATCATAGTTTTATAATTTCACAAGTTATTACGATGATTTCCTAAACTATTTTTTTCTACTTATCCCCCTCAACTAAACGAAAAATTCTACGGTCCCATCTCTTCCCCCATCGCGAATCGTAGAATATTAACTGTGGCGGGGAAGAAAGATGGGACCGTATAAATTTTCATCTAGTTCAGGGGGTTAAATAGAAAAAAAATTAGTTTAGGTGGCAATGTAGAAAATCACGTATACTTTGGGGGGTTTATTAATTTTTCCTCATAAATTTATCCTTATATACTAAAAGAAACAAGTTGACACATTCACCTTATTAAGTTTAGATATGTGTCAATTTCTCATCCTCTCAATTAGATTCTAAAAGATAAAATATAATCCAAAAAATAAAAGATTTGCTCACAATTAGTTTAGAAAAGATCAAAATTCAAATAATTTTTTATTGATAAATATTATGTTAGTTCAGAATATATGTTTTTGCATTTAAAAGATAACAAAATTTAAAATATAAAAATAATACAAAAATAAAGATTATATCTACTTTATCTTTTAAATTCGTGACACTAAGATTTTATGTTTGCATAAATCTCGTGTAACTAGAAACTAATAAATTAGTTAACACGTTACTCCAAAACCCTAACTATTTGAAGGGCTTTTCCCTTAAAAAAAACTATTAGAAGGGCTTTCTAGTAAATTTAGTAGATTCTCGGTTCTTCTTGTGCTTATAATTAGCATGGGTCCCAGTTGTCTGGCCCAATTTTATTTGTAAAGTTGACGAACCAGTTTGAACATATTTTCGGTTTTCCTTAAGATCCACGCCTGGGGCAGACCATTAGTTTTTTTTTTTTTTGATAACTCGAACTTCCCGAGTTCTTTACGATTATGACATGAGGACAACAATACCGCTCCTCATTTTAAGGTAAACCGCGAGATGTGCACGCAGAACTAGGTGTTCGACGGGGTTTCTTTGACGTCTCTAGAATCCTCCTGCGAGTAAAGAACAATTATGTTCGACGTCTAACTAAAGATCATGACCACAATTGTCCCACTATTTTGTCTTTTAGGAAAATAAATAAAATAGTAAAAAACATTGATTAAAAATTTCATAATTTTCTCAATCATCATTTTATTTAAATGCTAAAAATGAGAAACGTTATTATTTTTCAAACGTTGACAGAGAAACTAGCAAGAAACGTCGACATATTTCTAATCGTTAAGAAAGAAAAGCATTTGCATAATTTGATACAAACATTTTGGTCTATTTAATAATAAAAAAAAATCCTATATATTATACATCCACCTGAAAATTTTCTAAACAATGTTCACAATGATTCACTTTCTAAAGTACATGCAATTACATTGTAATTTTGCTATATTTCTTTCTCGAGTGTATTGGAGATCAAAACAAAAATGTTTATTAATAAGATTAAATTATTGAATCATAATCAATTAATGATGATATCACTAGTTGCCAAATTACAAATTTAATAAAAGTGTGACCCTTGACGAATTAATAAGAATTAAAACGCAACATATTAATCAGGGGCTTAGCCTACTGACCACCACATAGGACTTAAGTCCCTTTTGAGGTGAGGGTTATGGGTTGAAAAATCATACTCCATCAAATTACTTCATGGGGCATATGCGAATGAAAATTTGTTGGAATTTCATACTGAATAATATATGTGTGGGTTCGCTTGGGGGGGAGATCAACTACTATAAGATTTGAGGGTCGAACATAATTTTCTTTCTTTACCAAGGAGAATATGTTGTACGTCAATAGATCTTACCATAACACTGGTCAATACGTCACACCCTACAATTTATCTTGGTGGCAGTGATGAGAAGCCGGAGTTGATGTTATAGGCATAGTAAGACGTAAGCCTTGAAGCTTCAGTTAAAAGAAAAAAAAAACGCAATCAACTTTATTTTTATAACTTTAGACTATACACACAAATTACTGATTCATACACGTTCATCCAATCGTCATAAGAAAAAAATAATGTTTCCAATTTCATTACCAAACCAAGGTCAAGGAAAGCAATTTTTATCATTTAATTGAAGCTCTATCGGATGAACGAAAAGCACGTGATATACTTTAGTATGAAATATCTAAATCAACGCGTAGGCTCTCATCTAATTACCAATGTGAAGTCGTCATTCATATTTTGTAGGATATTGTGGTCAATCTCAAAGAATTTTAAATTTTAGGTGCTTATGAACATGTTATAATATAGTAGTTGAAATCTTTTTTTTTTTGAGAGATATAGTAGTTGAAATCTAATGTGCAAATGGCAACCACTTTTTTGCCTATGGAAAGATGAAGAACCAGATGTCACGTGTGAAAACTGCAGATTAAAGAGGAAATCATGGTAACAAAATGAGGATCACGTGGTTACAAACAAATTTTTTCTTTATTATTAGGATCTCCAAAGGGAAAATTATGTTAAAAATAAACAATATTATGTTACTTTACATTTTACTTATCAGCAAATGATTTATTTTTATATTTTTTATTATCAGAACAAATGATTTATTTATATCTTTTTAGTGTGCTTTCAGGCAATTAGTCTGAGTTCGATCCATACAAGTGCGTGTGTTTCCTCCTCTATTGTCTCTCCCTTTCAAAAAAAACAATGGCTTGTTCTTTTTTTAAGTAAATATTTGAAACCATTTAATTTGTTTTTTATTATGCGACTAAAGTTGTTCATTGTAAAGACATAAAGTACCATAAAAAAGATGATGAATATATAGGAGATATAGGGAAAAGGTGAGAGCATCTCCAACCAATGACACACCAAATTTGGTTTTGGTGTAATTTTTCAAAAATCATCTTCAATCCACTACACTAAATCTTACACCAAATGAGTATTTTAATATTTTCTTTTCATCATGGAATAACAAATTTATTTGCTTATGCAATTATTTCTCTTGCTTATATTTTATTATTATTAATATAACTAAATAAAAACTTATATTTAACTAATATTACATTAATTAATTACTTTGCAAAATAAATATTACAACTAATATCACAATAAATAAAAATACTAAATTGCACACTAGACAATAAAAACGACAAACCTAAAACAAATATTTAAAGATAAAAGAAGATTAATGAAATTGTAATATTGTTTATTAATTATTGTAGTTTATAGAAAATTTTAAATTTAGTTTATAATAATTTATTGGTAAATATTAACTATTGTTAGTTATTATAATTGTCCATCTAAAATAATAACTATATACACAATTTAGATAACTAAAACTATGTTACAAATGAATTATATATCGAATATAGGATACAATAGGAATTAAAAGTTTGAATTAGAAGAAATTGGAGAGCAAAAATGGAATATTTGTATTACACCAAATTTGGTGTAAAGTAATAGTGTTACAAATTTGGTGCAAATTCGGTGTAATGTTTAGAGTTGGGTTGGAGGGATTTTTTTTTAGATATTTGGAGTTTTTGTGTGGATTTTGAAGTTGAGTTGGAATTGATATGACATGGGTGATCAAACACTTTTAGGTGAAAGTTTGATTTAAAAAGGCCGTACTTAATATATAATCACCAACCTAGTCTAGTCTATATTTTTATCATTTTTATGAGTACATGTCCTCGGAGGAAGGAGATTGAAAATCAAATCCAGGTGTGGCCTGGAAAATACAAATTCCTTACCACCTAGGCTACCACTCGATTCCCATAATATATATTTTTATCATTGATTTGTACCCAAAATGGATATGCATTCAGTTGGATCATCCAATTTTGTGGATTATATATCATCAGCAAAAGGGTGTAACTGGGTAATCTAATATTTGAGAATGGACCAACTAAATCGGAAGTCATGTATATCTGCTGCAGAAACTGAACGAAAAATCTTGCATATATATTAAATAAGGGTACATTTCAAGCCTTTCATCTATTATTATCCCATCCCATCATCCCAAACAATGATTTATATATGTTACACTATCAAGACATTTTTCAATCATTAATTCCAACTATAAAACTTCCACATTATATAGCGTTAAAATTCCAATTGTACAGAAAGGGTGAATACAAATCTTGATCACATAAAACAGATCTGCAGGGTAAACGTCTCGTTGAAAATAGAGACTTTATAGGTCCTTGATCAGCCAAAAATAATAATTAGCTAACTTATTTCGTACAGAAAAGGTAAAAACTAAACCAGCCAAAAATGAAGGAGCATTGACTGTTGAATATGGACGACAACATACACTTTTCATCTAAGGATTCTTCAACTCCAAACAATCTCAATAGAAGGCAAGCTCACATGTCTCAGATCCTCTCTGAAACAATGAGATTTTCTGGAGCGTGTCAAATTTAGCTTCATTGTTTGGGGAATATATTTCCATCCTCTTTAGGACTTTAGAATTCTTCAAAAGATACCTTACCAACTTAAACTCATACTTTGTACACCAGAATTGATCAATTCTTACCATTCTAAGATGTGATAATAGGCATGTAGGCACTTGTTTGGGCTTCATCCAATTATATCTCAAATATCCATCAACCTGATGATAACAAAACCATAAGACCGTAGAAGAAAGAAGTTATTGATCAAGGAAAAACAGAAAAGCTAAAAACTCTATATGCATCAACTAACCTCACTGATAATGAGGACTTCAAGATTATCAGCACTTTTAAGGAATCTTGTGAGAAAAAGCCAATCAATAGCCAATTCGAGTTTCGTCAAATTATCAAACCTTCTAATACTTTCTGGACCACCAAAGTCTCCGCCAGGTTCAAGCTTCATATGAGAGATGTAGAGAGTATAATATCAAAGTGAGTAATCACGGGAAAAAAACTGAAAGGATTCCCAATCACTAACAGTAACACTAAGAAAATATAGAATGTTGTGATAAAAATTCAAACGCGTACCTCCATCCCACTTGACAGTTTGAGGTACTTCACGTTACGAAGACTATCAATAAATTTCACCACAGATTGAAAGTAGTCGTCACTTTCTCCGTCATTCTTATAATAATCGAAATAGATGTCTGCTTCAATTAAGGAGGTTAGCATCTCAGCTGAGATATGCTTGGATACACCATCTTGTAGCTGTATATATCTAAGTCGGGAGCAATTATCTTTATCTCCACGTTGTCATGAATATAATATCCTAAACCATTAAAAAAAAAAATCAACCCTGAGCATTATTATTGTGGGCGAAAATATATTATAACAAACCAAATCTTTATCCACAATTCCCTCGATGATTAACTCATCAAGCACTGGACAACCAGAAAGCAAATGAGGAATGGCTTCATCAACTTGATATCGAACAAAATAAAGATGAAGCTTTTTGAGGCTAGGCAAAGATACAGCACCACTAGAGGGGATGCCTACACAATTAAAGAGCGTCAAATTGACAAGGGTTTTGCAGGTGAAGAGGCATCGAGGCAACATAAACTGATAATTAAGACCAATATCAAGATTTTGGACATTGCGCGCAATGGCAGTCGTAATCCATGTCTCAAATTCATAATCGTCACATTTATCCATGTAACAGAGGCGAAAAGTAGTTAAGCCTTGCACTTTATGTAGCATAATAACCCTGTTGATGATATTATGATTCTCCCCGTCGAAATCTAAAGTAGGGACATGAGTCCAAAGAAACCTCCATCTTTTAGCTAGAATGCTGGTTGCCACAGAGAGCTTAGTTGGGAGAAAAGAGAGAATTTGACAAAGGACGGCGTCTGGCAAACGGCTAAGTCTGTCAACTGAGGGCGGATTTTGCTTCAGGCGCTTTGTGCTTGGACATGGTTTTGTTTTCTCCATAACACAATGGGTAAAGGGTTTCTGGGTTTGAAGAGGAACTGATTACTACTAAGACATGTAAATCAATCAGGCGGTCAATTGGCGAACTGGAATTTGGAAAACGAACGCTTGAATATCGCTCATTTAAATAGGAACCCTCAGTAATTTAACATGTTTTATGTTTATCAGTGACAGTCATTTAATCCGAGTGAAAAAAAAGAGGCAAACGGGGGAAAAGGAACTTACCAGCCGTAAATTTGTAGTTCTCTCGTCGGTCCATTTCTCCTCCGATGCCCTCTCAACTTCTAGGTTAATTTGTTGAGATGATGCGTTCCCAAACATAATTATTTTAGTATTTTACTCTTCAAAAATTATTTACAAGTATTTTATCTTATGATTTATATTTAATATATCGCTCGGTTCTATTAGATCTGTGGGTCAGGTTGGGCTGGTCCGGTACTAGCTCGCCGGGCCAAAGGAAAATTTGAGTGCGACCAAATTTTTAGGCCTAAGCTCAATCCAACCCACGAAAATACACGGGAAAAATTAGGTCGATCGGGTTGGGTTGATATTTCGGTCCTAATAAGCGAAACCCAAAAAGTCCGACTCTTTCTAAGCTTACAATATCATAGCCTGACCGGTCCATCGAGTCGATCACGCTTCGATAGCTCTAGTTCCAATAACATTTTACTTCAAAATTTCACCGATAACTTTTATCTATTGTTGGCATGTTTGACTTAATTAGAGATGTTAAACGTTCACGCTTGATTGGTCACCCCGTATAAACTAGAAAAAAACAGTAAGAGTCAAATTATTTTGGCCCATTTAAATTCGAGTCTGGTAGTTTAGAATCCGTTAAGGCTAGCTCGTAGGTTAACAAAGCAGAACGCTAATATTCTAATATAATTCTAATATTATATAACTAGGGGTGTAAAACGAGTCGAACATGGTACTAATCAAGCTTGTTTGAATTTTAATCAAGCTTCAAAAATTGTGTTTGAGTTTGCTTTGATTATTAATCGAATCGAGCTCGAACGAGCTTTAGCCGAACCGAACATGAACCAATCTCGAGTAGCTTGATAGTTTTACACATATTTTATTATTTTTTACTAATCGAAATGAGCTCAAACCGAAGCTTCTCATCATACCGAACAGGAAAACGTGTTCAAGCTTGGTTTGTTATGTTAGTAAACATAGCTCAAACAAGCTTTTAATGATCGATTTCAAATCGAGTATCGAGTAGCTTGATAGTTTTACACATATTTTATTTTTTTTTTACTAATCGAGTCGAGCTCGAACCGAGCTTTACATCATATCGAATAGAAAAACGTGTTCAAGCTTGGTTCGTTATGTTAATCGAACCGAGCTCAAACGAGCTTTTAACGACCGATCTCAAATCAAGTAGCTTGATTCATTTTTCAACTCTATCTATAATCTTACTAGTGAATAATATAAAAATTAGGCTAAAACCTAAATGGTGATTTTACAATTATCCATATTATTTGATTATACGATAATTTGATAATAATAACTAATATTTTTAGAAATAATATTAATTGACACAACTTCAAGATATTTTGTAATAATTACTAATTGTTATGTATTTTTAGATGACAATTACGAAAAGCACTATTTATATATTGCTATTTTCAATAACTATTCAGATTCACTTATTCAGACTCAGTTAATATGAACTTTCACTTTGCACAGGAAGATGGTAAGCTTCTTTCACAGGAAGATGTACCCTGTCTTCCTTTCTATTATGACTGATTCACTGTCTATGTAATTGTATCATACATTTTCAGTTTTTCCTCTTTTTTTCTGACAATTAGAAGGCAATATTTCATTCCATAACATATAGTAACAAAACTATAATTTAACCAAAAAAGAAGAGACTTTATAGGTCCTTGATCAGCCAAAAATATTTAACTAGCTAACTTAATTTGTACAGAGAAGGTAAATACAAAGATAAACTTCTCACCCAAGGATTCAACCCCCAAACAATCTCAATGGAAGGCAAGCTCGCATGCCTCGGATCCTCTCTGAAACAATGAAATTTTCTGGAGGGAGTCAAATTTAGCTTTAAAATCAACTTCATGATTTGGGGAATATATTTACATCCTCTCCAGTACTTTAGCATTCTTCAAAAGATATCTTACCAACTTAAACTCATGCTTTGTACTCCCGAATTGATCGATTCTTACAGTTCTAAGATGTGATAATAGGCATGTAGGCACTTGCTTGGGCGTCATCCAATTATATTTCACAGATCCAACAACCTGATGATAACAAAACCATAAGACTGTATAGAGGAAATAAACTGTTGATCAAGAAAAACAATGAGGACTTCAAGATTATCAGGGAATTTTGTGCGAAAACGCCAATCAACAACCAATTCAAGTTTTGTTAAATTATCAAACCTTCTAATACATTCACTTGAATCAGCAAAGTCTCCGTCAGGTTCAAGCTTCCCACGAGAGATGTAGACAGTATGCTTCATATCAGAGATATAGAGAGTATAATATCAAAGTGAGTAATCACGTGAAAGTTTGATTTAAAAAGGCCCGTACTTATTATATAATCTAGTCTAGTCTATATTTGTATCATTTTTTTTCCTTTTTATGAGTACATGTCTTCGGAGGGAAGGAGATTGAGAATCGAATCCAGGTGTGGCCTGGAATTTACAAATTAGGCTACCACTCGATTCCCATATATATTTTTATCACTGATTTATTTCCAAAATGGATTAGCATTCAGTTGGATCATCCAATTTGTGGATTATATATCATCAGCAAAAGGGTGTAACTGGGTAATCTAATATTTGAGAATGGACCAACTAAATTGGAAGTCATGTATATCTGCTGCAGAAACTGAACGAAAAATCTTGCATATATATTAAATAAGGGTACATTTCAAGCCTTTCATCTATTATTATCCCATCCCATCATCCCAGACAATGATTTATATATGTTACACTATCAAGACATTTTTCAATCATTAATTCCAACCATAAAACTTCCACATTATATAGCGTTAAAATTCCAATTGTACAGAAAAGGTGAACAAAAATCTTGATCACATAAAACAGATCTGCAGGGAAAACGTCTAGTTGAAAATAGAGAATTTATAGGTCCTTTATCAGCCAAAATTATATTATCAGCTAAGTTATTTTGTACAGAAAAGGTAAATACAAAGCGAGCCACATCTGAAGAAACATTGAGTGTTGAATACGGACAACAACATAAACTCCTCACCTAAGGATTCAACCCCCAAACAATCTCAATAGAAGGCAAGCTCACATGCTTCAGATCCTCTTTGAAACAATGAAATTTTCTGGAGCGCGTTAAATTTAGCTTCGAAACCAAATCCATGGGTTGGGGAATATATTTCCATCCTCTTCAGGACTTTAGCATTCTTCAAAAGATATTTTACCAACTTAAGCTCATGCTTTGTACACTCGAAATAATCAATTCTTACGATTCTAAGATGTGATATTAGGCATGTAGGCAATTGTTTGGGCTTCATCCAATTACATTTCAGAGATCCATCAACCTGATGATAACAAAAACCATAAGACTCTAGAAGAAAAAAGTTGTTGATCAAGGAGAAACAGAAAAGCTAAGAACTCTTTTATTGCATCAACAAACCTCACGGATAATGAGGACTTCAAGATTACCAGCTCTTTCCAGGAATTTTGTGAGAAAACGCCAATCAACAGCAAATTCGAGTTTCGTTAAATTATCAAACCTTCTAATACATTCACTTGGATCAGCAAAGTCTGCGTCGGGTTCAAGCTTCACACCAGAGATATAGAGAGTATAATATCAAAGGTTAGTAATCAAGGGATAAAATAGACAAAATTGACAATTGTTCCCAATCACTTAACGACAGCACTAAACAATTATAGAATGTTGTGATAAAAAGTTCAAACATGTACCTCCATATGACTTCTCAGTTTTAGGTACTTCACGTTACAAAGACTATCAATAAATTTTACCACAGATCGAAAATAGTAGTCGCGTCCTCCATCGTGAAAACAACAATAACCGATGTCTGCTTGAATTAAAGATGTTAGCATCTGAGCTGAGATCTGCTTGCATACACAATTTCGTAGCTGTAGATATCTAAGTGCGGGGGCATTTATCTTAATCTCGACATTGTAGTCATATGATAAACGATTGTGCATAAGAAAAACCTTGAGAACTTTTATTGTGGGCGAAAATATATCATAACAAACCAAATCATTATCCACGATTCCACCGATGAATAACTCCTCAAGCACTGGACAACAAGAAAGCAAGTGAGGAAGGGCTTCATCAACTTGATATCGAACAAAATAAAATCAAGCTTCTTCAGGCTAGGCAAATATACAGCACCACTAGAGGGGATGCCTGCACAATTATAGAGCGTCAAATTGACAAGGGTTTTGCAGGTGAACAGGCATCGAGGCAACATAAGCTGATGATCAAGACGAATATCAAGATTTTGTACATTGCGCGCAATGGCAATCGTAATCCATGTCTCAAATTCATAATCTTCGCAATTATCTATGTAACGGAGGCGAAAAGTAGTTAAGCTTTGCACTTTATGTAGCATAATAACCCTGTTGATGATATTATGATTCTCCCTGTCGAAATATAAATTAGGGACATGAGTCCAAAGAAACCTCCATCTTTTAGCTAGAATGCTGGTTGCCACAGAGAGCTTAGTTGGGAGAAAAGAGAGAATTTGACAAATGACGGCGTCTAGCAAACCGCTAAGTCTGTCAACTGAGGCCGGATTTTGATTCAGGCGCTTTCTGCTTGCACAGGGTTTTGTTTTCACCATAACACAATGGGGAAAGGGTTTCTGGGTTCGAACAATAACTAAATACTACTAAGACATGTAAATCAATCAGGTGGTGAAATGGCGAACTGAAATTTTTTGGGGGAAAAAAAACGCTTGAATATTGTTCGTTTTAACAGGAAATCTCAGTGGGTTTACCAGGGATATTGATTTAAAAGACAGGGGAACTTACCAGTTACCAGCCGTAAATTTGTAGTTCTCTCGTCGGTCAATTTCTCCTCCGATGGACTCTCGACTTCTAGGGTTAATTTGTTGAGATGGTTAAATAGCCCACTAGCCCATCATCTTTTTTTTTTTAAAATATAAATGTAATACTAATATTCTATATTTTTTTTAATATTTCTTACTAGTAAATATTTTTCAAATTATATTTCCGGGTGGCAACTTGCACCCTTAAATTACACTTGATTTGCACATTGCACCCTAAATTCGAATTTTGGCATTTTCCACCATTAAATTAGGTTCTTCTTTGCATTATGCACCCTAATGCTATTTCTAATGGATTTTTAACCGATATGTCAGGTTTAAGGGTGTCCAATGGGGGTATTTTGGTCAGTTTTTATGTTAAAAATAAACTTTATCTTCTTCATTTTATCTCTTTTAGTATTCATGTAAAGTCAAATAGGTTCCTCCGTTTTTAGTTATTTTATTACTTTTTTTCTCCCCTCCAACATTCTTTTTTTTCGTGTTCCTTATCCAATTAAGATTAAATCTATTTTAGCATCCCCATTTCATATGATAATTATACATCATGAAGATTAGTCTTTTTTAAGGTAGGTGCAATAAATAAAGGGACTTGAGCAAATTGTTCAACAAATATCTTACTTTGATTTGCAGAAATTAAAACAAAAAACATTGATTATTTCTCCAACAACTACAAGTCTGACAAAGTGGTGTTAGAAGAAACATAACAAAATTAATTACAATCAATATTTCAAATAGAGCCCTCACTTCTTTCTTCACGTCAATTATACAACCTCACATACAGTGGAATTCCCGTCACTTTGTTGTGTTACAAGTATATTTGAGTCCATCCTATAAATCCTGGTTGCAACCAATGATGATGGTCCTGCATATCATAATTAACATTAGAATAACATATTAACACTATATAAATACTACATTGTAATTTTATGAAAAAGTAATAAATATTAGAAAAACATGTGTTGTTGTCCTAGAACCCATACTACCACAATATGATTTCCCAACCTTTTTCTTTACCTTACAAAAACAAACAAATAATATGAGTAAAGATGCATTATTCTACAAGATGAATAAAATGAAAGTAAAAACTTCATATATTTAATTCATACCGGTAATTTTGATTTCTTCGTGGATGCAGTGGAGTAGGTGACATTTTGATTCGTAAGGGGCTGTTTTACATTCTTTCTTGTTGTGTCTGAGCACTCCATAATTTGAACATGAGTACTTTAGGGTCATTTTCTTATGGCCTCCTTCATCTAGTTCTTTCCTCCAGACATGCTTTAGCGGTCTTCCAACCTTTTTTGTATTTTCAGGCCACAACGTCAGTGGATGTAATGTAGAGTCAGGCCACTCTTTTTGCCCTTTTAGAGGATTGAGCAAATGCGAAAAAGATTTTAGAAATGTGTCCTTTTTATACCAATGCTCAACATAATCCTCAATGTTTTCTCTTCTATAAAAAGATACAATATGTGGCATGAACACAAGGAATTCCAGTAAGATCCCACTTTTTGCAGCTACAAGTTTTAGAAGTTAAATCCACCGTCCATTTGTCCCCAAGCCATCCCTTAACTTCAAATTTATCATGACCATTCCACTCTAAAATATATTCATAAGCTCTTTTCTTATTATTCTCCAAGATCTTTTGCACAGCAGGACCAATTTCTCCATTAGAATTCATCACTTTTATCTCTTTGTGTATGAATTCTTTTCATTATAATCACCCTAAGGATCTTTAACATGGTTATAATTGGCTTGTTCCTTGCCTTTAGGATGACATGGTTGAATAGATTGTTTAATAACAAATCACATTTTAACCAAGTACTAAAATGTGACCTCACCTACCATCAAATTCAAAATCACATATTTAATGCAATATATTCTCATTCAAGTTATACTTCCACGTAAAAAAACATTTAAAAGTAAAAAGAGATAATGAAAAAGTGTTCTTAGTTGTTTAGTGCATATAATTATCAAAGCCCATTATCATATTGTGCTGTAAATGTCATAAAATCCACATATTTAACATTATCAATGAAGAAAAAATTTGTAGAACACATTACCATAGATTGGTGCTTGACATCCTATTGGTATTTGTAATACCCGTTTAATATTATCTTCTTGTCTCAAAATCCCAACCATTATTTTGCGACTAACATAAACACTAAAAATCTTGGTTTAGAGTGAAGAAATGGGAAGAAGACGAGAAATGATGGTCTGATTATGAAACCCTAACCATGTTTTTTAAAGGGATTATAAAAAATTAAGAGACTAAAATACCCCCACTGGATTACCTTAAACCTGTCATATCGGTTGCAAACCCACAAAAAATAGCATTAGGGTGCACATTGCAAAGAACAACCTAATTTAATGGTGGAAAATGCCAAAATTCGAATTTCAGGGTGCAATGTGCAAATCAAGTGTAATTTAAGGGTGCAATTTGCCAATTACCCTATATTTCCTCATCTTGAAGCTTTTAACTTTACCAATAAGTTATATTTTTCGATAAATTTCTTTTTTATTTGTTTCATCCATTACTTATTTAACTTTTTGATTTTTATTCTAAATAAGAAAATATCACGAAATTTGATTAGACTCTTTAGGATATAAAATATATTTGTAAATATATAACTTTGAAAATCTTAAATTATAGTCATATAAGTGATTATAAGAAATACGCATTAATTTTTCGAGTATGCACACTTGAGCCGAGTAGTAGGAATAGAAGTTCGACGACGGAGTAAATGAGATATGAGAGAACAAAATAAGGAGAGGGATGGATCAGGAGGAGCGTTGGGTGCATGCGTGGAGTTCCCTCGACTGCACTCGCTTCAAGTAGCGCGCATGTCCATGCGGGGACAAGGGAAAAGGCTCCTCTCGCAGCTGTGGTGGCACTCGTCTGCCCCGTACCTCCGCTTGGCAGTCGCACAGGGGCTCTCTTAGTCGGACCTACCGTGGCTCGCCTTCTTTGTGTTTGGAGTCTTTGTTTTCGCATTATTTGGGTAATTTTTTCTTATATGTTAGCATTTTGCATGCTTAAGAGTTTCTTGTAGAATGTTAGAGTCACTACAAGGACTCTTTAGTTTGATCCATCTCTCTCAAGTGTTAGGAATTTTTTTTATTTCTCGAAACGAGAAATTTAACATTCTAGGATGTTAGACTAATAGACAACTGTGTTTCACCATTCTATTTGATTATATCGACAACGATTTCCACCATTGCAAAAATCATTGTCTATTGATGAGTAATAGATAACGATATTACAATAGTCATACACCATTGTCGTTTTTTCCTTTTTAGGACAACGGACTATCACCGTTGTTTATACATTATCTATTGCTCAACAAACAATGTTTTCGCGATGGTGTGTTGTTAAGTTAATAGACAATGGTGAAAATTAATATAGTGCCCTCTTTTACATCACCTGATATGAACAGTATATTTTTTCTTCAAAAGACAACCATGCATGGATCATTGCTATCAAATTATTTGTATTTTTCTTGTAGTACATGTTCACATAAATCCTTATCATTAATTATTATACGTAATGTGGTATGAAATTTCTCCAATACCTCGTTTAACCTAATTAAGCTGGGTGTAGAGATATGAACTAGCTAGAATAGAGTTCAATATTGAGCTGAGGCCCAATACCATAGATGGATTTGAGTGTATGGTAAGCTGTAGAGCTGGACTGTATTGTTCAATTTTCCATATTGGAATGTCTTATTTAATTACAAAAGGTAAGAATAAGATAAGATAATCTTTCTATAATCCAATTGCCCTGTTCAAATTTCAAATGACTGTATAAGGTTTTGTCCTGGTTCTATTTTTTTTCTTTTACGCATTCTTCATTGAGTACTGAGATTATGTTTGAGTTCTTACATGATTTTGAATGATTTAATTTTGAGATTTTAATCTCTTACTACTTGAGTATCAATGATTTGGGAATAGAAGATCCCATCCGTGATTCGGGTGCCTAGCACTTTGCATGAACAGTTTTTGTGAATTGGAGCAAAATTATGGTGCACCTTCTTAAATGCCGTAATTCTCGAGCACTATATGTAACATCTTTCTAATTTAATTAAAGAAATAGCATAAGTAGTTGAATAAATTATTTAAGTATTTTTGTACAATATATTTGTTCAAATATAACAGCTCCAACCTAAACATTCACTCATCTATAACTACAAACACAATTTAAAAAATTGTGGTTCAAGTGGCAAAGTTATATTTTCAGAATATGCGATCAATTTTGTATTTCGGTAGTAGAAGCTTGTGCCATCAGAACAATTGACAAGGTTCGATCTCATATGGATGCATATGTTAATTTCCCAAATGTCTCAATGTACTTAAAACAAATTAATTTAGAATTTTATACAAAGACAAGTCCCACTGGAGGTGTATGTTAATATTTTTATATTTGTTTCTTCATAATAGATTAATATTAGTTTATATTTGTTGAAATATGTCCTTTGCGAGCTATCTCATATTGATTAATAAGCTACAATGATTTTTTACACCAGATATATTATTAAGGTATACTACGTACATATTTATTTCTTAAAAAAATAGAGCCAAATAATAAAATCCATCATCTTTTTTTATTTTATTGAGTTGCAATAAAATACATTATCGCTCATGTTGCGAATGATGCGGAGAAAGACGCGGTCGTTTTTTACCACTGCCCATAAAATTATTGGATTCTTGTTGATTAAGAAACCAACTAATATATGATTAACAAATCATTAGTTAATAGTTATTGGATGATGTGTTATCCCAACCAATATCTATTTAATTACTAGAATTTTTTATATCTGTGTTTTTATAGAAATTGGCCTTATTATATTGTATCTGTGCCAAAACTTTTGTAGTGTAGCGTAAATAAAATATTCTTGTACTTTTTTATCTGATACTACAAATTTATCAATAATTTATTGGATTGGTAAATGAAAAAAATTAAGATGAAGTAAAATGATTTGAGAAAAAAGGAATTAACAAAAGAGAGAATAATTAGAGAGATAAAGAAGAAAAAGAAAGGGTAGATCGATGAGACAAAAGAAAATATTAGATTTGGGATCGAACATACTTGATCGCTTTACATGAGAGGATTTGGTTGTACGCCAATAGACCCCACGACCACCACCATAACACTGGTCAGTCTATGCACACCCCGCGGTTTATCTTGGTGGAGCGAGCCAGCGATGAGGCAAATGGTATATATCTTCTCTTCCAAAACTATGTTTCATCTTTAATTTCACCGCACAGACGATAGCCATGTGTATAACACTTACCATATTAAATTTGAAGCGTAAATCAAGCCTAAATTGTGAGTATTTGATATTATATATGATAAGTATTATACACGTGACAATTACCCGTGCATTGAAATATAAGATGAAACATGATTTTGGAATATAAGATCCTATTCAGCGATGAGAGGTCGAAGTTGTTGTTCTCAGCACCTCATGAGACGTAAGTTGGAAGAGAAAAAAAAGGAAAGTGTAGAGGAGAGAGAATAGAAAACAATCTTGCTGTTATCTTTTAAAAAAGAAGCTAATTTTTCTCAACACACTAAATAACATACAAGTTAATTATTTTACGGTCAATGGTTTACAAATAATATAGATTCTAATCACTTATTTGATTCAATAAACTATCTGACATCTGAGTTGTTTGTCCTATTATTTAAAATTTTCCTTTAAAAAAAGGAACGGTAGCGTAAGAATACATACTAGAGATTATTTGGTAGGTGCAAATATAATGTGTTTGTAACATTAGTCACAATGGAAAAACAAAAATAAGTACATAAAAATGTTTATATATTCTTCTTCTTCCTTTTTTTTTTTACATTTCTTGGCCAGAGAATAGGCCGAATAATTCAGTAATAAAACTAAATGGGTTCCCTTGTAGTTCTTTTATTTTTATAGTGCTGATCAAATAGTGTGAGTTAGGAGAAGAAAGAATATGTTAGTTTTGGGGTTGATGATAGTCGCTGTTGAAAATAAAAATAATGTTCACTTTTTGTTTTTACTTCAATTATATTTGCAAGGTCCCAACTTATAATAAAAGTTGGTACATGGATGGGATAACATCAAAATGCACAAGTACAGACCAGTCCAAATTAGCACAACAAAAATATTATTGATGCCACTTACTTAGATTCAGTTAAATTTATAAACTCAATTATTTGTCAAGAAGATATTTCATATTTTATTCCAAAACTCTATAAATAAAATGTCACACACATATGTATCCCAAATGTATCTTGATGATATCCATAAAGTTTTTATTAAAATATTATAAGGACGTCATACCACATGCTTGGCAAAATTTAAAATAAAAAATGAAATTTACCTAGAAAGTACGTACATTACCAAGACCTTTTTTCATCATTTTACTCTAGATCATTGAATAAAAATATCTATAGTCCATCGTTTGCCATAATAAGGATTTATGGATATTGGACCATATAGCTAGAAATATGGATCTAGCTAGCTCTAAGAACAATGGGGTTTTATCCATAGTTGTGTACCATCAACAAATACGTACGTACCGAAAAATTCCCAAAACACATCCTACGGACTTAAACTAGAAATGAATAATAAAACAAATTTTTTGATTGTACTGAATCAATTCGATCTGTATAGATTTAAAATATACATATATTTTAAATCTGTATAAGTTTAAAATATGTCTACGTTTTGTATAGGTTTATGGGTTTTTTGTATATTTTAATTACGATTTTAATATTTGTTATCAGTGTAAAGTTCTAATTATGATGTATGAAATTGATTTGTTTAAAATAAACGAATAATAAACTTTACTGGCTCTACAAATTGAAACAAAATTCCCATCCTACAAATCTATTTAGATAATATAATATTACAAAAAATCAAATTGAAGTCTCATGCTTTCTCATGGAATTCAGAAAATCATGTGATCCAAAGGAAAATCAAGTGGTCAAATTTTATACTACATATTTTTTTCTGAAGAGAGTTGACTTTCAGAATGGTAACATAAAGTTTGCATACACTTATCGCACGACATAAAATATGCATGGCGTTACTATTGATTATAGATCCGCATAAAACGGAGAAGGGATTAAGCCTAAATGAATTTATACTTCATTTTTCTGTAATAAAAATTACTATTAGATAAACTAGAAAAAGATTAATCAATTTTCATGACATAATGTGAACCCTGTGAATGATTTAAGTGATTGGTCATGACTACTCACTATTTGGAGTATGGATCGATCAAGTTATAATTAATATAATTTTAGCGTATTTTTTTAGATATTATTACACACTACAAGAAAATTACAGTTTACCGGCAAAAATAATTTTGTCACTAAATTTTATAATTATCTACAGAATAAAAATATTATTTTTCCCAAAATTATATCGACAAATTATCTACAGATTACCGACAATTTTTCAATTACCGACATATTTTCTATAGTTATTTACCAACAATTTTAGATTATGTAGGTAAATATTTTATCTACAATGATTTTACGAATACTTTACAATTTTTTTAATACTTACCTATAAATTTTTCTATAGGTCTACAAATTTTTCTTTAGTAAACTATTTTTTTCTTGTAGTGACATTTTATGTGGATAAGAAATTAAGAAATTTTAATACAAAGCTCAGAACAAGCAAACACGATAATACGATATAGAATGTAAATATAAATTATTGAATCTACTTACTTTAATATATATATAAATATATATTTATATATAAATTATTGAATCCACTTGTACCACCTATATATTAAATTCAGTCAGTTATTCCCTAGTGCATTTATTACTCGGAAGATATTTTTTTAATTGGACCAAGTCTATAGGGATTTAGGATTCGGTAAGAATGTGAACGAGCCCATGCTCAATAATTACCGAAGATGTATATATAGCAAAAAGGATTAATTTTAAAAAAAAAAAAAAACTTATGGAGAGAATGGATGAGTCAGTAATAAACATCATGTTATTGTGATTGAACTGATGAATTTGTCAATTTAGACAGTTCAGTCGAGATTCTAAAATAAAGAAACTTTTATTTTGAATTTGATTAAATATGAGGGAAAGTCCAACCCACCAAGTAATAAATCACATACCCGTATATGTAACTAATCTTTGGTAATTATTTGACAAACGAAAAAAATGAACAATAGAAAACATGAACCATAACTTATTATGTGGATATAAAGTTACAATCTAAGAGAGCTGCACTCTCCTCTCCATTGGGTAAAGCTGAACACAGACAGTTTAATTAATCGCGACACTCAGTTGGCTGGTGGAGGAGGCCTAATTCGGGATCATCACGGGGAGGTTATCACTGCTTTCCACACACTTTTTCAGGCCTCTTCAAGTTTTAATTTGATGCTGAAATTCAAGCCTTGCAGATTGTTGTGCAAATGGTTGTGCAGATTTCTACATGTGTTTGTATTGAGTTGGATGCAACTGTTGTGGTTACTTAGATTGTTTCGGGAAATCTGGGCTCTTGGCAGATGCAGCATCCCCTAATGGGGAATTCGTTAGTCTCTCCAGAGTATTTAGTTCCGGATCTCCCATATACTTCGTGAGGGTAATCAACGAACTGACTTACTGGCAAGGCTTGACATCATTACGCCCAATGCAACTATGTGCAACGTGTGTAGGCCGCGACCTGACTCGGGCTCGGACGGTGCTCTGTACCATCCTCGGTGCAATTTTAGCTAGCGAGAGGCTAGTCAAAATTGACTTGGTCCACTAGAGTGTGCCATAAGGAGCTCCACATGATTACTCCTTATTAGTGGTGAAGCTCTTTATAAACTAGTCAAACATTTAATATGTTTCCTATGTGGATATGGTTTTCCATATTCCCACCATTTCATATTCCATATATAAAAGACATTTAAGTGGATAACTCTGTGCATTAATTTCTCATTCTCTTGAAATTAGTTTCGAGAAATTCAAAATGCTAAACTCATCTACTCGCGGTGTAGATTACGATATATCATTTATTTTTCAAATCTAATAAATGATCACACTTAAATAATCGGTCAAAATTGGGTCAAAACCCAATTTATTATAAACCAATTTCAACAATTGATCCGGCCCACACTTTGTGGTGCACATTGTATCCCCTGCCCCGTATTTTGTTACTACTTGTAGGGTGTATACAGAGCTCAAACGATGTATCTTAATTTTTTTCAGATCTATTTCACATGTAGGGGATCTCATCCCATCCTACGGGAGGACATTCTTGGAAAAAAAAAACAAGAAAATAAATGAAAAAAAACGAAAAATTCCCTTCCCCTTGAGGAAAGATGAGGAAAGAACAAACTACTAGAGTTAGCTTAGTGGCCACGGGTATTACTATTCAGTGAAGAGGCATGAGTTCGAAATTCTACAAGACGAGGACTAATTTTTTATTTTTTTTTAAAAGATGACGAAAGAAGAAGACAAAGGACGATAGTGTCATTGTTAGTATATTTGAACAAGATATTTAGCTAGTCATAATGGTAATTATAATTATTATTTTATAGTAATGGGTGTAGTCCTTTTGCCGTCCCGCATAAAACGAACAAAATGTTTTTAGACTAATTAATAAAAACTATTTCGTGGGGCCTAAGTACAACTATTGTGTGATAAAAAGACCAAAAGCCCAATGTCATATGATGTTGTTTAATGTTCCTTTCTTTTATTTTTCATTGGCTACCACTATTTGGATAAGCTTCATACTTAATTTTCATTGGGACCCTTTATCAATTATTAAGTATCTTGGCAAAATGTAATTAATACCAGCATTATTAAAAAGTAAATAGTTTGTTTGTACCAATAATAAAATGTCATGAAAAAGTAATAATAACAATATAATAAATACATACATAAATAAATAAAATCCAAAATTACTTCTAAAAACGAGAGAAAAGAATGGAAAAATCAAAGAGACGACTTCGACACTTTTGCTTTGGTTGGGTACAAGGAAATTCAACAATTTAGCGAGAAAATATAAAACTTTCATTCATCATTACTTATAAATATTATCCAATGTACTTTTATCAATATTCAATACGAAATGACAGAAGAATTATCAATACCCTTCTAAACAAGTAAAATTTAAAAATAAAAAATAAACATGGTTGATAAAGTCTTTCTATAAGTAGCTGTCATTGATGCTCTCCATAATTGAATTTCCCGAGCCTTAATAATCAATCGCTCTAAAAAATGGATCCAATTATTTTACCCAAAAATAAAAAAATAAATAAAAACATAGATTATACATAATAATTATAAAATTCCGACCATCTTATAAAAAATTTCTGTTTCGCCCACTTATAATATTTAAAATTGACCGATTGATATGACATAATATCACTGACAAACTTATAATAACAACATTATTACAACTTGAGTGATGGCCCCTCAAAACAATAAAAAAAATGTATTTAATTAATGCCACGAGAATGTGTCAATAAAAATTTAAATTAAGTGAATTGGCTTGCACGTCCTTAATAAATTACAACCCTTTTGCCAATCTGTCAACGTGATTGCACCAATATTCAAATCCAAATTTCACAAATTTCACCACCTTAATTCCCTCATTTCACACCAACTCTTTCCGGCCACCACACCACCACCACCACCACCCTTATTCTTATATACATACACATGCATACAAAATTTCACATGAAAAAGTTCATTTCCAAAATCTAGCTAGAGGGTATATATTTATATAAATACTAGTGTACATATTTTTTTCTTAATTGTTCAAATTAGTGAGATAAATTAAAAATGGAGGGTAGATTTGATCATGACCATGAGGATGATTCAACCACAACTCCACCTCAAGAAAACACAGCTGATTCTCCACTCTCTGGTGATGAGGAAACATATGCACCTTCACCTAAGAAAAGGTTTTTTTTTCTGTCACAAATAATTTCCCCCCTTTTTATTTTGATGTTTTTTTGAGAAAATTAGGTGAAATACCAATCTATGTGGATTGATTGGGTTTGAATTAATTGTTGCAGTAAGAGGGGTGCACATAAAAAAGTTGTGACGGTGCCTATCGGCGGCGACGGTGGCGGCGGCGATGGATTCCGGAGTAAAGGAGAGGTGTATCCGCCGCCGGATTCTTGGTCATGGCGGAAATACGGCCAAAAGCCAATAAAAGGGTCACCTTATCCCAGGTAATTAAATTTAAAGTTTAATTGCGTTATACAGGTGTTGCTACATTATTCATTCCTCTTTATTTTTCATTAAAAATAAAAATAAAAATTCAATGATATATATTTTTTTGAGTAATTAATCATATAATATGAATTAATTAGAAGAATTTAAATTTCTTCTCTTGCAGTTATCGCCGGGGAGTAGGTGGGGGGTTATTGTAATTTTGTCAAAACAACTATGCAAAAGATTAGATTATTGGAGGCGGCTATGGGCCAAATTTTACATTCATTGAATATTGAATTTGGGGTATAGTAGTTGATGATATTTCTTATACGTCCTGGAATCATCCTCACACGCTTTGGTATTGGTTTGTTTCCCACGCTCTTGGGCCTTGTAAAATCAATTGCATTTCTTGATTAGAAGTTAATCTCTTGATTTTCAACTTTGATTTGACATTTTATTCTGGAAAAAATGGTGCATTGAGTGTAAAATATCGGGCTTGTATGGATGTATTTCCAAATCTAATTTCCAGTTTTTAGTGTTGGAAAATGAATTTTCGAACTTTATTGATTTTCGTGTGAGAATTGAGAATATGTTTGGTTTGTTGTCTGAAATTCTGTTTGAAAATGAGAATATGTTTGGTTATAGTTTTTCAAATGTTTTTTTGACATAGGTTTGCGTGATTGTAGTGTATTTTTACCTAGATTTGCGTACTTGAGATGAAAAATTATTTGGTTGTGTTTTCAAAAGAAAATTTTTTCCATAAAAAAATAAAAACTGAAAATGACTTTATTTCTACTGAATTTTTTTTTAAACAAACACAAACCCATTTTCCTCCTAATAGTTGGAAATTAAAACTAGTTTTGGAAACACAACCATACAAGGCCGATCGGCCCCCAATTGGATTTTTCCCCTTTTATTCGGTGTAAATCATGTACTAATTTGACATCAGTAAAAAACAAAAGGAATGAAATTCATGTTTGACTCTTATATTCCACTTTCTTATTTGTATGGGATGAATTGATAGTATCATAATTGTGCACGTATTATTTGTCCAAAATAGTGAAATAGGAACGTGAAACCAAATGAAAAAGTTAGAATTCGATCACTTCAACTTTTTAAGTCCTAAGAATTATAATTACTTAGGACTATAACAATTGGTCGTTTGAAATTTTCGTCTTATCTGTCTAAAAATTGCTTGCCGACAATTGCAGCAGCATTAGAATCCCAGGTAAACATGAGGGCAGGGCATGATAGATATAAAAGACATTATATAGGCATTGAAATAAATCCCATTAATTATATATCTTTATCTCAATTATCATTCTTGATTTAATTTTAAATTTGATTAAATTAATTTGGATAAAAAGTACTTTTGAGAGAGGTATACAGTACGTACTACTTCCCTAGTTGAGGATATACGAACCATAAAGTTATGATTTTGCACTACATTTATGAACTGTAAAATGCATCTTTTTCGTACCACTTTTCTTGATATTGGCTAGATAAGACAATTGGTGGATGTTTTTAATAATGGGCATTTTTTTTTTATCTAACTTGTTTATTGAATGTGATGGTTTGCATGGCAGGGGATATTATAGGTGTAGCAGTTCAAAAGGGTGCCCAGCTAGAAAACAAGTAGAGCGGAGCCGCCTTGACCCCACCACCCTCCTTATCACCTACTCTTGTGAACACAACCACCCTATCCCCACCACCACCAAAAACCACCACCACCACCACCACCACCACCAATCTCCGGCGGTGGCACCTTCCAAGTCCACTTCATCCTCCGCCACCACCAAACAACAAGCCAATTTCCCTCCGGAGGAATGCGCCGCCATTGCCAACCAGCCAGACATCGAGCCGGTTGACAGTGGCTTCGTAGAGCTGGCCGGGGATCTCGGCTGGCTCTGCGATGTGGGGTCCACAATGATGGATGTAACGACCCTCGTGGCCCCCACTTGGCGGGCTCATGCCGATGTGGAGGTGTTGATGCCGATTGGGGAAGAGGACAAGCACCTATTTGGTGATCTCGGGGACTTGCCGGAGTCGTCGGTGGTGTTACGGTGGCGAGGGGTGGAGACACCGTGTTGTGGCAGCACGGGATAAAAGGTGTTATAATCCACAAAGTAGTGAAAGATTGATCAAACGTGAATAGCATTAATAAAAATTAATGTCGGCGCATGGATGTGCCACGAGATACTGAAAAACTTGAATTAACACATGTTCTTGTCATCATTATATTTTTTACTTTATTTTTTTTAATGTAAAGATTTGATTTCGAGAGAGATGAATATTTCCCCCCTCCTTATTTGTCGAATTTTTCATATGATACCGTGTAATTTACACATCATTGCATAAATTTGTTGCTCAAGGACATTCTGATTTTTATTCCTCTTCCTCTTGTTGGCCACCATTTTTGGCTCTATGCTGAGGAATGAAATTTAATTGTCTTGTTATACCAACGAACAGGAAGGCACATTATTGAGATTCGTACACAAGAAAAACCAACCAAGCATGAAAATGACTGAAAATCCTAATATGGAAAGCATAGGACAAAAAATATTTTTTTTATAACCGAGATTTTATATTTCCATACGACTAGTCTGGAAATAAATTAAGCTAATTGATATTCATTTCAAAATCGATGGTTAAAAAGCAAAACATTTCTTTTTGCCTTTTTCTCTTTTTCTGTTGGATAAGATTTAAATTTTACTTAAGAGTCAAACTCGATTAGGTGAAAATTACTAAAATATGTTATAAAATATCAAATTACTATTACAACTCTTTCAAGCTCGAATCCTTTCAACCACAAATTTAACCTTAATAACATTTAAACTGACCTTCAACATTCCCTTAAATGTGCCTCGACTCGATTGTCTACATCCTTACAAATGATGTAGCCGTTGTATTCTTGAAGAATTAATGTTTTAGAACTAAAAACACAGACAAACACCATCTTTCACTAGGAAAGATGATACCTGGTCTCACCTATTAGAGTTGGGGTCAAGGGTTTAAACCTCGTCCAGCTCCTACAATCCCTTTGTAATGGTTTGAACATTCACTCAAAAAAAAAAAAAAAACTTTTTCCGCAACTAACACAAACTAGAAGCCAAAGATCCATGATGAAAGATAATACATGCAGAAAATGAGATCTTATAAATATTATATGAAATGGTTTTTCATGAACAATCATGGTCCAAAAGCAAACCAAGGCAGACACTCAGTAATCACAATTCTATACCCCTAACCAATGAAGCTATCAGTTTGGTGTGCTTCCATTGAAATTTAGTTTTCAGGAAAACACTCCTTCCTGTATTTTTAGGATTGATGCAGTCCTGGCAACCTCAATCAACTAGAAAAGCAAAAAGAGAAAAAGATAAGCAACCTTCTTTAGGGCTAATTACGTTCAGTCTATTTACGGAAAAACCCATCTATCTTTCAGAATTACAAATACCCCCTTGAAATTTGTTTCTATTTTACAAATCACACCCTCAAAACGAGTATTTGTTAAGTAAATACAAACCTGAAGAGAGTGTTTGTGATATCTCAAAAGGGTAATTGTAAGGGATAATTACATAAGAAAAACCTTGAGGTTTGGGCTTTAGCTAATTACAAAAGAATTCAGAGATGTTTCAAAAATACAAAAAGCCTTCTCAAGTTTGATTATGTCTTAAATTTAAGGGGAAGTAACTGTAATATTTCTGTAAATATAAGGGGGTTTTGAAATATTTTTTGCTTAACACAGAATCAAAATTCAAAGGGTTTTTTGTAATTTTCAAAAATCTCTGGAATTTTTTGTTAGCTCTAACCTCAGTTGTTTTTGGTTGTAATTACCCCTAATTTTGAAAGATAATTGGGTTTTTTTTGTAATTAGGCTATACGTCGGGATAGGTTTTCCAATTTAACCCTTTCTTGTATGGGGAGAAAAAAAAACATGCAGGAACAATTACCCTCATTTTCCAATTCTTCCGGGCTAGTCCTAGCTCGAACAACACCTCATTCTGTTCCAAGCAGACGCATCATCTTTCACGTTAATTGTTTCCCCTCTAGACGGAACAGAGGAAGTAGCAGCTTCATCACCAGCCTCAACTGTTTTCCTGCTCACGACACTGTGAATCTGAGAAAGGACTTCAGTAAATGCGTTCTCCACGTTTGTTGCTTCCAAAGCAGAAGTCTCCATGAAGTAGAGAGACTCCTCTCAGCTAATTCTTTACCGTCCTCAGTCGAAACAGCCACAAGATGTCGAAGATCTGATTTGTTGCCGATGAGCATGACAACAATATTAGGGTCAGTATGATCTCTCAGTTCTCTAAGCCATCTTAGAACATTCTCAAAAGTTGGACGTCGGGTAACATCGTATACAAGCAAAGCACCAACAGCACCACGATAGTAAGCACTAGTAATGGCACGATACCTGTGGAATGAAAAACAAAAGTGATTATATAAAGTTAAACACCTATAGCTTCATTTTAAAAGCTGAAGCTTCAGTATCCAAGCATCAAAGTCAATACAACCATGGTGAATTTTCTGGGATAGTATTATCCATCTTCATTTCAACTGTCTAAAAGATAATAATCATTAATGTAACAATATAACGATTATAAAATCACAATTACGTAAAATAATACAGTAATATGTAAACAACAGCCGGTGTGATACAGACAGAGCGAATATCCTATTTGTCATCCACGCAGTAAGCCGTATGCCCCTATTTGTCATCACAGTCAAATTATAGTAAAGATATGGGCCAAAATATGAGAGGCATCAAATAGTGTAGCCAGAGTTACAGACAATCTAGCAATAATAGATCTATTGCTGCAAGGCTTTCTAATATACAAAGGTGAACGTATAATAATATCATTTATTAAATAAAAAAAAAAAAGCATGCGCTTGAAATAGGATGAAAGTAGAAACCATAAGTCATAGGGCATCACAAAGTGTTCTTAAAAAAAACTATTAAATATATGATATCAAGAAAAACAGGAGAAAATAAAAGGCATGTGCAATATAAAAAAGCAAAAAAAAAAAAACAAAAGAAAAGAAAAGAAAAGAAAAGAAAAGATAGAGAATGAAAGTCAAATTATATACTAAATCTAAAATGCACAGTTTATTAATGATTTATTGCAATCCACAGAAGCAAAACATTCTCCCAATGACAAAGGTAGGTCAGTAAATAGCAACCCAAGGCGCCCTTCTTGTATTGTAATATATTTGAAAAAAGCACTACTTCTCTAGTATGGGAAATGGAGTTCATATATTACAAAAAGAAGGTAATATTTTTTTACCAAATAGTACATAGAGCACCTAATTGGTTTACTAATACCTCAAGAAACTAAAGTAAATAAGCAAATGTAAAAATTAGATTAAGAGGGTGCTTGGCAAAGCTTATAAGCTCTTCAAAACAGCTTATAAGTTGTTTGAAAGCTTATAAACTCTTACAATTTGTTTGGTAAATTTTTCTTGAAATAGCTCATAAGATCCTAAAAAGAAAAACTGTTTAGGAGCTTATAAATTGTTTTTAAAAAGTAAGCAGATCCCAACTTTTTTCATTAAAAGATTTTATTTTAACAATCTCCTTTAATTTTGACTATTTTTAATTACAAAACTGTCATTACTAACATTTTAAAAGTTTCATATTTTATCCAAACACTTCAACAACTTATCTTCAACGTAAGATCTAATATCTTATAAATCCTAAAAGCATCTTATCAGATGTAGGAAATCATAAAATCTTTTCAATAAGCTTAGCCGAACATCGTCTAGAAAAAGACAACTTTAGCCCGTAATATACATATTTATGTATTTCTATATATAAATAAATAAATATATATTAGTATAATAACAATTTTAGCCCACAAGAAGAAATTTATAGGGTGTTTGGCTAAGCTTATTTGAAATATCTTATAAGCTCCTACATCTTATGAGATATTTTTAAAGCTTATAAGATGTTAGCAGTGCTGGTTTTGTAATTAAAATGGTCAAAATGAAAGGAGGTTATTGAAATAAGATTTTATTTTGAAAATAAGTTGGGATCCCCCATTTTTGTTAAAAAAACAACTTAAAAGCTCATAACATCAAGATCTTTTTCTTTGTAAAAACATCAAACACTTTTAGAGAGCTTATGAGTTCTTCAAAACATCTTATAATCTCCAAATCAAAGTTGAAAATTCAAATAAGGACATTAAAGGAGCTACAGTACTCATAGGGACATCCCAACAATGGCATCGATGCTTAAAGACACTACTCATCCATAATTTTGGAATATCTGCTATTCCTTGGTGGTCTTGTTTACATATCAAAACATCTTTCTCCAAGCGATCTACATATTAATGGATATGTGTTGGTCCTGGTTCTCTTATGGTGGATCAAGGGTGAATATAACATTTTATTTTATTTTTTCTATTAAGGGAGGTATTTGAAAATACCTCTTATGATATTCTCAAGACAAGATGTGGTACCGCTTGAACTCGGATCAAGGATGAATGATAAGGATAAATGCATGTCCAATGACCCTAGCTTTGGGGTCATGTTTTAATTTTGATATGGTGCAATAGTTGATTATATTGATCTAACAAAACAAGTAAATTGAGTTAGCTGAGGTTACTTATGATACCAATCATGACGTGGTGGCCACAACTCTAACCCATCAATCAGAAGTTAAGGGTGTTTGCTGAAAAAGTTGTAAAAGTGCTTATTTATTTATAAAAGCCAAACTAGAAGCACAATAAAAAATCTAAAACACTCATTTCCGTGCTTTTAAATCAGAAGTTGACATTTGCAAACACTAAAAATAGATTTTTTCAGCTAAAAGCTTCTCAAACACTTTTTTTTAAGTGATTGCAAACACTCCCATAACATCACTGTATAAGCAGACTCAGCTCCCCTTTGTACCACATATAGCCTATGTACGATTACAGATACAGTAGCTTTCTACTCACAAATTCAACAGACCCAAACAAAATCGTTCAACCCTAGGGAAAAAAAAAAGCTGAAATTCCAATTCAGCCCCACAACAACATATGAAAACGATGACATCCACGATATATGTACCAAAACAAACGAATCTGAATCCATCTAAAAAATATCGAATCATGTTTCAAAGATCAAAAGGGGGAAGAGGAGGAGAAAGAGCGGTGACCTTTCTTGACCAGCAGTGTCCCAAATCTGAGCTTTGATTACTTTACCATCGATATTAAGGCTTCTGGTGGCAAATTCAACACCTATAGTGGACTTGGACTCAAGATTGAACTCGTTCTTAGTGAACCTCGATAAAAGATTCGATTTTCCAACCCCTGAATCGCCTATCAGCACAAGCTTGAACAGATAATCATACTCATCATCGGCCCTGTAGCCAGCCATCTCTGTTCGTTTTCTCTCTTTTGGAGGCTGATTAGTGAATTTAAGGAGGGTTTTGTGAACGGGGAAATGATGGATTCTCTGAAGGAAAGTTTGAATTGGAGATTATTTTGGAGGTGAGATTATGGAGACTCTTGTCGGGGGTTTTGGCTAGATTCTTGGGGGAAATTTCAAAATGCCCCTGTATTTTGAAGAATTGCAAACAATCCCCACAAGTTCACAACCTTTAAACTTTTAAACCAGTGTAACGTATAATTTCCACTCTAACAACGTTTAACAATTTTAGTTCCAAGTGTTGTCTTCACAAGGTACAAACTGGCAACACATTCACAAGGTACAATGGCATACGTATTTGAAATAATTTAATGGGGTGAATTCTGAAGTGGCAGTGAGTATTGTGCAGAGTGTTGCCAACACCTAAGATAACACAGCGGAAGACTTTATGGCTAAAACACAATGCACAGTAATATGATGAAAGACTGAATATAGCAAGATGAAAATGAACACGATGTTTTGGTTTTTGCACAAGTATATAAAAATATATTTGTGCGGTGGCCTTAGGCCAAAAATTCACTAATTGAATGTGTACAAAATACAAAATAAAAACAAGACAAAAGCTCTCTTTTTGATCTTGCTCCGTAAATTACATTCACTTTGAATGAGAGATTCCTCAGATTTAATATATAGCTCTCCACTACAAAAGAAAGGCTCTCTCAATAATCACAAGAAAAATAAGATATAGGGAAGGTGTTGCCAAGTGTGATGTAATCTCACGACTACACTTGATACCTTCCAAAGAAAGTTTTATGTGATAGTTGAAATAGATTGAATCTTCTTCTCTCGTATGCTCTCATCAAATTAGCCTACGTTTTCCTAGCCTTTGGACGGTTTAAATAGTCAGAAAGACATCCATCCACCCATAAAACACATCATAAAGGTAGCACTAAAACAACAAATGTTAATGGGTTAGTAGGTTAGCACATGGTTCGTATGTTAGCACATGAGTTAGTGCAATGTACAAGATAAAGAGATAAACATGTGTTATGTGTTAAAACATGGGTTATGGGTTAGTGGAATTAATAAGTTGTTAGTGGAAGTATGGTGTCCATAAAAGTAAAAAAACAAATGTGGTTGAAATATAAAATTTCAACACCAACAAGATCTTGTTTTAAAATCTCCGTCTAACCCCGATCAATGGTTTATTGGTGTTAGGCCCTCTTTGCTTTACGCTATTCTTTCGATTAGACCGTCTAACTCCACCTCGCCCCGCCAAACGCTAGACTGTCTGCCACCCAACTAACGCCAGTAGCTTTTTAGAACACTAGGTACACATTACTTTCATAAGCACCGTATTACGCATCAATTTTTCGGTTTCCTTGGAAATATAGAAAAAGTAGAAATAAAAAATTAATTGGTAATAACTAAATCTTAAACTATAGCACATATTTGGAATTGTACCAAGTATAAATGCAAATATGCCTCATCAAAAGTAGACCTATAGCCCACTAATTAGAATGTTTGTTCCTTTGAACCCGAAGTCAATAGCCACAAACAACACATGCGGAAATCGTGGCCCAACTCAAAGCCCAAATCCGTATACGATGGGCTTGAGTTGACGCGCTTTAGCCAGCCCAATAAAAGCTAGACGTGTCCCCTTCGGAGTGTAACGTGCCCGGCACGTGGTCATACACAGCATGTCAGCATCCTGCCAGCTGGTTTCTCTTTCAAAGTCGGCTGGCTAAAAACCTTATCCTCTTTCTTTTTAGGGCAATGATACCCTCACCCACCCAAAAAGAATGATTTATACACTCACCCCTGCTATTGAACCAATATTATACTAATTTTTTTTTAAAAACAAAGTAGAATATACCTATGGAATAATTCCTTGTTATATTTCTAAATAGAAGCATATGTTATGGAATATAGATTATGTTTTCCCTTTGGTTTAAATACTAGACAAATCATAATGTTAAATCTCTAATTAAGAAAATATTTCGATTTGAGTCATATATATTATATATATGTATATTCATTCCGTTTTGGAGTTGTTATCTGTATTCTTGTCATTTTTTTATCAACAGATAATCATTTATTACTAATTTTAGTACGTCATATTTTTGTTGATTATCTTAAAAATTATGAATAATTTTTTTATTATATCGTTGTATTTTCATGTGAAAAACCTGTATTTTCTATGTGCCAAAAATTTACTCTCATAATTGGCTTTTTATTAGTGTTTTTTTGTTTTCCTTTAAATTTTCATTCCCGTGAATAATTGGCTTGTGAGCCATAGGGGTGAGTTTAGTGAATTCTTTATTTGTTGGCACGTTTTGTTTCCCAGACAATATTATTTATCCAAATTACCTAATAAAAATAATTAACTATTTATTCTCTTGAATATTCATATCCATGAGGACCATGACTTCCATGTAGGCGATCGTCGATTCATTTTATATACCCACACAAAATTTTTACTTATATGAAACCCTAGATTAATCATTTGTTTTTCTTGCGTCAAACCCTAGAATCCCTTTCTCAATTCTTGGCTCAAGTTTGACTCTTATTCTCAAAAGAAACAAAATTTTAGCTCAATTCAATCGCAGAAGTCAGCTTCCATCCATTTTCTGTTTCCCTTTTGGTAAGCGCGTCAGATTGGAATTTCATGAAAAATAGGGTTTCTTTAAGATTGTTTACATTGATTTTTGGAAAATTTAATTCTCTGGGTTTGGCTTAGATTAGTTACTGGTGGAGCTTCCGTGCATTATTTCTGTTTGATTAATTTGATTTTGGTTTTCTCTTGTTTTCCGACATTTTGCGTTCTTTGATTCAAACGAGGGATTTGGTTCTTGGATAAATATCTTGGATTCAGGTCTTCGTTTCTTCTTATTATTTTTGTTTTTGGGTAAATGGTTATTCTTTATTGCAGGAAATTGGAAAGAGACTTATCTGTGGAGAAAAAAACTTGGATTTGGGGTCGTGAGATTTGAGAAAAGGGTTTTCCTTACTCTTTGAGGAGAGACACAAGGAAGAATTTGCAAAGATGATGTCAAGATCTTATACAAATCTTTTAGATTTAGCATCTGGGAATTTCCCAGTAATGGGTAGGGAGAAGGAGCGGAGGCGTTTCCCCAGGGTAATGACAGTCCCAGGGAATATTGTTGAGCTGGATGATGAGCAAGCTAATAGTGTTACATCCGAAAACCCGTCTTCGGTAGCTGGTGATCGAATGATCATTGTCGCAAACCTTCTGCCTTTGAAAGCAAAACGAAGGCCAGACAATAAGGGTTGGAGTTTTAGTTGGAATGAGGATTCTTTGCTTTTACGGGTTAAGGACGGGTTGCCAGAGGACATGGAAGTACTGTATGTCGGGTCATTACCTGTTGATGTCGATCCTATCGAACAGGATGATGTAGCCAATTATCTTTTGGAGAAATTTAAATGTGTCCCTGCCTTTTTGCCACCTAGCCTTTTGGCAAAATATTATCATGGCTTTTGCAAGAAGCAATTATGGCCACTTTTTCATTACATGTTACCATTTTCCGCTGATCATGGAGGTAGATTCGATCGGTCCATGTGGGAGGCATATGTGTCTGCCAATAAGATGTTCTCACAGAAAGTAATTGAGGTACTTAATCCTGAGGACGATTTTGTTTGGATTCATGATTATCATTTGATGGTTTTGCCCACATTTTTGAGGAGGCGCTTTGTCCGCTTGAGAATGGGCTTTTTCCTTCACAGTCCATTTCCTTCGTCTGAGATATACAGATCACTTCCTGTTAGAGAAGAAATCCTCAAAGCCCTACTCAACTCTGACCTCATTGGCTTTCACACCTTTGATTATGCACGACATTTTCTCTCCTGTTGCAGTAGAATGTTGGGATTAGAATATCAGTCGAAAAGGGGATACATAGGGTTGGAGTATTATGGAAGGACAGTAGGAATAAAGATTATGCCCGTTGGGATACATATGGGCCATATTGAGTCGGTGATTAGACAAGCAGATAAAGAGCTAAAGGTTGAGGAGCTGAAGCGGCAGTTTGAAGGTAAGACAGTGTTGCTTGGAGTTGATGATATGGACATATTCAAAGGCATCAACTTGAAACTTTTAGCATTCGAGCACATGCTCAAGCAGCATCCAAATTGGCAGGGAAGGGCTGTGCTGGTGCAGATTGCAAATCCTGCTCGAGGAAAAGGAATAGAATTGGAGGAAATACAGTCTGAAATAGAAGATAGCTGCAAGAGAATTAATAAGGAATTTGGTAGACCTGGATATGAACCTATAGTTTTTATGCACCGTCCTTTATCAATCAGTGAAAGAATGGCTTATTACACCATTGCTGAATGTGTTGTGGTGACAGCAGTGAGGGACGGGATGAACCTGACTCCTTATGAATACATTATTTGCAGACAAGGAATATCTGGTGCAGAAACAGGGTCAGATTTGGTTGGACCTAAGAAGAGCATGCTAGTGGTGTCTGAATTCATTGGGTGCTCTCCTTCTCTAAGTGGCGCAATTCGTGTGAATCCTTGGAATGTTGAATCAACTGCTGAGGCTATGAATGAGTCTATATCAATGTCTGAATCAGAGAAGGAGTTGCGACATGAGAAGCACTACCGTTATGTTAGCACCCATGATGTAGCTTTTTGGTCTAGAAGCTTTTTACAAGATATGGAAAGAACTTGTGCTGATCATTTCAGGAAAAGGTGCTGGGGAATTGGTCTTGGCTTTGGGTTTCGGGTCGTTGCACTGGATCCTAATTTTAGAAAGCTTTCCATAGATGACATTGTGGCTGCTTACTGTAGGTCCAAAAGCAGGGCTATACTGTTGGATTATGATGGCACATTGATGCCTCAAAATTTAATTATTAAGACTCCAAGTCCCCAAGTTCTCTCTCTCTTGAACAGTCTTTGTGCAGATCCAAAAAATTTAGTTTTTATGGTGAGTGGAAGAGGGAGGGAAAGCTTAAACAGGTGGTTTTTTCCTTGCAGGAAGCTGGGACTTGCTGCAGAACATGGCTACTTTGTAAGGTATGTACCTCATTTATCTGCTCGCTTATTTTAGCTATTCTACTGTCTGGTAGATGCTGCAATAAGTGTGTGAAACACCTTGATAACTGTTTGCTCTGGAATTTGGTCACTTCAGGAATGAAATCACCATAAAGACCATTTGAAATCTAGTTAATCATCACCTGAATCATTAACCATTAACCAGTAGTATTTTGTAGGTATCTCTACTAGTAATTCAACTGTTATAATTACTTTTTGAAAATCATCTATATTGGAATTAACTGCTTATCAAATAGGTGTTGAATATTTATAACGGTCCTTGCTTCTACGGATAATCTGGACTTTGTAGGAAGTGTTTTCTGAAGAAAAAACTCACTCTAATCTCTCTATAAGTTTAAGAAAACCATTGACATAAGGCCTAGTGGTGATTATTATGGTTTCAATTGGTAGCAAGAAAGTGATATGTCTGCCACTAGCTTCCGCAACTCTAAGTTTTATGTTCTACTATGTATTTTTTGTTTTTGCTGATCTTGGGTTGAATATTTTAGTAAGCAGATGGATCTGGATATCTAGTTTTCTGGTATTTCAAGTCTCAATCAGTTACATTTCCAAGTATTATGCAGTTTTTTGATATGCTTGGTCTGATTCTTTTCTTTTTTATTTATTTTTGGACTAAGGCTCTTATATATATGAACTTCTAATTCTTTGTTTATATAGAGTGAGTGAGGCATATGTCAAATATTCCCGTCAGTTGGCATTATGAAATTTCCTGAATTTTATTGCAGTGTCACGGACATTCATGAATATTATTTTATACTGGATGATTATTTTTGGTGCGTCTGTTTTAGCAGTGGTTCAATGTTACTTTATTGTTCTCGGCTTCTTGCTCTCTATCTCTCTCTCGACTTCTTAATTTTGGGCTTCATTCTCTGGGGAGTTGCGCACAACAGTATGGAAGATAGATGAATTCCGTCTGTGCATATTATGATGCAAATAGATGGTTGCATTCCTTCAGTACCTTCCATTTTCAGTTCTATTTTCATGATTTTTGGAGTGAAATTTTGCAGGTGGCCACAAAATGAAGAATGGGAAACGTACGGCCAGGGTTCTGAATTTGGTTGGATGCAGATGGCAGAACCTGTTATGAAATCATATACTGAGGCTACTGATGGTTCGGGAATTGAGAGAAAGGAAAGTGCTCTAGTTTGGCATTATCACGATGCAGACCCTGGATTTGGTTTTCTCAGGCGAAGGAAATGTTGGATCATTTAGAGAGTGTTTTAGCAAATGAGCCTGTTGCTGTGAAGAGCGGGCAGTATATTGTAGAAGTCAAGCCTCAGGCATGTGTTATTAAGGCTCTGCTTTTATGTCCGTTCATTGTTTTCGCCAGTCTTCAGTTTCTGCTCCTTCTCTTTCTCTTAATTACTTTTCACTCTTAAATTATTAATACGGATAATTCAAAAACCCCCCAAGGTTCGGGTTAATTACAAAAAACCTAGAGGTTTTTGAAAACTGCAAAAAAAAAAAAAAAAAAAAGAGGTTTGATTTCGTATTACATTTTCACCCTCACAAGTAAAAAAACATACCAAATACCCCCGATATAGTAACTCCCTTAAATTGAAATATTTCAGTAACCCGCTTAAATTTAAGATGGAATCAAGTCTTGAGGTTTTTTTTTTTTTTTTTTTGGGTAATTTTGAAACATGTCTTGGTTTTTTTGTAATTAGCCCAAACCTCTTTTTTTTTTAATTATCCCTTATTAATATTACTCTTTTGTATCTCAAAGGTACTTTATTTTTTTTTCTCTTTTTAGTGTTATTCTACAAAATAATCTGAACATGATATGTTGTTAATGCAGGGTGTAAGCAAAGGCACAGTTGCAGAAAAGGTTTTTACATCAATGACAGAGAATGGGAAACAGGCTGATTTTGTCCTCTGCATCGGTGATGACAGGTCTGACGAGGATATGTTTGAACTAATGGGAACTGCAGTGTCTAGACGCATCCTTTCTTACAATACTGAAGTATTTGCCTGCACGGTTGGGCAAAAACCAAGTAAAGCTAAGTATTATCTGGATGACTCATCTGAAGTGGTAGCAATGCTCGAGTCTCTCGCTGAAGCTACTGATTCCCCAGTCACATCCGATGAGGAAGATGTTGGCTTTCCAAGAAAAATTGGTTCTGTTTCTTCTTTTGTTTGAAATTTGCCTAGGGAGCACCCTGAGACCGGCTAATGGTATCTTTGCTTATATGTTGTTAGGTTTTAGGTACTAGAAAATGGAAATGATGTAATTTTCTTTCTTTCTTTTTTTTTTAATTTTAATTTTTTTATATCATCGTTGCTCAGTAGCCTCTAGGCCCTTTCGGCCTTTCCTGGTGAAGTTGCGTTGAACTTATAGTGGGATTCTTTGGGGATGTAGGACAAAATGGAAGTGTGGAACAGGTTGAGAACTCATTTTGGGTATTATTATGCATTACTAAGGACCATTTAAGTGATGCTGTGTCTGAAGGACGGGCTATATGCATTAATCTGGAGAACTTTGATGATGTGATTTGGAGGAGATAAAAGCAATGGCTTTCTCCGACTGACTCAACTTTTGTTATCATCTTTATCTCCAATAAAAGGAGTAGAATATCCAGAAGGAAATGTGTTGAGTCTGGCTGAGGCTTATAGTCAGACTGAGCTTTCAAGTTATGACGGAAGAAGATGTCTGATGGCGAAAGATGGTCCTTAAGAGTGATTGATTATGGGAAGTGGAATATGTGGCCTCAAACATGTAGATTGGCACAGTTTCGCTTTGGTCAGTTCCCCTGTACAGGTTGGTATGAGCTCTGCTTTTTCTTTGTTCATTGTTTCGTTTTGGGGCATTCCCGATTAAAGTAATGTGAATATGGGCCGGATAATGCAATAATTTCTTTGGCATTTGGATGCTCCCGTTGAATGTGACATGATAAACTCTTTACCTTGTTTTTTTTTTCTTCAATTCCGGATAATTTTTATTGTGACGTTTCTTTCAGTAGTTAGTCTGTAGTTCCTAGCATTTATTTCTTTGAGACCTGGTCGCATATATTGGAAAATTGTTTTGCGCGTCTTTAGATGTTGTGAGGTGATGTTGGTGGACATGTTTGGTTGCTTTAGGTACAGTTTATCTTTGTTTGAGTTTGATGGTGCATTATATATTGACTCCACTGCTCAATGTGAATATGCAAAGGGGTGAGTTATTTGAGCATAAGAGTTTGTTCACGAGTTTCTTTTGAACTGCGTGGAGCGCGATTTGTGAAGCAATGTGATTAGTATTTGTTTTTCATGTTTTATGACACGGATTGAGTGATGAAATTGAGAACTAGGAAAATCATTCAGTTTGTGAAGTTACAGTAATCATGGGCACAGTAATCATGGGCTACATGATTAGGCAAGTGCGATCAATGTTGTCTAATGATGCATGTTAGGTTCGAATGATTGTCACGATCCACTCATGCAAGAGTATAATTGTCTTTACGTCAAAGATTTGACTATTGTTATTATGCTTTGCTATCTAAACTTTGTGCGATTTTCATGGTGCCATTTGAAGTTTGCGTGATTTTATTTTGCCGTGTCAATTTAGTAAAAATTAAAAAATTATATGTATGTAACTGCATTGTATCTCTTTCTTGTTTCTAATCTACAACAATTTTACATGCAAAGAATATAATATTTTAGATACTAAATGGATTTTTGAAAAAAAAAAGTATAATTTCAAGCAAAATTTAAAAAAAAGGAAAAGGAAATAAAATTGGTGGTATAACTTTAGTTTAAGCCATACCATAACAAATATTAAACATTGTTTAAAATCTGAAAATAATCAAATTCATTAAAACTCTAATACTTTAGTCTTCTTGAAATTTCACTTGAATATATATGCGCGCACACATACAAAAAAGGGTTAAAAAAATTATATTATGTTCAAATTCACCTCAAAATTGACAACCCATGCCAGTATGTTCAAATTGAAATCTTTTATAAATTAGATTTTAATGTAGAAATTTACAGTAAATTAAGGAAAATAAAATCCTATCCGATAGTTCTGGAAACACGTCTTCCTATTCCATCTTTTGTTTTCCCCACAACTACTGTGTTGTAGCAGTAGCACAAGTATCATACCACAATCCCACAACCTTGTCTTGAATGACATTAATTAGGCTCACAACAACCACAATTTCTATGAATTTACATTTTGCCTTAACTTCTTTGGTTTCTTCCGAAAACCTACAATCACGAGCATAATGCATGTTCTTGCATAGACATAGCAAGAATCGTTTATTTCCTGTTCCACTTATTGTTCCACTCCACTGGATGAGAAACGTGTATATGCATCTAGAAGATCAACAATCCATGTTTATCTGTCAACACATGTACACCATCCAATGCAGTAGAACAGGGTGTAGAACACAAAAGGTGGAATAGGAAATCTGTTCCCGACATAGCAGCAAGCCCTTTGATTTATAGGCCGAAAATCACATTTTCAAAGTGACCAAATCACGGAAAGTGAATGGACATGTCTTTTCGCACTAAGTTTTTGATCAATTTATAGAACAGATGCATCTTCTCATTCCAAAGAAATTGTATGAAATAAAGCATCTATCTGATCCAATATTTGAATAAAAAGAAGCATTTGTTCACTCAATAATCAAATAAAAAAACACATCTGATCACTATTTTTTTTTTCAATTTTTTATTTCATTTGTTACGAATAAAGTCTGTATCAAATATAAATGGCATACTACTAACTTTTCATTTTTCTACTATTTGGTACAAAGTAAAAATGGAATTGTAAATACAAACAAATTGAAGCTATGCGGTTAAGTATAGTTCGATTATGAAATCTATATGCATGCTATTACACTGTTACAGGAGTAGGTGTAGAAGCAACTCTATTTTCAGCTGGAATTTCAGTAAACTCCGACAGAATAGCTCGGAATTCATCTCCGGTTATCGTCTCCTTCTCAAGAAGAACTTCCACGATCTTATCCATCGCCTCACGGTTGTTCCGAATTTGGCTCAAAGCAATCTCATATGCACTGTCTGAAATCCTCTTGATTGCAACATCAATATCTTCAGCAAGCCTTTCTGACATTGAATTTCTTGCCATCATTCTCATGAACACATCTGCACTTTGACCAGAACCGTCCATGAGCGACCATGGACCTATTTCAGACATGCCGAAAGTTACAACCATCTGCGAAAAAAAAAAGACCGGATACCATTAATGAAAAATGAAAACATCAATATTTACAACATTAACAAGAAGTCAAGAAAGACCAGAATTCTGTCAAAAAAAGGGATAATTACAAAAAGTTCCCCTAAGATTTGACCTAATTACAAAAAAAACTCGGCCAACTTTCAAAATTACAAAAAGTACCGATGAGGTTTGATTTGGTATTAAAATTAAAGGGGTAAACTAATATTTTTATAAATATGAAGGGGGATTGAAATTTTTTTTGCTTATGAAGGGGTAAATGTTTGACAAAATAAAAATCGCAGGGGTATTTTTTGTAATATTGAAAGTTAGCTGGTTTTTTTTATTAGGTCAAATCTCAAGGGTGCTTTTTGTAATTAGCCCAAAAGAAATAATAAGGGATAATTACAAAAAAAAAAAAAATGAGGTCTGGGGTAATTACCAAAAAATCTAGAGAATCAAAATTACATAAACCCCGTGAGGTTTGATTCGGTCCTATATTTTTCTCCAACTGTTAGCTAAACTACTTGAATTTGTTGACATCATCAATTATTTTACAATTACATCTCTTAACTTTTCTAAATATTACAAATAACTCAAACTTTTCATCTTAACATTTTACAGTTACCCTCAAATTTCCCCATAGTGAAGGAAGGATGCAAGGTTGCACATCCTAATTGAAAATTTGAATTTGTAATTTATCTTCATAGTTAATGATGCATGCCACCGGGTAGAAACATAATACAAAAGTGGTTACCTGCTTGGCCAAACCAGTGATCTGTTGCAAATCACCAACTGCACCAGTTGTCACCTCGGGCTCGCCAAATATAATCTCCTCAGCAGCTCTACCACCGAGCCCACCAACAATTCGGGCGAAAAGTTGCTGCTTTGATATCAAGGTTGGATCATCTGCAGGGATGAACCAGGTCAAACCACGTGCTTGACCACGAGGTATTAAGGTGACCTTTTGAACAGGATCATGCCCTGGAGTTAGAGTTCTGCATGACAAAGCAAGCAGCAATTGTAATGGCCTCCCCCGAAATATTCAGCTATATAATGAATATAAATAAAAGGTAGCAGCAAAAGATTAATCAATGCTAGAATACCTGATTGATCTAAAACAATGCTAGCTCAAAGGGAAAGAAGAAAAGATGTTACCACAACAATATCTGGAAGAACCAGCACAGATGAATAGGTACCCCTAAGGTTTGGGGTAATTACAAAAAAAAAAACACAGAATTTTTAAATTTACAAAATATCCCTTAGAGGTATGATTTTATCTTAAATATAAGGGGGTAATTGTAATATTTTTACAAATGTAAAGGGGTGTTTGAAATGTTTTTACTTATGAAGGAGCAAAGTGTAATATAGAATCAAATCTCAAGGGGATTTTTAAAATTTCCAAAAACATTTGGATTTTTTTTTTTTGTTATTAGCTCAAATCTTAGGGGAAGTTTTTGTAATTACCCCTATCTTTAATTCCACATACTAAAGCGCGCATAAAAGATCAATTTCTGCAGTCCATATTATACCGAGTAGTATAAATCTGCACTTACCCACAAATGGCATGACCTACTTCATGGTATGCCACAAGACTTTTGCTCTTGCCATCCGTCATGACTGTTCCTTCCATTCCAGCAACAATCCTATCAATTGAATCATCAATTTCTTTAGATGAGATTGCTGTCTTGCCACGCCGACCAGCTAGAATAGCTGCCTCGTTTAAGAGATTAGCAAGATCTGCTCCACTAAAACCAGGTGTTCTCATGGCTATCACTTCAAGTGATACATCTGGAACAAACTTTTTATTGCTCGAGTGAACCTTTAGAATATCAGTTCTTCCACGAATATCTGGGACATCAACCATTACCTGCATAAAAATTAAAATTATGTAAATTCCCTCTTAGAATAGTATTATTTTGTGGAACAAGACATATAATATATGTAGGGATAATTACAAAAACTACCCCTGAGGTTTGAGGTAATTACAAAAAACCAAGGAAAGTTTAAAAATTACAAAAAACACCATTCCGTCTTACATTTTTCCTCTTCATAAGATTTTTTTCAAAACCCCCCACATTTGTATAAAATATTACTGTTATCCCCTTAAATTAAGACAGAATCAAACCTCAGGGGTAGTTTTTGTAATTTGAAACATTTACGGGTTTTTTTTAATTACCCCAAACCTCAGGGGTGGTTTTTGTAATTATCCCATATATGTATTTACCTGCCGATCAAACCTTCCCGGCCTCAACAAGGCCGAGTCAAGAATATCCGCACGGTTAGTAGCTGCAACTACAATAATACCCGTATTCCCTTCAAAACCATCCATTTCCGTCAAGAGCTGGTTTAGGGTCTGCTCTCTTTCATCATTTCCTCCACCAATACCCGTACCTCTTTGACGCCCGACAGCATCAATTTCATCAACAAACACAATGCAAGGAGCATTTTCCTTGGCCTTTTGAAAAGATCACGCACCCGTGAAGCACCGACTCAACAAACATCTCAACAAACTCAGAACCCGAAATCGAGAAAATGGAACGCCTGCTTCACCAGCAATAGCTTTGGCTAACAATGTCTTTCCAGTACCCGGAGGACCCACAAGAAGAACTCCCTTAGGAATACGAGCACCCACGGCAGTAAACCTCTCGGGCTTCTTCAAGAACTCCACCACCTCCATGAAATCTTGCTTTGCTTCATCTACCCCAGCCACATCATCGAAAGTTACTCCAGTATTCGGTTCCATTTGGAACTTAGCCTTTGATTGACCAAAGGTTAGCGGGAAACCGGGCCCACCAGGTCCACCCATTCCACCAGATGACCGTCTCGAGAGAAGGAAAAGACCACCGATTAAAATTAAAGGAAAGGCCAAATTTCCGATTAAGTTAAATAAAAGAGAACCAGAGTCCTCTTGAGCATTATGGGCAGCAAAGTCAACGTTTTTCTCCCTTAACTTCTGAAGCAGCTCCTGGCTGAGACCTGGAAGCTGTACACGAACTCTCTGCAATCGATTGCCTAACTCGGGAGAGAGAGCCTCAACAATAGCAATAGTACCGTTTTCATACAAATCAACTTTTGTCACGCGGTCCTTATCTAAATACTCCAAAAATCTAGAATAAGACATCCGTGAGTTAGATACATTTTGGTCATCTGCAATAGCTTTTTCTGCATTACTTAGTAAAGCAGGTACTGCAACTCCAGCATTGCCAAGCAACAATTTGAGAAACCCTCTCCGTCCTTCGTTTGTCCTTTGATCCATAGATGCTCTTACGTTAGCGATTTTAGATGTATTATTTAACGATGGAAGGCATGAGGATTGGGTAAACTGCCGGCCATAAATTTCCTTGCTCAAACCTGTTCTGGTTTTACCTGCAGACAAACTATTTCCCACTACACAAGCCGATGAAGCAGCCATATTTGTTCTTCTGCAGTTTAAGAAAACATAAATGTAGTGATGAACTTGCACAAGGCACATATCGATAAATCGCCATTCTAACAACAATATAGATTTTGAGTCATCAAAGAGGGAAAAAAAATATAAAACTCAGTTTGTCAGGCAATTGTCTATGTCAAAACATACAAAATTGAAAACAAATTTGTATCAGTAGATTAAAATGAATTCTAATTCAGCATTCGAGAATCTTGGTTGAAATATAGATCTATAATTTTCACATTACCCAAAACTTGTATTATACATTAAACATAACGCAAAATTTCTCCTAGGAATTAGTAATTGCCAAGAATTATGAGGGGAAAAAAAAAGAAAGTGAACCCACTTAACTAATTAGAAAATCAACAAAGATTAAGCATCAAGATTTACTATTATCCTAAAACCCAAAATGAGACAGATAGAACCCATGAAAAAAAAACTCATCCCACACATACATATCAATTATTATTTCAATCTTAATCAACAATTTCTCATGAATTACTGCAAACCCACCAATAATAGGTGGGGTTTAATGGGACTAAACTTATCCAGCTCAACAAATACAGCAATAGAGCTGAGCTAACAAGACTGAAAGCAATGATTTGAAAACCGAAACAGCAATATATAACACATTCTGAACATAATCAATAAAATTTTAATGCTTTCTTTCTGTAAGGAGTAAAAGACGTACCGATGACGAGAAGGTGAAATTGGAGAATGAGGAAAGAAAGAATGATGAGTCTTGGAGCGGGAGGGGCTGATTTAGAGGGAGTGGGTGTGGCTTGGAAACAGTGTACGTGGCCTTTTATCAATAACTGATTGGCCTACCCTTTCACATCACTTTGTCCAAGATTTTTTTATCAAGGATGTTGGCATTTTGTATTAGATTTTCAAGTAGATCTGTGCGGTCAAATTGGTTTTTATTCTCAGCTTTTCATTTTTGCATATACGTGGAGTATTTTGGTTTTGGTATTTCGTGTTCTTTTACGCGGAGAATGACAAAGGAACTTGCATTCATAGAAATTCAGGACTTTTTTTTTAAGTAAAAATCATAGGAAGGGAGGGGAACTACGTGGGAATCGAACTAAACATGAGTGTTACTCACGTTTCACTATTAGGCTACCAAGGGATTCCGATGACTGTTATGTTATCAATGAATTGTGTTTTGAGTTTGGTTTGTAATTTTAGCAAGCCACACTTCAATGTTGGAGCTTTTACATGATCTTTTTGTGAACTTTTATAATATTAGCTTTTTAAACTTATAACATAGTATTGCTTTTTTCTTTAAAATATAAGTGTTTTCCTTAAAAGTATCACTTTAAAAAAAATGTCTACTGAAAGGTTAATGCCCTTACTACTGTTTATGTTATATTTGGATTGTGAAAATCATGAAATTAAGATCCGAGGATTTATTTTAATTGTTTATGTTTATGCTTCCATAGACATCATCTCTAGGCACAAAGTGATGTAGACCATGAATGGAATTTAACCACTGTTCCTTTTCCGATGCTCACATGTGATTTAATTTGGACTATTTTCGTACTAAAAACATAAACACAATCCTAAACACACAGCCGCCTAGAAATGATTTCGACAATACATATTTGAATCAATACACTTAGAATGTAGATGCAATAAAGAAACCAGACATCTCCTTGATAGAACCAAGTCTGATACCGAAGCATTGATCAGTTTTTCTAGTGATGATTATTAGGCAAATAAACCCAATAATCCCGTCCAGGCTGCCAGATTTCCGGAGGGCGAATGCTGGGGGAGCTTCTACTCATGGTGCTGGCTGCTGATTATTCCAATCCTGGTAGATCAAATGAATGCTTTAGTCACATGAATATCGTTTCCATGAAATTTTGAGAGAAGAGTACCTGATGCTATAACTTCATATGTCAGATAATTGACATATATCTTGCGGCATCAGTCATCTGCTCATGGTTGAGGATAAGTAAAAGTTCCAGAATATAGATCCCATGGACATGAAAGCAACACGGGCTTGAAGAGGGACCACCCTGTAAGTTGCATTACAACACAATCTTAAAAGTTGGCCACTTTAGATCATGGGAGAACTAACTAAACCCATCAGAGTGAATACATGCAAGAGAAATCATTTTTTGAGAAACTACGCGACTAGAAATCCTCTTCCTTCTAAAAATATCGCTCTTTCTGTCATCTCGATATGTTAAGTTCTGAGGAAAAAGATTAACAAGTATATTTATTCCTGTGTTGTTCTTTTTGTTTTCTCACTCTTTCTTTTGGGTTTTGTTTTGGGGGTGGGGAGGAGAGAACAAGAGTAACATACCAAAAGTTCAATATGCTTACTGGGATCCAGAATCGGAACCCTGTGTGAAAATAGATAGTGATCAATAGAATTTGATTCATATGGAAAGTAAAAACTAACTAAAATTGCAACAATGCTACATTAGATTTTACCAGTAAATAGTGTAGGAGGGCATCTTTTTGGTATTTGTTAGGAAGCTCGGCAAGTTTCCCAAGCCATAGATTGTTCCAAGCAAAAATAACAGCAATTACAGTTGGACCAAGTACAATTTGATTTAGTAAAACCTGTACCACAAGGGAATCGGAAGAAATCATCCAAGAGTTCCAGGAAATGTTGTCTTAAGAAAGCCCAACCTTTAACGTACCTTCATCATGAGGTTCTTAACATTTTGCTTTGGCATGCAATGATCAAGATACTGGTACCAAGCATATGAACCAGGGCCGTAGAGCAGGAATCCATATGATGTCATTCGGAGAGCTCTGATCCAGTCATGTTCAGATAAAAGTGAGGTTGCAATATCCTACAGGAGGAGTTTAGACAAATTAAATCAAAGTGCTTGAGCAAGCATTTAATATAATAGCCAAAAGTTTCTTACATGACAATAATAGACTGCAAAAAGTGTTTGTATGCGGAACATAATGCTAAATTGTAGGTTTTGGGTGCAGCAATGGCATTTCAATTTTGTGATCTGGATTTATAGGACTTGATGCAGGTTGACATACTAGTTTTCCATTCTCCTTAGAAGATCTGTAACAGTATAACACATTCCTTGTTTTGAATGAGCAACCTCAATTCCTAGGAAGTACTTTAACCTCCCCATCACTTTTATTTCAAACTCCTAAATCAAACATTTTAAATTACGTGTCCCTCCTTTTCTTCATTACAAATCACAATTATGTCGTCAACATATGACTCCCGTGTCTCCAGGTGCTTGATAAAGAGTGTAAGTCCCCCTGACTTTGCTCTTGCCCAAAGCAAGCATTAATTTGGCAAATTGTCCAACCATGACCTAGGTAACTTTTTAAGACCGTAAAGAGCTTTTTTCCACTTTGCATACCATTATTGTCTGGTATAATCTTAACAAACTAGGAGGAATACTCATAACTATTTCCTTTTCCAAGTCATCAAAGTAAAACAGCTGGCTGCTGCAGCTTGCAATTAAGGTTGGCCTTTGAAGAAAGTATTCTTACTATGTCTATTTTTGCAACAAGGGTGAAGGTTCCTTGATAATCAACTCTATAGGCCTCGATGTATACTTTCGTTACTAGCCTTACCTTATATCTTATCAATGACCCATCAACCTTATATTCCAAGGTGATCACTCACTTACACCTACTATTCTTTTCCCATTCTGAAAGTCAACCAAGTCCCATGTCTTTTTTCTCTAATACATCCATTTCATTCCTCGTAGCTTTTGTCCATTCTTCATTAGACAATGCCTCGGATAGCGTATTAGGTATGGAGATGGTTACGCAGGCAAAGACACTTTACTGAGATGTTGACTATCTTGGGATGGACACAGACTCGGAAAAGGGATACAGAGGCCGTTTAGTATTCTTGGATTCTACTACGAAGTTCATGTTCACAATTTTGGGCCATTCCAGGTGTCTCAGATTTCTCCTATTGATGAGGCTCAAATTTTATAACTACCTGAAAGCTTAAATTAGAAGCTTGAACTTGTATCTTGTACCGGATCACGAATTGCAGCTTTTAATTTTTTTGCAAAGTACACAATCCTGAATCATTTATCAATAGAAATGTTTTCTGCAGTTATCAAGACATTCAGCATGGACTTGGGATGTCACACAAGTGGACCATGTAACAACAGTGCTGGACTGTGATACAAGGGGACTAAATTCAACATTTAGCATTGACTCTGGAACATTCAACGATGACACCGGTAAGGAAGGAGAAGATGGTAGAGACAGATCAAACAAAAAAACTAGATCTTGTCTTCAACATAAAAGACTCCCCTGCAGATATGGATTGGAAAATATAGATTTTCTTCAACAAAGGTTAAATCAACTAAGACATTAAATTTCCAGGAAGGTGGATGACAACACTTGTATCCCCTCTGAGTTGGTGAAAAGCCTACAAAGATATATTTGACAGCTCTAGCCTCTATAATCAAGTTTCCCTCTCTAGTCAATATGAACATGAACATGTGAGGTAGAAGTTAAATACACTAGTCACAAAATTATTTATAGTTCTCAAATCAAGATAAGATTTAAATAGTGAATCCATGGGACATTTTGACTCTAAAACATGATATGGTACGCAGATTTGAGATGCCTTCCCCAAATAATTCTTTGGTACATTTTTTGACACACCCAAAAAAAAAGTGTCTTAGTAATGTTTAATTGTTGTCTATTATTCTTGTTTGCTACCTCATTTTGTTGTAGCATAATAATGCAAGAGGGCTCATGAATGATTCATTCCTTCTGAAAATATATGGAAAATGTTTGATTAATATAATTCCTCATTGTTTGATCGAAACCTTTTTATCTTTGTACCAAATCACTCCCAAAAAAGCATCACATAAACTATAATTATAACATTTTCATCCTCCATCAAATCACATTCCCAAAAAATTTCACAACTTTCAAAAAGGAAATTTTCACCTCTATTCACTTAAAAAATGAAAATAGATGAAATATGCCCCATTTGACACTCACTATTCATTCTCATAGTGTAAACTAAATTATATAATTCATTTCAGTTAGTAACTATATACTTGTTTACAATATCTGCTTCACTTCTTTATTTAATTGTACATAATATTTTCCAACAACAACCAAAAAAAAAAGAACCCACAAGCGAGTTTAATAAAAATAAGAATAAGTTTCAAAGAACCCAGAAATTCCAAAACCATAAACAAGAAAACAAAACATTTCCACACGCCCAGGCTTCCAAAGCTAAAGAGAAACTCATTCATTCCCACAGCAAATCACACATACACACACAGACTACACCTTACATACCTTAAAATCTTCAGTATTGGATAGGGAGTCTTTGTTTCTGACCCATTTCTGGCGGAGCTGGGCAATGGTGTCGCCAGTTAAGGCAAGAGAGGAAGCGGTAGCGGCTTGCTTAAGCGGAAAACTGTAAGAGGCGGCGGTGGGTTCTCCGGCGGCGTCCCTAGAGCTAGATGGTTTGGACTCTTTGTTCCTCTTGTCACGCCTTCTGCGAATGTTATCGCGAAATGGGCCCATCCCCCACAGGCCCCCATTTCCACTGGCGCCCAATGACCCCATTTCGCCAATACACGAGAAATTCGGGGAACAAGAAGAGATTTTTGTTTGGCTTGCTTAATTTCAGAGTGTTGTTTGGTACCATGTAATTTTCGCCAAACGCCGGATAGGCACGCGTTTGGATTTTCAAACTGGGCTTAATTGCAGAAAATATCCTGATACTTGGGGTAAAATGCATTTTCGGACTTTTGTTATTGGGTTTGCAAAATATACCCTGTATATTTATAAAGGTTTTGCAAAATATGCCCTGTAAGTTTATAACGTTCTGCAAAATTAGTCCTACAAGTTTTATACCGAAGCAATTGGTGTCCTATAAGTCTTAAGTTGATGCAAAATTGGTCTAGCGGAATAATTGCATATTTTCATAATACCAATTATATCCTTATTCATACACATGGTGATTTGACTAAGTGTCTTTGCGTAAAATGGTATCAGAACCCAGGTTTATTAAGAACTTTTGGTTATATTTATTAGATTTATGTAATTAACAATTGGTGAGGAGAATTTCTCCGAGAATATGGATCCGGACCGATGTCCGAGATGTACCCCTTACAGGACATATCGTCAAATATTGACGATGTATGCACAAGAACACCTTGACCATGTTTCATATCGGGAATACCAACATGAAGAAAAAGAACGGCAGGAGCCGAGCGAAACCTTAAAATGCAAAATGCGAAAGAAATATTATAAGCGATTCCGGATGCTTAACCAGGTACTATATGTTCACTTGATGAACCTTCAAGAAGCGGTTCATGAAAATACCCATCGAGACAATGATTCCGATGGAGTACCCGAGTGGAACGAGATACTTCCAGACAAATCTAAGTTCTCCAAAGATCTTAGAGAAGTCCGAAGACGGGCGAGAATATGGCAATCGCCATATTCATCTACCAACACAAGTTCATCGATCCGAACTGGATGGAGACGATGGTAAAATATCGAAGAAACTCTTGAACTCCTTCATGATATTGAAACGAGTCAAGAATCTGGAGGACGGACCAAGTTCTTCCGAGGAAAAAGAGCGTATAGATTTGAAGAACGACCATATTTACACCAAAAAAGAAACCAACCGAAGTTATACGAAAGATGATGTGAGATGAGGAGCTCATTGCTCTAATTAAAGGAAAATCCATCAAAAATTAAAAAGATGGATATGGAAAAGATGAATCTTAAAGATCTACACGACGACGTGAATCCTTCGGCGGGATTGGGTATTGTAGATTTAAAGATGAACGCAGGTGATGGATCGATTTTGGTTACCTATGACCCACAAGGTAGAGCAATTCCACCACCACCGCCACCAATTAATCCTAACGTCGAAGAAAGTGCGGGTTCGAATCATGGAGCTCGGGGCGAGAGGATGCCACACGCCGGGGGATTTCACGACCGGGAGTGATCCACTTTCGAGGGCAGGAGGTCGAAACCCACTTGCGGGGACCGGACAACCTTTGGAAGGCCGAATGTTTATCGACGCCTTATGGAAGATCGCACCTCGACCCAATACATCCATATGGGTTGATGTTAAATCTGGATATCCCGATTTTAAAAATAGAGAAGTTCTCATTGATGAATGGGCTTGACTATGAGAATTTCAAAGAACCCTCGATCTTACAAAGGATTCATTCATTACTCCTTGAAATGAGTCTTGAAGGATCGGTGAAGATTGCACAGGATATGACCGATCTTTGTAAATGAAAAGGTTCGATCACATCGGGGGAATCACTTAAAGGAATTGTTGATGGTATGGCAAAACTATTCAAAATCCGGTTCATCGACACAGTTATTTCGAGGGATTAGAGGATGAAAAAGAAAGAGATATAAGCAAGCCCTCTATAACTCGAAGGTTATATGATATTTGTCATATTGACGAATATATCAAGTTGTTCACGAATACTGGTGGAAATCGAAGATTGAAGAAAAGGAAGCCGCATGCTATTTTTTTGCAAGATTCCGAGTCCCCGGAGAGAAATGCTTATCGGGGAATACAAGGATGGAGTCAGGAGAAAAGCGTGGCGGAAAAATGTCTTTCCTAAAGGCCAGTTATCTCGAATGGTGCTACCAAATAGCTCTGTCTGGAATTACAAGAGACTAAGAGGAATTAACAAAGCGCCTTCCTACATGTTGCGTGTATAATGACATCCCAACAATTGTGGGAGGTCAACCAGTAACGGCACAAAAGGAAGAAGGAACGAAAGCCATCCATACCGCCGGAAGGCGAAAAAAGAAGCGAGTCTTCATGGAGACCTAGAAGGTTAAGTCAAAACAAAAAGCCCGGTTATAAATCGGGGCAAAGACCAAACCTGCGGGGGTAGAGCCTCATCATCAAAGATCAGAATCTAGGGAAACTTTCAGGCGTGCTCACACGGAGCAAATGAAAGCTTCAAAGATAAATTGTTGGACATGCGGAGCAAGATGGCATATCTCAACGGATTGCCCAGACAATCAAAAATGAGGAGTCGACAGTTCGAGGCCACACGAGTAAATCGAAGAAGTCAGTTTATTATCGAGATCTTATACAGTGTATCAATTTGAGGATATACCTCGGATGAGAGCATCTATGAAGAAGAGATCTATTCTCGACGATGGAAGTGACTCCGGCTCGGATCGTGAGTGAAGAAGAAATTCTTGACAAAGAGACGATGAGGATATGTCGATTCCTCTCTCACACGACGGTTTCTCATAAAACTCTTATGAGAATCATGAAGGAAGATCCAAAGCTTCAAGTATATGATGGATTTATAATCGGAGCTATGGAAAAAGCATTGGATAAGATTAGGTTTTGTAACAGAAAATACCAAATTATTCACAGGGTAACAACCAGAGAATTTGCCATTCCGATGGAGTTTACCGGTAACCTGATCGAGATGCAGTTGGTCCCTATGAGAGAAATACAGGAGATCAAAAGCAGAGTTAAAAGAGAAGTTGCAAATACACTCTCATGGATTCACATCGGAGCCATAAGAGTCATTATTAAGGCAACATTCAAGGAAGGAATAGATTCGCCACTCAATCTTGCTATTTTTGACAAGCGAATCTCACATCTCAAGGATTCATGCCTTGGAGTCATTCTGAGAAATTTGTATGCGGAAAATTAGCATTTAATGTTTATCCGAAAATTGCATACAATTTGGGAGATCGAGATTTTAATAGAGTCCTAACCCTTCATCAAGATTTCAAAAGAGTCGATTTGATGAAAGAAGGGAACATACCCTACTCGATCACATACAAGATTTCCTATGCTCTCTCGGATACCCATCATTCAAAGTATTCTTGAGAAAGGAATTTATTGAAGTCCCAAGAATCTTTGAGACTTTGCCAGGTGGTTCTACCGAAATCATTGAATCTCCAACTATAAAAGAGATTGATATGATAATTCAAGATCAACCGTCTTCAACAAAAGTCGAAGTCTCGGAGTTGAGCCGAAGGATGTCTTTCCAGCCCGGGACAGAATGAATGGTGAGTAGCGATCGTTGGGAAGAAAGGAGACCAAGTCGATTCAACGCATCCCGATGTTTTTAAAACAAAGAGAGAGCCGAAATGTCGAGAAAAGGATGGCGAGAGGTTGAAGTAATATTCGACATCACTCAAAAGGAGTAATATTTTTCCTTGTGATGTTTTGTATTATCTCCAACAACCTATAGTTGGAAGGTATCAAGGAAGCCTGAAGATAGGTGAAATTGAGCTAACTATCTCGGGAGTAGCGGGAAAATCCCGGAGCAATTAATCTTTTGGGAATTGAATTTCTTGAGGATCATAAACCTTGGAGAGACTACAAGAAGGAATGGAATTCACAATGGGCGATAAAAGATACAAGAATCGGATGACCACTAGTCCATTCTCCATATACATTTCTATCGGAATGTTATATGTGAATATAAGGCCAAATATTTCGCCGCCTATATTGATTCAGTGCGAAATATGTATCGCAAAGCGGATGTTTTTCCTAAAGAAATTGGAGAAGATTTACAGGTTGCGGGAAGAGATTTCTCTAAGAGGATTCTTATCCTTAATAAGGGAATTAAACAAGCGAGAAATCATGATCGGAGGCGCGGCGGTACCCCGTATGGTACAAAGTGAAAATGCCACCAATCTATTTCCATGATACATGTGCAAGATGTTTTGCTAGGAAACAACTTCCTACAAACATTCAAGCGATTTACACAGGAGAACGAGACAAGAAGACTTATTTTCACAACCTTATGTGATCATAAGATCATTGTCGAGAGATGAAAGCATTTTGCGAGAAAAATGCCTATTAATTTTCGCGCAAAGGCAAGCGTGGTGATGAAGCCAAACTCCAAAATCCAAAAATGGCGGTCGAAGGAAATTTGGTGAAGCTTTATTATCCTATAGACAATTTGGTTCTCGAAAGGATAAGAAGTTTTGGGATAATAACTTGTATTCATTTAGAGTGCAATGAGAAGAACGAGTTACTCCAGAGGTTATTGTTGAATTGATGGTGAGCCTAATGGAGAATCCACAGAGTGATGTAACCATTGAAGAACAAATATCACTCGAGGATATCAAAAGAAAATCCAAAGGAATTATAATGAAGATCCTTTGGCATGGTGGGACAAGAATGAGCTCAAAGCATCCTTAAAGGTTAAACCTGGAAAGGAGTATGAGTTCGTAAGATTCAAACCAATCCTTATGAACCAGGAGGATCGTGAGGATATGCAGAAGATACTTAAGGAACATCTTGACCTTAAGTTAATTTCACCAGGAGTTTCTCCATACAACAGTCCAGGATTCTTAGTCAGAAACCATGGAGAAATCAAAAGAGGAAAGCCAAGACTTGTTATTAATTACAAAGGGATTAATAACATTTTGGAGTTCGACGGATACTATATCCCAAGTCGAGAACATCTGGTTAACTGCATCAAAGGTGCCAAGATATTCTCAAAGTTCGATTGCAAGTCTGGATTCTACCAGATTAAGATGGAGGAAGAAAGTAAGAAGTTTACAGCTTTCTCTACACCACATGGACACTATATTTGGAATGTGATGCCTATGGGATTGGCTAACGCACCCCAAATATATCAAAAAAAAATGGATAATCTCTTCAAAGATTATTTTAGTTTCATGTTCGTATATATTGATGACATACTTATCGCATCAAAGAACATGAAGGAACATTTCAAACATTTGGAGATATTTTCAGATGTTTGTCACAAAGAAGGATTAGTGCTTTCAGAAAAGAAGGCGGTGATCGCAACAAGACAGATTGAATTCCTCGGAATTGAAATCGACGAATCTGGAATTATTCTACAAAATCATATTGTGGAAAAGATACGGGGATTTCGGATACACTTTGAAAGACAAGAAGCAACTTGAGTTTTCTTGGAGTTGTTAATTTTCTTTGGGATGTTCATTAACAATCTAGCATATTACGAGGAAGGTGTTTAGCCCATTGCTTAAAAAAGATGCGAGTATTCAAATGGGAAGATGAACATCAAGAAGAATTAAGCAACTTAAAGAAGTTTGTAAAAAGCTTCCGAAACTTGCGATTCCCAAGACGAGACGAACGGTTCTTTACGGATACCGATGCCGCAATGATTGGTGGGCGGTTCTTACTAAGGTCACACCAAATGAGGAAGTGCCATGCAGATATTGCGCGGTTTATTCACACTTAGTGAAGCAAATAGATGGCATATCAACGAGAAAGAATTCTTTGCGATCGAGAAAAGGCTTTTAAAAAATGGCCTCTATTTTTACTTGGCTAAAAAGTTTACTTTAAAAATTGATAATTCAAGTGTCAAGGCTTTTAAAGAAAAACAAGATTGAATCAAAACCGAGAAAAGGCTCGATTACTTAGATGGCAAAAAGTGAATGTCAATATTATGATTATGATATTGTCATTATAAAATCTCATGAAAATATTCTTGCAGATTTCTTGACACGAGATGGAAGGACGCGTTGCTAACGAGTTCCTTAAACGAGTAAGACATCTCGGGAAAACCTGGAGAGTCTAGAACCAGCATTTTGAGACGTTATGTCTCAATGCGTGTTTGTTGGACAACTTCAACAGGCTGACCGGGAAATCCGTTTCTAGTCAAATACGAGCATGCCGGTTCGCTCGAGACAATTGTTCTTAGCGCTGCGCAAGGGCCTCTCTTCCAGGCCGCATCTCCTACGGTGCAAAAAGGGGCCGAGAGAGTACGGGGCTCTAACCCGAGGTTATGGATTCAAGTACCATAATCACAAGTGTTGCGGTGATGCATCCTGAAGGTGTACAAATCGTTACGAATGTTGAAGCTCCTGTCACAACCCGAGTCTTCAAGTCAACCCAACACCTGCGGGGTAAAAGAGGAGAGGCTGAATCTTAGGCCACGAGACAGTGCAAATCTAAGGTTCAAACGACGAGATTAAGATTTCTCCTATGCAGGTATATCGCAATGGGAGAAACTAGTTACAAGACAAGGTATTAACCGGAAAAACATTGGTTGATATCTCGAGGCAAGTATCCCATAGTCGGATGAAACCAGGAAGCCATCCAATTGAAGTACATGAATGGTATACTTTTGGAGCTTTAGCTTCAATTTATACCGTGTCACCAGGATTCCCAGAAATTTCAAAATTACCGAAATGGATTGGGGAAGCTGTTAGAGATTTTTCTAACCGCAAGTCTACGGTGTCAAGTTTTAATATAGAGAAGTAAGGTTGTCGAATCCACAGGGAATAATTATCGAATTATCGCTAAGTACTATATTATAGTAGTCTAACTTTATTTAGAAATTCAATATTTGATGGAGTTGATTATACTAAGAATACCAAAAATTGATCAAGAATATAAAAATAACAATGAGTTTATCCAAATGATTAAATGAATTCTAGAGGTATGATGAATCTAGTTATCCCTTATGTTGTCAATATGGTTTATCAATCATCAATTATCAATTTATAAGTCAAGATTTCTACAATAATCATTCCCTTTCTCAAGTGCCAATGATTTAAGATTCAATTGGGAAATCAATATCTCTATAAAAATCACCAATCAAAATCTCAATAAAAGCTATGAATCTTGATAAATGACTTCAAAGGATTCACAAATCTCTCAATTCTATGAAATCTAGGTTATGCTATTCCAAGGTCATGTATTCAATTACCTCTCTCAAGTGTCAAATCAAATACACCAAACAATCTAAATTATTGATCAAGTAATTTAGAAGCAATAGATCCAAATAGCACAAATAAATTGATAGATCTAGATTGACAAACCACAATCTCAAAACATAAGTTCAAACATAGATTACATCAATCCTCTAGAATTATAGTATTTAGCTCATGATTAAAGAAAATGAATCCATGAAAATACAACAATACATCTTACAAGATATGAAGAAAGCAACAAAATAAGAACAAGAGTTGAGGGATCTTCTCTATTTCTAGATGATAGAAGCCTCCAATCTTCTTCTCCAAATTCTTCTCAAAATGCTCAAATTCTTCTTCCTTGTCTTGTAGCTGTTTTTATTGCCTTCCCAAGGGTTCCAAGATGCCCCCATTTCAAGCCCCAAGGATGGTATTTATAGTACACAAAAATCCAAGAAGGGGGTAGGTGAACATAGGATTTTCCGCCCCCGGGCGCTGCGGCGCCCGCGCATGGGCGCCCAACAATTACCAAGTGAGGTTGTCGCCCGGGCGCTGCAGCGTCGGGCATTGGCGCTGCAGCGCCCCACCCGCATCGACCATTTCTTCCGCCCGGGCGCTGCAGCCGGGCGTTAAGCCTTCTGCGCCAAATGCTCGCTTCAAGCTCGCACGCCGCCACGGGCGCTCAGTGGCGCCCAGGCCGGCACCTGCAGCGCCCCGCCGTCCTTGGTCAAAGTGCGATTTTTTTTTTTCTCACACGCGATTTCTTCTTTCTTCGCGTCGTTTTTCATCGTTTTCTTCATTTCTCGGCTACCAAATCTGTAGTGACTCTTCATCGACACTATTTGAAATAAATTGGACTCTAAAGACTCTAAAAACACCCAAAATAAAACCAAATTCTAATCTAAATTACTCAAATAAGTTGGTAAAACACCAACTTAACAAATACCCCCAAACTTAAGCTATTGTTTGTCCTCAAACAATTATAAATCCAAAATGAAAGACAAACAATACAATAACACAAGTAACTACAAAACTTCCATAAACCAATAAAATTTGTCTAAAACTCATTTCACTATCAATCAAGCATGCATTTTAACGTTGTGATCAAAAGTGTTGAATATTCATGAAAATTCCGTTTACATTATTCAAATTGATTTACGCAATCAAACGTTATCAAGATGATCCACTTCTAAGTATCAAAAGATAATGACTACGGGATTCCATAGGCTTGTTATTCCCACTAATCTCCACTAATGTAGGCTAATATAACACATGGATCAATAGGACTTCCAAAGCTTGTAATGTGGTCTTAGGGTCGGGTAGGAAAATTTAGGACTAAGTGGCTCAACTCACCCAAACACACAATTACCTCTTCAAATCACCAATTGCCAAACAAAATGGCTACCTTCACTTTTGTTGATATTTCAATTATTCTCCCTTTACGAGCCTCTATTTTAAACAATTTTTTTTTCGAGACCCCCAAACTTGATCTTTTGCATATTTTAACACATGGGGTTTCATTATTTCTTTTTCTCGGCAACTTCATGCGAATGAAAATCTACCTTACTCATCACATCCTCCTCAACCTTCAATCATTTTGTGTGTATGAGTGATGGGTAATTAGGATTTTCACATATAAGCTCAAGGTAAAAACTTGGTTGCCAAAGAACAACGGGTTTAATAGGCTCAAAAGGGACACTAGTGAAATTATATCGCATACAAGGGTAGTCATTTTGGCTCTAGCTTTTATTCAAAGATGGCCTAAATCATTTCCTTATGTTATTTCACCTAGGATTTCGCCTCAATTAGTGATCAAACAAGTTCTAGAATCCGGTGGGATCATACAAGCAACACTCGACTTCATTAATCATTTTCAAATAAGTTAACGAAATTATGCATGAATATGAAATCAATGAAGCAAAATATAGATCACCACTTAAAAGCATGCTTTTAAATGATTCAACTCGCAATCAACAAATCTACTTAGTCATGTAGTTCTATAGTTCAACAAACTACCCGACTCGACTCAACTCGATTTTTTTTACGACTCTTTACACGACTCAAAAGACACAAATACTGATTACACCCCCCAAACTTAAATTGAACATTGTCCTCAATGGAGAGTGAGAAAACTTTCCTGATAGCCGGAGCGCCTAGGACTCCTCATCGGAGTCGTGTGGTGAAAAATGAGCAATAGGACCCGGTGGTGGTGGTATTGGGAACTAGAATTGCGGGTGTGTCTGGCTATATATCTGGGCAAGTACTCGGTTGTGCTCATTCTCATATTCTTCTCGTGCCGCTCTGTGGCGTTGCTCCGCTACAAAAGCCCTTCTCAATTCTCGTACTTCGCGAACTAGTGCGTCTGAAGAGCTGTTATGTGAGCGTCTAGAACGAGAACGTCTTGCCGCTGAACTGGATGGAGCGTCGATATTCTGTGGTTGGGCATGAGTATCAGGTTCGATAGCTGGTAGAGCAAATTCGGGATTAAGAATATATCCCGCACCCTTCGGATTAGGCACCGTCTGCCCACTCGTCATATGAAGCAATAGTAGCCGAATTTATAGGTCCCTTAGGATGTTCCAACGGCTCGGAGCTATCCCACTTAACACCGCTCTTTTTACATAACCCACAAATTAGACTCGGTAAAATTAGTCCCCCTGTTTTGGGGTGTAGCATTTTGTTATAAAGGGACATTCCAATAATTACCGCTGGGTCGAATTGTATGTCAGTAACTATGGCATATAGAAGATGAGCTCGTTCCTTAGTTACATCACTGACATGCTTGGTTGGTATCAAGTTGTTGCATATGAAGTGGTACCAAGCTCGCCCATATCGACTAAGACTCATATGCGGAAAAGCAAATAGCACCTCCCACAACTTTTATATGACGTACCACGATTCCGGGCGGCATAAAGTATTACAAATCTCCTCCATACTCGGTGGTTGCGAGATAAATTTGACATACGGTGAGTGATCCACCTCCGGGAGTCCATAATATTCTCTTATCGTTGTATGAGTGTATACCCTGTCTACTCCACGCATGAAAACCTCTCGAGTTATAGCCATTTTTGGTCTTCGCATTCGCATAAAACTCTCGGACTATATTCGGTGCGAATGGTCCGGTTGTGCACAAAGTTTTTTCCATTGCTTGATGTATCATTTGTGCAAGTTCACCATCATTCGGCCCCGGTTGTAACCCCGATTCGCCGTTATGCTCTTGAGCATAATGTGTCATAATACAATCAAGTTGTCTTCCAAGTGAAGAAAACGATCTTCAACATTTTCCTCGGACGTACTTGCCACTCTTTTGCCCTTGCTTGCATTCTTTGTTCTTGGCATTGTAATTGATCGAAATCACCGAAAAATAACACAAGCAAAATACACATAGAACGCATAATACGAGTTAGGAGTTAGGAATTTGGCAACAACTCAAGAATTATGCATCCTTGTCATCAAGTCATGATCAAATAACCTTTAGTACACAATGATGACAAGAATCAAATGCCTAGGTGTAATATTTTTCATTGAGGCATTTTAACAAACACCTTGTAGGCATATATGCAAAGAAGAGATAAACACCAACTTTGAAATTCAATTCATGCCCATTTTTTTAACACCAATCAATTCAAGCACAATATTATTCATATATCATCACAATTTATCAAGAAGTGATCACGAATTTCGAAATTATAATGATATGAAAAATTCTCACATTTCAACCCTAGGCAAGAAAAATGAAGAAAATTGGTGTATAATTTAAGCTCACTTACCCAATAGAGAAGAAGAAGATGATTTTGATGATCAACTTGTTCAATAGCCCACTTGAATGATGTCAATTGGAAGAGTGAGTGGGATTTTTATAGAAGATAATGAAATAGCTTGAGGGTTTGTGTGTGATGTTTTAAAAAAAACACAAGGTTCAGCAATTAATATTTCCCATCAATCGATCGGGGCGGCTGCCCCGGGACAAAGGGACCAGCAAATGCAGGCGCCCGCACACACCGTCTCATATCGCTCACACTTTGACTCGAAGCATTTTCCATAAATATTTTTTTTTAATTATTCAATTTAATCAAAAAATTTAAAAATCACACACAAATTAATTCACACAAAAGTCACACCAAAATTAAAATAAATACACACCAAACTAAAAGAAAATAAAATCACACAAAATTCGATCACACGAAAATCACTTGGGTTGCCTCCCAAGAAGCGCTAAATTTATAGTCGTTAGCCGGACTCAACTATTCGGACTCAAGAAATTTCATCACCAAGTGGAAGATTTAAAACCTTCCTTGCTTCGTTCCCAAAATAATGTTTCAATCTTTGTCCGTTTACTTGGAACGAATTCCCATCGTTCCCTCTTAACTCGACGGCACCATATGGAAACACACGTTCAACCACAAATGGTCCTGACCATCGTGATTTGAGTTTACCTGGAAAGAGTTTCAATCTAGAGTTGAACAATAACACTTGTTGGCCGGGTAAGAATTCACGTCGCAAAATCATTTGATCATGCCATTTTTTTGTTTTTTCCTTATACATTTTGGCATTTTCATATGATTCTTGACGAAATTCTTCCATTTCGTATAATTGAAGTAATCGGTTTTCACCGGTCTCTTTCAAGTTAAAATTCAATTTCTTAATTGCCCAATAAGCTCGATGCTCAAGTTCAACCGGCAAATGACACGCTTTACCAAACACCAATCGATACGGTGACATACCAATGGGTGTTTTATAAGCCGTGCGATAAGCTCACAAAGCATCATCGAGCTTTTGTGCCCAATCCTTTCGATTAAAACTCACCGTTTTTTTAAGAATTTGTTTCACTTCACGATTGGAAATTTCGGCTTGACCATTAGATTGAGGATGGTAACCAAGCGCAATCTTATGACGCACACCAAATTTAGCAAGAAAGTTGTTAAATAATTTATTACAAAAATGCGTGCCTTCATCACTTACAATAGCTCGAGGAGTACCGAACCGAGTAAAAATATGCTTGTGCAAGAATTTGAGCACTACCTTAGCATCATCCGTTGGTGTAGCAATCGCCTCAACCCACTTGGAGACATAATCAACCGCAAGCAAAATGTACAAATTTCCATAGGACGCGGGAAATGGTCCCATAAAGTCAATACCCCATACATCAAACAATTCCACATTGTTAGGAATTTTATTGTTTAGATTTTGATGAATGCCATGTAAAACTTAGAATAGAAAGTTGGCACCCCAATTCTTTGCAGAAATGTATTGTAACAATTAGAGCTGGCCAAGCCGAGTTAAGTCGGCCTACGCCCTAACATGCAAGAAGACAATCAAGACTTGAAGGAAAACTCTGGCGAGAGACAATGAAGTACGGCAAAAGAAAGAAGACAGAACTCGATTGAAGAAGCGGTGAGATGCACTTGAGTGGAACATCATCAAGTCAACTCAAGAGAAGCCAAGTCTCAAGCTTAAGTGACGATGGAAGAGTCATCCAATGATTGGAAGGCGACTCTAAGTCACCTGGAAAAGCAAGGAAATGCGGTAAGTCGAGATAATCAGTAAAAGAACCGTTGCCGCAAAATCAAGAGATTTACTTAAACAAGTAATATCTCCATACCACCTTTCTTGGAGTGCTTTCGACCCTCAAGCGTGCAAAAAGAAATGAACCAATGGGAAGCACTACACCGTGTCGAAACTCGAAAAGGTGATAAAACAATTCATACGAGGAAATGGCAATTCCAAGAATCTGCAAGCCAACGATCGCAAAGTGACTTTCAAAAATGAGCCTATCTCTTCAACGGGCAAATTTTTGAAAGTTCACTATAAAAGGCCGAGGAGTTTGTTTGAAAAAAATGACACACATGTGAGATATACAAGCTTATCAAAAATCGAAACATTCTCAATCCTCAAGCCTACATTTCAAGTACATCAATCCAACACTTACCCGTGAAGGAAAGAGAACTTCAATCGAGTTGAAGAGGAAAATATCGAAAACAAGGGGTCTACATTCCAGGAAGGATTGTAGAAAGGTTCAAGGTGAACCAAGTCTTAAGCTTTTGGAGGGCTTCGTGATCAAATCCAAAGTGCTTGAGCAAGTGAGTCAGTAGTAGCAAGACAATTGCCTTGTGAAGAAGGCCGAGTCGTCGAGAAGCCACCGAGTGATCAAGACGTCTCGGGCCCGAGTCCCAAAGGATCAAGTCTGTTCATTGTGATCAAGACTTGTATCCGGATCATTCTTACTTTGTAAACCGATCATTACCTAGTGGATTCCTCCCGAGTTGGAGAAGAAAGGAGTAGAAGAATTACCCCATCTTCGAACCTCTATAAAAATTTTATTGTGTCATTTACATTTTAGCATTTAAATTCCTCGCACTTTTAACTCGCTTATATCTGTGATAAATTTGCTATCCATTTGATAATTTATAAGTACTAAATCAAGTCAGAAAATCTTGCTTAATCAAACATAAGGGTGTTAAGTATTCAAAAAAACAAAACCACAAATTGAGTCAAATTATAGCCAACAATGAGTTACTCTATTAATGACTCAATCGAAGTGCATTGAGAGATTAACTCTATTGAGTGACTAATTCGATTTGTCCATCAAGACACAACAGTAGAACTCTGTAGATTTAAAAGGACTATATCGAAAATTTGGTAAGGTTTATTCAACCCCCTTCTAAACCTTACACTTACACCCCTTGGGACCTACAAGTGGTATCGAGCGGTTGGTTCATTGAACCCTCCGCACCGGTTCTTGAACTAGATCTCCAAACTTTTCAAAAGTCCGCTTTAGTACTTAAACTTTCAAAACTCTTTTCTATCATTAAAAGTTACTATCATGGAAGCAAATCTAACACGCATTCCTATGTTCACTATTGAAGAATTTGATGATTGGAAAATTCGTATGCGCTCATCTATCAAAGATTACATGATGAGATGTGGATAGTGATAGAAGATGGGCCTCTGCAAATATTAAAGGTGAACACAAAATTTGGCACGAAGAGTTGCGGTGAAGGAGAAGAAGATGTTGCTCTCGGACGGTCGTATGGTTGAAAAACCAAGAACTGAGTAGACAAATTATGACAGAAAAAGGTACAACCTGGACAATGTAGCCAAGACATCCTGTACAAAACCTTGGACAAAGCCATGTTCAATAAAGTCAAATCTTGCAAAACGGCTAAGAAATGGGGACAAGTGACATTGATTTGTGAAGGCTCGTGAGCAAATCAAAGAAAACAAACTATCAGTGGGTCAGTACTGAAGTTTGAAAATTTCAAAATGATCTTAGGAGAGAACCTGGATCAACCGGATGCTCGGTTCTAAATCACAAATGAGCCGTCTACACTTGGAAAGGAATATACACGAGAAGAAATGTGTATGAAGATCCTAAAAAGTCTTCCAAATGAATGGGAAATGAAGGTCATGGCATTGAGACACTCCATGGACCTATCAAAGACATCCAATCATGAGTTATTCTCGGACCTCAAAGCCTACGAGTTTGAGCCGAGAAGGAAAGACCGGAGGAGACATCTCGTACCCAAAACAAATGCTTTAATTGTTAAAGATGGGAAGAGAGCCGAGGTCAAAGTCAGTCATTGACCCGGAAGAAATAGCCCGATGGTTAAAAGGTTCAACAAGTTCTTCAATAAGAACTACAAGAGAGGAAAGGGTGAATCTTCCGAGGAAGACACTCACTCCCTCTAAATCAAGGAAAGACAGCCAACCAAGAGAACAGATCATCAAAAAATTGAATATCAAAGGTGACAACTCAAAAATGGAAAGAGTTGATCAAAAAGTCAATATCTATGTTCGAATCAGACAACCAGGTCACTATGCAATTGATGCTCATATCCTGTAGTCAACAAGTACATGGATGAAGAAGAAAGGAAGGTCTTGAGAGAAAGAAGACATGAAAAGAAAAGGGCAATGATGGCCGCATCGATCGCCGAGACAACAAGTCGGGAGAGACAAATGACTCGAGAGCAAGCGTGGTTCGACTACTCAAGTGACTCACGAAGAAGAAGCCTTGATCCGCTTGATGGCCAAAGAACAAGATCAAGAAGATGAGGTACAATCTAACTCAACAAGCTCGGACACTAGTGATAGTGAGTCGTGACACACACACTTCATCACCTACTGATCTTTATGATTCATTAGGCAAAATGATGAAAGATTTTGAGCACATTAAATCCTCACACACACTATTGAATGAGGAAAACAAACTTACTCAAAAGTCAAAACTCACAAACACCAAGGAGCCGAGTACTCTAAGTCAAATAGTCATGAAAATAAAAGCTTAAAAATTTGAAAATGCTAAATTAGTAAGCGAGAAATTGCCGCTATAGAAAAGAGGAGAATGACCTCAAGAATGTTATCGCCTCATTCACTAAGGCATCTAAATCATTGGATGATCTTATTATGAGTCAAAAAGAATGTGGGGACAAGACAAAGCTTAGGATTCAATTCCTCTATGCTATGTCAAACCTCAAGAGTAATTTTGGAAAAAGGATCTTCAAGTCATGAAGAATCTGAAGATCCAAACTCTAAATGTTGCACACACATTCACTCCAAAGCACAATACTAAGCAAACCGGCCTTGGTTACAAAGGAAAAGGAAAATGTAACCGAGGTTGAGAGTCTTTGAAAGACACCAGAAGAGATTCAAGTCCTCGTGACTCCAAACGAAAATACTCTGTAAAGAAGAAGCGAGCTACCAAAAATCCCGAGAAAACTCATAAAAGAAATACATATGATGGGAATGGTAGAAAATATCCAAGCCAAGCCGATTGGAATAATGTGAACTATCGGATAGACTTATGGAATATAAGCCCAAATGGCAAAGGCCTAGAACTCAACAAAGGCCATTCCAAAAGTATAAGAGCTTTCATCGAACACATATGCACCTAGGCACTACACTCAAAGACACCACAATTACCCAAGAAAGGCAATTGCTAAAACACATATGCGGGCATACATGAAGCATGGGTACCTAAAACTTAATTTCCTTGATTGTAGGTTCAGGAACAATCAATGCCAAGAACCTGGTACATGGATAGTGGTGTTCCCCGACATATATGACAGAAATAAGAGAAATCACAAAATTCAAGGAAGTCAAAGGAGCCAAAGTCATATTTGGAGGAAATGAAGCTCTGGTGAAATAAGAGGCATTGGATCCATCAAGAGGAATGGTTTAGAAATCACGGATGTTGCATATGTTGAAGGACTAAACTTCAATTTACTAAACATCACAACTTTGTGACAAGGGCTACAATGTTGGATTCAACATGGGCATATGCCAAATCAAAGACATTGAATCAAATGAAGTGGTCTTTGCAAGGATGTAGACGAAAAATATGTATGTAGTGGATTGGTCAATCGCAACACCCAAAGACTGTCTACTTGCAAAAGAGCACAAATTTGAATCAAGTTGGTCGTGGCACAAAAAAGCCGAGTCATCCAATTTCAAAACGATCAACAAACTTGCAAGAAGTCATCTTGTGAAAGGACTTCCGGACTCGATATCTGAAGGAGAGTATATGTGACGATGTCGGGGAAAACAAATCAAGTCGTCATTCAAAGAAAAGACATACCCATCCTCAACAAGAATATTGCACTGCTTCATATGGATCTATTTGGCCCAAAGTGGAACCAAAAACATAAGTGGAAAGAAATACACCTTGGTGGTAGTAGATGACTACTCAAGATATACATGGACAATTTTCATGTGTAAGAAGAAAGAAACTCTACAAAAAATCGCCCACAAAATGATGAAGAGGATTCAAAACGAGAAGAGTCAAACCATTATCAAAATAAGATCGCATGAGGAACCGAGTTTGTCAATGGAATAATAACTCGATATTGTATTGAGAATGGTATTGGTCATGAACTATCGCCAGATAAGGACTCCACAATGAGAATGGAGTTGCGAAAAGAAGAAATAGAACCCTCAAAGAAGCGGCAAGGACCATGTTAGTGACGAGTTACCAAAAAGATTTTGGGCTGAAGCAATCAACACAACTTGCTACACTCAAAATAGATGTATGATAAATAGACAAATGACAAAGACTCCTATGAGATCCGGATTGGAAGAAAACCAAGTGTTGCATATTTGTAATATTTGGATGTAAATGCTTCATCCACAACAATGGCAAAGACAATCTAAAGGCTTTTGATGCTAAAGGCGATGAAGGTATCTTTTTAGGATACTCACCAAAGCAAAGCCTACAGAATACTCAACAAAAGGACTATGGTCGCAGAAGAATCCATTCATGTGGTATTTGATGAGCCAAACATAAATGGAGAAGACATTGAAGAGTCACCGATAAGTTCAAACATCCAACCATACGAAGAGTCCCTATCTTTGTTGGAAGGCCGGAATTATCAATTCGAAGAAGATGAGATGGTGAATCTCAAAACGGGCCGGAAAATTTGCGGTAAGTGATTACGAGAGAGTCGACCCAAAGAACACAACCGCAAGTCGATCAACCCGGCTAACTCACTCCAACTCGATGTAAGATGGCCGAGAGACCATCCACGAACTTGTCATTGGAAATATAAGAGAAGGTGTCAAGACAAGATCCGAACTCAACAAGAAGCAATGTTCACATGCTTCATCTCGCAAAATAGAGCGAAAAGATGTGTCACAAGACTGGATGACACACATTGGATTCAAGCCATGCAAGAAGAGCTGAATCAATTTGAGAGAAATAAAGTATGGGAACTAGTGCAAAGACCCATACATCAAAATGTTATTGGAACCAAATGGGTATTCGTAAATAAGATGAACGAGGAAGGTTCTGCGGGTAAGAAACAAGGCAAGACTGGTAGCCAAAGGATATTGCCAAGAAGAAGGGATAGATTTTGATGAAACATTTGCCCTCGTAGCAAGATTGGAAGCTATAAGGATGTTTCTTGCCTATCGCTCTCACAAGAATTTCATTGTATATCAAATGGATGTAAAAAGTGCATTCCTAAATGGCTTATTGGAAGAAGAAGTGTATGTTGAACAACCTCCGGATTTGAGCGAGAAGACTCTTGGAGACAAGGTATACAAACTCAAGAAAGCCTTGTATGGATTGAAACATGCACCCGCAGCATGGTATGATACCCTGTCACAATTCCTAACGAAAATGGATTCACTAAAGGAAAAGTAGATAGAACACTTTTCGTAATTCAAGACAAGAAAAGTATATCTTGCTTGTTCAAATATATGTGGATGACATCATTTTTGGATCCACTAACAAAGAGTGTGAAAAATTTTCAAACCTCATGCAAAGTAAATTTGAAATGAGCATGATGGGAGAGTGACATTCTTCCTTGGACTTCAAGTGAAACAAATGAAGGATGGAACCTTCATAAGTCAAACAAAATACACCAGAGATTTAATGAAGAAATTTGGTATGGAGGAGAAGTCTTCCGTAAAAATACCAATGAACACATCACCAAAATGGACATGGATGCGGATGGCAAGCATGTAGATCAAACAAGATCTGAGCACTTATTGGATCATTGCTCTATCTCACAGCGGCGGACATCACTTTTGTAGGTGTATATGCAAGATTTCAATCTGCTCCAAAAGAGAGCCATATGACAAAGAAATGACTAAGAGAATATTGAGATATACTTAAAAATGGAAGCCAAGAGTAGGCTATGGTATCCAAAGGAAGGTGGATTCAAGCTAATTGGCTATTCGGACTCGACTATCTTTGGATGCAAGAGTAAACGAGGAAGAGTACTTGAGGCACATGTCAAATGCTAGAAATGCAGACTAATTTCCTGGTTTAGCAAGAAAAACTCAATAGCCACCTCTACAAATGGTGGCGAATACATAGGCTGCGCGCAACTATTGTGCCCAAGTCCTATGGATGAGACAACAAATGAGAGATTATGAAGTTGAAGAAAAAGAAATTCCAATCATGTGTGATAACACAAGTGCAATTGCAATCACTCATAATCCTGTGTTGCACTCAAGAACAAAACATATTGATGTCGATATCACTTCATAAGAGACCATGTTGAAAAGAAGGACTTCATCCTGGAATATATCTCAATCGATAAACAACTAGTGACATCTTCACAAAACCATTATGTGAGTCAAGATTTGAAGAACTCAAACATGAGTTGGGGCTAATTGAGCTAAGCCGAGACACGAAGAATCAAAGAAAAGAAATGAAACAGAAAGAAAGTGAAAAAGAGCTGAAAACAAAAATCACTCAAGAAATCACCAGACGGAAAGTCACTATACCAAGTCGGTGATAGAGAACGAGTCACTAAGAGAAATGTGAGAAGCAGAGTTAAATCACCAAAGAGATAAGTTGGATAACTTATGAGCAAAGTGACAAAAACGCAGTCGTTTTGACTTAAGCGGGAATGTTTTAAGAAACACGTCGAGATAATGATGATGTGTACAGGACATAAAGCATACACCAAGCCTATGATTGGATATAAATGCTGCCGCATTAAATACGAGACATGAATCGCTCAATATGCGTCGAAATCCAAGCCGTTGATTTCGATCACAATTCAAAAAACCGCTCGCACGCCCTTTCATAAACCATATTTAAACCATTTTCGTCTCGTTTCTCTCTCACACTTCTAAAAACTGTTCATCTCATTCTCTCAAAAGCAAAGGCAAAATACTCTCGAAACCCTATCAATCAAAAATCATTTTCTCGAGTTTTTCCATGAAATAATTAGAAATGGCACCAACTTATGACTTTACCAAGTTGGGAAAGCAAATCCACACCGGTTCGACGGTGGATTTCGACGGAATGGTGAAGCGGTCCGACGACACCCTGGTAAAGAAAATCGCCGAGAAGTTGGAAACGTCCGGGCTAAAACCGCTTCTAACACTAGAATATCCGATGACCTACGTGGAGGAGGTCGCACAATTCTACGTGAATGCCGAGATTCACGATGAGGGAATCAAGTCATCCTTCACGGAAGCGGTGACTATCACCGCCAAGGATTTGGTGAATATTGCTCACTACCGCCAGGCGAGCATCCGAGATTAAAGAGGCGATGTAAACTTGGGCGACGATGGAAAGAGATAGCCAAGTCCGACGTTCTTGACAAAATAATATACACAAACAAACAAGAGATCGGCAAGGAGGATTATCACAAATTGTTGGACATAGTTGCCAAGTGTATCGACATCAAATTTGGCGCTTTGACCAATCAAAGGCAAAGCTGATTGTGATGGCCGCAATCATCGAGGAAAAGAAGATAAACCGGGCCGAGTTTATCTACAGCAGACTCTGCCCGAACGTGGGGAACAAGTCCTTCAAAGAAGATGGGTCATTTGGAGGATCCCTGGATATGGCCTGTGATTGGCCGGCTATGGGAGGTGAAAGGAGTCCCTCTTAGACATGGGAAGGCTTTCCATGTTAACAAGAGGATGTTCGAGCTAATCTCTCCGGTGCTCGAAGCGAGCTTACGCCAAGAGAGTCGACACCAAGGGGAATCACCACCAAGACACACAATGCTTCCTCTCCAACCCAGAAGAAAGTCGCCCTGCAAATGTACGCCAAGAAGATCACGCCCCTGCAAAAAGAAAACCAAACATGCTCCTGCCCGCAGAGAGTCACCCGCCCAAAGCCCATGTCCCTCGCCCCTGCGGCGGTCGAGAAGGACTCACAAATTCCTTCTCCGATCGTCAAAAAGAGGAGAACCCGACAAACCAAGACGGCGCTCTCCTCGGAAACAAACACCGCACCGGCCCTGGCCCGCCCAAGACTCGAGGGACACCGCCTCCGAACTGTAAATTCCTCCTGGTACAAACCAGAGACGAAGAAGACTCGTCGAGCGGTCCGAACAGAGAAACCACCGAGTGAGTCGATTACTCGGCTAGCACATATACGGGAGACTACTGGAGAAGTAGAGTCTCCGGATGTAATTGATGAAACAGACCCAAGTCTCATTGGGCGATCAAGAGGCAGGCAACTCCCGAAGACACAAACGTAGTAGCTCACACACCAAGCACAAGAAGAACCAAAGCGGATAGTGATGTAATGATCCTCTCTCCACCTTACCCGCACATCCAAAATCGTCTGCGTGAGTGGAGAAAATGGAAGCGAGCAAGTCAAGGGAACAGTTCAACGGCCCAATTCATAGAAGAAGAAGAGGAACCGCTAAATTTCCTCGATTAACTCATCATGCTCCCTACGGATGAAGACAATGCATAAACATTCTCGCAGATATACAAGGACAAGGAGAGAGAAAAAGAAGTCGAAGCAAGACGAGAGAAGGCAAGCATCGCCTATCTCCCGCACCATAGAACACACATCCTCTCCTTGATGTCTTCTCCGAAAGTGACGGGAACTGAGAATGTTCTCGCCACGGAAGAGTTGCAAATGCAAATCGGCAAGCATTACCGCGAATCAAGAATCCTTCACGAGCAACGATTAATGGAGGGACCAGGAGAGTCCTCCGGATCACAATTGGAAATCGACCCAATGGGAGTGGTTCAAATAGCCACCGTTGTTGTTGCTTCGCTTACCACTTCCCCACTCACTCGAGAAGAAGGCAATAAGGGAGCCGGCGATGAAACGGGATAGTGGGGACCCCAAATCAGCCAACCCCTATTGAAGGTGTGCTACCACCGCCCCAACGGCCGAGCAATCAATCGGAACGGGAGCTTAGAGACGAGTGACCCCATTCTAGTCACTCACCGGGTGCGCCACCAGGGGAAACTCCTCCACCGCAGCAAGGTCGGAGGATCTGCGCAGATGACTCCACAAAGAATGCAGGAGGCGAAGTAGAAAACTCACACACAAGAAGAACAACAAGTTGCCATCAACGAAGCTCGATTTGAGACTGCTCTCACCGGTGACAAATCGCTCTCAGCGAAGGCTAATGACGCCGCTGATGCGGTCGAGGCACGAGGAAGGAACAACCCGGGAGTTAACACTGCAGGCGATGAAAGTGCAATCCATGGGGTTGAGACTCCAATGGATGCCATTGTAGAAGACCCTAAGACAATCGACACCGTCGAAAGGAGGACCAAGACCTCGCAACAAAGAGAGACCGCCGGAGGAAATGAAGGCCACGGGAGGTTGAGACTTCCCGGGGTAAAGCAACAAGTAGAGAACATCCCTCCCGGTATCATCGACCCATCCGAGAAGGAGATCGCACTTCATGATTCCCAGGACAACCCCGATGTCACTTTTCCGGGATCGGAAGGCGAAGAAGAAGGTTTAGTCATCCCCATGACAAAAATCCAAAAGACTCAATCATGGATGTTCCAAGCACGAGCAAGTCGATCCCAAGACTACTCGTCAAACCTTTAATTTTGATGATGAGCCACCTATGGAAATCTCATCATCATCCGATGACGCTTCCGATAAGGCCGAGGACCGATCCATCAAATGGAGAAATCACCGAGACCAACGGTGTTAAGACAAATGAGGCTCGGCCAACCGGTCTACTCCACAACAACCCACCAACAATGACTACCGCACAGCTCCTCAAGTCTGCAGCAGGATCGATTCCCAAAAGAACTTCACGCGCACCGCTCATCATCGAACGTATCCCGGTTGGCGGTGATGATTCTTTTGTAGAATCTTTCCCTTCTCACTGGAGATACGAACTCCACGAAGAATCGAAACGAACAAGCACGCTATTACAAACCACCTCCTGTTCTTCCATCGACACCATTGTTCCAATTATGACTTGATCTTTGATGGCCATCACCGCAATGAAGAATCACCAAGCTCGAGAAGTGTTCAAAGCACTCTTTCTTTGAGATTGAAAGGATGGAGAGGCATCGGGACTCTTTGGACATGCGATTGGACAACAGAGATGCCACCCTTACACCGACAGTGATTTAAGAGGCATAACAGTTCGGATAAGGGAATGGTGGCAACAAAGAAGAAACAATGCGTGTGGAATAGGTGAGATACTTGACACAATTGTTCAATAAGTCAAAAGGTGTGGAGAGCCGAAAATACGATGCAAAGACAAAGTCGAGAGAGCACATTGAGCATATGCATGAAGCTCACACTTTGCGCGAGATCAAGCCGCTGCGTGAACAACATACACATGATCTACAAACGTTTGGAAGAACACATGACAAGAAAATTCACCTTTCTCATGGCCGAGATGAAGTTGATTTCAGAGAATCCAACGCTACTAGATCTCAATTCCGTGTTGCATACAACGCAGCCAGACTTGAAGCGAACTCAACCATCGACGGCGACTTCATGCTTGCCAAAGATATTTCCCCTGGGGTTCCTCTATCCTTTGATGATGCCAAAAAGGGGAAGAGGAATACCTTAAAGCAAAGAAAAAATCTGAAGCGAAAAGAAAGGAGCGGTAGTCGGGAAAATCACCGGGAAGTCCTAAAATGTAAGAAAGGAAAACTTGTTGAGGGGAAGGATCGCGATGTAACATTGATGATTGCACAAACTCCCCAACAAGGTCCTCACACAAATGACATTATAAGCGGCAAACTCCCATGACTCGCCACTCCAACACTCTTGTATCTATGGTGAGAAGAGAAAATCAATTGAGCGAGGGATGAAGGAAGTGAAAGGAAGAATGGATGCCAGGGTGATGAACATCTTGAAAGAACATGGAGGCATTCCAAAGGGACAGAGACACCTATGCCATCTCGGATGTCGGGACGAGCCACGTTGATCGATGAATTCAAAACGCTCGAATCTGAGGATACTTTGCAAATATGTCCATGGCTCAAGCTTGGGACTCGTTCGGGAAAAGGGTCTCACATTATGCGAAGAAGGCGACGAGCAGCAGACAACCGTGATCGCTCTCTGCACGGTCACTCCGCCGGGCACTCACCGGAAAGAAGAAGCTCGATCAAGATACGCCCCGAGAGGTAGAGGAAGAAGCGGCGGTGGAGGAAGAAGCTTGGACTGAGGCCTCCGCCAAGAACATTGAATACGTAGATCCAGGAAGAAAGAAGGGATCTATCAATGGGCTTGACCAAGTGGCAAATTTGAAAGTGGCAAAAACTAACGCCGAGTATGCAAAAAGAATAAAGAGAACAAAAGACAAACTCAGCTATGGGAGGAGAGACAGAAAGATTAAGAAGAGATGAAGCCGCCAGAAGGCATATGAGAAGAAAAAGAAGCGGTGATGACGAAAGAAGAAAGAAGAGAAGAAGATCTTTGATCAAGATAAAAGAAGGAGACAAATAGGAGATGAAGTGTTCTTTGTCAACCCTTCGTGTATTTTATCTTGTAAATACATACAATGTAAGTCTTCGTAATAAAGCTATAAATTTTCTATTTTGTGAAGACAATTATACACTCGGATACACCTTGTAAACAAATGTTAAGTACAAGAATGATATGATCAATAAAAAGATTGATTCTCAAGCATACATTCTATGTCAATACACTAACTCGTATGTATCTTTGTTATTTGCATCTTTGTATGATTTAAAGTTTTGGCATCATCAAAAAGGGGGAAATTGTTAGAAATTTTATTGTTTAGATTTTGATGAATGCCATGTAAAACTTAGAATAGAAAGTTGGCACCCCATTCTTGTCAGAAATGTATTGTAACAATTAGAGTGGCCAAGCCAAGAGTTAAGTCGCCACGCCCTAACATGCAAGAAGACAATCAAGACTTGAAGGAAAATCACGAGAGACAAAAGTGAGTACGGCAAAAAGAAAGCAGACAGAACTCGATCAAGAAGCGGTGAGATGCAAACGGTGAGTGGAACATCACCAAGTCAACTCAAGAGAAGCTGTCTCAAGTGAAGTAAGAGTCATCCACGATTGGAAGCTGACTCTAAGTCACCTGGGGAAAGCAAGGAAATACAATCAAGTCGAGATAACTATAAAAGAACCAAGCATTTGCGTAAATCAAGAGATTTACTTAAACAAGTAATATCTCCATACCACCTTTCTTGGAGTGCTCGGTCCTCAAGCGTGCAAAAGAAATGAACCAATGGGAAGCACTACACCGTGTCGAACTCGAAAAGGTGATAAAACAATTCATACGAGGAAATGGCAATTCCAAGAATCGCAAGCCAACGATCGCAAAGTGACTTTCAAAAATGAGCCTATCTCATCAACGGGCAAATTTTTGAAAGTTCACTATAAAAGGCCGAGGAGTTTGTTTGAAAAAAATGACACACATGTGAGATATACAAGCTTATCAAAATCGAAACATTCTCAATCCTCAAGCCTACATTTCAAGTACATCAATCCAACACTTACCTCGTGAAGGAAAGAGAACTTCAATCGCTTGAAGAGGAAAATATCAAAAAAGGGGTCTACATTCCGGAAGGATTGTAGAAAGGTTCAAGGAACCAAGTCTTAAGCTTTTGGAGGGCTTCGTGATCAAATCCAAAGTGCTTGAGCAAGTGAGTCAGTAGTAGCAAGCAAATGCCTGTGAAGAAGGCGAGTCGTCGAGAAGCCACCGAGTGATCAAGGCGTCTCCCGGATCGAGTCCCAAAGGATCAAGTCGGCCGTTGTGATCAAGACTTGTATCCGGGTGTTACCACTTTGTAAACCGATCATTACCTAGTGGATTCCTCCAGAGTTGGAGAAGAGAGGAGTAGAAGAATTACCCCATCTTCGAACCTCTATAAAAATTTTATTGTGTCATTTACATTTCAAAGATTTAAATTCCGCACTTTTAATCGCTTATATCTCATGATAAATTTGCTATCCATTTGATAATTTATAAGTACTAAATCAAGTCAGTAAAATCTTGCTTAATCAAACATAAGGGTGTTAAGTCTTCCAATAAAAACAAAACCACAGCTTGAGTCAAATTATAGCCAACAAAATGAGTTACTCTATTAACTAAATTTCACCGAAGTTTGAGAGATTAACTCTACTTGAGTGACTAATTCGATTGTCCATCAACAATGACAGAGAAACTCAGTAGATTTAAAAGGACTAAATCAAAAATTTGGTAAGGTTTATTCAACCCCCCTTCTAAACCTTACACTTACACCCCTTGGGACCTACACACCTCCATTATGTTTGTCAAAGGAAGCTCATGACGCCGTGAAATATTACCAACCCTTTAGCATCGATTACAAGTTTTCACAAAGGCATAACAATCCTTGAATAATGTTGGCAATAAAACCAGATTGTAATACCTTTGGCAAATGTTCGGTTGGCCCAAATGTCCCCATAAGATGATGAATGGCAATGTTGAAGAATCTCTCCAATTTCTTCCTTAGAACACAACGGCGAATGATAGAATCCGCGCGTCTCTTGAACGAGAATCGGATCATCCCACAAATAAGACTTGACATCATGTAAGAATTTTTTTCTTTTGGTGTGAAGTCAAGTACGGGCAAAACTCATCCCACGAGGTAATTAACAAAATCTGCGTACCAAGGTAATGATGTCTCAAGACGCATAATTTGTTCATCGAAAATGATTCTTTTATTGGACTCTCAATCACCTCGTAAGGTTGCTCAAGGCGGGATAGATGATCGGCAACCCCATTCTCGCTTCCTTTTTATCTCGAATCTCAATATCAAATTCTTGCAAGAGCAAAATCCATCGAATTAATCGAGGTTTTGCATCCTTTTTGGAGAAAAGATATCGGATTGCCGCATGATCCATGTAAACAATCACCTTTGTACCCACCAAGTATGCTCGAATTTATCAAATGCAAAAACTACCGCCAACATCTCTTTTTCTCGTGGTGGTGTAGTTCGGTGGCGTTGTCCATGGTCCTACTTGCATAGTAAATAGCTTTAAAGATTCTGTCTCGCCTTTGACCGAGAACGGCACCCACCGCATAATCACTTGACGCACATGAGCTCAAATGGTTGAGTCCAATCCGCACTATCATAATCGGAGCTGAAATGAGTGCCTTTTTTATCTGCTCAAATGCCCGCAAACACAACTCATCAAAGCAAAAGATAGCATCTTTTTCAAGGAGATTACAAAGTGGTTTAACAATTTTTGAAAAATCTTTTATGAATCTCCTATAAAATCCTGCATGCCCTAAAAAGCTTCTTATGCCTTTCACATTTGAAGGTGGGGGTAGCTTTTCAATAGCCACAACCTTCGCCCATCAACTTCTAACCCCGTACAAAAATACGATGTCCAAGTACAATCCTTCTTTGACCATAAAGTGACATTTTTCCCAATTAAGTACAAGATTAGTTTCCTCACAACGTTGCAAAACCATAGATAAGTTATGCAAGCAATGGTCAAAAGAAGTACCAAAAATGCAAAAATTGTCCATAAAAATTTCCATGATTTCCTCAACCATACCATGAAAAATCGCCATCATACACCTCGAAAAGTAGCGGTGCATTACATAACCCAAATGGCATCCTGCGAAATGCAAAAGTACCATATGGACATGTAAAAGTAGTCTTTTCTTGATCTTCGGGGCAATGGCGATTTGATTGTATCCTGAATAGCCATCAAGAAAACAATAATATTCGTAACACCAACCTTTGTCAACATTTGATCAATAAAGGGGAGGAAAATGATCCTTACGAGTAGCTTTATTCAATTTTCTATAGTCAATACATACTCGCCATCCTGTGACGATTCGTGTAGAAATTAATTCATTGTTATCATTTTTCACAACCGTCATACCTCTCTTTTTAGGGACAACCCGCATGGACTCACCCATGCACTATCGTAAATGGCATAAATTATACCCGCCTTTAGCCACTTTAAAACCTCATTTCTCACGACTTTTTCATTGCGAGATTAAGTCGTCTTTGGTGTTCAATAGATGGTTTATAAGATTCTTCCATTAAAATTTTGTGCATTACAATGGAAGGACTTATACCTTTCAAATCGAAAATATACCAAACTAAGGCCGACTTATGTTCACGAAGCACACGCAACAACTTATCCAATTCGGATGAAGATAATGAAGCGAAAACAATTACCGGGTAAGTTTTATCTTTTTCCAAAAATGCATATTGAAGATGTTCCTAAGTTCCTTTAGTTCTAAAGTACCTTTCGATATTTTCAATATTGGCATTTTCTAATGCTTCCTTTTGTTTTTATTTTACAATTTCTTTAGCCTCAAGGAAAGAATAAACTCAAGCAAATCAATATCATCGCTATCTTCCTCATCACATTTCATTATTGAATTAATCAAACAATGTTCTAACGGATCTTTTAAATCTTGTTTTATAACTTCCGTTTGATCACATTGTTCGATTTTATCAATAAAATGACATGTGTGAGGTTCCTCTTGAAATTTCATTGCTTTATAAATGTTAAATAGTACCTCATCATCATTTACCCGTAATGTTAACTCTCCTCGTTGCACGTCAATTAAAGCTTGTCCGTTGCTAGAAAAGGTCTCCCAAGAATCAATGGCATTTCATGATCTTCCTCCATATCCAACACCACAAAGTCCGCGGAAATATGAATTTATCCACTTTGATCAACACATCTTCAATCACTCCTCTTGGGTAGGTGAGTGATCTATCGGCTAATTGCAATGTGATGGTGGATGGCGTTATTTCTCCAAGGCCAAGTTTCAAAAAACATAACGGGCATAAGATTAATGCTAGCACCTAAATCACAAAGAGCTTTATTAAAATAAGAATCACCAATAGTGCAAGGGATAGTGAAACTCCCTGGATCTCTTAATTTTTGTGGTAGCTTTCTTTGCAAAATGGCGCTACACTCTTCCGTGAGATTGACCGTCTCATATGCTTCCAACCTTCTCTTTCGACATCACATCCTTCATGAATTTTGCATACTTTGGCATTTGCTCGAGTGCATCGGCAAAAGGGGATGTTGATGTGAATTTTCTTGAATATTTCCAAAAACTTGGAAAATTGAGCATCCAACTTTTTCTTCTTCAAATCTCTGTGGAAAAGGAAGAGCATTTGGTAACACATTATCGAATTGGAAATTGGTTTTACCTCAATTTTTGCCTTTTCTCGATTGCTTATCAATGCCCTCTTCATTTTGGAGTGTTTGAGCTTGCTTCCTGGTTCTTTGGTAGCATGAGCAGCATCTTTGGTTCATCATATTCCATCCCACTTCTCAACTTAATGGCCTTGCAATGTTCCCGTGGGTTCACCTCGGTGTTACTTGGAAACGTATCAACTTTCTTTGTGAATTAATAGCCGTGGCAATTGACCCACATGTGTCCCCAAAGATTTGAGATGACTTTCAATTGTTGTAACCTTGAACCCAAATTTTCTATGTTAGAATCGGCCTTGTTCATCCTTGCTCTTGATTCTACAAGGAATGAACTAAGTAATTCCTCCAAAGATGGCTTTTGTTCTCCCACATGTGTGCCCGTACTTGCTTGATTCTCGATATCCCTGAGGTGGTTGCAACACATTTCTCGTATTGCTATACGAGAAGTTTTCATGATTGCGAAGTCCCTGATGATAATGTGTCGGCAATTGATTCCCTCTATTGTTGAAACCCCGATTATTCACATAATTAGCGGGATTCACAATTTCTTGACTTATCTCCATGATCGCCTCCCGATTGTTGTTTTCCACCGACTTAGTGTAGCAATTTGCTTTGACAAGGCGGAAATTTGAGAGGCCAATGCGGACATAGTATCAAGTTCAAGAACACCGACGACTTTTCTTGGCGTAGATCTTTCAGACGGCCATTGATAACTATTGGCGCCATTTCTTCGAAAAAACATGGCTTCACTTGGAGTTTTAGCCATCAATGTACCTCCCATTGCAAAGATCTATAATAGTTCTTGAATGCCCATTCATACCATTGTAGAAATATTGAACCTTTTGCCAATCTGCGTACCCGTGTTGTGGACACCTCCTCAATAATTCTTTGAATCGCCGAGCTTCGTGGAGTGGCTCAAAGTCGAGTTGATGAAATTGAGCAATCTCACTTTTCAGTTGAAGTGTCTTACTAGGTGGAAAGAATTTTGCCATGAATTTTTCAGTGAGATCATTCCAACTAGTGATACTTCCAGGTGGGAAAGTTTGAAGCCATTGTCTAGCTTTATCACGAAGTGAAAATGGAAATAATCTCAACCGAATAGCTTCATCGGGGACCCCATTCATTTTGATAGTATCACATATCTCGAGAAAAATAGCCAAATGAGCATTCGGGTCATCTACGACACTTCCCCCAAACTGATTCTGTTGCACCATGTTTATTAGGGCCGGCTTCAATTCAAAATTATTCGCATTGATAGGTTGGCGAACAATGCCCGAATAATTTTGATTCGTGGTTGGTCGAAAATAGTCCCGAATGGCCCTTTCCGGTGGTGCAACAATAGGTATGCGGTCTTCATCATCACCGATTCCTGCCATTTTTGTGAATTCGATTCTTCGTGCGGCTCTAATCTTTCGAAGCGTTCTTTCAATTTCTGGATCAAATAAGATTAAATTAGCACTTTTATTTTTTCGCATCAACAAGAAAACACAAAAATGACAATGACCCTATTGTAACAAAAAAAAAACCAATCTAAATTAAAGGAAAACTACTAAGTAATAATATTAGCGCAAATAAGATGAAAAACTTCCCCGGCAACGACGCCAAAAACTTGTTAGAGATTTTTCTAACCGCAAGTCTACGGTGTCAAGTTTTAATATAGAGAAGTAAGGTTGTCGAATCCACAGGGAATAATTATCGAATTATCGCTAAGTACTATAATATAGTAGTCTAACTTTATTTAGAAATTCAATATTTGATGGAGTTGATTATACTAAGAATACCAAAAATTGATCAAGAATATAAAAATAACAATGAGTTTATCCAAATGATTAAATGAATTCTAGAGGTATGATGAATCTAGTTATCCCTTATGTTGTCAATATGGTTTATCAATCATCAATTATCAATTTATAAGTCAAGATTTCTACAATAATCATTCCCTTTCTCAAGTGCCAATGATTTAAGATTCAATTGGGAAATCAATATCTCTATAAAAATCACCAATCAAAATCTCAATAAAAGCTATGAATCTTGATAAATGACTTCAAAGGATTCACAAATCTCTCAATTCTATGAAATCCTAGGTTATGCTATTCCAAGGTCATGTATTCAATTACCTCTCTCAAGTGTCAAATCAAATACACCAAACAATCTAAATTATTGATCAAGTAATTTAGAAGCAATAGATCCAAATAGCACAAATAAATTGATAGATCTAGATTGACAAACCACAATCTCAAAACATAAGTTCAAACATAGATTACATCAATCCTCTAGAATTATAGTATTTAGCTCATGATTAAAGAAAATGAATCCATGAAAATACAACAATACATCTTACAAGATATGAAGAAAGCAACAAAATAAGAACAAGAGTTGAGGATCTTCTCTATTTCTAGATGATAGAAGCCTCCAATCTTCTTCTCCAAATTCTTCTCAAAATGCTCAAATTCTTCTTCCTTGTCTTGTAGCTGTTTTTATTGCCTTCCCAAGGGTTCCAAGATGCCCCCATTTCAAGCCCCAAGGATGGTATTTATAGTACACAAAAATCCAAGAAGGGGGTAGGTGAACATAGGATTTTTTTCCGCCCCGGCGCCACGGCTAAGGCGTTCACAGCATGGCGCTGCGCGCCCAAAGAATTACCAAGTGAGGTTGTCGCCGGCGCCGCAAAGATCGGGCATTGGCAGCTGCAGCGCCACCCGCATCGACCATTTTTCCGCCCGGCTGCACTAGCAATACGGGCGCTTAAGCGCGCGGCGCCAAATGCTCGCTCAAGCTCGCACGCCCTACCACGGGCATTTGTGGCACCAGTAGGCCAGCCTTCCCGCCCGTCCTTGGGTCAAAGTGCGATTTTTTTTCTTTCTCACACGCGATTTCTTCTTTCTTCGCGTCGTTTTTCATCGTTTTCTTCATTTCTCGGCTACTAAATCAGAGTGACTCTTCATCGACACTATTTGAAATAAATTGGACTCTAAAGACTCTAAAAACACCCAAAATAAAACCAAATTCTAATCTAAATTACTCAAATAAGTTGGTAAAATACCAACTTAATGAGAAGCGATTCTGACTTGGGCCAATAATCCACACTTGGCCGAGGAGATATTTTGAACTGTATTTTATCAATGCGACTCTGAACCAAAGAAAGAAAAGCTTTAATGAAGCTTTTCATTTCATCAAGCTAAGAAGACCGAATGGAAATGCTTTAAAATACACTAAGCGAACTTCACCTAAGAAGAAGTACCGAGTGTTAGTAGGAGCAATTTCGAAGATGAAGCTTTCTACACGACGAGCATGGGGTCTTTGGGTTTGTCTAATGTAAATGGACAAAGTCCAATATCCGTTTAAGTTTTTCCGAGAATTCAAGAAACGAATCTTTCTTATCAATTCAATGACTGGATCAACAACATGATTTGCGGAGGAGCTTTTCAAGACGAAGAAGATTTCTCTGGGAGAACAAGATTCGCAAGCAAAGAAACTTACCGGAAATTCTAACATGGCGCATGTTGGCCGTTGGATCGACCGGATCACAAGCATGCCCGAATGAGAAGGAACCCGAGTTTGGGAAAGGATTCCGACCCAAACCCGACCGATAAGATCATGCACTGGAAAGGATAAGGGCCCACTCACAAGACGCGTTATCCTCGGGACCACGTAAACCAAATTTTTGAAAGATTCCCGACAAACATCACATGAGGGTTTAGTCACGCGGAGAAAAATAAAACCACCGGCAAGGCAATAATGTGGGATATGACGTAGCGGTGACGTTATATATATCGCCAAGATTTGAAGTCCGCCTTTGAAGTCCTGGACTTACCTCTATAAAATGCAGGATTTGAAGGAAGCTAAGAACATCAAACATTTTCCTTAGTTTTCTTAAAATAAAATCTGAGTGAAAAATTTGTAATATTTTGAGTGTTTTAGTTTTAAGTTTTATGTATTTACGAGTGAAAGCCTCATCTATGAGAGGCTAAACTAGTATTCTCCTCCCAAAAGGAGATTACTAATGTAATAAATATTTCAATAAGTTCTTAATAAAAAAGGGGCTTTTTGCTTCAACATGTCTTCATAATGTTCCATTAATTCATCTCGTTTAAGAATTACTTATACGCCTAGAGTAGGAAATGAACCAAGGTCTTTGCTGAACATTCTTTGAAGGAGTTGAATAACTTGCATCATCTTCCCGAGGTGAGGTTGAACAGTGAGGAGTTGTTCGTCAAACGATCCGGGGCGCAAATTTTCCAACGGTGGTGTTGCGAGCCATTTCACCCGTAAGGTCTTTTTTGGCAAAGAAGGTATCACTTTTAAGGATTTATTAATTTTACTAAAGCATGTTGGGCCGATATGGTCGTGATGGACTATATCTGTTTTATCAAAACCTTAGTCCGAAATCAATTTTGATTATGAAGCATTTATAGAAGTATGTCCTATTGAGTTTATAAGTCCGAAACCCGATGATCCCACTTAAAACCTCTGAATAGAGACTGGATCTAAGTAGGTGTAACAACGCCACGAACGGAATAGGTGTCGAAAAATGTAAATCTTCATAATTTATGAAATTTGAGTCTATTGAAAATAGCTATGATATGAAAGGATTGAAATTGCTAATTCTCGAGAGTTATAAGCTATAATTGCTACCTTTGGAAAGATAATGGACCAAAACTGCTATTTGGCTATAAGGGCAAAATTGTCCAGGGCATAAATTGCAACTTTAATAGTTAAAGGGCAAAACTGCAAAACGATCTAAGTTATAGGGCATATTTTGCTATTAAGCCTTTCAAACTGCTAGGGTGGTCATTTACTAATTCCTAATTGCCAGTAATTCTTTATCCAATAAATTAAGATTGAGGAAATTATTATTTGCAACCTGTATTATAATCATTTTGTGGAATTGATACCTAAACTTATTTTTCTTATAACTCAGTATCTAAACTTCGTGATATTGCTAAATTGCAACCTCAAGCATCCGCGGCGGAATATTCCGACAAGATGTAATTACGTGGGAAACATGAGGGCAAAATCATCAAATCATCTGAAATGGTAAAAGTTATTGTACTTTGCAACCCAAATTTATGTTATTTGTTAATTTGCAACCTAAACTTTTTATATTTTTCAACTTTGTCATCCCACTTCAAAATAAATGATAAAAATTATATTAATAAATATGTATTTATATCTTTTTATTCACAAAATATATATTTTAATAGTTAATATAAAAATATATTGACAAGTTAATTTAAAAATTAAATAATTATCCAACAATTTTAAGTTAATAAATTAAAGATATATAATCATTAAATTTTAACATTAAAAATTAAATAATATACGACCATTTTAAAACTTTCAAATTTAAAATTGCGATATGTTTATTTATTTTATTATTTTTTATTTAAAATTTTATTTTTCAAAATTATATGAAATCGCTTAATTAATAGAATTCATAATTTAACAAAAAAATAACACGAACATTTTTAAAAATAAAATCTATAAAATAAATTAATAATTAGAATTCATAATTCAACAAGAAAGATAAAATGAATATTTTTTTATAATACAAGAATTACAAATTCATTATTATAGATCTTTATTAATTTTAGAAACATGAAATTACCATATAATTATCTAAAAAAATCATAATTTATTTTAGTAAATTGACTTATTAATATGCATTTTATATTAATTTTTACAATTAAATATATATTCTGTGAATAAAAAGAAATACATACACATTTATTAATATAATTTTTACTATTTATCTTGAAGCAAGGCGGCAAAGTCTAAATGCATGTAAAAAATTTAGGTTGCAAATTAACAATAACGTAAAATCTGGTTTGCAAAGTGCAATAATTTTTATCATTTTAGATGATTTGACGATTTTACCCTCATGTTTTGCGCACATAATGGCATCTTGTAGAAATATTCTCTCGCGAGAATGCTTTAGCAATTTAATAATCCCATAAAAATTAGGTACTAATCTCCAACAACAAAAAATTCTAAAAAACAATTTCCCCATTAAGATTGACACCTCAACTAACATGTATGATGCTATTTGCCTCTTGTATTATGAAAATATGCACTTTTTTTCTTGCGTACAATGGGGGAATTTAGGGAGGGGACACACACACTTGTATGAGATCGAATTCGAGTCATACACCCTTACAACACATGTCTCAAGAGCACAAAGTTGATCCCATGAAAATATGGATTTTATCCCCACAACTAATAAAATATAAGGCTTAATTGTAAAATTGGAACATAACTATGAGATAGCAATTTTTGTACTTTTATTAATTTTTTCGACTGACAATTTAGCACTTTAATTTAAAAATTTGACGTTAAAGACAAATTTGACGGACAATTCATAAATTGACCGATCTCGTTGAGGTGGCTGTCACCATTAGCACCTCGTCAATTTTCGGCCAAACATGGTGATTGGGGAATGAAATCTAATATTCCATTTTTCCTATTCCACTTCATATTCCATATGTTGGATGGAAGACACGAAGTGGAATATGAGATCTCATCCCGTGATTGGGACGCTGAAATGGGAAAAATGCACACATGACATGCTGATGTGGCATGTAATTTATTTTCTATTTACTTTTTAATAGTTAAATATATAATTATATTAAAAAAATTCCTTTTCCCTTTCCACTTTATGACAAAGCATCACCGCGCCACTCAAATCTAAGGCGAGGAAGTGGCCAAAAGTGAGTGAACTGGTCGCGATGGCCAATTCTGCATATCAACATCTTATTCCTCTTCTTCTCCTTCTTCATCATCTCTCAGAAAACCCCAATTGCTTTGCACTAACTATTTTCTCCTGTGAGATCCCTTATTACATATATCTAAATCATAGTACATGTGTTCGGATGAGTCGAGTTAAATGGTGGATGATAATCACCCATCATCATCTTCAATCCTGAAGGTATGACTTGTGAATTTGTAATGTTGATTGTGTTTGACAGAGCTCGTAAGCTTTCTAAAATAACGGTTTTGAATTTTTGGAATCATATATTATGTCAAAATTTAAATAACGAACTTTTTAGAAATCGTATCCTCATTTCGTATTTCTTTTCTAATCACACAATACTTATAGTGAAATGTACCACTAAATCCGTTAAGGACATAATTATGACATGCATAGAAATCATCCTAGCCCCATTTTTGAAATTATATTTTATATAAGTTTGGTAATGAGAATATGTTTGGTTAGTAGTTTTGAAATACAATTTTTATGTATATAATAATTTGAAAGGTTGTTAGCGGTGGCTTCATTTTTAATATTTTAAATTGAATATATAATGTTATATTTGTAAGATTACATGTGGTGAGTCTCATTAGATAGATATATAAATTAAAAATAATAATATTTTAAGTAGATATAGTTTTTTTTTTAAAAGATAAGTTAGATATAGTTAATAATTATGGGTCCCACAAGTTTAATTTAATGAAAAAATGAAAATAGTCATTGGAATTTGGAAACATAACCAGTGGCGGAGCCACATGTTGGCTCAGGGGGGCCCTGCGCCCCAAACTTTTTTTTTAGTACCTATATTTTCATTATTTAGTACTTTGGTCCCCTCATAATTTTGTTGTTTAAAATTTATTCAATGAATTTTAGTAAGTTAAATTAGAGATTTTGTGGATTTTATTTTTCTTATTATGATCTTAAAAATATATTTCATATTCATCAAAAGATGGGTTTCTCAAAAATTGTTTGCTAATGTATATTGAAAATAAAAAATTACAAAAAAAGGATAAATTAAATTGTTGATGGTTTTCATGATATGTAGAAGAGACTTTAAAAAATTAAAAGGGTTTAGTGATGCATTTTGTAAATAGATACTAGTAAATATTAATATATTCTTTTAATACAAATGTAATGTATTTAAACTTTAGGGTAAAATTCACTTTACTCCCTTGTACTATTGAGTTTGTATCAAATACCCCCCTCTATTATGAAAACCTTCAAATACCCCCCTAAACTAGTAAAACATATATATGGGGGGACAAAAGTACCCTTGAGATATATAAAGTGTTTGATATCATATTTTATCTTGTCTAAAATTAAATTACAATTAATTTGATTCGGGATTTTAATTTTAATTTAAATAAATAAACTTATAGTTAAATAAAAATGAAATAAAATAAGAAAATATAATTTCAATAGTATAGAGAAGTGAATAATTTTTATAAAGGAATAAATTTATGTTACTATCATTACATGTGTGTATATATTACTTTAAAAGGTAGTTATTAAAGTTTATATATTAATTGATATTTTTAAATATTTCTATTACATAAAATGTTAACATATTGACTAAAAAATAAATATTTATAAATATTAAACGAGAAAAATCATATAATATTCTCTGCGAATTAAATATTAATAAATTGATCTAATTTTTATTTAAAGTAATATTAAATAAAGTTGAAATAAATAAATACATATATAATACCAATAATATAAAAATATGTTAATTATTTTTAAAAGACACATAAATTTATATTATATTGTTTTGGAAAGCATATTTTAGATTCTTCTTTTAATATACTTCTTCACTCAATTCTTAATTATATTAGTATTTTACTATATTTTCTTACTTATTATATCAGATTAATTTTTCTCTCACATATAATAAATAATTTTTTCTGACTCTCACATATAATATAATAAATAATTACGCATTGCAATTTAACAAATGTGTATTTCTAAAAACGTGACCTCTCAAAAATATTAAAGTTACATTTTTTATTTATTTATTTTAAGATAAAAAAAGACTAACTTTTAATTATAACATTAATGTTGAACAAATTTAGGAATGAAACTAATTGATATTTAGTTATATATATAATAAATTAAGCAAAGTGATTCTTACATTTTATTTAAACTAAGGGTATTTTTGTCCATGAATGTGAATTTTATTGATTTAAGGGGGGTAAATGAAGGTTTTCATAATAGAGGGGGATAATTGATACAAAATCAATAGTACAAGGGGTAAAGTGAATTTTACCCTAAACTTTATTATCTTGTATATATACACAAATGTAATTTTCCGTTTTTTTACTTTTAGCCCTCCCCTACAAGAGTTCATGGCTCCGCCCCTGAACATAACCATACATCACCTAAATATTCGCGCCCCATCAACAACCAAAACAAAAAGTTAGTTATGGCATACGAAAGTGGCTTCCATTCAATGAACGATTCAAAATTAATTTAAAAAAAAAACACATAAATAAACACAAGAAAAATACATTTAATTCTTATTGAGTATACCTAAAAAAAAATCTTATTGTGTATGCAACGACTTATACTAGACCATACTGCTTGGCTTTTATGTAGCAATAAATTAATTAAGTTGTGACCCATTTAGCCAATTTGGGGCACCCTCGCCACTATTCCATACTTGTCGAGCCAAACTCGAACCCGATCGCATCAAAAATCAGTGGTCACTATCGACCTTTCCTCCACCGGTGTCACGCTAACATCTGGGTTCTCACTCTCTATCACAATCACCACCGACTGCCCTGGCATGCGCACAAGCTCCGGCCACGAGCTCTTACCATCATCTATTTCATTCAAAAGATTAGAATCGTTAAAATCTATCGACCCTTCCTCCACCGGTATCACGCTAACATCTGGGTTCACACTCCCTATCACAATAACCGCCGACTGCCCCGCAACCTCCTGCCATGAGCTCTTACCAGTATCTATTTCATTTCAAAAGATCAGAATCGTTAAAATCTATATAGCGTGGTTTATATATATTTTCTTAAGTTATTTAACCAGATTTTTGTGTTTCAAATCATATTGTTATACAAGTTCTAACTATATCAAGGATTATATATTTATAGTGTATTGATGAAATACTATTAATGGCACAATGTTTAATTATCAAGTCTGTTTCTTTATTTTAAATGTTGTGTATTTCATATTCTAATAGTATTAAAGTGGTCAAATCTAATTGAGCTTCAAAATGAAATTAAATCTTATTTTGAGAAAAAAGTTTTAAAATCATCTTTTAAGCTGCTAACATCTACAGTACATTTAGAAAGCTTGTAAGACCTTCAAAACATGTTATAATATGTTTTGAAGATATAACATATTTTGATGGGAAGGATATAACATATTTTGAAGAGCCCAGTTTATAAACTTACCAAACACCCTGTAATTAAATGTTAGTGAATTGAACTGTAGAGCTAAGAGATACTTACTAGGACACGAATCTTCCATATCTTAAACTCGAGCTTTGTAATTAAGGTGTGAGGCTAATTATTTGAGAGATGATGGCAATTTATAGAAATTACAAAAGCAAGTAGCTATTTGAATATTATTTTGAAAATATGAACGCCTAGGTGCCACTTGCCAGTCAATTTGTTTGACATTGATTTAGGAAAGTCGTCGGACAATACAACATTAAAATAGTGCATAGTATTTGGAATTTTGGATATTTAATGAGATGTTCATATTAGGACTTCTTCATCGGGTCATGAGGATTTTGTTTTCTATTTATTTTATTCGGACCATCTTTGTGTTCGATTAAAAATATTGTGTCTTAATGTGTACCAAGTTAGGTACTTGAGGCAAAAAGGTGAAACATTGATCACCCCGGGGCGCCCATCCATTGCCCGGTCCACGGCCTATGGAAGAGAGGTAGATTTGACAAAATATAGCCCGACCCGCAGGCTAGACCATCAGACTAAGGTATGACTCGGCTCAATTGGACGGGGTGGCCCAACCTTTAATCCGACCACACAATTTTTGGAGTTAAGGACACATGCCCACCCCCCCACATTCCAGAAAACGACAGATTTTTACGGTTCCGGGCTTTTTCTTGACTTTTTTATGCTCCTGTGCTTTTTTTGGATATTTTTACGTTCCCACTAAATTTTTTGCATTTTTTTACGTTGTTGTTTTAAGGTTGTCTCGAACATGTTTCAAACATATTTCATCTAATGAAATTTCAGTGAAAGAATAATTTTTGCCCCCATTTAATAATCAACTTTATACTCGATTTCTTATAAAAAAAAATCAAGAAATATACACATAAAACAACAGATATGAAAAAATAAATTGAAAATAGTATAAAAACAATATGAATAAAAAAACAATCCAATTGTTGATCCAATGAAATGAAAACATTAAAAACATGAAAACAATCAAGAAACAAAAGAACAACACTAGAAACTATATATAAACAATTCAGAAACGATACAGAAAACAACATATGAACAAAAAGAGCTTATAAATAGGTCAAAACTACATTGAAACATCGAAAACTATATGGAAACAACAAAGAAATATGAGAACAACATTACTAACAGTATATAAACAACCCAGAAATAACGTAAACAATATAAAAATACCAAATAAATAAAAAGAGCTTCAAAAATAGGTAAAAAGTATTAACATATTGAAAATTACATAGAAACAACATAAAAACATTATATATCAACCCAAAAGCAACAAAAATAAGATATAAAACAACACATTAACAAAAAAGAGCGTAAAAAAATAGGTGTAAGAGTTATATTGAAACATTAAAACAACATAGAAACAATCAAGAAACATATATATAGAAACAACATCAAAACAACAAAAACAACATATAAAGCTATATTGGAACAAAAAAAATAGAAAAAAACGTAAAAATACCCAAAAAATGTACAGGAGCGTAAAAAAAGTCAAAAAATCAACCGATAGCGTATTTAAAGGAACATAGCGTAAATGGCGGAACTTTTCCCGAAAAGTAGGGTAACCTTGGCAATTTTTATAGTTTTGTGTACAAAATGCATACACGGACTGGACTGGGCCAAATTTCTGGGGGCTAAACAAAATTGGGACGGCCCGGTCCGATTTTTTTCAAAAACCCGGTGAGTTCGGGTTGTCCAGTCCGGCCCGATCCATTGCCAACTGTAATCGTTAGAACCTTGCTCCTTGTGGCAAATCTACCAACCGATTACCAACTAGGCTATGTCTATGGGGGCTCTCAAGTTGGGTACAAATTAGGAAAAAAAGGACTCTGCCATTTGCCGAGAGGGTTTACCCAAAGTCCTCCATCTTATCACAACGCGGCTGGTATACCGTATATATGAATACGTCTCCTTTTTCTCCAGTCAACAACGTTACTATTGATTGGAATTTCGTGATAGCTTCTTTCTAATATGGATTCCTAATACGGACTCAATTATTTTTCCCAAAATCCAGTCTAATCGTGTTTTAGGTTTTCGAAAGTCCATAACTCCGCGGATGTATAGTCCATACGTATAAGGACTCTTGTTTTCATTATGGTTTTTCTTCCCCTATATATTATTCACAAACACTCTATCAGACCGTATAATGGGTCTGATTTTTAAACGACTTGACCCGGTGGTGGTATTTTATTAATATTAAGCATTAGTGTTTTAGTAGTTTTAGAACCACCCAGATACGATTCTTAAAAAAGTATAGTCCCTTCTAAAATATATTAGCAGTTCTTCTAAAATGTATTAGTAGTTCCCTGAAGAGTATTTTAGTATTTCTTCTGAATATAACTCACGAAATGTATTAGCAGTCCCTTAAAAAAGTATTAGTAGTTTCCCAAAAAAGTATTAATAGTTCCCTGGAGACTATTTTATAGGGATGGCAATGGGGCGGGTCAAAACCCGCCCCCGCATTAAACCCGCCCCGATGGGGCGGGTCTAGACCCGGATAAATGGGTCCCGGGGCGGAGGTTGCAAAACCCGCCCGGGTCCGGGGCGGGTCCCGGTCCTATAGGACCCACCCCGGACCCGCGCCGCATGTTAATTTTTATTAAATTTTTAAATATATATTAAAATATTTTTGCATTATTTACTTTTAAATTTGAGTGTTATATGTTTAAAAATATTAGTTGAGTACTATTATAATATTATTTACTTTTAAAGTTTAATTTACTAATATAATATCTTGTAATATTCTACTTTGAATATTTAGTTTAAGTATTACTTGAGTACTATGTAGTATACTAATAGTATTTGTTTTTAAAAAAAAATCTTAATAGTAGCCAATTCTAAAAATAGTTATAATAAGTTGCATAATTATATTTATTTATTTTTTAATCTATTGGCATTTGATTACTTTTGAAAATTTGGCCACAAATAGAAAAATATAAATTATTATAATTTAAAAATATATTTGGCGGGTCTAGACCCGTCCCGTGGTTTTGAGGCGGGGCGGGTCCCGGTCTTACTTCTCCTTAAGCGGGCGGGTCCTGGTTTGGCCAAACCCGCCTTGCCATCCCTAGTATTTTAGTAGTTTCCCTGAATATAATTAATTTTTTCTCCCGAAATGTATTAACAAATCATTCCGAAAAGTATTAGTCGTCCTTCTAAAAAGTATTAGCAAATCTTCCGAAATGTATTAGTAGTTCCATGAAGTGTATTTTAGTATTTCTCTTGAATATACTCCCGAAATGTATAAGCAGTCCGTCAAAGAAGTATTAGTGGTTTCTCGAAAAAGTATTAGTAGTTCTCTGAAGAGTATTTTAGTAGTTTCTTTGAATATAATTAATTTTTTATCCCAAAATGTATTAGTTGTTCCGCGAAAAAGTATTAGCAGTCCATGTGAAATGTATTAGTAATTCTCCTGAAAAATACTAGTTTTTCCCTGGAAGATTTATCGATATTCCCTCGGAAAATATTAGGTTTTCAATAAAAAGTATTAATAGTCCTACTGAAACGTATTAGTGTTTCCATTAAAAAGTATTATTAATTATTGTTTTCTTATTCTTTCTCTGTTTTCTTTTTATTTCTATTTTTTGTGAATAATCTTTCTTTATTTTCAAATTATTTTTAAAAACTAAAAACAAACAAATGAAATTTTTAACATTAGAAATAGTCTCAATCTCAATGAAAAACTCATGATCTCCCTATTTTGAATCAGTAGAAAGCATTATCACGGCAAGTTGGCAACTAGTGTTCCATTTTTAAGAATTTCCTGTGCAATACCACTGGAGTTAAAGACACAGCATCCTGTTACCATATCCAATGTTTCACCTTCTACACAAGTTTTGTAGACAATGAAAAAGAATTTGTGTGTGTGCGCTTTTAGACTAACCAAACCATTTAGTAGTGCCGAGGTGGACGACGGAGGTGCTGAGGGGTGACGTGACGAGGTGGACGACGGGGTGGAGAATTTGGTAGAAGCTCAGAGAAGAAGATTTGAGTAATTTGTGTGTGCGTGCTTTTTTTATTATTATTGGATCGGATCGGGTCGATCTGGCTATGGGTGTTGTCGGTTATTGGGGCTCCATCTGACGAATTAGATCCGTCAGACCGTCTGATAGGAGACTAGCTCTATATTATTATTTTTAGACTATCTAAAAATTCTAAAACTTGACTATTACATTAAATCACATAACAATTATAATTTAAAGAAATTTTCCAAAATTCTTAATAATTTGTTTAGCACTGTATAATTGTGTCTTTAGATGCATATTTTATTTGAAAATAAATATTTATATATTATTAATTTAGCATATCACTTCATTTGTTTGAAAAAATGACAGTACTGGATCCCACTGGTCGAGTACTAGACTTAAGTAATATATTCACTCCTATTCATAATAAGTGTCTTTTCAGGAAAAAACACACGTATTAAGGAATGCATTAAAATACCCAATATACCTTTAATTAATCATAAATGTTGCTTTGAAGAAAATAAAATTTAGACATTATTGTTAATTTGGAAAAAAATCTTTTCTCATTAGACTTAAAAACATCAAAAGGACATTCTTTTTTAATAACTTTTATGTGTTAAAAGATATTTATTGTGAATAGGAGGGTGTCTATGTTTATTTGTTCTTAGTTTTTTAAGTAAATTAATTTTCTTAGCCACCTCACATTAGACAGATACGATATTTCTCAAATATTATTTCGAATATTAGTGTTTTCCTGGCTAACACATCACTGCAAGAAAACAATTAAATTCCAACGAAATAATTCCAACGGAATAAAAAACTGTTGGAATTTTCAAAATTCCAATGGAAATTCCAATGCTACAGCATACCATTGGAAAATTCCAACAGAAAGTCCAACGATAAGCAAAACCATTTGGTACTGTTGGAATATTTTTTCCATAGGAATTTTCGTTGGAATTTTGTCATTCCAACGGGCATTATACCAATAATGCTTTTCCATTGGAATTGATAATTCCAATGAAAATTGGCCAAATATCAACAGATTTTTTTCGTTGGAATTCCCTTGTTTTTTTGTAGTGCAGCTTATTGGTTTTTTTTTTATCTAACAAGTTCTTTGATGTGTACTTATATAAATTTATCCCGAGCTGTTAATTTTGTTTTGCTTCATAGTTTGTTGCCTTCTTCTATATTTATAAAAAATTTACTTTAATATTAATAGTTTGTTTTTATTTTATTTATAAAAATTGTATTATTATTATTTTTTAATAAAATTAAATTAATCTATTTTTTATTTTAAAGAGGTTTTTCGTATTTTATAATAATTTATTATTTTATTTTGTAATTTAATGATTTATAATCAAATTAATTTATCTTTACTTTTTAATTATTTATTGAGAATTCCAGACTTTACAATCACTAAAAACTAAAAAATATTTTTGTAAAATACAGTCCATCTGTCGGTGGAATAGTACATTTTTTTTTTTGAAGGGACTAGCTAGTACATATTATTATTGTAAGTTGTTAAACCTTTGTAATTCTTCATACTTCTGAATTGATTCTTAACCTCAAATGATACCTTCCCTATGCCATGCCGTCATTTGACAATTTCTTTTTCTTTTCAATTCGGATATCTTTTTAGCAAACAAAATTTTGTGTCCAAACTCTCATGCAGTTTGGTTAAGTGAATTAAATGGTAAAAGGCTAAATTGTATATTTAATCCACTAAATTATACCCAGTTACATTTTCGTCTACAAATTTAGCTGTGTGGCAAAGTAAGACACTAACTTCTAATTTGTTGCACATTGAGTCCAATCTCTATCGGCAATTGTGAAATCAACCGGAATTGCTCCCAAAATTTGAGGATTTCAACCCTTCCATGTGGGGATAAAAACAATTCAACATGCCACAGTCATTAAAAATATCCTTAGGGATTGAAATCCCCCAAAATTTGGGAGCAATTCCAGTTGATTTCGCAAATTGTCGGCAAAGTTTGGACTTAATGTGCAATAAATTAGAAATTAGTGTTCTAGTTTGTTATATAGCGGATGAAAGTGCAACTCAGTATAATTTAGTGGGCTAAATATGCAATTTAGCCAATGATAAAAATCTGTAGCTCAACTCTAGCCCCACTAAAACTTGAACCTGGATATATATATATATATATATATATATATATATATATGATATTGATTTGGACCATATAGCTAGTAGTTTCAAGTCTTTTTATGGGATAAAATAAAACAATGAGTCCAAAACCAACATATACTTGAGCCCAAATTTTTTATTGTGTCCAAAATATTACTCCTATTACCAACTCTTATTAATTGGGCACAACCTAAAAAACTGGATCACATTTCCAATCACCTCTCTTGTAGCTAGGGTTTATACACTCACTATTTTCAGTTTTCACTCAGACCTCTCTGACAATGGAAGTGAAAACCCTTCAATTCCCAATAATTGTAGCCACCAATAATGATGAAGAACAATCCCAAGAAATCGCTAGAACCCCAAAATTAGAAATCCCAACCGATATTAATTTCCTTTCAGATCCCATTCTTGAAGAAATACTGTCAAGGGTTCCGGCCAAGACCGTGTTTGGCTGCAAGATTGTGAGTAAACCCTGGTTTTGAGAATGTCGCGTAGGAGGGCTAAGAATAAGGCACATGCCGTTGAGGTTTTGCCATGGTGGGCCTGAAGTGCTCGAGCTTGATCCATGATCACCAACTAAAAGCTGTTTAACTCAATTCGATTAATAATCAAATAAAGCTCAAACACAATTTTTATATAAAGCTCGATTAAAATTCAAACAAGTTTAAACAATACTATATTCGCCCGACTCACTCATTTATACCCCTAGGATGGCCAATATGATTGATTGAGTAGTTTTGAAATAATTTTTATGTATATAATATAATTTGAAAAATGGATAGTGGTGGGTTCACATTCAACATTTTAAATTTAATATATAATATTATATTTGTAAGATTGTAGGTGTAGTGTTCTATTAGATATATATAATTTAAAAATAACAATATTTTAAGTAAATATAGTTAGCAATTGTGGGTCCCATAAGTATAATTGGATGAAAAAATGAGAATAATTATTGAGAAGTGACTTAGGATGGTTTATATGGTTGATAATTGAATTTAATTATTAGTTTGAAATATTTTACGTGAAAAATGGAAAGTTGAAATGATGATTATAGAAAAACTTATAAACAAACATAATTCTATTTTTATGAATAGTTGATAAATAGAATACATCAACTAATATTCGCTCTATCAACCCCAAAAAAGAGTGAGTATAATAGTATTCAGATAGTATTCGCACAATATATACAAAGGCGGCTACCATTCAATAGTCGATTCAAAATTAATTAAAAAAAAGAACAAATAATTACACAAGAAAAGACATTTATTACTTATTGAGTATGCACTAATTAGTATGCAATGACTTATACAAGACCGTACTGATTGGCTTTTAAGTAGCAAGAAATTAATTAAGGTGTGACCCTTTTAGCCAATTTGGGGCACCCTCGTCACTATTCCATACTCGTCGAGCCAAACTCGAACCCGATCGCATCGAAAATCAGCGGTCACTATCGACCCTTCCTCTACCGGTATCACGCTAACATCTGGGTTGTCAATTCCTATCACAATCACTGCCGACTGCCCCGGCGTGCGCACAAGCTCCGGCCACGAACTCTTACCAGCATCTATTTCATTCAAAAGATTACAATCGTTAAAATCTACATATCGCGGTTTGTATATATTACGTCTTCTTAAGTTACCTAACCAGATTCTTGTGTCTCAAATCATATTGTAATACAAGTTCTAACTATATCAAGGATTATATATTTATAGTGTATATTGATGAAATACTATTAATGGCACAATGTTTAATTGTCAAGTCTGTTTCTTTATTTTAAATGTTGTGTATTTCATATTCTAACAATATTAAAGTGGTCAAATCTTATTGAGCTTCAAAACGAAATTAAATCTAATTTTGAGAAAAAAGTTTTAAAAATCATCTTTTAAGACGCTAACATCTTATTTGAGGGTTTATAAATAAGACCTATTTTTTCTTTTAAAAAAAAATATCAAACAGTACATTTAGAAAGCTTGTAAGACCTTCAAAACATGTCATAATATGTTTTGAAGATATAACATATTTTGATGGGAAAGATATAACATATTTTGAAGAGCCCAGTTTATAAACTTACCAAACACCCTGTAATTAAATGTTAGTGAATTGAACTGTAGAGCTAAGAGATACTTACTAGGACACGAATCTTCCATATCTTAAACTCGAGCTTTGTAATTAAGGTGTGAGGCTAATTATTTGAGAGATGATGGCAATTTATAGAAATTACAAAAGCAAGTAGCTATTTGAATATTATTTTGAAAATATGAACGGCTAGGTGGCAGTCAATTTGTTTGACATTAATTTAGGAAAGTCATCGGACAATACAACATTAAATTAGTGCAAATAGTCTTCGGATATTTAATGAGATGTTCTTATTAGGACTTCTTCATCGGGTAAAGATGTTTCCCCGAACCGGCGAACCCAACCAGGGAACTTGTCCCCACCCCAAGCCCGATGGAGAATCTCCACCCCGATTATGTCATTGGAGCTGGGATGATTTAGATTATCCAGTCACGCCACGCCCCACCCTGCCCCGCTTTATATATATAACTAGTAATTCACCCCGTGCATTGCACGTATATTTTTATTTTAATAATATTATTTTATAATATCTAACATGAACTTGTATTTACTACTTTATTTTAGTAGTAATATTCATATAAGGTTATTAAAAATAAAATTTATCCATCAATTTTATATTTTCAAAATTATAAACTTATATGTCTAAATTCAACTCATTCAAAATTATCCCTCAATTTATGCATGTCTCTAAATTATTGTTTTATATATCACTTTCTTTCTCACACATCTCTCTACAAATAATTATATATAATTTGTGAGACATGTATTTTTATGTTGTACTTGTACTGTTGAAAAAAATGAATACTTCACATTGTTAACCAAAAATGTAAATTGAGATATTATTCAAAATAATATGGTAGAAAAAATCGTGAATAAAATTTAAAATGAACTATTATGTCATTGATATAAATGTTAGTAGTATTAACATAAAGTTTACAACAATATCATAGTAATCCACTAAAAAACTTACGAATATAGACATGATATAACTCAAACATGGTATAGAAATAGTACAAATGATATCAATATTCATTTTTTGACATTTATTTTCAATAGATGTATGTAAACCTTATAAGCTTTCTCATTTTGATCAACAATGGATTGATGTGAATCGTCATCAATCAAAAGAAATGATAAAATACATTGGGAAGTTTGACAATCCAAAAATTTTTAACTGAAAAGTTTATTTTAAAATATAACATCAATCGATTAATCCTATATAAATGATTTTATAATTGATTTAACAAAAATTTATTTAATGGCAATGGTTGACAATATAATTATTAATTATCATATATTGAGTTAACAACACATTATTTTTGTTACAAAAAAGTCTTTCTATTGACTTGCCAAAGCAAAACACCGTCAATTTTGGACTCCAAAACATATATTAGTCGCTAGATATTGATTATTTCATCTTCCAATATTGATTTACCAAAGTAAGAGCACCAACAATTCTATGATTGTTTTTTAAAGTTAAAGTTAATAAACTATAAAAAATAATAAATACTAATTGATTACATATGCCAATTAAGTAATTATATAATTGATTTTATAGGACAATTGTAGTATTGATTGATATGTCAATTATTTAACGTCAATTTGATTAGTTATATTAATCTCATATCAAGATATGAAATAGATATGTCCAATTTTCAAACAATCAAATAATTTATTTTGTAAATATTTTAATTAGTTATTTTTCTTAATTAAGGTAATATATTGTTGTCCAATCATAAACTTGTGCACCCTTAGAAATAAATAAAAAACTCACAGTGACAATTATTGTTTTTTTTTTCAGTTAATACATTTTTCTAAATTGACAAATATTCAATCATGCTGTACGATTCGTCGATTATTAATTCTTGTTAAATTTCTTGTCAATTATCCGTTGTGTGTAGCATAGTCAAATTCGATTAAAAAATATAAATAACTCTCAATTGTTTTAACAAATGCTTAGTTTTACAATTCTTTCAATCAATAATTGATGGTATCTACAGAATGAATAAATAAAATAATAAATAATTATTGTATCTATAGTAATTATTACAATCAATTTATTGACTTACCAAATCAAAGCACGCTAATTTTGGATAAATTCAAAACATGCATTGGTTAGGAGAACATTTGGATTGATTTATCCAAAACTGTATCTTATTTTATATCTTTTCTTTTTTTTATTCCTTTTTCTTTCTGATTGAGTTGCCTTAGTTGTATCATATGTATACTAATTTTATTCGATAGTAATTAGAGTTCTTAATTATTCTTAATTAAGTAAATTATCATCAAATTTAACACCAACAATAATCAGTGGACCAATTAGAAGATAATTTATTTTTCTAGACTGAACTTAATTAGTATTTGTTCACACTTTTGAAAATACCAATATTTCCAAAACAATACAATAAATAAATATTGCAACAACAATTGAATCAATATGAAATAAAAATCCACATATTCCTTCAAAAGCATGTTATAAACATCAAACATCTTATTAATAATAAAATATTTTCAAAATCAACCATAAAAAAGTCCATAATCCAAAATCAATTTAAATATAAATGGAATTTGGCACGAGAAAAAAATATTTCATTCAATATATGAAAGAGATATCTACAATATTTCCGATCAATAAATATTTGTTACCATTTTGAGTTTTATAAATATTTCAATCAATTATTTTTCTTAAGCTAATACGTTGTTGTCCATAGGGGTGTCAATTTGGGTTGGGTCCGGGTTTGCAGGTTCGTGGGTCAGAAACAACCGACCCGGACCCAACCTGTTTAATTATTCGTGTCGAAATCTTGAACCTGGACTCGACTCGCTTATTTCACGGGTAACCCTACACTGACCGTTTAACCCGTCTAATAAAATTATTTTAATATACATTTAATAATTTTAACTGAATAATTTTTTTTCCCAAAATAATCACTATCATACACTATTTGATCATCAAACAATATTACAATTCACAACATACAAAAAGAAATAACATAATTGCATAAATAACATAACATACTAATCATATTTTGAGGACAATATTAAAAAAGACATGCATAATAATATCAAATACATAATTGAGGCTTTATCATTTGAGTTTTAAAGATATGTCTTGTTTGTTGTTTTTTCTTACCATTAGTTATTTACTTAATATTTTTCTAAATTCACAAACGGGTTAGATGGGTTAAACGGGTCGTAGTAGGTTGACTCAGACCCCACATATTTAATTGGCAAGTCAATCAGGTCCGACCCAATTTCGATCTGGACCCACGAAGCTTGGACCCATACCCATTAATTTTGTGTTAGATTCGTGTTGAGTTTGCGTGTCGGGTCCTAAATTGGCACCCATAGTTGTCCAATTATACAATTATACTCCCTTGTAAATGGAAAAATAATACCACATTGACCAATTATTGTCTTTCTTATTAAAAAGTAATACAATTTTTTAGATTAATAAATCTTTAATCTTAAAATATATTGACAGAAAATATGTTAGTATGAAGAAAAATAAAAAAATAAAAAAATCATACAAAAAATAACTTAAAAAATACAACAAAACTATCAAGAATAATCGAAAGAAACTCACCAAATATTGTCCGCATATATCTACAATATAGTTTATATAACAACTTTGTTTATTGCAGAATTCGAGTTCAATATTGTCGATGTTAGCGGGGCACTTGATGAAAACGAAAATAGAGGGGAACGTGAAGATGAAACCATATTTGGTGGTTATGCTTGAATTTCGGATCAACAATATCAAAGTGTTTCTCTAATGGTATAAATATAAGAGGATTTATCATAAATAATAAGTCAAAAAATCTCTCGAACACAAAATCAATTGTTAATTCAATGGTGAAAGATACGTAAAACCATATATTCGTCTATTTTAACTATTATTAAACAATTTAGGAAAGTTTGAATAGACATCAGTATTTAAAACTTGATTAATTAATATTATATTGTACAAAATTGCATCGACACCATTGAAATAAATAAAAAATATATTTGATGAAGATATGATGTTCAGAATCAACACATCATTGTAATATATATTTCTAACATATACTAATATCAATTATGGTGAAAGACTATTTATAATTTTTAAAATCTATATATTATATATAGATATAATTGATACTGTAGACTCACTTTTGGTATAAAGTAGAAATACCAGTAAATAAAACTTTCCTAATTTTTATACATATAAAATAAGAATACCATTTATGATATTTTCCTAATTTATATACATATACAGTAGGATTACCATTTACAATCTTTTCTTATAATATTTTCCTAATTTATAATAATTATCATTTATAATGTTTACAATTGTTTTCTAATATAATAAGAAAAAAGAGCAGGAAAATAAAAGTTCCGGACTTCTGCTATTATATATATATATTGATTATATATTAAGTATATTTTATATTTTATATGTATATATATGAAAATATTATTTTTTGAAAAAAATTATCATCTAATATTCATTTTTTTATTATTCTTGATGATAATTTTAAAAGTGTTAACAAATATAACACATAAATTTAACAAAATATATATATATATATATATATATATATTTGTTAAAATATATAAATTAAGAATTAAAAATATTATTTAATTAGATTATAAAAAATACAAATGAGGATACCCGTTTCCACCCCGCTTCGATCATGCTACGATCCTTAGCAGGATGATACGGGAATGCCAAAACCCACTCCGTTGCCAATCCTATCATCGGGTTATGAGGATTTTTTTTCTATTGATTTGATTTAAACGATCTTCGTGTTCGATTAAAAATATTATCTCACAATGTGTCTCAAGTTAGGGACTTGAAGCAAAAAGGTGAAACACTAATCACCCCCGGTGCCCCTCTAATTGCTCGGCCCAAGGCCTGTGGAAGGGAGGTAATTAAATTTGGTAAAATGCATCCCGATCCATGGGCTAGACCGACCATCCTGAGTTTTGGTCCGACCCAATTGACTGGGGATGACCGGACTATTAACCCAATCCAATAGTTTTTTGTGTACAAAATGCACACTTGGATTGGACTGAGCCAAACATTTCCAGTCCGAATTTTTCCAAAAATCCAGTGAGCTCACTCTGGCCAGTCTGACCCGGTCCATTGCAAGCTCTAACCATTTGAACCTTGCTCTAATTGTGGCAGATATAGCACCCGAGTACCAACTCAACTATGCTGATGAGGGCCGTTTACCATAAGTCCAACTCTCAACGCGGCTGATATGAATATGTCTCCTTTTTCTTTGTCACGTTACAATTGACTGGAATTTCTTGACAGTTTTTTCCTAATATGAACTCAATTATTTTTCCTGAAATCCAGTCTAATCGTGTTTTAGGTTTTCGAAAGTCCATAACTCCGTGTATGCCCAAAGTCCATACATACATTCAAGGAGTCCTGTTTTCAACTTTTCATTATGGTTTTTCCCTCTATATATTATTTTGAGACTATATCTAAAAATTGTAAATATTGACTATATATTACATTAATTAAATCATATAACAATTCATAATAATATAAAGAAGTTTTCCAAAATTCATAATAATCTTTTTTTAGCAATGTATAATTGTATCTTTAGATGCATATTCCCTTTTTATTGAAAATAAATATTTATATTTGATTATAGCACATCACTTCATTTGTTGGAGAAAAATGACACCGCATCCCAGTGATTGATGAGTACTAGACTTAAGAAATATATATGTTATTTATTCTTTGTTTTTCTATTAAAAAAAACTCAAATATTATTTCGAATATTAGTGTTTTCTAGGCTAACACAATTTTCGGGTGTTTTATCTAATAAGTTCTTTGAAGTGTACTTATATAATTTTTGTCATGAGCTAATAATTTTCTTCTGCTTCATATTTTGAAGCCTTCTTCTATATATATAAAATATAATTTTAATTTTAATATTTTGTTTTTATTTTATTTATTAAAAGTATATTATTATTATCATCATCGTCATCATCATCATCATCATTACTATCATTTTTTTATTGTTTATGAATTAAATTAAATTAATCTACTCTTTATTTAAAGGGGTTTTTATTTTTATGATTTATAATCAAATTAATTTATCTTCACATGTTAATTATTTATTGAAATTCCAAACTTTACAATCACTAAAAACTAAAAAATAATTTTGGTAAAAATATAATCCATGTATCGCACCAGTGAAATAATAGTACATATTATTATTGTAAATTGTTAAACTTTTGTAAATATACACACTTCTGAAATCTGAATTGTTTCAAAACCTCAAATGATACCTTCCCCATGCCGTCAATTGACGATTTCCTTTTTCTTTTCAATTACAATATCTTTTTAACAAACAAAATCTTGTGTCCAATTAAACTCCAAACTCTATTGCAGTTTGGTTAAGTGAATTAATTCCTAAAAATCTGTATCTCAAATCTAGCCCCACTAAAACTTGAACCTGGATATTATGGTATTAATTTGGACCATATAGTAGTTTCAAGTCTTTTTATATGGGATAAAATAAATAATGAGTCCAAAACCAACATATACTTGAGCCCAAATTTTTTTATATGTCCAAAATATTACACCTATTATATTCTAGGGTTTTTACATCACATCACCCTCCAGTTTCAGTTTCAACTAATCAATCAGCTGCTTCTATTCTTTCAGTTTTCACTCAGAAAAAAAAGAAAAAAGATCAATGGAAGTGAAAACCCTTCAATTCCCAATAATTTTATCCCCCAATAACGATGAGGAACAATCCCAAGAAATCTCTAGAAACCCTAAATTACAAACCCCAACCGATATCGATTTCCTTTCAGACCCCCTTCTCGAAGAAATACTGTCTAGGGTTCCGGCCAAGACCGTGTTTGGCTGCAAGATTGTAAGTAAACCCTGGCTTTCAATCATAGACGACCCCATCTTCGCAAAAACCCATTTTTCAAGAGCTCCCATTTGCCCGTTGCTTGTTTTCTCCGATAAGTCGGGCCGCGAATCGACAAGAATCATGCACCTCGTCGAGGGCCAGACCGTTTCGGATCTCGATCCGAGAATCAATGAGTGTAAACTCGTCTCGAGAATGGATTTTTCCGATGTGGTGACATCACATTCACGGAAAAAGCGTTGTTATTTCCTCTCCGTGAACGCAAACGCCACCTCGTGCGAGGGCGTCGTCTGCTGGGCATCCAATGGAAACCGTGGCGGCGATCATATCTTTATTTGTAATCCCATCACGGCCGAATACGTCACTCTCGATCCGACCCCTAACGAGCAAGACGACGCTTATGTCTTCATAGGCATCGGTTTTGTTAGGGAAACCAAAAAATACGAGGTTTTGAGAATGTCGCGTAGGAGGGCGAAGAATAGGGTTGAGGTCAATGAGTTTTCGCGTTGGTGGCCGGAGGTGCTCACCGTGGGGTCCGTGATGAGCTGGCGCCGCATTGGGGACGTCACGTTCCGATTGGACTTATCTAGGGAAATATCCGAGGTGGTTTATGTGAATGGGGCAATATATTGGTGGTATAATGGGGACTCATCTATTTGTTCTTATAATTTTGATAGGGTCTTATTTGAGGTCATACCATTACCCCAAATGAACCTATTTAGGGTTGAAACAAAGAACTTTGCTCCAAAAAACATCAGTTTGGGGGTTTTAGGCAATTCGCTTTGCGTATCGATTGTTTGTCCCAAAGATGGGCACGTCGAGTTGTGGGTTTTGGAAAATTATCGCGCGGATCAAGTACCGTGGATTAAGGTTTATGATATTGAAACGGAGACGACGTATTTGGAGCATAGTGGGATGTTGGGGACTAGGGGTCAGTATAAAGCGATTAAGTATTTGGAGTGTGGGGAAATTCTGATGCATGATTGGAGAGAAACGTTTCTTATATATGACCCGATCACGAAGACGGATAGGCAATTTCGTGTTTTGGAGCGTATTGAGGAGGTGAGGAGTACTTTGCATTTGCAGGTGGTTCCTCATGTGCCTTGCCTTGTGAAGCTCAAGGATGTGCTAAATATGGAGGATGAGAGTGTGAAGGTGCTAAAGACATACCCTAGGGTAAACTAATTACATAATTTACATTGTGTGATGTTGTATTCTAGCTTCCTGATTAATTTACCTATATATCTCAAAAAAACTGAAATGGCCTAATTTGATATTTCATGTGACATACATTAGTTAAGTGTGATCATAAACTATTGACATTGTTTAATTTGCATTTGTATGAACATCATTTCCTGATTTCTGAATATTGTTAATTAATTTACTATAGTATTTCAAGTTGGTCTAAAGATTTTGACAGCAGGCAAACCATAAGATATATTGTGGAGTTAACAGTAATATTTCCAATTAGTTATTGAATGGTATGATTTTATGTATATCAGTTACCTCTCTAGATAATAGCAGCTTTAGGCAAATAGATTTTAGTTGCTGCCTTCTTTGTTTAGTCTTTGAGCTTATGACTATTGTGTCTGTGCTTCCATGTTGCAAACTTTTAGAAATATGCGGGAGTATAACGGTATTCTGTAGGTAAATATAAAATTTGGTGATAGAATCATTTTTTAACTGTAAAAGTTTATTGACAAAATCATTTTTGTTGAAAAACTTTGTCGGAAGTTTTCTGTGGTGAAAACTATTTTAATCTTCAAAATACAAATTAGATTATTTAAAAAACATTTAACAAAATAAATTAATGTTCTTTTCAAAAAAAAAAAAAAAAGAAAAATTAATGTTCAAAAGTGACATGCATTATTATATATTCTAGATCATCATTCCATGTGTGCATTTTTTAGCAAGTCAGTGTCCAAGTCAAATCAGCTAGTTTAGCCTGAAATGTCAAAATTAAAAGTGTCAAAATGAATCCGGCTCGATGGTTTGGCTCGACGGCAATTTTGTGGAGACCCAAAATGGACCGGCCCGATCGGTCCGACTTTAATTTTGGAGACCCAAAATGGACCGAGCTTGTTTAATTTGACCCGAAAAGTCAGCCTAGTTGGTTGACCCCGATCATTTGTTGGGTATTTTCATGGCCTGGGCCGAGTTTGAGTCTAAAAAATTTGTGGCTAGGTAGAATCTCGATCCAGTTGGCTCGGCTTATTTGACAACACTGGTCAAAATCCCCTATTTGATTTGGTCATCGTCACGACATCAATCCTTGTCAAAATGATATTCCCGTTAAAAATTGGTCTTAATATGCAAAATTTTGAAAATTCCCTCGCCAATTCAAATAGTTATGATCGTAAAATACCACATTCACTGGCCGATCCTGGGAGCATTTGGGGGCTGCTGCTGTCCCCAAAATTTTTCCCTTTTTTTCCCTTTAATTTATTTGCTATTGGTATATTTTATGTATAGATATGGGGAAACAATGCATTTGCCCCTCCAGAATTTTGATAATTAAACTCGTGCAATTATACTCAAAAATAGGTTTGGCCCAAGCTGCATATATAAGGATATACTTGATCAGCGCAAAACTTTTTATTCAGTCCAAAATACATCCCTATTAGCAACTCTTGTTGATCATTGCGCAGAAATTCAAACACTGGATTACATTTTCAATCATCTCTTCAGTAGCAAGGGTTTTCAACCACAACGTACACTCACCATTTTCACAGAATCAATCAAGCTTCTACACTTCACCACTCAATCAGACCTGTTTGGCAAAACAGAAAATCGATGGAAATGAAAACTATTCGGTTCCCAATAGTTTTGTCCTCCGGCGATGACGACGAAGAGCCTCAAGAAACCGCTACACACCCACAAAGAACCAATATTCATTCGCTTTCAAAACCCATTCTCCAAGAAATCCCGTATCGGGTCCCACCCCCAACCCTTCTTTACTGCAAGACTGTGTCGAATCTTGCCCCAATAATCCATTTTCCTAGAGCCCCCATTTGTCCCCTGCTTGTTTTCACCGATAAATCGGGCCACAAACCCACCAAAATCACGCACCTCGTCGGAGGCCGAACCGTGTCGGATCTTGATCCAAGAATCGGCCACAAACGCTCGAAAGCAGTGGCGCTTACAAATCACGTGGCCGCTTGTTCAGGGCCGCCGTGCCGTTTCCTGCCCCTGAACGCCAACGCCGTCTCGTGCGAAGGTATGCTCTGCTGGGCATCGAACGGTTGTACTCCTTGTGGCGCTAGTCACATCTCTATTTGCAACCCTGTCACTGGCGAATGTTTTACTCTGCATCTTTCCCCTAATGAGGAAAACAACGATTGCGTCTTTATAGGCATCGGGTTTCGTGGGGCGTGTAAAAAGTTCGAGATCTTGAGAATGTCGCGTAAGAGGGTAATTGGGAACGAGGCTGAGGTTTCTGCGGAATGGTGGCCGGAAGTGCTAACCGTTGCGTTTGAATCACGCTGGAGGCGCGTGGGAGTCAGCACGTCCCTATTCGACTTTGCTCGAGAAATAACAGAGGTGGTTTATGTGAATGGAGCGATATATTGGAGGTATATTGGGGATTCATCTATTTTTTCTTTTCATTTCGAAAGGACCCTGTTTCAAATGTTACATTTACCTCAAATGGATCTCTTTGGGCTTGAAACAATAAACAGTACATTTGCCGCAAAAGACATGATTAGTTTGGGAGTATTGGGTAATTCTCTTTGTGTATCGATGATTTCTCCGTACGATGGGCATGTAGAGTTGTGGGTGTTTATGGAAATTTATGGCAACGGCCAAGCACGTTGGGATAAGCTTTGTGATGTTGAGACGGAGACGACGCGTTTGGAGCACAGTGGAACGTTAGGGTCTAGGGGTCGATATAAAGCGATAAAGTATTTGAAGTGCGGGGGAATTTTGATGCACGATTGGAGAGAAACGTTTCTTGTGTATGATACTGTCACCAAAACGGAGAGGATTTTTCGTGTTTTGGAGCATTCTTCGGCGAGGAGTTGCTTGCCTTTGCAGGTAGTTCCTCATGTACCTTGCCTTGTGAAACTGAATGATGCCTTAAGGTTGGGATATCCATGATGAAATTGAAATGGCAGAATTTGATAGTACTCATTTGTCATATATCAAATCCAGTTTAATTCGTTTAGTTTGATGGTAGCTAGTAAGTGTAGTTTAGCCCAACTATTGTATGATCGTAGTATATCAGATCAGTATCCTTCTGAAAAACTGTAAATATACACATCAGGTTGGTGTAAAGATTTTGGGTGCAGCCAAACCAAAAAGAATTATGGTCAAGGTTAAGGGCAAATTGTCCAAATCGCCGGTAACTTGGCCACTTTAGACTTTTGAATGATATGAGTTCATGATGTCAGTTACATCTAGACAATAACACCTTGTGTCTGTGCTTCCATGTTGCTTCTCATGGAGAATTGTAGTGCATTTCTGATTTCAGTTTCCTATTAGTTTTGCTTCCAATGTTTCATTGAATTCTACAATCTATTCAATATGTTGCAAAATTGTTATCAGGAGCATCATTTGAACATTAATTTCCTTGTGAGTGTGAGAGAGAAAGAGAGGGAATTGAGAAAACTATAGGCAAACCAAATCTATTTTTTATTTAAAAAGTTTTTTTTATATTTTATAATAATTTGTTATTCTATTTTATAATTTTTATAATTTATAATCAAATTAATTTATTTCTATATTTATTTAGTTATTGAAATTCCATACTTTTTTACAATCACTAAAAGCTAAAAAATCTTTGCGCTTATGACTATCGTGTCTGTACTTCCATGTTAGAAACTTCCAGAAAATTGGGATAATATATCTGTAGGTAATTGAAAATTTTAGTGACAAAATCATTTCTTAACTATAAAAACTTATTGACAAAAATCATTTCTGTTGAAAAACTCTATCAGAAGTTTTTTGTGGTGAAAAACTATTGTAATCTTCAAAATATAAATTAGATTATTTAAAAAACATTTAACAAAATAAAATTAATGTTTAAAAGTGACATGCATTATTATATATTCTAGATCATCATTGCAAGTCAATGTCCAAGTCAAATCAGCTAGTTCAGCCTGAAATATCAAAATTAAAGGTGCCAAAATGAACCCGGCTCGATGGATTGGCTCGGGGGCAATTTTGTGGAGACCCAAAATGGACCGGCCCAATTGATCCAACTGTAATTTTGGAGACCAAAATGGACCGAGCTTATTTGGCCTGAATAGTCAGCCCGACCGGCTGACCCGATCACTTGTTGGGTATTTTCATGGGTTGGGCCGAGTTCGGCCCTAAAAAATTGTGGCCAGACAAAATTCTGTCTAGTTGGCTTGGCCCATTTGGCAGTTCTGGCCAAAATCCCTTATTTGATTTGGACTGTGTTTGGCTAAGCTTTTTTAAAATATCTTATAAGCCCCTGCATTTTATAAGATGTTCTTAGAGCTTATAAGATATTATATCTTACTTTAAGAATAAGTTGTTGCATTTTTTTGGATAAAATAAGATGGTAGAGCTTTTAAGATGTTAGTAATGACAATTTTGTAATTAAAATTGGGGTTGTCAATGAGTGACACGACACGACAGCACGACACAACACAACCCGATTATAAACACGATTACAGAGACAAAAGGCACGATAAATCACGACACGATAACACAACATGAACACGAAATTGAAAATTAATTTAAAATTACAACTATTGTTATATTTAAGTTCACAAAAAATAGATAACACGAAAATACGATAATGTAACACGAACAAGACACGATAACACGATTTGCCACCCCTAATTAAAATAGTAGAAAGTAAAGGACGTTGAAATAAAATCTATTTGGAAAAAAGTTGGGATTCTCCAACGTTCTTATAACAGTTTATAAGCTTCTACTATCTTATTTTATGAGCTTATAAGATCATTTTTGAAAAAATTACCAAACAAATTTAAAGAGCTTAGAAGCTCTCAGACATCTTATAAGATATTTTGAAAAGCTTATAAGCCCACCAAACACCCTCTTGGTCACCGTCAGGACACCAATCCTTATCAAAATTGAGATTTCCGTTGAAAATTGGTCTTAATGTGCGAAATTTTGAAAATTCTCTCGCCAATTTAAATAGTTAATGTCCTAAAATACCACATGCACTGGTGGATCCAAGGGGAGCAAGTCGCGACTGCTACAGCCCCCAAAATTTCCAGATATTTTTCTTCTTTAATCTATTTGCTATTAGTATATATTATGTACAAGTTATTGTTAGGAAATTACGGACAGGAACAAAGCCATGACAATAGTAATATGATAAAAATAAAGGTAAAATGACACGAATATTTTTACGTGGAAAATCCCAAATAAATTTGAGGTAAAAACCACGGGCAAGTGTAGGAGCAATTCACTATAAAAATAGCGATTACAACACTTTCTCTCTAAATACAAGGAGAAACTATATCACTCTTTCTCTTTTGAAATAGAAGAAACTAATACTCTCTAAATTGAAGAAATGAGAAACTTGCAATTTGCTTGCTTGGTTGGGATGATATTGCATCTGCCCAAGACACCAATTTATAGCAAAATTTCTTCACTATTCTACCAATCCCCAAAGTAGTTAGCCACCAACTATTCAAAATTCACCAAACAATTTCTTCAAAAAAGTTTGGTAAAATTCAAGTTTTGCTACCACATTCACCTAATTTTGAACAAAGGTAGGTGGCCAACATATTCTCTACACTGGCCACTCATGCTGCTTACATTTCTTCTAGGCCACACAAGGATCTACATCATTCGAACTTGCCTGTGTTGATTGGTTTGGTCATGCAATCTGCTAGGTTTTCATCAGTGTGAATCTTTTGCATATCCACACTCCCATTTTCCACTACTTCTCGAACAAAGTGATATTGAACTCCAATGTGATTTGTCCTTGAATATAAGGCTGGATTCTTTGCAATATGCAAAACACTCTGACTGTCACAAAACAGAACAATCTTTTCTTGTTTGTACCTGAGCTCCTCCAATAACCTTTGTATCCAGACTGCTTCCTTGCAAGCTTGTGTAGCTGCCATGTATTCGCAGCTTGATTGTAGAGCTAGCTACAACGATCTGCGATTTTGAAACCCGACTTACTCTTCCTTCGCAAGTGTAAACACATAGCCCGTAGTAGATTTTGTTTTATCAAGATTACCTGCAAAATCCGAATCAACATAACCTCTGGCAGTAAAATCTGATCCTCCATAACATAATGCAGCATCAGAGGTTCCTATGATGTATCTCAGAATCCTCTTCACTGTATCCCAATGCTCTCTACTAGGATTCGCCATGTATTGACTGACTGCTCCCACTGCTTGTGCAATGTCTGGTCTTGTACATATCATAGCGAACATTAGACTCCCCACTGCTGATGCATACGTTACTCGAGACATCTCCCTCCTCTCTGTTTCATTGCTAGGACACATACTTGAGGATAACTTGAAATTAATAGGAAGAGGGTAGAAACTGGCTTACAATCTTGCATGTTGAAACGTCGCAAAATTTTCCTGAAGTAGTTCTTTTGAGAAAGCCAGATATTCCTATTATTTCTGTCTCGGTGAATTTGCATCCCTAGAATCTTGTTTGCTGGTCCCAAGTCCTTCATATCAAGCTCCCTAGCCAACTGTGCCTTTATTTCTTGGATCCGATCTTTATTGGGGCCTGCCACCAACATATCATTCACATACAACAGCAAAATAATAAAATCATTATCATCAAACCTTTTGTAGTACGCACAATGGTCTGAACTAAGTCTGTTGTATTCAAGGCTCATTATGACGGAATCAAATCTCTTGTACCAATATCTCGGCCCTTGTTTGAGACCGTACAGAGATTTGTTCAATCTGCAAACCAAGTTCTCTTTGCCTCTTTCAGCAAAACCTTCTGGTTGAAGCATATAAATTTATTTTTCAAGCTCTCCATGAAGAAATGCAGTTTTTACATCTAACTGCTCCAGATGTAAATCAAATGTAGCACACATCGCCAGGACTACCCTTACTGTTGTGAGTCGAACCACTGGGGAAAATATCTCATTGAAATCAATACCTTCTTTCTGAGCATATCATTTCACCACCAATCTTGCACGATACCGCTCTACTTGATCGTTGCTATCCCGCTTGATCTTGTAGATCCATTTATTACCAATGGCTTTTCTATGATGTGGTAACGGTACTAGTTTCCAAGTTTGATTCTTGTGGAGAGCTTCGATTTCTTCATGCATTGCTGTCATCCACTGAGATGCATCTGAGCTTTCTGTAGCTTCATGGAAAGTTGATGGCTCTCCATCCTCCGTTAAAAGACAGTATGCAACATTGCTCTCCATAACATACTCCGATTGCCAAGCTAGCGATTTTCTCTTACGAGTTTACCGGCGTATTTCTTGAACATCAGACTCAACTTGTTCTTGTACCTCATGCTCTGGTACTGCTTCAGAAGATTTTGGATCTTCATCTTGTCGGTTATTTTCCACTAGTACTGTAGTAGTCTCCTGGTTCTCTTTTACAGCACTACTATCTTCATTGTCTTAGAGTTTATCTTCTTCAAATATCACATCCCCAAGAAGATACATTTTCTGGACTTTGGGTCCAATTTCGTTCTTTCTTGGTCATTGTACATCACGTACACAGGATTTCCAAATGTAAGTAAGCGAGAATAATCTGTAGACTTACCAGTCCACATCCCCATGGGCGTTTTCAGATCAATTGCGGCTGATGGTGACCGATTGATCACACAACAGGCGGTTTTGACTGCCTCTGCCCAGAATGTCTTGGGTAGACTTGCAGTTCTCAACATTGCTCTTGTCCTTTCTAACAAGGTTCTGTTCATTCGCTCTGCCACTCCATTTTGTTGAGGCGTGTATGCCATCGTGGACAGTCTTTTGATGCCTTCGTGTTGACAGAAAGACTCAAATTCATCACTTGTATATTCTCCTCCATTATCAGTCCTTAGACACTTGATCTTTTTCCCAGATTCAAGTTCTATTTGAGCTTTGTAAACTTTGAATACTGAAAATACATCAGCCTTCCTTTTGATAGGATACACCCAACATCTCCTGGAGTAATCATCAATGAAAGATACAAAGTATCTCGCCCCTCATAGGGATGATAGTGGTGCTTGCCAAACATCAGAGTGAATCAACTCTAAGATGCCCTCACTCTTAGATGTTGATCTGCCGAACTTTAATTTGTGTTGCTTACCTATAACACAATGCTCACAAAATGGTAAAGATACATTTGTAAGACCAGGTAGCAGCTTCTGTTCAGAGAGAATCTTCAACCCTTGTTCCGACATGTGGCCAAGTTTGTGGTGCCACATTATCGTTGATTCTTCTATCAACTGCAAATCGCAACATAAAACTTCTTCTCATCCTTGCATTGTCTCACCTTTAAGCATATACAAATTCGCAGCGAGTTTCTCCGCCTTCATTACTACAATAGCTCCTTTCACGATCTTCATGATACCATCCTCAATACGATTTTACATCCAACATTATCCAATTGTCCTAAGGACAAAAGATTCTTCCGTAGGCCCTTCACATGTCGTACCTCTTGAATGATGCGAATTGTACCATCAAACATTTTTATTTGATAGTACCAATACCAGCAATATCCAAGGCATGATCATCCCCCATAAATACAGATCCTCCAGAGATTGGTTCGTATGTGTGAAACCATTCTCGCCGAGAGGTCATGTGCCAGGTTGCTCCTGAGTCTAAAAGCCAGACATCAGAAAATAATTTTCTGCCTTCAGCGTTGGTTGTTGTTTTGCCGTATAAAACTTCTCTATTTTCAGAGGTACTTGCAACATTCCCTTGAGCATTTGATGACTCAGGGTCACTAATTTTCTTACTCCAACAATCCTTCTTGAAGTGCCCTCTTTTGCCACAATTGTAGCACTTGATGTTCTTTTTACTCCTGGATTTTGATCTACCATAATTTTGACTCCCACTAGAGCTACGTTCCGTGGATCTTCCTCTTACCACTGCCAAAGCTTCTGCTTGATGTGAACCTCCTTGTCTGTCTTCTTTGTTTCTGCGCCTGCTCTCTTCTTCTAGTATAGAGGTTGCAATTTCATCGAAGACTAGATAATCCGAAAGGACGTTGTTCGTCAAGTTGATGATGAGTTGATCGTACGAATCTGGTAAACTTTGGAGCAAAAGTTCCGCACGTTCAACAACTTCTATTTTGTAACCCATTGAGGTGAGTTGCAAAAATAGAGTATTCAATGTGTTGATATGGTCAGTCACCGAAGTGGTTTCTGCCATACGAAGAGTATACAATTTTCTTTTAAAGAAAATCTTGTTGTGAAGTGACTTGGCATCGTATAATTTTGTCAGAGTATCCTATATCTCCTTTGTCGTCTTCTTCCCCGCCACATTGGATAACACTCCATCGGCTAGTGCTAAGTGCAGATCAACAATTACATTGCCCTCCATCTTGTTCCACTTGGCATTGTCGGTGATATCTGCGGGCCAATCTCCAATTGCCGCTAAGCAATTGTCTTTCCTCAAAATTGCCTTAATCTTCATTTTTCACAATGAAAAATTATTCCCATTGAACTTCTCTACATCGAACTTTGTCGTTATTTTGTTCACATCTGATTGATTTTTCACTTGAACCAGATTTCACTATTCACGTGTTCATGGCCATTTCCTCAAGAAGATTTAAGGCATCTTGTGGAAACCTTGCCAACAATGCTCCTCCCGCTGCGGCATCAACAAAGGCCCTCGTTTGCCCCATTAAACCATTGTAAAAGAAACATAGTTGTTGATCCTCCGGAAAGCCGTGTTGTGGACATCTTCTTAATAAGTCCCTAAATCTTTCCCAAGCTTCGTACAAAGGCTCGGAATCAAATTGTCGGAATTGAGTGATCTCACTTTTGAGCTGCAAAGTTTTGCTTGGTGGAAAGAATTTAAACAAAAACTTTTGGCTCAAATCATCCAATGTGCTCACACTTCCTTGCGTCAAAGTACCCAACCAATTTCTCGCCTTATCCCGTAAAGAGAATGGGAATAGGCGCAATCTTATGGCGTCATCTGAGACTCCGTTCATTTTGATCGTATTGCATATTTGGATGAAATGCGCAAGGTGAGAGTTAGGATCTTCGGTTGCAAACCCCCCAAACTGATTCTGTTGCACCATATTGATTAGTGCCGGTTTAAGTTCGAAGTTGTTGGCATTGATGGGAATATGGGCAATACCACCGTAATTACGATTCGTTTGTGGTCGAAAGTAATCACGAATGGCTTGCTGTTGAACCGGTATCGGTAACTCGTTTCCACCATTGTTTGGCGGTATTGGTAACTCATTCAAATCCCCCATTATCGGATTGTGTTGTCTTTCAGCTCGTCTAGTGGTAGCACTGATTCTCCTCGCGAAAGCCTCAACTTCCGGTATGAGCGGTATTAAGTCTCCCCGCTTAGAGCGCGTGTTCATGCACTACCTGAACCAAACTATAATAAACAAGTCAAATAATGTAGAATTCAAGTCACACAAAAACAAAATAAATAAAAAAAATTGTCTAAATTAAGAATAATTCTATCTATCGCAATATTAGCACCAAAAATTGTATTAGTCCCCGGCAACGGCGCCAAAAACTTGTTCGCCTATATTTTTAGCTTCACCGCAAGTGTACGGTGTTCGTTATCGAATAGGGTAGCAAGGTCGTATCCACGGAGACTAATAAATCAATAGGCTAAGTATTGAGCCAAGATAGTTTTACTTTTATTTAGACGAACAATATTTAATGGTTGTTGTTTTGAGATTAAGACAATTTCAATCACTAAAACACAAGAATACAATAACACAAATGAAAGAAGTATCAAGATGATGAAATGGATTTCCGAGTTAAAGTTTCGATTAATAATCCTCTTGTTGTCCGATTTAATCAAAGCCAAGGTTATTATCAATATTCCTATAAGACGATCACAAAGCTATTTTATCCTCCCTCTCGAGATGCATATAAAATGTAGATTGAAATATCTATGATAGGATCACTACTCAACATAAGATACACAACTCCCAAATGCACAATAGATCAAATGTCCTCACAATATTCACAAACCTCTCGATTCATGCAAATATTCGTGTCAAGTACTTAAGATCTAATATTGAAACTCATCTCTCGAATTATGAATCAATATATCAAACATGTTAAATCATTGGCCAAGTGATAAAACAAGAATAAGCTCAAAGTACTCAAATAGGCTTCAAGATAATAACTTCAACCAAGATTAAAACATTCAACAAGAGTTCATTAATCTACTTCCAAAACCCGGAAATCACAAGAGTTTAGCTACACATGATTAAACAACTTACACACAAAGTGTTCAAAGTCATTACAAATGAAACTAAAAGATAGAAACTAAAAGAGAAGCAAGAAAACTTAGGAACGTCGACAATCTCTCGATATATCTTCGTTCTTCAAGCTCCGATACAACCCGATTATCTCCTTGATGTCTCCTTCCAAGAGTTGACTCTTGTCTTGTGTTGTAGATCCCAAAAATGCAGAATGTCCTTGTGTGCCCCCCAAAAAGCCTTTTTATACCTCCCTCATATTTAGGGCTTAATCTGCCGAGATTATGGGATTCAGTATGCAGACGCACGGGTGGTGCGCCCACGCACGGGTTACCCGTGCGCCACCCTCTTTGGAATACCCCAACTCTCTCGTAGGGCGCACGGGTGGTGCGTCGGAGCACGACCTACCCGTGCGCCACTCTGGTGAGATATCCTGACTCTCTGTAGGGCGCACGGGTGGTGTGCCCATGCATGGGCTACCCGTGCGCCATGCTGCAGCTTCAATCAACCTTATACAGGGGTGCACGGGTGGTGTCTTGAGGCACGCCCAACCCGTGTGCCCCTGTCTCTTCCGTGAACGCTCAACTTTCGCTCTTTTAGGCTTCACGTTTCGTATATCCACTCAATTCTCCGTGTTTCTACTTTGCTTTCCTCATATTCTTATTCAATTAGCTTCAAATATCATGAAATTCCTACAAAATAAGCAAAGTGTAATATCTTTTCCACAAGGAGTGAATATGTAACGTTTAACGCGAGTATATGCATGTTTACTTATCATTATAGCTCGAAATATGCATCAAAACACATGCAAAATTCACGCTTATCAAAATCCCCAAACTTAAACTGTTGGCCGTCCCGATCAACAATATTTAGAACACGATAAAGCACAACAGGGAGAAAAAGATAACAAATAAGACACCGAGAATCTATAAGAAAATCCAAATTGTTCGTCATGAATCTTTGAGTACAACTCAATCAAGCCTCAAATATCTAATCAAAGAACACGCCTCAAATAAAACAAAGTGAAATGCTCAATCCAACTCTCGAAGTTAAGTGTATACTCTCATCTCACGAGGTTATAGGACGTGTTTACGCTCAAATCAATTCGATGTCGCAAAATTACCATAGGCTTGCAATTTGTCTCATATCTCCACCACGAGAGTGTAAGCAATTTGTGAATCATAAAGGACTTTCTCATTTGGTTGTAATGAAGGCTTTTTGGTTTAGGTAGGAAGTTTTTGGATAAAGTGACTCAAACTCGAGTGTATAGACCGATGAGCATATCAATCATTTTCATTACAATCCCATATGCTACTCCAATCATCCCTCATTTTTATCAACTTCATTTATCTCCATTTCCTTCTTTTCTTTTGAGAATCAACTCCATTCACAATCCTTCACCCCCCAAGTTTATCCACTTTTCAATCTTTTTTTTTTTTCATTTGTGCATTTTCAACATCTTTCCTTCCTCTTTTTATTCCATTTAACCAAGTATGCCCAATTATCCTATTTTTCAATTCCCACCCATTCAACCTCGTTCATTCCCCTTTTACTCAACGTTATACATTCGAGTTTAAGGTGATGGAAATATAGTAAGATCAAAGGTTAAATTTGTGGTTATCAAAGAAATAGGCTATAGGCTCAACTTGGCTAACTAGGAGTTTTCACATTTTTAGGTAGGCAAAAAGGCATGAAAGGCTAACAAAGATGGCCTTTAATCACATTCACAATTCACATACACATGTGGCCTTGACAGAGATACCGAGCAAGTTCTAGAATTTTAATCAACATGAATGATACACTCAAATTACAACAAGATCGCACACACAAGATATAAGCGATAAAGCTCAAAGCTCACGAGGCTTGTCAAAATGTAATTCAAAGCATCACACCAAGTTTTTCATATCAACATGCTCAAAGTTATCTATTCAAGGCTCAATCAATCCATAAACAGCATCTAATCCCAACAATATGAATTTTCAATCAACACACAAACAACAAGTTGCACCATGCTCGGTCAACACACTCTCTAACCACTACTAAAGCAATAGACGTGCTAAAGCTATAAACGTGCTCTAATGCAAATGCAACCTAAAATGCTCTAATGCAACTATATGAAAACAAACAAATGCATGAAAATGTTTTGTTTTTTTTTTTTATGTATGTATCCACACTTTTCATGTATTAAAATGTTATCTCTCCCCCCAAACTTGAATGAAATTATAGTGTCCTAAGGGAAAAAATAGAATTTCAATAACAAAAAGTGGGGATATACGAATCATCACGGCGGCGGTGGTGGGAAGTGGCCTTGAGAAATATGCCACATTTGTAGGCTGTTGGAGCACTTGCCACGTCTCCTCGGAACGCCGCTCCGATCGCTCGCATTGAACGAGAAAATCAATACTATGTTGCCTCAAATCCTCTCCTTGTCGCCTCAACTCTTCTTCTTGCCGCCTCAAGTTCTCCCCAAACGCATAAAACATGTCTTGAAAATCGGCATCGCGATGAGGTCCTCCATCAGAGAAGGATCGGGGCGATCCCCACATTGAGAATGTCGGGGTAATCGCCTCCGTGTGAGGACTCGGGTATATCATACCCAATTTGGGGGTGATGAGGTTCCATCCCCATGTCTCGGCCATGAAACGCATCCTCCTCCGCCACCATATCCTCCTCATCCAAGAAACCTTCGACTCTGCGACACTTTCTTGCCTCTATAGCCTCAAATAATTCGGTTGTGTGCGTCGGAGTTCATGAGGAAGTTGGTGGTGTCCGTCAATGTCTCTACCGTGGTGTATGGCGGGTTAGGCAACGGAAATGAAGCACCTTTCTTTTGTAGAAGCACCAATCATTTGTCTTCATTCGCTATGAACTTCATATGGTGCAACGATGCCAAATTAACCCGAGTCTTTGCCGGGATAGGCTCAAGCCTCGAAATCAACATTGAAATGTCGGGCAATAGGGGTAATGAGGCCCTATAGAAATCGTACCCTTCCCGCCTAGCTAGTTTGTTCGATTTGTTCGGCAAAATTGACAACGGTGTTGTAGGGGGTGTTTGTAACCATACACCAAAGGAGATAAAGTTCCTTAGTCGTCATACCTCCAATGTTTTCTCGGGCGAACACGAGAGGATGCGATCGCGTGTTGAATATACCGGGAAAACGGGATTCCTGGGATCCACGAGGCTTTGGCGGTTCGCGCGCATACAACATCGGCCCCGTTTGTGGTGTTTCCACAAGCATTCTCCAAGTCGTATTGATCATAATGAGGCATCGGGCGAGTACGAGCGTTTGTTGGGACCTCGAAAATGGTGTTCAATTGGGTCATAGAACTTGTCTACGGACATTCCCCAATTGAAACTTTATCATATACGGTTCAAAGGTCCCGCCTTGTTTGAGTACTTCCACGGTACTCAAGAACTCCAATGTATGCTTTTTGAATGTCGGCCACCTTCGGCTCATGAAGTTCGTCCATCCTACCTTGGCGAAAAGACGCCACACGTCCTCATGTATCCCCAAAGTTTGGGTACAATCATCGTCGGCATAACGAGATGGAGCTATTTGGCGACCGATCAAGCGATTCCATCGCTCAAGATCATCGGCATTTGTCAAGTTTACCCCATATGCCTCGACCGCTTTTTGGTCGACTTAAGTGATGCCACTTTGCGTTGTGCCGTCCCGCGTGCACGTCTCCTTCCACCCTGGGGGTTTCTTCTCTCGGCCATGAAGAGTTTATACCTGAAATATATTTCATTAGCATCCCAATATCATCAATGGCAACACAAAATAGGGGATTAAAGCTAACATATTGGGTGATGCAAATACACTTGCCCACGTTACCTTTGATCGATCAACTACCCCAAGCAAACAAAAATTATGGCCATGCTAGACAATTATTAGCTTAAACAGTCATTGGCCATGCCCTACTCACCAACAATTCATCCTAAATCTCCTCAATTACACAAGCCCACAAGGTGTTTGATAATTTGTCTCAAAGAATAATTCACATAATTCAAAGCAAAAATATCAAAATAAACACCTACCATGCTCCCTAATACATAATTGACAACGAATTGATAAAGAGAAACGGTGTTCTTACCGGAATTCTCTAAATTAAACTCGAAGTGGAAGGTTTGAACCCTAGGTGCTTGTGCTCACAATTCTTCAAGTAAATTTGAATTCAACGTAAGGTGAAGTTGAATTGTGATGGGGAAGGGATTAAAAGGACGAATTTAAGTAGAATTTGCAAGAAATTTTGATGGCAATGAAGTTTGGGGGTAGTGGCGCGCGATTTGTGGGATTTTTGAAGAAGAAGACAGTTTAAAAACTGTCATATTTAAGCCTCTTCTGCAGGGCGCACGGGTGGTGCGTCGAAGCACGGGTTACCCGTCTGCCACCCCGGCAAATTCCTCTCTCTCTGCGGGCGCACGGGTGGGGTGCCAACGCACGGGCTACCGTGCGCGTCTTTTTACATACAACAAATTTCTCTCTCTTTTTTTTTTTTTTTTTTTTTGATAAAAACACACAAAAATTCAACAAAAACACACTAATCACACTTATTAATAAAAACTCGCATATCAAAGCACTCAAATCACACAAATTTTTGAAACTAAACACACACGAAAAACCGTTGGGTTGCCTCCCAACAAGCGCTATATTTAACGTCGTTAGCTTGACGCCTTTTGATTCCGATTATGATCTTTGCGAAATGAGGCTTGTCACCTCATCGTGCGCTTTTCCATGCCAATTCCGCTCACTTGGATTTACACCTCCCTTGATCATTACTAAAGGAGGTTTTTTTCTGTTTGTCAACTATCCATGTGTTCTCCTTTTCATCGTCACGAATGGTACGCGTGCACGCTCTTGGTTCAACATTAGGCTTTTTGTGCCTTTCCTTCTTCTTCATTGATAAGCCCCCGCATATTATCTATAGAATGCATACAATTATTCAAGTTATTAGCTTGAGTACGGGGAATCGACAATTGTTGTTGTTTTACAACCATTAAGATCATATTGTCCTTTCACATTCGAAAAATGGAAAATGAAATACGCTCATCATCCACTTGTAATGTAAGCTCCCTTTCTTCACATCTATTAGTGCTTGATTTTGCCAAAAATGGACGCCCAAGTAAAAGAGGGTGTCACAATCCTCATTCACATCCAAAGACTAGAAAATCCATGGGAATATGAATTTATCGACTTTTATGAGCACATCTTCTAGTATCCCCGTTGGATGTACGAGTGATCTATCCGCGAGTTGTAGGGTGACAATGGATGGTCTCACTTCTATGAGTCCAAGCTTTCGAGAACGGACAATGCGGCATCAAATTGATACTAGATCCTAGATCACAAAGTACATTGTCAAAGGAAATATCGCCTATTGTACAAGGAATAGTGAAACTCCCGGATCTTTCGAGCTTTTGCGGTATTTTCCTTTGTATGAGTGCGCTACATTCTTCCGTCAGTTGACAATCCCATTCTCTCGCCCATTTGTTCTTGTTGGACATCGTTTCCCTAAAAACTTTGCATAATTTGGCATATGTTTCATTCTTCGCAAAAGGAACATTAATGTGCAATTTTTTAAACATGCTCACAAATTTAGCAAATTGTTTACTCGAGTTAGTCTTATGAAACAATCGGGAAAGGGAAGAGGAATATTATATTTCACAAATTAGAGTTAGGATACGATTCACGTTTCTTGGCTCTTTTTTGTTTATCTAATTGTTGCTCTTCTTCCTCCTTTAACTTTCATATTGCCTTGAGCGTCGTTTACATCATCTTCCGAATTTGGATGGTAGGCTCGGCAACACACGATTTGGTCGTGCATTGATACACGAGACGTGCGTGATTCGACATCACACCAATATCGGCATTTTCGGACTCTTCATTCTATTTTCCACCCCACACATGGATATCATTGCAATGTTCCCTCGGGTTGACCTCCGTGTTGCTTGGAAATTGACCATTTTGATGTTGACTCCCCACAATTGCGCCAATTGACCCATTTGAGTTTCCAGTTCTTTATTGAGCTCGTCTGTTGTTCTAACTTATCCATCCTAAGGTCTTGCTTATCGGCGGCTCCTTGTGTCATTCATGAAAGCATTAGATTGATTTATGAAAGAGGTGAGTACATCTTCCAACGACGATTTACCTCCTCCATTACCGCTTCCACTTGAAGCATTGAATCCCGGTGGAGGTTGTAACACATTCTTTGTATTTGCATAGGAAAAATTTTCATGATTTCTCAACCCTGGATGGTAGTGCGTTGGGTTTGAATTATTCCGGAAATTGCTTTGAAATTCCTGGTTATTCACATAATTTACCTCTTCCATCGGATATAGAAGAGCTTCACTACCCGTGCTCGTACCTCTTACGGCCCTTCGTAAATACATTCAATTGAGTTGTCAAAGCCGCTACTTGTGCCGACAATGTTTTGATAGGGTCCGAATCGAGATTTCGGCTACTCGTTGTACATTGGATCTTTCGGATGGCCATTGGTAACCCCTTTCATGGCCATTTCCTCAAGAAGATTTAAGGCATCTTGTGGAAACCTTGCCAATAATGCTCCTCCCGCGCGGCATCAACAAAGGCCCTCGTTTGCCCCATTAAACCATTGTAAAAGAAACATAGTTGTTGATCCTCCTGGAAAGCCATGTTGTGGACATCTTCTTAATAAGTCCCTAAATCTTTCCCAAGCTTCGTACAAAGGCTCGGAATCAAATTGTCGGAATTGAGTGATCTCACTTTTGTACGCAAAGTTTTGCTTGGTGGAAAGAATTTAAACAAAAACTTTTGGCTCAAATCATCCCATGTGCTCACACTTCCTTGCGTCAAAGTACCCAACCAATTTCTCGCCTTATCCCGTAAAGAGAATGGGAATAGGCGCAATCTTATGGCGTCATCCGAGACTCCGTTCATTTTGATCGTATTGCATATTTGGATGAAATGCGCAAGGTGAGAGTTAGGATCTTCGATTTGCAAACCCCCAAATCGATTCTGTTGCACCATATTGATTAGTGCGGTTTAAGTTCGAAGTTGTTGGCATTGATGGGAATATGGGCAATACCACCGTAATTACGATTCGTTTGTGGTCGAAAGTAATCACGAATGGCTTCTTTGTTGAACCGTGATATCGGTAACTCGTTTCCACCATTGTTTGGCGGTATTGGTAACTCATTCAAATCCCCCATTATCGGATTGTGTTGTCTTTCGGCTCGTCTAGTGGTAGACCGATTCTCCTCGCGAAAGCCTCAACTTCCTAGTATGAGCGGTATTAAGTCTCCGACTTAGAGCGCGTGTTCATGCACTACCTGGACCAAACTAGAATAAACAAGTCAAATAATGTGGAATTCAAGTCACACAAAAACAAAATAAATAAAAAAAATGTCTAAATTAAGAATAATTCTATCTATCGCAATATTAGCACCAAAAATTGTATTAGTCCCCAACGGCGCCAAAAACTTGTTCGCCTATATTTTTAGCTTCACCGCAAGTGTACGGTGTTCGTTATCGAATAGGGTAGCAAGGTCGTATCCACGGAGACTAATAAATCAATAAAGGCTAAGTATTGAGCCAAGATAGTTTTACTTTTATTTAGACGATCAATATTTGATGGTTGTTGTTTTGAGATTAAGACAATTTCAATCACTAAAACACAAGAATACAATAACACAAATGAAAGAAGTATCAAGATGATGAAATGGATTTCCGAGTTAAGGTTTTGATTAATAATCCTCTTGTTGTCCGATTTAATCAAAGCGAGTTTATTATCAATATTCCTATAAGACGATCACAAAGCTATTTTATCCTCCTCTCGAGATGCATATAAAATGTAGATTGAAATATCTATGCTAGCATCTCTACTCAACATAAGATACACAACTCCCAAATGCACAATAGATCAAATGTCCTCACAATATTCACAAACCTCTCGATTCATGCAAATATTCGTGTCAAGTACTTAAGATCTAATATTGAAACTCATCTCTCGAATTATGAATCAATATATCAAACATGTTAAATCATTGGCCAAGTGATAAAACAAGAATAAGCTCAAAGTACTCAAATAGGCTTCAAGATAATAACTTCAACCAAGATTAAAACATTCAACAAGAGTTCATTAATCTACCTCCAAAACCCTAAATCACAAGAGTTTAGCTACACATGATTAAACAACTTACACACAAAGTGTTCAAAGTCATTACAAATGAAACTAAAAGATAGAAACTAAAAGAGAAGCAAGAAAACTTAGGAACGCGACAAATCTCTCGATATATCTCCGTTCTTCAAGCTCCGATGCAACCCGATTATCTCCTTGATGTCTCCTTCCAAGAGTTGACTCTTGTCTTGTGTTGTAGATCCCAAAAATGCCGAGAATGTCCTTGTGTGCGCCCCCAAAAGCCTTTTTATACCTCCCCTCATGTTTAGGGCTTAATCTTTGACATGGGATTCAGTAGCGACAGAGACGCACGGGTGGTGCGCCCACGCACATGTTACCCGTGCGCCACCTGTTTGGAATACCCCAACTCTCTGTAGGGCGCACGGGTGGTGCGTCGGAGCACGACCTACCCGTGCGCCACTCCGGTGAGATATCCCGACTCTCTGTAGGGCGCAAGGGTGGTGTGCCCATGCATGGGCTACCCGTGCGCCATCTTTCGCAGCCTTCAATCAACCTTATACGGTGCACGGGTGGTGTCTTGAGGCACGCCCAACCCGTGTGCCCCTGTCTCTTCCGTGAACGCTCAACTTTCGCTCTTTTAGGCTTCACGTTTCGTATATCCACTCAATTCTCCGCGTTTCTACTTTGCTTTCCTCATATTCTTATTCAATTAGCTTCAAATATCATGAAATTCCTACAAAATAAGCAAAGTGTAATATCTTTTCCACAAGGAGTGAATATGTAACGTTTAACGCGAGTATATGCATGTTTACTTATCATTATAGCTCGAAATATGCATCAAAACACATGCAAAATTCACGCTTATCAATTGCATCTGCCCAAGACACCAATTTATAGCAAAATTTCTTCACTATTCCACCAATCCCCAAGTAGTTAGCCACCAACCATTCAAAGTTCACCAAACAATTTCTTCAAAAAAGTTTGGTAAAATTCAAGTTTTGCTACCACATTCACCTAAATTTGAACAAAGGTAGGTGGCCAACATATTTTGACTTTACTCCATTCACATTTATGGGAAAAAATACATTTGCCACTCCAAAATTTTGATAAAAAAAACTCATGCAATTAGACTAAAAATAGGTTTCTCCCCCATATATGTCTCAATTCTTGCCTGTCATTAGCCACATGCATATGGTAATGTGACCAGTTTTGCAATTAAGCCTCTTTCTTATTAAGATATCTAGGGATCAACCTTGTGCTCTAGTGGTTGAGACATGTGTTGTAAGGGTAAATGACCCGAGTTTGATCCCATACGAGTGCGTGTATCTTTTTCCCAAGTTCCCCCCATTGTACTCAATAAAAAAATATTAAGACATCTATTTTTTTTGAGAAAATATTAAGATATCTATTTAAAAATTTGTTTCTTTTTTTTAACCAAAAATGATAAATTAATATTTCAACTAAAACACATAATTACAATATGCCTACTAGCACAAGCCGCCTTGCACAATCAAATATCAAGGGGAATACACACTCCAAAGGAGTAATCAACACAGGGACTAACAGAACTACAAACAAAAACTAAAAACTGAAAAACAAAACACTGAAAAAAAATTTTCTAAGGCAGTCTCCAAAAGGAGACTACCAACATGTAACGACCCAAATTTTCTAACAGTACAAAATTTTTAACAAATAGTGCAATAAGCTAAATTAAAAGAACATAATTTAAAAAAAATTGCATATGATTAAAAACTCGCATCCAAATGAACAAAAGTACTTTTAATTCGAACCCAAACGACAGTCATTCAAAAATAAATGGTAACTAAAATTCGTTAACAAAATAAAATATTACTAAATTTGTAAAATAAATAAAATCATTGATTTCCTATCCACCGCCTCCAATCATCGTCTGGACTCCTTAACCTGAAAAATGTTAATGAATATGGGGTGAGCTTTCAACTCGCTCAATGGGGACACATTTGTCAAAATTAAATACATCAATATGCATAATCGTAAACATTCAACATGTAATTAAATTTTTATTTTGACTAGCCAGTTACTTTATAGTACTGCGGGTTCACCCTGAGGATACTTTTGATCTCGGACCTTCTTACAGCCCCTGACTAAGTACTGCGGATTCACCCCGAGGATGCTTTTGATCCCGGACCTTCTTACAGCCCCAGACTAATTATAACACTGTGGATTCACCTCGAGGATACATTTGATCCCGGACCTTTTTACGGCCCCTGGCTAACATGATTTCTTTTATTCCACATTTCACATAAATGAATACACATATATGAAGTATTTAAAAATGACAAATAATAAGTGAATAGAAATATACCCACCTCGAATAAACGCATATATGTATGCGAAGAATGCAATAATGCAGTAAGTCCTATTCCTCGTTTTCTTCGTAGTCTACAATAAATAATTATAAACTATAATCAATAAGTAATACAGGATAATACAGGAACTGGACGGAATAAGAAAAGGGATAGAAAGAAAAAAAAAATAACGGAAGGAAGATTATAAAATTAGACGGAAAATATCAATATCTCTGATTTCATGAAAAAATTATGACTGGAAACTTCTCAAGACCAATTTGAATAAAAGCTCCAAATTGAAAAATCCAAAACCCTCCAACAAACATACTTCCCCCCACCTCATCCCACCCCCCAACCCACTTTTCTCCTCTTCACTACTTCTATCTATTCCTTCACTCTGCAACTCCTCCCTCAATAAACCCACCTGCTTCCCCTTTTTTCTTTTCCCCCAATTCCCAAACCTCTTTGCAATTTCTGCCACCCAAATCTCTCTTCTATCATTTCTCTCTTTTGTTTTGTTCTTATTTAATAAGGAAGTAGCAGCAGTCCTCTCATATAAAAGAGAAAGAAGTTCTGCTTGAGCCTGAGAAGCTTCCGGTCCAGTAGGTCCGTAAAACTCTTCTTCTTCAATCAGTCTCCAAATTCCGATCGCCTAACTCTCCTCTCTCTCTCTCTCTCTCTTTTTTTGATCGAATTTACAAGAGATGTTTACTGACTTACGTGGAGGGTTGATTGGAAATTTATTTCCGCCGAAACGATGGCTTGTGGAAAGATAACTGCAGCAGCAGGGAATTAAGGTTTCGGGACTAGGTATTTACCTTGACTCAATTTTAGGCGGAAGCCGGTTGTAAAATAAATTTCGAATGAGGAGATTATGTATTTATTGGGTGAAATTCTTGAATTTAGGGATAAGTAGGGTTTGTGAAAGAATCCTATTTGACTTGGACTTTTAAAGTTGGGGAAAAGATTTTGGACCCATAATAAATTTTCGAAATCAATATTTTAAATTGGGCCTGGATATTTATTGTTACTGGTTATCATCAAAATAATAATAATAATACTAATAATAATAATAATAGTAATAATATTAATAAAAGAAAAATTGTTGAACTAATAATCAGAAAATTATTAATAATAATAATAATAATAATAATATATACTAAAAAAAATAAAACTGGATATTACACAACAAAGACACAAAAAAAGAAAATGCACCCCTCGGGCACGAGCTACTAACATGCACTGCAAAACAATCAATTTTAGACTCGCCTACAAGATTCGCCTTCAACCGAGAACCACAAAAAACCAACAAGGGAAAAGAAAATGATATACTAAATCTACGGAAAAAAATAAAGCAAAACAACAAAGAAAAACCAACTAAGACCAGTGACAGCGGCATCTCCCTCTCCTAAGACTACAACCGCACCTGAATTCCACCACTCTCCGAAGACTTGCATCTCGCCGTCCTTGCCCCACCGCCACAAGACCTCCCAAAGCTTGGATCTACAACATCCAACAAGCAAAAAGAGAACAACATCGCGAGGAGGGGCTGGACTTGGCTGGCGACGAGCCAAGGTCGCCGGCCGCCGCTGGCAAGCAGCAAGAAGGGGGAGGGGGAGTGGGGGTGGGGTTGGGCTGTAGAAGGCAGAGGGAAAAAGGGAAAAAGGAAAAAAGGGTTAGGGAGTGCTTGCTTGTGAAAAAAATTTCACTCTTTCCACTTTTTGGACAAAATTTTGCATGAATATGTGATTGCTTGTGAAAGTTTTCCAAAAATATATTATTCACTTTTCTCATTTTTCAAATTATCAATCACATCCATTTATAATTTTAACAATAAAATATCACATCAACTATCATTTTTATATAATCATATCACAAATACACTATTCATTCTCTCTTATTTTTCAAATCACCAATCATATCTAATCACTATTGTACTAAAAGAACTATCACATCAACTATCATCATCATATTTTCATCTTATATCCAATCACACTCTCAAAATTCATTTCATTTTTAAAAATAATTTTTTCACACTATTCTCTCTAAAAGTAAAAAAGAGCGGAATGAAAGGTCAAGCAATCACTCCCTTATAGGGTTTTACTTTTCTAGGGAGAAGAGGGAGAGAAAATGCTAGAGAGAGAAAAAGTTAATACATTTAAAAAAACAATTGTGTTCAAACTCTTGCATTTTTATTATGTGTACATAATAAAAATGCTAGAGAGAGAAAAAGTTAATACATTTAAAAAAACAATTGTGTTCAAACTCTTGCATTTTTATTATGTGTACTAAATGGTAAGAATCTGTAGCTCAACTCTAACCTCCACTAGACTAGAATTACAAATTTATGGTATTGATTTGTATTTTTGTCTGGGATAAATAATGAGTCCAAGCTACATATATAAGGATATACTTGATCAGCGCAAAACTTTTTAGGGGAGTGCTATTAACACTCCCAAAAATTATCAATATACCCTCCTTTCTTAATACACCTCCACACTTTTTAAAAATTATCTATTTACTTAATACACCCCTCTATGATTCCCCAATTTACCCTTCCCCAACTAAACACCAATTCTTTCCCCTCAATATATAAAATCACCCAACACATAGAGCTATACACCAACACACACGACTCACAACATTGCCCAGAAGTATTTATTAACAACGATGCAATATGTGGAAGATTTGGGTACCAACGTTGGAAAGAAGGATTTTATGTTGTTTATGATAGATCACCTGCACTTTCCCTCATTCCATATGTTCCAGAATTTGATGGACTTTCCCCATAAATGAGCTTCTTGCTGACAGCAGCATCAGAAAGATTCATTGTTGCCAACTGGTTCGCGTGAGATTGATACTTCCTTTCAATAATGACCATCTCAGAAGCTTTTGGGAGAAACACATTTTTTTTATGCTCCTTGCAATTTAACAAATGACATCTGATGCCAAAAAATGGCAAGGCCCATTTGCCACTTTGTTACTCCACAGCCAAGAAAAATATATATTGAAAAAGAAGGGTGCATCACAGTTCATCCGATAAGGTAATAAGGTTTACAAAATGAGGGAAGAAGGAAAAAAAAACGTGATTTTTGGAGTTTACCACCTAAACTTTCTGAGTCGTACTTTACCCCCCAAACTATAGGCTTTTTTGAGTTTACCACCTAAACTTTTCCGAGTCGTACTTTACCCCCTGAACTCCGTGATTTTTGCACAATGCCATATTTTGGCCACCGGCGGCAGAATATTCCCAGAATATTCCGGCACGTGCCTTGCACATGAGGGCAAAATCGTCATTGTCTCAAATTTTTAAAAAAGTTGTTACATTTTACAACCTTAACTTTGTTTGACTTGCACTTTAACCCCCTAAACTTTGCGTTATTTCACTTTGCTATATAATTTTTTTTTAAAAGTCATATATTTATGCATTTATTTTATATCATTTTTTCCTAATTTTTTATCCACAAAAATAAATAATTACTTTGGTTAAATATATTATCAATAAAATTATACTATAAATTCTTCATTTTAAACTTTGTTGTAAAACCTTAGTTTATTTTTCTTTTACCGTATTAGTTTTTACATTATAACTAAAAATATAAACTATCATTTTCAATTTCTAAGTGAATAAAATTATAAATTTTCACCAAAGTCAATTTGAGCGTAATACGATGTATTTAACTTTCTTTTGTAGTAAAAATACTAGAAGATACAAGTACTACAAATTTAATGAATTTGATTATTTTTACATTTAAATAGTGTATAAGTTTTGTAATAAAGTAAATTAATTTTCATAATTTTTATTTATGAAATTAAAAAATTTAATTGACGAAAGGAATATTCTTCAAGAAATTTAAATATAATACATTATAAAATAATATGATAATAAATTTACTTTATTACAAATCTTATACAATACTTAAATGTAAAAATGATCAAATTCATTAAATTTGTAATACTTTCATCTTTTAATAATTTCACTTACAAAAGAAAGTTAAATGCATCGTATTATGTTCAAATTGACTTTGGTGAATATTTATAACTCTATTCACCTAGAAAATGAAATGGATAATTTATATTTTTAATTATAATGCAAAAATTAACTCAGTAAAAGGAAAATAAACTATGATTTTACAAGAAAGTTTAAAATGAAGAATTTAGTGTAATTTTATTGATAATATATTTAACCCAAGTAATTATTTATTTTTTGTGGATAAAGAATTAGAAGAAAAAAAAGAAAAAAATACATGTATAAATATATAATTTTTTTAATATTTATGTGGCAAAATGAAATAATGCAAAGTTTAAGGAGGTAAAGTACAAGTCAAACATAGTTGGGGTGGCAAAATGCAACAACTTCGGGACAATGACGATTTTGCCCTCATGTGACGGAATATTATGGGAATATTCCGCCGACGGTGGCCAATATATGGCGTCGTGCAAAAAATCCTGGAGTTAAGCGGGTAAAATGCAACTCAAAAAAGTTTAGGTGGTAAACCCCAAAAACGCCTATAGTTTGGGGGGCAAAATGTAATTATCTCATAAGATTATAAGGTTTAAAAAAGATGGGATGAATTTAGAGATTTGGTTGGTGCATTTTGAAATTTGGTTAGATACTAAGGGCAATTTAGCCTTTTAAATTGGTGTAATTTTGTAATTAAAGAGAGGGGTGTATTAATAAATATTGGGGGTGCTATTAGCAACTCTTGTTGATCATTGAGCGGAAATTCAAACACTGGATTAACATTTTCAATCATCTCTTCATTAGCAAGGGTTTTCCACCACAACGTACACTCACCATTTTCACAGAATCAATCAAGCTTCTATTCTTCACCATTCAATCAGACCTGTTTGAGAAAACAGAAAATCGATGGAATTGAAAACAATTCGGTTCCCAATAGTTTTGTCCTCCAGCGATGCCGACGAAGAGCCCCAAGAAACCGCGATAGATTCTCAAGAAACGGATATTCAATTTTATCCAGAGTCCATTGTCGAAGAAATTCTGTATCGGGTCCCAGCCAAAACGGTTCTTTACTTCAAGACTGTGTGTAAAACGTGGTTTTCCATTGTAGATGACCCCATATTTGCAAAAACCCATTTTTCTAGAGCCCCCATTTGTCCTCTGCTTGTCTTCACCGATACATCGGGCCAGAAATCCACCAAAATCATGCACCTCGTCGAAGGCCAAACTGTTTCGGATCTTGATCCAAGAATCGGCCATAAACACAATAATAGTCTCCTTACCTCGAGAACAGAGTTTCTAGAATTGGGCACATGTCCATGGAGCACGGGTCGTTTCCTGCCCGTTAATTCCAACGCCATCTCGTGCGAAGGTATTGTCTGCTGGGCATCAAACACTTGTACTACTTGTGGCGGTAATCATATCTTTATTTGCAACCCAATCACCGGCGAACATTTTACTTTACGTCCTCTGTCTAACGACCAAGAAAATACCGATTATGTCTTTATAGGCATCGGGTTTTGTAGGGCGTGTAAGAGGTTTAAGATTTTGAGAATGTCGCGTAAGGATTCAACCTGGTGGCCGGAAGTGCTAACCGTTGCGTATAAAGCACGCTGGAGGCGCCTTGGATCCCGCACGATCCGATTGGACTTTGCTCAAGAAATAACAGAGGTGGTTTATGTGAATGGAGCAATATATTGGAGGTATATTGGGGATTCATATATTTTCACTTTTCATTTTGAAAGTACCCTATTTGGTGGCCTATCAACAAAACGTTTTGCTCCCCAAAAATTGCTCAGTTTGGGAGTATTGGGTAATTCTCTTTGTGTATCGATGTTTTCTCCTGATGATGGGCATGTAGAGTTGTGGACTGTGAAAATTTATGGTGACAACGACGTACGTTGGAATAAGCTTTGTGATGTTGAGACGGAGACGACGCGTTTGGAGCATAGTGGAACGTTAGGGTCTAGGGGTCGATATAAAGCAATAAAGTACTTGGAGTGCGGGGGGATTTTGATGCACGATTGGAGAGAAACGTTTGTTGTGTATGATCCTGTCACCAAAACGGAGAGGATTTTTCGTGTTTTGGAGCATTCTTCTGCGAGGAGTTGCTTGCCTTTGCAGGTAGTTCCTCATGTACCTTGCCTTGTGAAACTGAACAATGCCTTAAGTTTGAAATAACCATGATGAGATTGAAATGGTAGAATTTGATAGCACTCATTTGTCATATATCAAATACAGTTTAATTCGTTCAGAATTTGATGGTAGCTAGTAAGTGTAGTTAGCCCAACTATTGTATGAAGGTAGTATATCAGATCAGTTGCCTTCTGAAAAATTGTGAATGTACGCATCAGGTTGGTGTAAAGATTTTGGCTGCAGCCAAACCGAATAAGGGAAAATTGTACAAATCATCGGTAACTTGGCGACTTTAGACTTTTGAACGATATGATTTCATTTTACCTCTAGACAAAAACACATTGTGTCTGTGCTTCCATGTTGCTTCTCATGGAGCATTGTAGTGCATTTCTGATTCAGTTTCCTATTAGTTTTGCTACCAATGTTTCTTTGAATTCTACAATCTATCAATATGTTGCAGAATTGTTATCAGGAGCATCATTTGAACTTTAATTTGTGTGTGTGTGTGTGTGTGTGTGTGAGAGAGAGAGAGAGAGAGAGATTAGGGCAACTAATGATGTGATATAACTCGGACAAAACCAAAACAATAGGTAAATATAATATTACCAACAAAATTTAAAACTGTTGGTAAAATATCTATAATATTTATGTCGGTAAAAATAAAGAATGTTGATAATTTGTTGATAATTGATTGATATAGTTTGGTGGAAAATAATATTTTTGATTTTGTCAATATTCTCTAGGTAACTATAAAATTTTAGTAAAAAAATTATTTTTGTCGGTAAATTATGTCGACAAGCTGGAGCTTTTTTGTAGTGATCCCTAGTGAAAAATTAAAGTTATTTTTTTTCTAATTTATATTACGTGGCAATTTCGACCAAACGTTAAACTTTAATTTAATTCGGTGGCTAAATGTACATTGGCAAGTCATGGTTGCCTATTGTCAGGTGAGGCCTAATTTTAGGAGAGGCCTAATTACAAAACAAGATGTTTTAAAATTACAAAAAATCCTTTAAGGTTTGATCCCGTCTTACATTTTTTTCCCTTCATAATAAAAATAAAATCAAAAGCTCCCATTACATTTATAGAAATACTACCGTTAACCCTTTAAAATTAAGACATAATCAAACAACAGGGCTTTTTTGTAGTTTTGAAATTTTTTTGGGTTTTTTTTAACATTATCCCAAACCTCAAGGGTAGTTTTTTGTAATTATCCATAAAACATAAGCTAAACCCCATCTGCAAGTTGTTAACTTGCACAGGATTCTATCAAATATGGAAATCACAGGATATATGGAAAGTCCCACAATGAGTTTTATTTTCTACACATCTCTGTTACAAATTTAACACCCCATCCACCACGTAAATTTTTTGAGCATAATTGGGACAAAAAACCTAGAATAAGATATGGGGGAGCAAGTGGGCGCTGTTGTTGCCCCAAAATTTTCCAGATTTTTTTCCTTTAACTTATTTGCTCTTACAGTTAAACTTCTCTAAATTAATAACCTTAGGACTGCCAATATTTATTAATTTAGTGAGATATTAAATTAGATAATTATTAATTTTACTTGTTGTCCTCAAGTCCGGACCAACCAAAAGTATTATTTAAACGATGTTATTAATTAATCGAGTATTAAATTATCGAGGTTATACTATAGTATATACTGTGTATAAGTCATGGGAAAAAAATACATTTGCCCCTCCAAAATTTTGAGAAAAAAAAAATCATGCAAATGTACTCAAAATTAGTTTTGCCCCCCACCCCTCCCTTTTCTCTCAATTGCTGCGTCCGCCACTGGCCACATGCATATAATTATATGAGACCAGTTTTGCAATAAGCCTCTTTCTTATTAAGATATATTTTAAAAATTTGTGTTCAAACTCTCTTGCATTTTTATTATGTGAATTAAATGGTAAGAATCGGTAGCTCAACTCTAACCCCACTAGACTAGAACTTGGAATTTATGGTATTGATTTGTAGTTTCAAGTATTTTTGTATGGGATAAATAATAAGTCCTATTTCATATCATATGTGGACCAGACCGATGTAGATGAGCTACATTTTCCGCTGTACAATGCTAGATACTACACTAGTAACATTGTATATATTCAACATTAAACTTCTTACAACAAAATATGTAGTTAATTTGTACTATTTTCACATGTAGGTGGATGCAGTACTGCAGTTACACACTGCTAGTCGTTCCATACGTATCATCAGGGACATGCTCGACAGACTTACAGATAGACACGTAAGGATTTATATTTATACTAAGTAATTTTAAGTACATATTAAAATTTATTAATTCACAATTGAATTTATCTCAGTGGATTTAGGAGCCATATGACATGGAGTCAGCAGATATAATGGCGTTGGGACCACGATGTATTTCAGAGTTGTGGAGGTCTCAGTGCCCATTGATAAATCACGCTATCGTGGAGACTCACCATCCAGAGCGGGTGCTGAGGTAGTTTGGCCTTAGATAGCATATTCCTGATGTGCCCTCACAAACACACACATCACTCCATGATTTTACTTGCAAAAGGCGATCCTGATGGGATTGGACACAGGTTCATGTTGAATGGGTTCAGTATTAGGCGATGGCACACCAATCCATTGTTGCAGGTGACACGATAGGTCATGGTAGGAGCACAATTTGTGGATACCAGACATGGTACAGTCGTATTACACGACGATTAATAAGTCCACTAAACATGCACATGACACTAGGGTATCAGCCAGGCGACACTGCAGCTCGGGATGCCATGATAATTTACTTATAAATTTATTATTATGCACATTTAGATTATATCATTATGTATATAATTATGATATTTGTCTGTTACAGACTACTATACTCGATCGGATGTGGATTAGTGTTCGGGATATTAGTGCTTCTGACCCACAACTTGTTGATCACTTGAAACATGAATTTTATTGAGAAGATGACTAGTGTGCAGCGTGTCCTAGGGATGTCTCCACCAGAGCCGTTTTCAGAGACAACTGATCCGTCACAGGAGCATGATCGGGCACGCAACACACTGACGACCACTACTGCGCCACATACACCTCACACATATGCAGCAGGTCCATCTGGATATGCGTTGAGTCCATCTAGATATGCACTAGTTCCATCTAGATATACGAGAGGTCCAACTGGATATACGGCAGGTCTATCCACTTCGCATCATACACTATATATGCTGCAGCATGTGGATTATAATCAGTTCATAACACCCCGATTCACATCATTTACTGATTTGCTCAACACGGATGTGGGAATGACAGGTCCATCTGCATATGCGCGTCCAAGTTTTCAGCATTCGTTGTACCATTTCCCAGTGAATTTCAGGGAAATTATATGGATATGGATCCGAGCCCGTCTACTTCCAACCAACAAGATATTGATAATGCTGAATACGGTCTTAAGCAGAGCCAGCGAGAGAGACATCCTCTGGGATGTGGGCCATGTGGCGCCGGTGGTCATAGATATTAGGATTAACATTAGTCAAAATTATGTATTTAGTAATTAATTTTGTTAAGATATATTAATTTTGAATGTAAATTTATAATTAATAGTTATGTTTGGATTAATTTGTGTATCAATTAGTTAGATATAAAAATAGTTTAAATTAGTCAAAATTATCTTATTGATATTTGGAATAATTTGCATTCATTTTGTGAAGATAGTTTTCACCATTCATTTTGTAATATACTTACAATCAATTTGTGTATCCTAATATCAATTTGTAATATGATTATAATTATTAGTCAGTGATTCATTTGGACAAACTTAACGTCTTTGTCATATTTTTTATTTTTATTTTAGTTAAACTTGCTGGCACATAGTTGATATGCGCCAACCTTTCACTTATTAAAAAAAATTATTTTTTGGTGCACATGGTAAAAGCACCAATAGTTGACTTGGCGCACACTGAGTAAATTACCAAATCTTTCAACTTTTACCATACTTTCACAATTTGATTCGACTTTTGCCATATTAAAGCAAATTACCCAATGACTAGAGCGGAAAACTTTTTATTCTGTCCAAAATATACTCCTATTAGCAACTCTTGGTTTTTCTCTTCTTTTTTTTTTTTTCGCCATAAGCGAAAGATTTTATATATATCGAGAGAACTCATCGATCAAAAACATATACACTTCGGGTCACGCTCGTCCAAAACCACTCCAAAGCCAAGCCTACGAGGGAAAGGCCCCTCAACAAAGTAGGGGCAAAAACAGCAAGACTTAACTGTACAAAGAAATTGAAGCACTGGATTACATTTTCAATCATCTCTTCAGTAGCAACGGTTTTCCACCACAACGTACACTCACCATTTTCACAGAATCAATCAAGCTTCTATTCTTCACCTCTCAATCTGACCTGTTTGGCAAAACAGAAAATCGATGGAATTGAAAACAATTCGGTTCCCAATAGTTTTGTCCTCCAGCGATGACGACGAAGAGCCCCAAGAAACCGCGACAGATTCTCAAGAAACGGATATTCATTTTATTCCAGAGCCCATTCTCGAAGAAATTCTGTATCGGGTCCCAGCCAAAACGGTTATTTACTGCAAGACTGTTTGTAAAACGTGGCGTTCTATTGTAAATGACCCCATCTTTGCAAAAAACCCATTTTTCTAGAGCCCCCATTTGCCCCTTGCTCATATTCACCGATAAGCCCACCAAGAAGATCATGCACCTCGTCGAAGGCCAAACCGTGTCGGATCTTGATCCAAGAATCGGCCATAATCTTACCTCGAGAACAGAGTTTCGAGAATTTTTCAAAGGTCCGAGCACGTGTCGTTTCCTGCCCGTTAATTCCAACGTCATCTCGTGCGAAGGTATTGTCTGCTGGGCATCTCGTGGCGGTACTCATATCTTTATTTGCAATCCAATCACCGGCCAATATGTTTCTTCCCGTCCTCTGTTAAACAACCAACAATATAACGATTATGTCTTTATAGGCATTGGGTTTTGTAGGGCGTCTAAAAGGTTTGAGATTTTGAGAATGTCGGGTAAGGATTCAGCCTGGTGGCCCGAAGTGCTAACGGTTGCAGTGAAACAGTGCTGGAGGCGCGTGGGAGTCGGCACGTCCCAATTGGACTTTGGTCGAAAAATAGTAGAAGTTGTTTATGTGAATGGAGCAATATATTGGAGGTGTATTGGGGATTCATCTATTTTCACTTTTCATTTTGAAAGGGTCCTATTTCATGTCATATCAACAAAACGTTTAGCTCCCAGAAACTTGATCAGTTTGGGAGTATTGGGTAATTCTCTTTGTGTATCGATGATTTCTCCTGACGATGGGCATGTAGAGTTGTGGGCTGTGGAAATTTCTGGTGACAATGTAGTACGTTGGAATAAGCTTTGTAATGTTGAGACGGAGACGACGCGTTTGGAGCATAGTGGAACGTTAGGGTCTAGGGGTCGATATAAAGCGATAAAGTATTTGGAGTGCGGGGGAATTTTGATGCACGATTGGAGAGAAACGTTTCTTGTGTATGATCCTGTCACCAAAACGGAGAAGATTTTTCGTGTTTTGGAGCATTCTTCTGCGAGGAGTTGCTTGCCTTTGCAGGTAGTTCCTCATGTTCCTTGCCTTGTGAAACTGATTGATGCCTTAAATATGGGATAACCATGATGAAATTGAAATGGCTGAATTTGATTGATTGTAGCTAGTAAGTGTAGTTAGCCCAACTATTGTATGAACGTAGTATATCAGATTAGTTCCCTTCTGAAAAACTGTAAATATACACATCAGGTTGGTGTAGAGATTTTGGGTGCAGCCAAACCATATCGTCTGTAACTTGGCCACTCTAGACATTTTCAAGTTTCATTGTAGTGCATTTCTGATTTCAGTTTCCTATTAGTTTTGCTTCAATTGTTTCTTTGAATTCTACAATCTGTTCAATATGTTGCAGAATTGTTATCAGAGCATCATATCAACATTAATTTCCTCGTGCGTGCGTGAGAGAGAGAGAGAGAGGGAGGGACGGAGGGAATTGAGAAAAGTTAGGGCAACTAAAGATGCAATATAACTCGGACAAAACCAAAACAATAGGTAAATATTACCCATAAAATATAAAACTGCTGGTAAAATATCTATAATATTTATGTCGGTAATATAAAGGATGTTGATAATTTGTCCATAATTGATTGCTATAGTTTGGTAGAAAATAATATTTTTTATTTTGTCAATATTATCTAGTTAACATAAAAGTTTAGTAACAAAGTTATTCGTGTCTGTAATTTATGTCGACAAATTGGAGCTTTTTTGTAGTGACCCCTAGTGGAAAATTAAATTTATTTTTTTTCTAATTTATATTACGTGACAATTTCGACCAAACATTAAACTTTAAGTCAATTCGGTGGGTAAATGTACATTGGCTAGTCATGATGGGTAAATGCCTATTGTCAAGTGAGGCCTAATTTTAGGAGCGGCCGTGGCTGTGATAAATCATAGAGATAATTACAAAACTACCCTTGAGATTAGAGGTAATTACAAAAAAATAAGTTTTGAAATTACAAAGAACTTTTTAGGGTTTGATTCCGTCTTACATTTTTTTCCTTCATAATAAAAATAAAATCAAAAGCATTTATAGAAATACGACAGTTAACCTTAAAATTAAAGGATACAAATAAAAAAGTGTAAGTAAATTTTATAATTATCGTAACACTTATAGAAAAGTCAGTAATTTTATTAAAATAATGACACAACAATAAAAGTGTCATTAAATTGACTAAAATGCTAACGCTTTTTAGGAAGTGTCACTAAGTTTTATAATTCACAACGCTTTTTGCTAGCGTCATTAACTTTTTGTTGGGATATACCATTTTTCTTGTAGTGCCCACTTGATCCCAATTATGCACAAAAAATTTACAGTGGTGGATGGGGTGTTAGATTTGTAACAGAGATGTGTAGAAAATAAAACTCATTGTGGGTCTTTACCTTCCATATATCCTGTGATTTCCATATTTGATAGAATCCTGTGGTAGTTAACAACTTGCAGCTGGGGTTTAGCTTGTGTTTTATGGATAATTACAAAAACTACCCTTGGGGTTTGGGATAATGTTAAAAGAAAAATCAAAACTATAAAAAATGCCATGCGGTTTAATTCTGCCTTAAAATGACAATGCTTAGTAAAAAGTGTCATAAAATTGATGACGCTTTCTAATTTACTTACACATTTTTTTACTTGTCGCTAATTTTTTAAAATTTACTTACACTTTTATTGTTTGTATCATTAAAATAACGACACTTATTAAAAAACGTCATAAGGTTGATGACATGTTCTATTTTACTTGCACATTTTTTATTTGTCGCCAAATTTTTAAAATTTACATACACTTTTATTGTTTGTGTCATTAAAATAACGACCCTTATTAAAAAGCGTCACAAAATAAAAAATTAGAATATCAATCCAACATTGAAAGATTGAAGTGTTGAAAGTAACTTTGATAGTTAATAAATAGATACCATATGGTGTAATATTGATTAACAACAAATATATTCAAAATGAGTCAAAAATTAAATATTAAGTTAAATATTTTTTAAAATATTAATAAATAATTGATCTTTAATAATTTTACAAAAGTTAGAAATGTAAAATTCGTCATAATTTTAATTACACTAATTTTCAAAAGCGTCGCGACTTTAAAGACGCTTAATAGCATACCTATATTTAACAATACTTTTAGTGTAATCAAAGTTTCATTTAAAATACGGATTAAAAAAAGCTTCATTTAAAATATATTAAATTTTTATTAATTGTTATAGAAAATAGCGTCACCATATAATGACACATTCGATAAAAGCATCAGGAAATCCGTTTTACCTACGCATGATCTTGCTTCACGAATATTTTCGTGACATAAAATTTAACAACGCAACTCGTGGCACTTTCAAAAGCATAGGTAATATACTTTTTGATGCTAATAAGCGTCATCAAGTGAAAATTTTAGCGTCACTAAACACAAATTTATTTTGTAGTTGCGGGCTGTTGTTGCCCCGAAAATTTTCCAGATTTTTTCTCTTCTTTAATTTATTTTGTTTTAATATATATTATGTAAGACATGGGAAAAAACTAAATTTGCCCCTCCACAATTTTTAGAAAAAAAAATCATGCAATTGTACTCAAAATAGGTTTCGCCCCCCTTCTCTCAATTGCTATGTCTGCCACTAGCCACACGCCTATAATTATATGGGACTAGTTTTGCAATTAAGCCTCTTTCTTATTAAGATATATTTTTAGAAAGAGGAAAAATTAATAAACCCCCCCTAACTATATGCGATTTTTTATATTGTCCTCTAAACTAATTTTTTTTCAACTTAACCTCCTGAACTAAATGAAAATTTCTATGATCCCATCTCTCATCCCCACCGGCGGAATATTTTGGTCAGATTCGCCGACGGGTGGAAGAGATGGGGCCGTAGAATTTTTCTTGTTCAGGGGGTTAAGTAGAAAAAAATAGTTTAAGGGGTAATGTGAAAATCATGCACAGTTAGGTGGTACATTAAAATTTCCTCTAGTAGTTAAATCAACTTTAAAATTTCATTTAATTCTTCCTCAATTCTTAGATTTACTAGTTTATCATATTCGACTTTTCCCCGTATGCACATCAAATTGTAAATGCTTGAATTATGTGTGCCCATAAATACGTGTGTATGCTTATATAATATGCACGAGTGGGTCAGGTCGGCCCCTCCTACCACATTAAATAAATTTAAATAGAAAAAAAGAATAATTTTTTTTTATTTTTAATATACTAATAAAATATTCTTTACAAAAACTATTAAATATATTAAAAAATATAGGCGGGGCGGGGCAGGTAACCCCTAGAGTGAAAGTGATGCCTAGACACGCCCCGTCAGGGGTCATGGGGCGAGGCAACCCAATCGGGGCAGGGGGCAGGGCAAGTACTCGCGGGTCGTGTCAAAATTGTCATCCCTATTCTTGATCATTCTATTGCTTATGCATCAAATAAAAACAGTCATATAGTGGAGATGAATATCATTTCTATATTTGATTGGGTTTTCAAAGCTTGTATTCTTTATTTTTCTTTAAAAAAATATTTATTTTAGTGTCTAAATATTTTTCAGGATCAAAGTAATTCGTTTGGAAATCATGCATTGAAATTATAAAACTATGATTAATTTAATACTTTATTTGTATACAAATGCACAATAAGTATAAATATAAAAATCTATGAAAACTTTAATGTACCCCCGAACTGTTCACAATTTTTGAAACCAACCCCTAATTAACTATTTTCTTCTATTTAACCCATAAACTACATAAAATTTTCTACGGTGCCCTCTTCTCCTCCCCGCCAATGGAATATTCTCACAAATTCGCCGGCGGGGAGAATGGGATGGCACCGTAGAAATTTTCGTGTAGTTGAGGGAGTTAAGTAGAAAAAAAATTAATTTAGGAGGCAATGTAGACAATCACACATAGTTTGGGGTTTATTAATTTTTCCTCTTTTAAAAATTTGTGTTCAAACTCTTTTGCATTTTTATTATGTGAATTAAATGTTAAGAATATGTAGCTCAACTCTAACTCCACTAGACTAGAACTTGGAATTTATGGTATTGATATGATTTTTAGTTTCAAGTAATTTTTGTATGGGATAAATAATGAGTTCAAGCTACATATATACGGATAACTAGAGCGCAAAGCTTTTTATTCAGTCCAAAATATACTCCTATTGGCAACTCTTGTTGATCATTGAGCAGAAATTCAAACACTGGATTACATTTTCAATCATCTCTTCAGTAGCAAGGGTTTTCCACGACAACGTACACTCACCATTTTCACAGAATCAATCAAGCTTCTACACTTCGCCTCTCAATCAGACCTGTTTGGCAAAACAGAAAATCGATGGAACTGAAAACCATTCGGTTCCCAATAGTTTTGTCCTCCAGCGATGACGACGGAGAGCCCCAAGAAACCGCGACAGATTCTCAAGAAACGGATATTCGATTTTATCCAGAGCCCATTATCGAAGAAATTCTGTATCGGGTCCCAGCCAAAACGGTTCTTTACTGGAAGACTGTGTGTAAAACGTGGCTTTCCATTATAGACGACCCCACCTTTGCAAAAACCCATTTTTCTAGAGCCCCCATTTGCCCTCTGCTTGTTTTCACCGATACATCGGGCGAGAAATCCACCAAAATCATGCACCTCGTCGAAGGCCAAACTGTTTCGGATCTTGATCCAAGAATCGGCCATAAACACAATAATAGTCTTGTTACCTCGAGAACAGAGTTTCCAGAAATTTCCAAGGGTCCGAGCACGTGCCGTTACCTGCCCCTTAATTCCAACGTCATCTCGTGCGAAGGTATTGTCTGCTGGGCATCAAACACTTGTACTTGTTGTTGCGGTACTCATATCTTTATTTGCAACCCAATCACCGGCGAATATATTACTTTCCTTCCTCTGTCTAACGACCAAGAATATAATAACGACTATGTCTTTATAGGCATCGGGTTTTGTAGGGCGTCTAAAAAGTTTAAGATTTTGAGAATGTGTGAGAGCCTTGAGGATGAGGATGAGGATGAGGATGAGGATGAGGATTCAGTCTGGTGGCCCGAAGTGCTAACTGTTGCGGATAAAACGCGCTGGAGGCGCGTGGGATTCGGCACGTCCCTATTCGACTTTGCTCGAGAAATAGAAGAGGTGGTTTATGTGAATGGAGCAATATATTGGAGGTATGATGGGGATTCATATATTTTCACTTTTCATTTTGAAAGGGTCCTATTTTATGTCATATCAACAAAAATTTCTGCTCCCAAAAACTTGATCAGTTTGGGAGTGTTGGGTAATTCTCTTTGCGTATCGATGTTTTCTCCTTACGATGGGCATGTAGAGTTGTGGGTTATGGATGCTTATGGCGACGATGACAATGTACATTGGCATAAGCTTTACAATGTTGAAACAGAGACGACGCGTTTGGAGCATAGTGGCGTGTTAGGGTCTAGGGGCCGATATAAAGCGATAAAGTATTTGGAGTGCGGGGGGATTTTGATGCACGATTGGAGAGAAACGTTTCTTGTGTATGATCCTGTCACCAAAACAGAGAGGATTTTTCGTGTTTTGGAGCATTCTTCCGCGAGGAGTTGCTTGCCTTTGCAGGTAGTTGCTCATGTACCTTGCCTTGTGAAACTGATTGATGCCTTGAATTTGGGATAAATTACATTCTGAATTTTTGAGATTCTGAAAATTTTGAAATGGCAGAATTTGATAGTACTCATTTGTCATATATCAAATCCTGTTTAATTCGTTTAGATTGATGCTAGCTAGTAAGTGTCATTACCCCGTACATCAGATCAGTTCCCTTCTGAAAAATTGTAAATATACACATCAGGTTGGTGTAAAGATTTTGGGTGCAGCCAAACAGAAAGATTTGTGGTCAAGCTAGTTTAGACTTTTTCAAGCTAGTTTCCTATTAGTTTATCAATGTTGCAGAATTGTTATCAGGAGCATCATTTGAACATTAATTTCCTCGAGCGTGTGTGAGAGAGAGTGTAACACCTTAGTTTTTTTTTGAAAAATGCAATTACACATAATAATACTAACGAAAACGAGTCAACCATTTTTTTTTAAAGAATACAATATCTAAGTTAAATAAAAATTTCATCATTCATCGATTAAAATAAAACCAGTACACTGTGTGTTTTATAAATTCGAAAAGATTAAGAGACCAACATCGTTCATGAAATTATACTACTAATAAAATTCGACAAAAGGGATCAATTCACCCGCCACGCGCCACGCCGACTTCTCAACCTAACCGAAAGGGGTAAAATTATTGGGGTGAGTTATCGTCAACTCAACTAAGAATTGTTCAAGTCAAATACGCATGTATAACAAGTTAAGCACAAACTTTCACAAAAAATATCATAGTCTCAAGTACATTAAGTACAAATAGTCTCAAAGTCTCATGTACATTTAAGTACCAATAGTCTCAAAGTCTCGCGTACAATTAAGTACCAATAGTCTCAAAGTCCCGTGTCATATTTATCATGAACATGCAACTAATAGATAAAACAGGGCATTTAAATTAAACAAAAGCAATAAACCCCACCTCAATTAAACTGCAGAAATAACGAAGGCGTACTCGATTGAAAGTTCTAAACCTCGTAAGGATAAGTTCCTACAATTAATAACAAGAAATAAATAAACAAATTGACTTTGTACATGGCTTAAGCTTAAAATAATAAATAAGGAAGAAGTGGGGGCTGTTTGGCATGTTTTATTGTGTTGGAGGGCTTAATTGAAATTTTTGAAAGTAAAGTGGCATAATCCTCAATATTTCTCAAAGCCCTCAACCCGTATCACCTAAATCAACAATCACAAGTCATCTTTTCCCCAAATTAAGATCACTCTCGTCTCTGTCCGTCTGGTTTTAGAAAAAGAAGAAAAGAAATCACTTTCTCCCTCAATTCTCACTTTCTCCACCATCTCACAAAAATAATTTCCTTCCTCTCGACTCTCGGCCTCACTCAGTTCTCCTCTTTTTTTTTATTTCTTTTTTTTTTTCTCTCTCTCTCTCTCTCGATCCCCCTTTCTCTCGGTCTCGCTCTCTCATTCTCTCACGACCCGCAGACAGAGTCGACGAAACTGGATTTGGGCGGCGATAGAGGTAAGACAATGATTTGGTTTGGGTTTCGGGCCTGTGCTTCGGGTTCGGGCTTTGGGAAATTTTTGGTTTTCGGGTAATTTCGATGGGTTTCAAATATTTCTGGTGGGTTTCGAATATTTTCTAGGTTTCAAATATTTTTCCGATGTTTTTCGAATTTTCTGGGTTTGGCAGCGGGATGGTGGTTTTGACAGCGGGTGAATATTATTCGACGGGGTGACTCGGAGTGGTAATTGAGATATCCAGAAAATTGTCGGGTGTCTTACCTTGAGGAAGTTCTGAACTTGAAGGGTGGAGGCGTGAAGAAATTTTGAGAGGTGACGTGAATTTGCAGAGGATAGGAAATTGTTCTGGTTTTTCTTGAAAAGGTATGTTTGTAGTCGACAAAGTGGAACTGAATTTTTAAGGGATTTTTGAGATACCAAAAACGTATGTAACGTATGTAACGTGATTGTGGGATGGCCGGTTGAGGGAGTTGTGGCATTGTGGGAGTTCATAACTGTTGAAGGAATTGAAGGGCAAGTAAAATTTAAAATTTTCGAATTTAAATAAAAATAATAATTTTGCAGAATTTTAAATCTTCTAGAAACTGGATATGGGCTCTAAAAAAAATTATATATATAAATTTATAAATGGGCCATCAATATTATCAAACTTTTACTAAAATTTTATAGCCGTAAATAAAAATCCTAAAAGTCCGAAAAAAAAAAACTAAAACCCAAATTGGTAAAATTTGGGGTATTACAATCTACCCACTCAATCAAAAATTTCGTCCTCGAAATTTCTTCATACCTTGATCAAAAAAGACAGATACTTGGATTTGATTTCCTCTTCCCTTTCCCATGTTGCCTCATTTTTCCCGTGTCTACTCCATTGAACTTTGATAAAAACCACATCTCTGTTTCTAAGCCCATGCACTTTACGATCCAAAATAGCTATAGGCATCTCTTCGTACGACAAATTCTTACCTATGTGTAGGTCCTTGTAATTAACAATGTGATCAGGGTCAAACACATATTTCCTCAGCATTGATACGTGAAACACATTATGTACCCCTGACAAGTCTGGTGGCAAAGCCAGACGATACGCCAAATCCCCAACTCTTTCTAGATCTCAAATGGTCCAATATAATGAGGTCGTAATTTTCCCCTTTACCAAATCTTATAATTCCTTCATTGGAGCCACTTTCAAAAACACGTTGTCGCCGACTTCAAACTCGTATGTCCTTTCGTGCTTATCCACATAGATTTCGCTTCATCTTGAGCAACCTTTATTCTTTCCCTGATCTCTCAAATCTTTTCCACTGTTTGTTCAATCAACTCCGGTCCCAAAGTTTTTCTTTCTCCAACTTCACTCCAATATAAAGGGGACCTACACTTCCTCCCGTATAATGCTTCATACGGAGCCATCTTAATTGTTGCTTGGTAACTGTTATTGTACGCGAATTCCACCAATGGCAACATCGTCTCCCAACTTTCCCCCGTATCCAATACACATGCTCTCAACAAGTCCTCTAATGTCTTAATAGTTCTCTCGGATTGCCCATCGGTGCCGGATGATAGTCAGATCAATCTCAATTTCGCTCCCAACGCTCCTTGCAAACTCCTCCAGAACTTCGATGTAAACCGTGGATCTCTGTCTGACACAATAGAAACTGGCACCCCGTGTAACCTTACAATTTCCTTAATATAGATTCTGGCATACTGATCCATGCTAAAAGTCATTCGTACCGGCAGAAAATGTGCTGACTTGGTTAATCGATCCACTATGACCCAGACTGCGTTATTCTTCCTTAGTGTTTGTGGTAGTCCAACCACAAAATCCATAGTTATATGTTCCCACTTCCACTCCGGAATCTCCAACGGCTTAAGCAAACCCGACGGTCGCTGGTGCTCTGCTTTAACTTGCTGGCAGACCAAACACTTCTCTACAAAATCCCCAATATCTCTCTTCATGCTCCTCCACCGTAAAAGCCTCCTCAAGTCGTGGTACATCTTTGTACCTCCCGGAGTGAGTGTGTAGGGAGTATTATGTGCCTCCTCCAGACTTTTCCTTCCTGAGTGCCTCATCCTTAGGAACACAAATCCTTCCTTCATATGTCGAAGATCATCACCGATTACTTTGAATCCTCGATGTTTCCAAACTTGTACATGTTCCTCATCTTGCACAAAAACTTATCGTGGGGTTGGGCCTCCTTAATCTTATCTCTTAAGGTGGGTTGCACCACCAATGATGCCAAAATGGCTTCCGCACCATTTGATGGCTCAACAACTTCAATCTCCAGTTTGTCAAACTCTCTTGCCAATCGCTTGCTCCGTGAGCATGCAAGCTAATTCCCTCTCGGTCCTTCTACTCAAGGCATCGGCTACTACGTTAGCTTTGCCGGATGGTACTTGAATGATGCAATCATAGTCTTTCACCATTCTAACCATCTCCTTTGTCTCATATTCAACTCCTTCGGGTGAAAATATATTTAAGGCTTTTGTGATCCGTGAATATTTCACACTTCCTCCATATAGGTAGTGTCGCCATATCTTTAATGCGCGTGCCACTACAGCCAACTCCAGGTCATGTGTGGGGTAATTCAACTCATGCGTCTTTAGTTGTCTCGGGCGTAAGCCACAACCTTGCTAGTGTTGCATCAAAACACAACCTGCCTTGCTTCGATCGCGTCACTATAAATGACAAATCCTCTCGTAGGATTTGGAATTGTCAAATACAGGGGTTAATTTACCTTTCAACTCCCGAAAACTCTCCCTCGCACTTCCGAGTCCATTCGAACTTTTCCCCTTTTCTCGTTAACCGAGTCATAGGCATGGCTATTCTAGAAAATCCTCGATAAACCTTCCTCGTAATAGCCACTAGACTAGAAAACTCCGTACCTCACTTGCATTCTTAGGTACATTCCAACCTCCATCGCTTCAACCTTACCAGGGTCAACTTCAATTCTTTGTGATGTGACCACGTGTCCGAGAAATACGACTCGGTCCAACCAATTCACATTTCTTAAACTTTGCATATAACTTCTCCTTGCGAAGTGTCTCCAATACAATCCTTAAATGCTCCTCGTGTTGCACCTTATCCTTTGAATATACCAATATGTCATCTATGAAGACTATGACGAATTGATCTAGGTAAGGGTGAAAAACTCTGTTCATCAAATCCATAAAGACTCGTTGGTGCATTAGACAAAACCAAATGGCATCACGACAAACTCATAGTGCGTGAATCGGGTTCTAAATGCCGTTTTTGGAATATCACACTCCTTTACCTTCAGTTGATGATACCCTGATCTCAAATCGATCTTGGAGAACACACTAGCTCCTCGAAGTTGATCGAATAAATCTTCGATCCTCGGCAACGGATACTTATTCTTTCTTTGTAAGTCGATTCAACTCTCTCGTAATCGATGCACATTCAAGAGATCCATCTTTCTTCTTTACAAATAGATCGGGCGCGCCCCAAGGTGACACACTTGGGCGAATAAATCCCATCTCCAACAGTTCTTGTATTTGAACCTTTAGCTCCTGCAGTTCCTTCGGCGCCATCCGATAGGGTGCTCTAGATACTGGTGCCGCTCCGGGTACCAAATCGATGGAGAACTCAACTTGTCGATTTGGTGGTACTCCTGGTAACTCTTCGGAAAGACATCCACAAATTCCTGGATCAGTAGGAACGCTATTTGGTGTCAACTCGCTTGTTGGAGTTCCAACAATATTCACCAAATACCCTTGACACTTTCCCTTTTTAGCAAGGTCAAAGCATTCATTGGCTTTGATATAACTTTAGACACGGTCCATGTCTTAGTCCCGTAAAACTTTATTACTTCTCCTCCGGCAATTGTAGTGTCACTTCCTTTTCCCGACACCGGATGTCACCGATATCTACTAAGCCACCCATACCAAATATTATATCGAAATCCTTCATAATAATTACGCATAAATTGGCTTTTAGATCCTTTCCCCTATGTCAATGTCTTCACGCCCTTAATGATTGAATCGCTGAAAATTGTCTTACCGTATGCAAACTAATCTCAAGGGGTTCGTCGATCCTAGATCGCTATGTCCAATCATATTATAAAATCTCAAGACATAAATGAATGTGTGGCACCCGTATCAAATAATGCTAAAGCAGTATTCCAAGTACATTTAACATACCTGACATCGTGCCCGGGTTCTGATCAGCTTCCCCCTGGGTCATAGCATATACTCGTGCATGTCCTCCAGATCCTTGCCCTTTTCTTCCCTGTTCCCGAGTGGGGCAATCCCATGATGAATGTCCTGGCATCTTACACCAGTAGCACTTATTCTGTCCCATCAAACACTCCCCATTATGATTTTTCCCGCATTTCGCACCACGTTTACCGGTTTGAGGTTTAGGCCCCGGTCTCGCGTCAGTCCTTGCCTATTTATTCTGATTTCGATTCCTGTCCTGGTTTCCATTCCAGTTCCTTTTTCCCAAATTCCCGGTTTGTTGCCGGTCTAACTCCTGACTTGCAGCAATCTCCTGAGCACGGAACACTGTGTCTGCGTACGATAGAATCCCGTGACTTGCCACAATGTGGCGTATCCCTGGTCGTAAACCCGCTCGGAACCTTAGCGCTCGTTTACGGTCCGTATCCACCATATATTCCACGAAGAAGCTCATTTGGTTGAACTTCCTCTCGTACTTTCCACGGACATCCTCTTGTTTTAAATCCCAAAACTCCCGCTCCATCCTTTCCCGATAATGTTGAGGACAAAGATTTCTCCATCACTATTTCTTTGAACCCCTCCCAAGTTAGGGTTGCTCGTTCCTCTAAGCAGGCCTTAGTCTCCAATGAGCTCATCCACCAACGTCCCCGCATCTTGTACACTGCACGAGCACAAAGGATGCGTTGTGTCTCAAGACACCCGATTAACTCGAAGGTGCGTTCCAATGACACAAACCACTCGCCTACGTGGCGGGTCCTTCGCCCATTAAAGATCAACGGTGAGAAGCGGCGAAACCGCTCTACCACTTGTGCTTGAGTTAATGTCGGGCTTGGTTGACTACGTGATCATTCTCGTTATTCCCCGATTCCATGTCCTGAATGGGTTTGCCTCATTATTTCGATTCGCATGGTTAGTAGTAGTAGCACCACCTCGGTCCTCACCCTACGCCCTCGAATCATTTTCCTATAGCCAAAGTATAACCACAACTTAGTAAAACTCGCCCGAGATATGCGTTCTAAGTCAACATACGCTTTATAAATCAACTCATCATAAGAAAAGATATCGCTAGATAAGACATCCATAAAGAAATGCAAAAATATTTCCATTATCATCAATTTAAACCTTCAAGAGGTACAATATGCAAATCTGAAACAATCGAAAATGAGAAAAACAAAATGTTGAACTAAGAAAGAAATCCTAACTACTACACTAAATCACTAAGCATTGCGAGTTCTCATCCCATGGTTCTTCTTCAGATCTTCCTCCATCCGATCTTCTCGCTCGTTGTTATATGCTTGACCACATCCCATACAAAGAGGCGTGGCAAAGTCGGCAAAAAGCGATGATGGGAGCATCCGCATTGTAGGTGAAGGTCGTTTCTCGAGAAAGAGGGCTCTCACATGAGGTTCCCACTCCGGGGCATAGTGTCCATCGCTTTTTACGGCCGCCACATACCGAGACGCCATCTCGCTTCACTACGGCCCACATCCTTCCCATAGTAAGAATGTGGCTTCCTAAATCATGGTCAGCCGACATCTCATAATCCTTAAATTCTCTAATACGCCTCCTTTTTAGGACGGCGGGACAAATGACAGACTTCCTAGCGGTCTCGTGATGCCCAGCCATTCTAACTATACATATATCAGGCCCATTAAAATTTTAAATATCATAAAATTTCTTAAGTTCAAAGCATAGTAAAATGAAGACATATCATTTATCAACATTAAAATATGCATTTTTCGCAATAAATGATATTAACATAAGGCTCAAGTCTCATAAGATAACATGTTCGCATAATACATGACATAAAGCTAAATTTTCATAATGCAATATTTAGTAACAAAAATATAAGTATTACCTCGAAGTCCTCGTGGTGCGGCGAAGGTGATTGATCATGAATTATAAAAAAATTGACTTTTTTTTTTGTCAAGTCTACAGAAACGTAAGCCTGCTCTGATACCACTAATGTAACACCTTAGTTTTTTTTTAAAAATGCAATTACACATAATAATACTAACGAAAACGAGTCAACCATTTTTTTTTAAAGAATACAATATCTAAGTTAAATAAAAATTTCATCATTCATCGATTAAAATAAAACCAGTACACTGTGTGTTTTATAAATTCGAAAAGATTAAGAGACCAACATCGTTCATGAAATTATACTACTAATAAAATTCGACAAAAGGGATCAATTCACCCGCCACGCGCCACGTCAGACTTCTCAATCTGAAAGGGGTAAAATTATTGGGGTGAGTTATCGTCAACTCTCGATGGGAAGCAATTGTTCAAGTCAAATACGCATGTATAACAGCTAGCACAAACTTTCACAAAAAAATATCATAGTCTCAAGTACAATTAAGTACAAATAGTCTCAAAGTCTCATGTACATTTAAGTACCAATAGTCTCAAAGTCTCGCGTACAATTAAGTACCAATAGTCTCAAAGTCTCGTGTCATATTTATCATGAACATGCAACTAACGATAAAAACAGGCATTTAAATTAAACAAAAGCAATAAACCCCACCTCAATTAAACTCGGCAAATAACGAAGGCGTATCGATTGAAAGTTCTAAACCTCGTAAGGATAAGTTCCTACAATTAATAACAAGAAATAAATAAACAAATTGACTTTGTACATGGCTTAAGCTTAAAATAATAAATAAGGAAGAAGTGGGGGCTGTTTGGCATGTTTTATTGTGTTGGAGGGCTTAATTGAAATTTTTGAAAGTAAAGTGGCATAATCCTCAATATTTCTCAAAGCCCTCAACCCGTATCACCTAAATCAACAATCACAAGTCATCTTTTCCCCAAATTAAGATCACTCTCGTCTCTGTCCGTCTGGTTTTAGAAAAAGAAGAAAAGAAATCACTTTCTCCCTCAATTCTCACTTTCTCCACCATCTCACAAAAATAATTTCCTTCCTCTCGACTCTCGGCCTCACTCAGTTCTCCTCTTTTTTTTATTTCTTTTTTTTTTCTCTCTCTCTCTCTCTCTCGATCCCCCTTTCTCTCGGTCTCGCTCTCTCATTCTCTCACGACCCGCAGACAGAGTCGACGAAACTGGATTTGGGCGGCGATAGAGGTAAGACAATGATTTGGTTTGGGTTTCGGGCCTGTGCTTCGGGTTCGGGCTTTGGGAAATTTTTGGTTTTCGGGTAATTTCGATGGGTTTCAAATATTTCTGGTGGGTTTCGAATATTTTCTAGGTTTCAAATATTTTTCCGATGTTTTTCGAATTTTCTGGGTTTGGCAGCGGGATGGTGGTTTTGACAGCGGGTGAATATTATTCGACGGGGTGACTCGGAGTGGTAATTGAGATATCCAGAAAATTGTCGGGTGTCTTACCTTGAGGAAGTTCTGAACTTGAAGGGTGGAGGCGTGAAGAAATTTTGAGAGGTGACGTGAATTTGCAGAGGATAGGAAATTGTTCTGGTTTTTCTTGAAAAGGTATGTTTGTAGTCGACAAAGTGGAACTGAATTTTTAAGGGATTTTTGAGATACCAAAAACGTATGTAACGTATATAACGTAAGTAACGTATGTAACGTGATTGTGGGATGGCCGGTTGAGGGAGTTGTGGCATTGTGGGAGTTCATAACTGTTGAAGGAATTGAAGGGCAAGTAAAATTTAAAATTTTCGAATTTAAATAAAAATAATAATTTTGCAGAATTTTAAATCTTCTAGAAACTGGATATGGGCTCTAAAAAAAGTTATATATATAAATTTATAAATGGGCCTGTCAATATTATCAAAACTGGGCTTTTACTAAAATTCTATAGTGGGCCAGAAATAAAAATCCTAAAAGTCTGGAAAAAAAAAACTAAAACCCAAATTGGTAAAATTTGGGGTATTACAGAGAGAGAGAGAGAGAGAGAATTGAGAAAAATTACGGCACCTAAAGATGTGACATAATTCCGACAAACCAAAACTATAGGTAAATATTACCGACAAAATCTGCAAGTTGTTAACTTGCACAGGATTCTATCAAATATGGAAATCACAGGATATATGGAAAGTAAAGTCCCACAATGAGTTTTATTTTCTACACATCTCTGTTACAAATTTAACACCCGATCCACCACTGTAAATTTTTTGAGCATAACTCGGACATTAAACGTAGAAAAACATATGAGAAGTTTATATTATTGAGAACAAGAAAAGGTAAACCAAGTCCAATAAAACGTTTAAATTTACAATATACAACATTTTTTACAATATAGATTAGATAAGAACTACATGTAGCAGCTCTCAAGCATAGCAGTAAGATACTGAAGCATACTGGACTGCCTCCTAAACTCACCATTCTCAACCCGACCGTATGCATCTTCACCGTTATTGTTGCACGGTGGCCTTTCTCGTGCTTCTTCACCCTCAATCAGCAAAGCAAGGGACTCAACATGGGAGCATACATAAAATGAATCTTTCGTCCCAAGAATCCCAAGCTTCATCGTTTCCTCTGTATCCGGATTATACGCAATCAGCTCTCCATTTCTGGCACTCAGCAGAACATCCCCATTTCTTCTTACCCCAAGAACCATTCCAACTCCTCCCTCGAGATCAATATTAAATTTTTTAATCCAAGATTTAGCATCCCCGTATTTATTCATCACCCAAAGGGAGCAACTCTCACTACAAACACGCGCATCGTACTGATAAATAGCTAGTGACTGACCAAAAACCGCCGTATTCAAATTATACGGCAGCTCACTAGTCAAGGTATCTGGTAGAGGCATTTCATCGAACACCTCATTGCTCATGTCAAACACTATGATAACGTTTTCGACTTCAGCCCGCATAGCGTTGCTCCTGTAAGCAATCCAATGCACATTCCCATTGACAAACGCCTGTGACCAAAAATAATCCACCATCCAACTCCGAGGGATTTTCCCACTAATTCCACGCCATTTCCTTTCACTTAGAGCATAAACCTCAACCTTAGGCGGCACCGAATACCCAAATTCCACTGGACAATAAGCTACCCTCACAACCTTATAATCATCATTTTTCGCATCAAATCCGAACCCAAGCACACACATACAAGGCCACGTGTTTTCAAAAGTTGATTTAGGTAGAGGCAGAGTGACTTTTCGCCTGATCACGGGATTCCACAAGAAAATTGAATGAGTGTGCCCGAATAGATTATCAGATAAGCATAGAACACCGTTTGAAGAGCCCACGATCCTGTAATAGAATCGCGTCATTTCGCGAAAAGGGTTTTCGATTCTGATGTCGTTCAGCTCATGGAATCCGTCACTGTCGCTGTGTACTGAATAAATTTCGGCGTTTTGGTTCTTGGAATAGCTTCTGATGATAAAATGTTTGTTGCGCAGGTTGATTGTTGGGCGTGCAGGGAAATGAAATAGGGGCTTGAGATGAGTGAATTCCATGATTTCGATACGCACCTGAACTTGATGAGGGACTTGGGTGGGAGTCTTGTTAGGATATTGATTAACACTTCCTGGGGCAAATAATCTGACATTTTCTTGAGTTGATTATGAAGAAATTATGTATCTACAGTTTTTTTTTTTTTTTCTGGGTACGAAAAGAGGGTTTTTTTTAGTGAAGCCTGGTAACTGGTTTGTTTGGTGGAAAACAGTGTGTTCTATCACGGAAAAATTATGGCCACATATCAACATTTCTGGGTTTTAAAACCCCCCTTGATTTTTTCCTTGGAAGTTTTAAATTGAATTTTGAAAAATAAAAAATTATTTACAGTGATTGCAAAATAATAATAGTTATTGTAAAAAGAAAATAATAATATTATTTAATGTTTAGTTATAATATTTATTTTGGGGGTACTTCTTTCCAAAGAATTTGGTTTTAAGAAATAATATTATGAAATAACCAAAATTAAACAATAAATAGTGATGTCGAGAATGTACTTTCAGTTTCAGAATCTTAAGACATAATGTTTCATACTTTCATTATTTATAAGATATGCTAACTAATTTTATAAACTTGATTACAGATGGTGTATTTTTCAGGTATATTTTTATATGATTTATGAAAACGTCACACCAATATTTTTATTTATGGGATGCAAGAACTAAATGTTAGAATTAATGAACTAATTCATATCCAAAATCAGGGAACTAAATGTTATAAAATTATTCAGCTCGGATTGGATCGATTCAGGTCTGGTCCTTGGGCTTCTTAATTGGCCGCCCGAGAGGTAGGTCTATCCAGGCCTAGGCTGGGTTGGAATAACCCAAACCAGCCCACTTGATATATTTATGTGCAATGAAGAATGTAACCTTAATGCAATAAGATAGTTTTTCTACTCAGAATGCAATGGAGTTTTAATGATTACATTTGAATATAACATGTTCTCATGAGAGTCATAGTTAAATGTATCGGGTAATAAATAATATTCCGCTAATCCCAAATATATAGTCAAGTTTGATTTTTCACGCAGATTAAGAAAAATATTGGAAACTACAAATATGCGAAATATTTACTTGGTTCCCTTATTTAACGAATAGTGTAAATTATAAAATGCATATTAAATAGAATTATAATAATAAGAGAATGAATAAAGTGCTATTAAATATAGAAAGTGGGCTATAAATTTGGGACATTCAAAAAAGGAATAGTGGACTATATATTTGAGACAAATGGAGTATCGGCAATTTATTATTTAACAAGAACTATGTCATAATTGGAACTAGGTTAAATTCAAAATTACCATTAAATGTAAGTACAATAAGTTTTAAATTTATTTGACTTCAAATGTTAATTATTCAAGTTGAAAAAAAAGTAATAATATATAAATATAAATTTGTAAATATATTAAAGTAATTTAAAGTAAGTTTACTAAACAAAATAGATAAGTGCAATTTGTTTTTTTTCTTTTTCTTTGTGGGGGCGGCAAAACCGGGGTTATGTGAGACAATAAAAGTACAAAGGGGTAAATAAGGGAGTACTTGCTTGTGAATGATTTTTCACCCCTTTCATTTTCTGCACAAAACTTTGCGTGAATATGTGATTGCTTATGAGAAATTTCAAAAAATACACTATTCAATTTTTCTTATTTTTCAAATCATCAATCATATTCATTTATAATTTATAATTTAAACAAAAAAATAGCACACCAACTATTATTATTATACAATCATATCACAAATACACTATTTACTCTCTTATTTTCAAATCACCAATCACATCTAATCCCTATTATACTGAAAAACTTATAACATCAACTATCATTATTACATTTTCATCTTATATCCAATCACACTCTTAAAGCCTATTCTCATTTTTTAAAATAATTTTTTCAAATGAATCAATACCTAACAAGAGTAGATGGGGTAAAGTTGAACAAATCTTTAGAAACAATTATGTAAAATCACCTCATAATTTCCAGTCATTCTAACCTAATAGCAGGACTCAATAATATTTGATTTCCAGCCATGAAAAACATGTGATCCCGTATCCATGCATTGATCATAGTAGGCCCTTAATAGCAACATCTCCCACTGTTCAAGATAGCAAACATGTAGGGGACTGACTCGACTATCTATACAACTATCGAATACGGAGAGACCTTTAAGAGCCACAACTGTCACAGTTCATAGTCAGAGTGAAAATTTCTGACAGGAACGAACCTAACATGTTATAAATGAATTAATGTTTAGATTTGGCAGATTCGATCAAAATTTGGGTTTGACTCGAATTAAATGTATAATAAACAGGTTGGGTTTGAGTCAATTTGAAATGACATGATTAATGGCTTGATCTAATTGTATTGTTATTGTGTTACTTTTTGTGATATATCGTTCCAGTTTTCCTTCCAAAACCGATGTGGATATCACAAATCTGGGATCAGAATAAGGCACATTGTGTAACACCTAAACACTACGATTGTACTTGAATAGCCGGGCATGTATGAAAGACGAACACTCATAATATCCTAACGGTTAGACTCCTACCATCGATCATGTAAACCTACACGACCGAGCAACAATGTCGAAAAGCATGTATACGTATAAAACAAGTTAATAGCATTACAACAAGTGGTGGCAGAAATGATCTCCTGTTTGGCCAAAGGATCAGAAGGTGATAACTGAATTAAAACTCCACGAAATCAATAGAGAAGAAAAATGATATACACAATTCAACTAATAATTTAGAGTTCACTTGAAATATTATCAACCACAAATGAGTCTCTACTTTTCAGCTTTAATTTGTTAAACCAAATAAAAGAAACAAAGCAAGATTATAACATATTTACATCAAATCTTTATACCAGATGATGGAACAAATCAAATCCTTACCACTTAGATGGCAATAAACCACTAATGCCACGGAGCATCGAGTTGGTTAAATTACCCTACTTCCAGCGTAACTTCCATGGCTACGCTTGCAATCCCTTTCCGAATTATGCTCATAATCACTTCCACAGCTACTGACAGAATCACAATCACTGGTATGCAGAGTTGGTAATTTTTTGCAAGTGGCTGAGTCAGAAGCATAAGGACCTCTCCGTATAAGAACCAAACTCTCCACATAACTATCCACATGAATAGAGCGCCGATAATCTTCAGATCTCGAGCCATGAACTCCAAGATCCTTCACTTCTCCTCCATCAGGATCATAAGAAATTAAACGGCCGTCCTGGCAAACTGTAATAACTTCACCTTTATTCCTAACCCACAATGGCCTCAAAAACCTTCCACCAAAATCGTGAAAATCAAAGCTGAAGTGTTTAATCCAAGACTCTTGGACACCATATTCTTTCATCACCCATACACAAAAACAAGGCTCTGCCCCATTCATATTCCACAAAATTAGAGCAAGAGATTCCATATAGACCACCAAATCCTTACTTCTCATGTGATCATTATTAACAAGACTAACCGGCAGCAGCATTTCACCGAACACCTCATGGCACATATCGAAAAACACAATCAAATCATAAGAATCCATGTAACGGGCTACCCAATGCGTAGCCCCATTGACATAAGATTGACGAGATTTATTATATGTAACATAATCAAGTTCCAAATAACTCATATCTTGCCACACCCCAGTGCTCAATTTGTAAAGCTCAACCTGGGGATGTCCTCTAACACAATCCACATATGTTATACGAATCACCTTATAATCATTAGAAACAGGATCAAACCCGAATCCAAGTGATTGCGCGAAAGTTCCATACGAATTGTAAATCGGGTTGGGTTTGGGAAGAAGAATTGATTTCTTAACACAAGGGTTCCACAGAATAATTGTGTGCATGTAATACACGCGATCATCAGAAAGGCATAACACTCCATTACAGCTACCGATAATTGTTAAAAAAGAATTTATGCTACGAAATGGAAATTCCAATGTAGCGCGCGGAGTAAAACATTCATCGTCCGAAAACAAATCATAGCCCTCAGAATTTCTAACGCAACGCCTGAGTAACAGGAAAGGACTAGCAGCGGCAAATTTCAAGTGAGAGGAAATAAATTCAGGGGCGGTGATCAGAGAGTACCATGATTTGCAAACGCTGGTGCACCGGAGAAGGGTTTTTATCGGCAACCTATGGAGGATGTTGATTATGATTCCTTCGCATAAATAATCCGCCATTTCTGGTGATGATGAACTGATCATAAATATAAAGGGTTTTTGATTTCTTGGAGAGGTAAAAGACGAAAGAGCTCAAGAACAATCAAATGCTGCTGCAGAAATTGGGAATTTCAAGAATTATTCGGGTTTTTGGGTGAGGAAATGAGACTGACGGAGTTTCGGAGAGTGAGAAATTACGGTTTAAAGGAGGAGGTTGCTGGCTTGGCAGCATAATCTTCAGTGTCTTTTTCTTTGGCAGGTAGAGGAAACCAATTTTCTGATGTGACTTTTCTTAAAACTTTGGGATAATTACAAAAATTCCCATGAGGTTCGAGTTAATTACAAAAAAAAACATAGATATTTTTGAAAATTACCAAAAAAAAAAACTAGAGTTTTGATTTTGCTTACAATAACCTCCCTCGGGTTTGGGTAATTACAAAAAAACCCAAAATATTCCAAAATTACAAAAATTCCCCTAAAATTTGATTCCATCATAAATTTAAGGGGATAACTGTAATATTTCTATAAATATCAGGGGTATTTGAAATATATTTATCTTTTTGAAAAAAATTTCTCTATAAGAAATTGCCAATTGGCTATGGCAAGTCATTATCAAGTAATTATGAAAAAAAATGAATATCAGGGGGTCGTATTGATTGATTATGTTTACCCCTATATATATTGGTAATAAAGTCCATAGAATGAGGACCCAAAGTAGTGTTTTGTAATATTTTTATTAAGTATAAATTTATATTGATTTGAGTATAAAAAGTAAAATTATTAAGAGTTTAAATTTATTTTTATTTTCGTACAGAATGTGATTTACGTTTATATGAATGAATAAAGATGGGGTTATAATTTATATAGATTTTAAAATAAAAATGTGTGGTGTTAATAGTTTTGCGAAAATTTTAACCATTAAAGCAATTCTAAACACATAAGTGATATAAAAGGAGTACGCAAAAAAAAAAAAGTGATATAAAAGGAATTACGTTTCTTTGTGTATTTTATAATTTATTTTCAAAATTTGTGTATACAAAAATTCGTAATTTTTTTGTACTGGGGTCCACTTTTTATTGAATTTAAATATGAATACATATTAATTTATTTCAATGATTTGAAAAGTGGTTGGTACTATTGAATATGAAAATAAATGATTTTGTCCTGGGGTTGCCATATGACACGATGACATGGTGATTTCCAAAAAAAAAATCAAAGAACTCCTGACATTGACAAAAATGTTATAGTTACCCAATAAATTTAAGACAAAACAAAACCTGAAAGGATTTTTGTAATTTTGAAACATCCCTGTGTGTTTTTGTAATTAACCCAAACCTCAAGGGTGTTTATGTAATTATCCCTTGTTTCGATATATATACTAAAATTAGCATCAAACAGGACGCAATGTACATATAAATAAATTTATCAAAGTCCCAGTTGATGAGATGAGCCCACATACAATAAAATCAAGATCCAACCATGGCAAGATTTCTTATACATTTTTCTTGAACACATATTCATGGCCAAATTGCAATTTGATCCTGTAACTACAGGATTGCAATAATAGCACTGCTGAAATCATGATTTGCAAAGAAGTCCCGTAATTTTCGACATGAAATGTAACCGTCACACGGTGCGATTACAATTTGCAGGCGCTTACCATCATTAGATTTGAAAGTAGTGCATGCAATTATTTCCACAAAGACAATGATTTGACTCTTAAAGTACAACTTTATTCTAGTTAAACGATCTTATTCGAGGCAATATCATAACAGTTCAAATTCTAGAGCTTGTGCAGAATCAGGTGAGCTCCATGCTGAGGCTGAAGTGTCATGATCGTGTAAGGCGCGTGCGTGTAGGACGGCGAAAGCTCAAAAGAGAAGCGCTGTAAAATCATAGCCAGCGCCACTTTTGCCTCCAGCATTGCAAAATTTTGTCCAACACATATTCGAGGGCCCCAACCAAACGGGAAATATATACCTTTGCCCTTCTGTGCTTTCGACATTCCTTCACTAAATCGCTCGGGTTTGAATTCCATTGCATCGTCCCCCAAATCTCACGGTCGTGATGTAAGAAAATAATTGGCAACGTAAGCTGAATTCGGCTGGCAATGTTACTTTCCCCAGCTTGGTTTCCTCGGTGACACTTCGATCAAGATTAAACGCCGTGGATAAAGCCTCATTACTTCGTAAAAATCATGGTACACTGCGAATTAAATAGTTTAGTTTCATGCTTAGCAAGATTTCAGATGCTTAAGGGATAATTACAAAAACCTCCTGAGGTTCGGGCTAATTATTAAAAAAACCCAGAGGTTCTTGAAATTGCAAAAAAAAAAAAAAAAAAAAAAAAACCTTGATATTTGATTCCGTCTTAGATTTCCCCCTTCATAAGCAAAAAACTTTTCAAAACACCCTTAACAGTCACCCCAGGAGGGGGGCTTTTTGTAATTTTGAAATATTTTTGAGCTTTTCTGTAATTAGACAAACATCGGGGGGTCTTTTGTAACTATCCCAATGTATAATTGGAAACTACTTACGATTTTAAGGTGATTTAGCCCGTCATAGTCCGGTGTTTGATTCCCGAAAACTTGCAAAACCTCTTCTCTAGCTTTAATCTGCCAGTCTGGATATTTACTCAGTAAAACCAATGTCCACACAATCAACGTTGAAGTGGTCTCCTGGCCGGCGAAATAAAACAGCTTGCACTCTTCTACTACTTCATCAATGGTCATTCCAAAACTCCTGTTACCTTGTTGTTCGATTTCTTGGAAATTAGACTCCAACAACATGCCCAATAAATCCTCGTTATTCGCTTCCCCTGCTTTCATTGCCTTAATCCTTTTATCTATGATACCCCGAATCAAGAACTGAACTTCCTTTGCGATTTCTTTCATTCTATTGTTCCTTTTGGTTGGCACAAATCTACACATTACATAAGAAAATCAATGAGTACATTATATTAGAATCTAATTTCGCTATGGAGATATCTTGTTTACAGGCCTATTACCTCCATCCCGGAATATATATCGACCGTAAAGCCATTACGAGGTGCTCGGCCTGTTCTCCCTGAAGTTGGAATATTTTTCTGCCTTCTTGGTAGCTGCTACCAAAGGCAGTTCTTGATATGGCGTCACTCGATAAATTTTGTAGATCAGGCCACACATCCACCTCACACGTTCCAGGCGATAGACTCTTTTCCCATTTGTTCAAAACTTCATCGCAGCTTAAACAAAAGACCGGTATCATCATCTGTAAGCAATAGAGCAAAAAGCAACCTCAAATCAGTACATTATACTTAAGTATGAAATCTTTAGAAAATTAGGAATCATTAAATATGATGAGATGGAAAGCAAAAAATTAAACCTTCAATTTCTCAAGATGGAAAGCAGGGTTGATGATTTTTCTGTGTTGGGCCCATGTAGCTCCTTCAGAGGTTGCAAGTCCTCGTTGAAGTAGCTTGGTCAGTGGATTTGGTTTCCTTGGCTTTTGATACAGATAACTCTTGGTCATAACCTCCTTAATTTGTTCAGGGTCTGTGATGATAACTGAAGGTCTTGGGCCAATCCAAAAATATGAACCATTTCCTGTAAGTCATTATTTACAAAGATATCAGATTTCATGATGCAAGCTATCATCTTAAAGTTAAAAAAAGAATTATTACAAAAACATCCTAATCTCTCTACATAAAGGGAGTGTCTGAAATATTTTTGCTTATGAATGGATAAAGTGTAATACATATAACATAATCAAAACCTCAAGGGGATTTTTGTAATTTTCAAAAATTCCGGGGTAGTTTTTTTTTTTAATTATCCCTTTCTGAAATTTAATCTGGTCCATTCTTTTCAGAGCCACCAAGTTAGATAACATGAACAAATTTATGAAGAAAGAATCTAAAGACATCAGAAAATGGGGAGCATTGATCATCAACCAAAACAAAAAAAAACTCCAATTCAAAGTGGGTAATTAAATCTTGGCTAAATTACAAAATTAGTCCTATAACTAAAAGGTGGTCGCAAAAAGGTCCTATAAAATTTTCAAATGACAAAATAGTCCTATAACTATGTATGGTTTTGCAAAATAGTCCTGCAAAATATATGGTTTGCAGAATAGTCCTGTAATTGGTACTTGAATAGCAATTTTGGACCTAATTTCACAGAAATTGGGAGTTACATGTGCCGCTCACGTGATCGAAATCAAATGAAATTTCAAATCGTCACTGAAATTAGGACTAAAATTAATACTTAAGAATAAGTTACAAGACTATTTTGCAAACTGTGCAATTTGTAGGACTGTTTTCTAAAATCGTACATAGTTTACAGGACTATTTTGCAATTTGAGCATTTCACATACCTTTCCGCAACCGCCATTTAGTTACAAGACTACTTTTGCAATTTTGCCTTAAATCTTTTCACATCATGCGACAAGACTTCAAAATTTCTATAACTAAACTTTAATTAGCATAAAAAATGAAGATAAGAAGAGCCCACATACAACAAAATCAAGATCCAAACATAGCATAAAATTAAAACATTACCATATTTCTGAAAGGTTTTGTGAATAAAAGCCATAACCCTGGGCTTGATATCATCATCAAGATTGATGGGCTTGGACATTGCTTCCCCAGCCATCTTCAACAACTCTTTTAAGTCCCCATACACCAATCCATAAGAATTACCCTTGAGACCCTGTTTCCTCAGGAGTCTTTCAAGCCTTTTAGGCCTGATATAAAACCAGTTCAGTATTCTCCATGTGTATATTAACACAACAAAGGCAAATGCAGCAGCCAGTATCTAAGGTGATGGTTATTGGAATTTTAGATAACCATGTATATAAGGAGGGTGTGATAAGGTTATGGTTCAAATTTGGGCTCAATCGGAGTTCGTTTGTCCCCTTTCAGATCGAAAACGAGGAGGTAATGCTTAAGGAATTTTTAATTAAAAACTAGGGGCACATTTGTAAAATCCAAAAATTAGTTTAAAAATGTTGGGGGCTGATTTGGAATTTTGCATAAGCTGATTGGGGTCAATCTGTAATATTTAAAGAGTTGATTTGGTGGACTACACTGAAAACATAGAGGGGTCAAATTGAAGTTTACAAAAATTACAAACAAGTCTAAAAGAACTTCAAATTCTAAGTGGCATCCCCATTACTTCTTAAACCTCAACTTTTTCACCCTTCCCGTCGTCAACCGCCACTACGACTTCTGGCGCCACTTCTCGTCGACACCTCTTAACGTTTGGGACTTATTCCACCCATCTCGGTCAGTTTCCGGCCAAAACCCAATAAAAAAATACACGCACACAGTATACACACACGCTCGCACGCACGGTGGCGGCGCTTCACCGCGACATCATCACCCCTTCACACCCCAACTAACCCCTGGAAATAATTTCATCATCCCGACGCAGCGGTTTCCGGCGAACAGAGAGAGACGGTGCAAATGATGGAAGAAAGGTGAGGAAAAATGTAAGAAATTCATAATTTTCAAACGTCAATTCGTGACGGAAAAGAACTCCGATTTTTAAATTGATTGAGGGTTATTGAAGTCCTTGAAAAGACGAACAAAACGAGACCTTACCCATCAATTTTAGAACAGTACATCGCCGGAAATCGACGGTCAAACTTGGCGGGTCGCACACATTAGCACAGGAATCTGCAGAATTTATACGGCAGTTTGCCGGAGATCTAGAGCTCTGATCTTGGCATGGGAGGTGGCGTTAGAAACGTCATGGAATGGGATTTTTAAAACGGTAAGGTTTGTAAAAGATCGAACGGTTGGATCTCCGTGTATTTGTAGTCAAAGATTTCGAAATTTGAACTTTTACTGCAATTTGCCAGTGATTCGGAGCATCGTATCGAAAATCCGACAACGGATTTGGAACGAGAACGGTGAAGCTGTTAGGATGGTATATAGTTTGCTGATTTCCACCGCCAATGGTCGGTGGCCGGCGGTGGCGAGGGAAGGAGGCCGGCGGCGGAGCTACCGGCGGCATATTGCTCATGTTTGAGAGAGATAAGAGATGATTACCTTCCTAGGTAATTTTCTATTTATGAAAATTTTCAAATTTAAAAATGAACTATATATAATAAAGATGGGTTGACGTGGTTTTTTGAATGAGTTTACGATTTGGGCCGAAAATACACTAAAATGATGATCAACTATATTTTAATTTGGTTTGAAATAAATAGAAAGCCCCGTAATTTAATTGAGGAAATTACACTAAATACTCTGACTATTTAAAAAAGACAAAAATACCAACCCATCACAAATATGCCCAAAATTGGTCCATCCCTGACAAAAATATCCACTTGCTCTTCAATTTTTTGCATCATCCTGCAACAATCTCGGAGGTAGATCCAAGCACCTGGCGACCTTGTTCTTAGTCGCCACTAGGGTTTCCGTGGCCGGATCCGACGTCACCTCCGCCGCCGTCGCGGTGGATCTAGGTTTTTCGGGCGCCTCATTCCATCGAAACGGAATCGAAACTGATGGATGTAGCGGCAATGTTAGCATCTGAATAATCGACTCTCTGATCGGCTTGCACAGAAACTTAGATAAAGTAAGTTTCGGTGTTGAATACTTGAATTTGGTTAACAGCGATCGTTTACTTCTACGCCCATAATAATAAGCTAATCTGGCTACCATTTTTCTGGATTAAAAATTATATATATATATTATCTACTTTGAAGGTCATAGTGGGGGTGGTGGAGTTAATTTAGAGTGGAGCCAAAGATTTGTAGCTACTCAAATTACTACCTTCATCGAGGTTTCAAAATTTTGCCTGAGTAAAGTTTAATTTGAATCTATGTTTTCAATTTTCAGTAGGAGAAGAAGATTGAGGATTCCTTGGAAAAGTAGTATTTTTGTTGAACAACAATTTTTGGCTCCACAAAATGCGCTTGGTAAAGTATTTCTCATCCCGAAATCATCTCCAAGTGTTTATAAAAATGTCTCAGACAAATCTTTCATTATCTCTTACCTCGTGAATTCATGTGGGTTGCCCTCAAAGGACGCCATTTCAGTGATTTTGTAACGGCCTGCTTTTCAGATCGACGACTGTCCCCACAAACCAACACGAGTCTTTCCAGCGCACTTTGTCCTCACTCACGCGCACCCTGAGAGCAGCTTCCCAGGGGGTCATCCATCCCACAATTGCTCCGGGCAAAGCACGCTTAACTTCGGAGTTTTTATGAGATGAGCACCAGAAAAGAAGATGCATCTTGTTGATATGAGTAGTACCTATTAAATAAGCGGTTCGTCCCCGAACCACACCTTACTAGGAGAGGTTCCGCTCTGATACCATCTGTAACGGCCTGCTTTTCAGATCGACGACTGTCCTCACAAACCAACACGAGTTTTTCCAGCGCGCTTTGTCCTCACTCACGCGCACCCTGAGAGCAGCTTCCCAGGGGGTCACCCATCCCACAATTGCTCCGGGGCAAGCACGCTTAACTTCGGAGTTTTTATGAGATGAGCACCAGAAAAGAAGATGCAACTTGTTGATATGAGTAGTCTATCAAATCTTTTAAGCTCTCTTCAATCAGTATAGTCCCCATACCTACACAAATCCTCGGAATCTCCTCTTCTTCTAAAAAAGTGGGATCGGCTTCATTCATGTCCCTCCGCCTGAAGCCCCGCCAGAGCCGCTCCTTATCCGTGCCTTCTTGCACTGGCAATCACTCCCCGCCCTCTTCGGCCCCGGGCGTCACAGATTTGAAGTTTTTCGTTTGTTTCGATGTTGTTTCAAAGTTGTTTCTTTTATGTTTCTTTTGTTCTTTTATGTATTTTCCATTTATTTGTTCTTTTTATTGGTTTTGATTTGTTATGTTATCTAACCGATCGTGATCTTTTTATTTCTTTTAAAGAGAATGTGGGATTTTTTGTTGCTTGTTATGCCAAGCATTTTATTGTTGGGAAGGCTATGGACGTTCAAGCGTTCGAGATAGAGAATGAACAAGCAAGACTCAGTAATCTGCTTCACAATCATGCTAAGTTAAAGTTGCAAAATGGTGATGACGATGACAATGACATTGAGTTTCTACCTCCACTTCCTAATGATTTTAGAGAATTGTTGATATGTAAATCTTAATGATGATGTAATCAGTTGAAACATGTAAGAAACATGTATGAAACAGGGGATCGTGTGATAAAAGTTTGTAATAAATTGTTTTTAAATTTAGAGAAATAGTGTAGTTTTTCTCATATACTCTTCAGCTTTTTTTTTTTTTTGTCATCTTTGTAAATATTGACCTTGCTTAATTTCGATGTCTGCATACCTAATCTTGAACTAAAGATCTCACGTACTCTAGCAAAAAATCAGCGGAAAATGGGTATTTTTGTCAAAAATCAGTAGAAATGCTATTTTTGTCAAAAATCAGCGGAAAATGGGTATTTTTCAGGAATTTGGGTTGGAAGGGTGGATATTCATGTCCTTTTCCCAATTTAATTTTAGATCTTCTATCCAGATTTATATTCTCGAGATATTAAATTAATAACTAACTATAAAGTCCCAAATAATAACATTAACAACCTAGATCCTTAAATTTGTAAAACCTTACAAAGGCATCAATTGAGGCATAATTTGTTAATTTCGTGGCAACACATTCTCCATGAAATTCAGGGTAATATCAAAATAATTTAAAAAAGTGGCTTCACAAGATGACATGAAAATGAGTCCAAAATTCAAATAGAGCGGGTCCATTTTCTCCAATTGGTTTCCCAATTCCCACAAACATAAATTTCAATCATCAGTACACCATTTTAGTCGTGTGAATTATTACCGAATTGTTCAGCTCCTACCATTGGACCACTCTTTTTCTTCTCTCCTCGCACTGGTCCCCGGCTATTTGAGGTCTCCGAAACAAATTGTGTACACATAAGTCACATGTGTACTAAACTCAAACATCACAGCTCTAGCTGTATTTGTTCTCTTCTTCCCTCGTCTTCCCTTTACAAGAGAGCAGGGTAAACCATCTTTTATTATGTCTTAAATTTAAGAGAATAACTATAATATTTCCAAAAATACCATGGGGGTTTGAAATATTTTTCTTATGAAGTGGAAAAATGTAAGAAGAATTAAACCTCAATGGTTTTTTTTTTTTTTTTTTGCGCTTTTAAAAAAAAAAAAATTGGATTTTTATTATCCCTTGTTTTTATTTAGTTTTTATTTGTCCCCTTTAACTTGAGTTTTGAGTCTCCTACATAAGTGTTGGTGTTCCTTTAATAAGTGGAGTTTTGTTCTTTTAATAAGTGATGTTATGTCCCATATGGTACCATTCGTAAGATTCATTGTGTTATTGTTGAGATCCAACTGCTTGATGGGCTTTCATGGAAGTCTCGATCAATCCTAGATCAAATTCATTGTTACGAGATTTGTCCAACAATTATAACTTTTTGTTTCTATTAGTTTTCACTATGCTAGTCGTACCTTTGTAAGTTCGGTAGGTTTATCTGATTTTATTGATCAAATTTGATTGTTTTGACTAGTTCTTTATTGTCAATCAGGGCTATTTTCAGTAATTTTAATATCATAATTTATCATCTTTCCGTTTCCACATTTATCATCTTATACGCATTGGTTATATCATAGTTTTTTTTTTGAAAAGGTTTTTTCCTGAAGGCAAACCTCCTTCTGAACTAGAGTTCCCTTAGGCTGGTTACACCATAGTTTAGTTCTATCACATATCAACCAAGAGTTGGTGAAACCTTATACAGTGCATCAATTGAGGCATAATTTATTAATTTCGTTGCAACACATTCTCCATGAAGGTCATATCAAAATAATTTAAAAAAATGGCTTCACAAGATGACATGAAAATGAGTCCAAAAGTTCAAACAGAGCTGGCCCATTTTCTCAATTATTCTCACGGACCACGGTCCCCTTGCTATTTGAGGTCTTCGAAGAAGTTAAATGAAATTAACCCTAGGGGTTGGCCTGGTGGCTGAGGGGTTGCAATTGCAACCCTGAGGTCTTAGGTTAGATTCCCCGACTACCGCGGAGTTTTGGGGTTGGGTTTGCCCCTCCTCCCCGAGATTAGGACCATCCCCGGAAGGACGGATGTCCCATGTGCCGAATGCGATGTGGAGTGTGGGGTCCATCCCCACCTGGTGTGGGGATACTGGTCGGTCGAAAAAAAAAAAAAAAAAAAAAAAAGTTAAATGAAATTAAACATATAATTCAAAAGTCTAATAAACTCAAACGTCACAACCCCAGCTCTTCTTCCCTCATCTTGGGAGGATGGGGACCATATTTTACTTAGGCAAAAATTTGCGTGAGACGGTCTCATGGATTTAGATCCGTGAGACGGAGCCCTTACACAAAGTTTTAAACATTTTTTTTTCAGATTTTATTTTTCTTAGGGTTTATATTTATTTTTTTAGGGTTTATTTTGTTTATTGGGTTTATGTTTAATTGATTTGAGTTTTTAGGATTTTTAGTTTTTTTTAGGGTTTATTTTTATTTTTTGGGTTTATTTTTGTTTTTCGGGGTTATTCTTCATGGTTTATGTTTTTAGGGTCTATTTTTGTTTCTTCATGGTTCATTATTATTTTTAAATTTATTTTCATGGTTCATGTTCTCAAGACGGAGCCCTTAGGAGGTCCGTCTCACGGATTTAGATCCGTGAGATCGTCTCACAAGGGACTTGCTCTTTTACTTATTATTATTATTATTATTTAATGAGCCCTACAAAATGCACGGTTTGCAAAATAGCCCTATAGAATATATCAATTTTGGTCCTAATATCATCGGAAATTGGAGCTACATGTGCCGCTCATGTGATTGAAATTCAGTGAAATTAGTACCAAAATTAAAATTGGTAAAATTACAAAATTAGTCCTATAACTATAGAGCAATAACAAAAAGGTCATGTAAAAATCACGTTTTGCAAAAAGGTCTTGTAACTACATAAACGTCTCAATTTTGGTCCTGCAAAGTGCAAACTTTGCAAAATAGTCCTAAAACTGTATGAAAATCTCAATTTTGGTCCTAATTTCACTGGGAATTGAGAACTACATGTGTCACTCACGTGACTGAAATTCGGTGAAATTAGTACCAAAATTGAGATTTCCATATAGTTACAAGACTATTTTGCAAATCGTGCATTTTGCAAGACCAAAATCAAGAGTTTGCTATAGTTACAGGATTTTTTTGCAAAATGTGATCTTTATAAGACCTTTTCGCTACCGCCTTATAATTACAGGACCAATTTTGTAATTTTGCCTTAAAATTTTCATATAGTTATAGGACTATTTTGCAAACCGTGTATTTTGCATGGCTAAAATCGAGAGCTTGCTATAGTTACAGGACCTTTTTGTAAAATGTGATTTTTACAAGACCTTTTTGCTACCAAGCATAGTTACAGGACCAATTTTGCATTTATGCCGAAATAATAGCTAATAGACTACGGAGACATTTTTTTCACGCACCATTGACATATTTTGTTGGGTCAAACAGTTAGTGTATACCGAATGACCGAAAAACAATCGAAAGCGTAGTAACGATATAAATCGAAATGTCGAGGCAAGAGTTGGACTCTTTCTCTTTAAGACGAGATTGCCCCGCCACTACGGTGCTTACGGAATCCTAATAATCGCCTCCCAAGATACAACGACAATCTACTTGCAAGATAGTAGCACTACAAATCGCAAGTACAACGAACGCTAAGATGTTTTTGAACTCTCTTTTGAATTGACTAATGCAGAATGAAGAAGAAGCAAGAGAATTTTCGAAATCCTGCCAAGTCACTGCCACCCGAGCTGCCCTGCCACGTCACCGAGCCACTGGACTGAACCCTGGTTCGATTTTCCAAAACTTTAAGGCTCCTCAAAACTCCTCGCGACGATGAAGTGCAAAGTGCGCCTCCAAAGCGCCCAATGCGACTATGTGCGACGTGCGCGGGCCCGGCTCGGACGGTGCTCCGTCAAAATTGACTTGGTCCACTAGGGTGTACCATAAGGAGTTCCACTTGATTACTCCTTATTAGTGGTGAAGCTCTTTATTAACTAGTCAAACATTTAATATGTTTCATATGTGGGATATGGCTTTCCATATTCCCACCCTTTTATATTCCATATATAAAAGTATTTTAAGTGGCCAACTTTACGCATTTATTTCTCATTCACCCGATATTGGTTTTGAGAAATTCAAAATGCTAAACTCATCTACCCGCGGCGTAGATGACGTTTATCTCATTTATTACATACTTTGAATAAATGACCCCACTTAAATAATATTAAAATCGGGTCAAACCCAATTTAATAAAACCAATTCCAACATATTTTATTAGGGAGAATTGTAAAATCGATCCGTAACTTCGTCTTTTTTAGACTTTTTCGTCCTCTAGGTTGTCAAAATTTGTTTTTTTTTAATTCATCAACATTTTGGCCCAAATCATCAATTTCTAGCAAAATTAAAAGTTTCTATTGAAAATCAGATTAAATGTCCCAAATTTTGAGAACTGAGCGGACCAAAGACTAGATAGGCCAAGTTATCGAACCAATTTTACAGTTTTCTCCCTATTTTATTACCTCCATCCTGGAATAAGTATTGACCATGAAGCCTTGACAATGTTCTCAGCCTGTTCTCGTTGAAGTTTGAATATTCTTTTGCCTTCTTGATAGCTGCTACCAAAGGCGGTTCTAGATATGGCGTCGCTAGATAAATTTTGTAGATAAGGCCACACATCCACCTCACACGTTCCTTCCGGTGAGAGACTCTTTTCCCATATGTTCAAAACATCATCACAGCTTAAACAAAAGGCCGGTATCATCATCTGTAACCAATAGAGCAAAAGCCACTTCATATCAGTACATTGTACGTAAGTATGAAATATTTGGAAAATATAGGAATCAAAAATGATCAGATGGCAACAGAAAATTAAACCTTCAATTTTTCAAGATGGAAAGCAGGGTTGCGGCAAATTTCAAGTGAGAGGAAATAAATTCAGGGGCGGTGATCAGAGAGTACCATGATTTGCAAACGCTGGTGCACCGGAGAAGGGTTTTTATCGGCAACCTATGGAGGATGTTGATTATGATTCCTTCGCATAAATAATCCGCCATTTCAGGTGCTGTTGAGCACTTGAGCTGATCGTAAATATAAAGGGTTTTGATTTCTTGGAGAGGTAAAAGACGAAAGAGCTCAAGAACAATCAAATGCTGCTGCAGAAATTGGGAATTTCAAGAATTATTCGGGTTTTTGGGTGAGGAAATGAGACTGACGGAGTTTCGGAGAGAGAAATTACGGTTTAAAGGAGGAGGTTGCTGGCTTGGCAGCATATTTTCAGTGTATTTTTCTTTGGCAGGTAGACAAAACCAATTTTCTGATGTGACTTTTCTTAAAACTTTGGAATAATTACAAAAATCCCCATGCGGTTCGGGCTAATTACAAAATAAAAATTTAGAAGTTTCAAAAATTACTAAAAAAAAAACTCGAGTTTTGATTTCGTCATACATTTCCTTTGTTCATTAATAAAAACTATTTCAGATACCCCCGATATTTATATAAATATTACAGCTATCATCTTAACTCCGCCTGCATATAGACAGGGCAACCCGTCTATATGTTGCCGGTCCCAAGCCCGGATAAAGGAGGAGGGTTGCGTTAGGTCGACAGCCAACGTAAAACTCTTGTCATTTTCTTATGGTATGGATCATATAAGACATCGTGATAAAGGCTGGATGCTCCCCGTAAGGAGTGCGCCGCAGGTCCGATCATGCGGTGTCTTGGCAAGGACCGCTACACCTCCATAAGGGCTTGGGTGTAGTGAAAAATACACAAGAGCCCTCACACACTAATAAGAGGAACACAAATGATAATAAGAAAATTAGAAAATATAGAATTGGCAAAATGGAACATGGACTTTGACAAAAACTATAGAGCTCGTAGATATTATGAAAAGACGAAACATAGATATTATGTGTATCCAAGAGACTAAATGGATAGGCGAGAAGGCTAAGACACTAGATACTACTGGTTATAAGCTTTGGTATAGTGAAAAGGATAGAACTAGGAATGGGGTGGGTATCATTGTAGATCCTCTCTTCATAGATCAAGTAGTAGGAGAACTAGAAAAGGAGATAGAATCATATCCCTTAAAATTGTAGTAGGTAAATCTAACTTATAAATATTGTTAGTGTATATGCACCTCAAGTAGGATTAGATGATGCTACTAAGGCTAAATTTTTTGGGAGATTTAGAAACTCTAATGTAATCAATCCTCAAAATGAAAAAGTCATCATAGGTGGAGACTTAAATGGACATGTTGGGAAGGATAATGAAGATTATGAAAGGGTCCATGGAGAATATGGCTTTAGCTCACGAATAATGAGGGTAGAACCATCCTAGACTTTGCGCTTGCTTATGATTTTATTATAGGTAATACCTTCTTTAAAAAGAGAGACGAACATTTAATCACATTTAAAAGTGGTCCTAACAAATCACAAATTGACTACTTTCTAACCGTAAAAACGATGAAAAAATATGCAAAAATTGCAAAGTAATACCTGGAGAAAGCCTCACCACCCAACATAGACTACTAGTTTTGGATATCAAACTTATTAACATACACTTAAAGAGAAAGAAAATTAACATACCGAGAATTAAGTGGTGGAACTTAAAGAATATAGAAAAAGATATAGTTTTGTCAAATCTCTAGTAGAAAACCATTGATTGGAAAGTGGAAGACAAAGCCGATGAAACATGGAACTATGTAACTACTCAAATGAAAAAGATCGCAAAAGAACATTAGGGGTGTCAAATGGTAATAAATGGAATAAAGAGTCATGGTGGTGGAATCAAGAAATCCAAGAAAAGGTAAAGGAAAAACGAACTAGTTACAAAGTATTGTATTCTGTAAAAACAAAGAAAACCTTAAAAGATATAAAGACGCCAAAAAAGAAGTAAGAAGAGCAATATATGAAGCAAAAACCAAGGCATATGAAGATTTCTATAAGAAAACTAGATACTAAAGAAGGAGAGAAAGATATATATATAAAATAGCAAAATTTAGAGAAAAACAAACAAGAGATCTAACCCAAATTAAATGCATAAAAGATGAGAATGAAAACATTTTAGTGAAAGACGAGGACATAAAAGATCGATGGAGGAGGTATTTCAATAATCTTTTTAATGGACCGAAGAGGAATGAAGTCACATAAGGGGAACTAGGCCAATCAATCGAATAGAAACCGTACTTTATCGTAGAATTCAACTTCATGAAACAAAAAAGACTAAACAAAATGAAAATCGCAAAGCATTTGGCTAGATGATATACCAATTGAAGCGTGGAAATGTTTAGGTGGAGTTGGAATATCATGGCTTACTAAATTATTTAATGTTATTCTAAAAACTAAGAAAATGCCTGATGAATGGAGAAAAAGTATATTGATACCTATATATAAAAACAAAGGGATATACAAAATTGTGCAAATTACAGGGGAATTAAATTAATAAGCCATACAATAAAACTATGGGAAAGAGTTATAGAAGCAAGAATAAGAAATGAAACTAGTATATTAGATAATCAATTTGGCTTCATGCCGGGAAGATCCACAATTGAAGCTATACACTTAATTAGACGATTATGTGAACAATATAATGAGAGAAAACAAGATTTACATATGGTTTTTATTGATCTTGAAAAGGCATACGATAGAGTCAACCGTGATATAATGTGGCGCGTATTGGAAAAAAAAGAGGAATAAAAATAGCCTACATAGATGCCATAAAAGATATGTATGATGGTATAACAACATGTATCGGATACCAACAGAATATCTAGTGAATTCCCAAACACTATAGGTTTGCATCGTGGATCCGCTTCTAAGCCCATACCTTTTTATCTTAATAATTGATGAAATCACTAAACACTTACAAAAATTCATCCCCGAATGTATGTTATTTGGACGATATAGTTTTAATTGATGAAACAAGGGAAGGAGTAAATGCAAAATTGGAAGTTTGGAGAGAAGACTAGAATCAAAAAGTTTTACTATAAGTAGGGCTAAAAATGTATACATGGAATGCCACTTTAGTAAAAACAAACAGGAACAATGAGACGAAGGTTAAAAACAAACAGTATAACAAAGAGTTTTAAATACTTAGGATTTATAATTGAAGAGAACTGGAAAATCAATAAAGATGTCACACATAGATCCAAAGGTTGGAATAAATGGAGGAGTGCATCTTCTATCCTTTGTGACCGTAAAATACCATTAAAATTGAAAGGAAAATTTTATAAAACGGCCATAAGGCCCGCAATGCTTTATGGAGCGTAATGTTGGGCGACTAAATATATACACGAACAAAAACGAGGGTAGCAGAGATGAGAATGCTAAGATGGATGTGCGGACACACTAGATTAGATAGAATAAGAAATGAACACATTAGAAATAAAGTGGGAGTAGCACCAATAGACGAAAAATTAGAGAAACACGATTAAGATGGTTTGAACATGTTTATAGGAGACCTTTAGATGCACATGTGCGACGTTTAGAAGGTAGAGAATCACTCACACAAATCAAAAGAGGAAGAGGTAGGCCTAAAAAGACTTGGAAAGAAGCTATTAAAACATGACATGATATACCTAGAAATAAACGAAAATATGGCTTATGACCATAAACGATGGCGCGATATGATCCGTATAGCAGACCCCACGTAGTGGGATTAAGGCTTAGTTTGTTGTTGTTGTTGTTGTTGTTATTACAGCTATCATCTTAAATTTATGATAGAATCAGGGGGATTTTTGTAAATTTGGAATATTTTTGGGTTTTTTTGTAATTATCCAAACCTGAGGGAGGTTATTGTAATTATATCTAGAACTTGTATTAACTTCTTAAAAATGCTATCATTTTGAAAAATTATTCTCTATAAGAAATTGCCAATTGGCAATGGCAAGTCATTATCAAGTAATTATGAAAAAAAATGAATATCAGGGGTCTCTATCAAGTATTAATTGATTATGTTTACCCCTATATATATTGGTAATAAAGTCCATAGAATGAGGACCCAAAGTAGTGTTTTGTAATATTTTTATTAAGAATACAAATTTATATTGATTCTAGTATAAAAAGTGAAATTATTAAGAGTTTAAATTTATTTTTGATTTTCGTACAGAAAGTGATTTACGTTTAGATGAATGAACAAAGATGGGGTTATAATTTATATAGATTCAAATAAAAATGTGTGTTGTTAATAGTTTTGAGAAAATTAAAGCAATTATAAACACATAAGTGGTATACTAGGAAGCAGTGGCGGATCTAGAAATTTGAAAATGAGGGTACGATAACTATTAAAAAACAGGTACATAAAAATTATTTAAAATTTCATTAAAATAAAAGGTACAATTGCAACTTGCTAAAGTATAACTATATGAGACTTCGTGCAATGCACAAGTTGTATATATGTCAGACCATTAAGTGGAAATACTATTTAATATTTTTTTATCGATGATGTCAAAAAAGAAAAATTATCATACATTAGAATCATGTAAAATACTCTCAAGACTATGTATTTGTCTTCGATCTTTGAAAGATGGTTTTTTTATAAAACCGCACAAGGCGCAACTATATCACCCTTTGTGTTTTAGTCAAGTTTATATCCTTAATAATGATGAAGATTTGTGTCATATTTTTTTTCAAGGTTATAGTAGTAAATTCGGATACAATTCTATTTTTAAAAGTTGTTCATATATGTATTGGGGGAAGAAATTTTTGTAAAAGCTGATCATATAACAATACGTGAAAAATTACTTTTATATATATAAGAACAAGTAGAGTAATTAAGGAAATATGAGACAACAAAACATATTTTTGATAGCATTATGGATTTTGTTATATTTATTCCTTTTGGGGATTTCTTTTTGTAGATTTTAATGTATTTTATTTATTTAGTTATTTTTTAATTTTTAAAATTTAATTGTGGGATTTTGTATTATATTACTTAAATTTTCTAAATATTTCTGTAAAAATAGGGGTACAAAACTTTTTTTTTTTACTTTTTTAACTATAAGCATTATTGATATTTTTTCAAAATTGGGGGTATAGTTGTACCCCCATCTCCCTTAGTAAATCCGCCACTGCTAAGAAGCACTGACACTTCTCTGAGAATGTGGTACCCGTACCGAATATGTTTCCGATACGATACTTTGTTCGATACTTTATGTATACTCCATTGATACATCTATACCTGGAAATAAATAGAATTTATTCTAATTTTTTTATTTTTCCAGTATTGTTTCGTGTGTCTATATGAGTTATCACATTTTAGATTTGAGTACTTATGAGATTTTAATTTTTAATAGTTGAAATATATTTTTTTAATTGTACTTAGTACTCCTGTATTTTTAATAATATAAAAATATGTAATTTTATATGCATATATCGTACCTGTATCCTTAAATTTCAAAACATACCGTATTCTCGTACCCATGTCGTATCGTATTTGTGTCCCTTATCCGTATCAGTGTTTCATAGGTGATATAAAAGGAATTACGTTTCTTTGTGTATTTTATAATTTATTTTCAAAATTTGTGTATACAAAAATTCGTAAATTTTTTGTACTGGGGTCCACTTTTAATTGAATTTAAATATGAATATAAAATAATTTATTTCAATGATTTGAAAAGTGGTTGGTGCTATTGAATATGAAAATAAATTTATCAAAGTCTCAGTAGATGAGATGAGCCCACATACAATAAAATCAGGATCCAACCATAGCAAGATTTCTTGGATGGCAATAATAGCACTGCTGAAATCCTGATTTGCAAACAAGTCCCGTAATTTTCAAAATGAAATGTAACCGTCACACTATGCGATTACAATTTGCAGGTGCACACCATCATTAGATTTGAAAGTAGTGCATGCAATTATTTCCACAAAGACGATGATTTACTCTTAAATTACAAACTTTATTCTAGTTAAACGATCTTATTCGAGGCAATATCATAACAGTTCAAATTCTAGAGCTTTTGCAGAATCAGGTGAGCACCATGCTGAGGCTGAAGTGTGAAGATCGTGTAAGGCGCGTGCGTGTAGGACGGCGAAAGCTCAAACGAGAAGCGTTGTAAAATCATAGCCAGCGCCACTTTTGCCTCCAGCATCGCAAAATTTTGTCCAACACATATTCGAGGCCCCCAACCAAACGGGAAATATATACCTTTGCCCTTCTGTGCTTTCGACATTCCTTCACTAAATCGCTCGGGTTTGAATTCCATTGCATCGTCCCCCCAAATCTCACGGTCGTGATGTAAGAAAATAATTGGCAACATAAGCTGAATTCCGGCTGGCAATGTTACTTTCCCCAGCTTGGTTTCCTCGGTGACACTTCGATCAAGATTAAACGCCGGTGGATAAAGCCTCATTACTTCGTACAAAATCATGGTACACTGCGAAATAAATAGTTTAGTTTCATGCTTAGCAAGATTTCAGATGCTTAAGGGATAATTATAAAAACCTCCCTGAGGTTCGGGCTAATTATAAAAAAAAACCAGAGGTTCTTGAAATTGCAAAAAAAAAAAAAATCTTGATATTTGATTCCGTCTTAGATTTCCCCCTTCATAAACAAAAAACTTTTCAAAACACCCTTAACAGTCACCCTCGGAGGTGGGCTTTTCGTATTTTTGAAAAACTTCTGGTTTTTTTGTAATTAGACCAAACCTTAGGGAGTCCGTTGTAACTATCCCAATGCTTAATTGGAAACTACGTACGATTTTAAGATGATTTAGGCCGTCATAGTTCGGTGTTTGATTCCCGAAAACTTGCAAAACCTCTTCTCTAGCTTTAATCTGCCAGTCTGGATATTTACTCAGTAAAACCAATGTCCACACAATCAACACTGAAATGGTCTCCTGGCCGGCGAAATAAAACAGCTTGCACTCTTCTACCACTTCATCAATTGTCATTCCGAAACTCTTGTTACCTTGTAGTTCGATTTCTTGGAAATTAGACTCCAACAACATCCCCAGTAAATCCTCGTTATTTGCTTCCCCTGCTTTCATTGCCTCAACCCTTTTATTAATGATACCCCGAATCAAGACCTGAACTTCCTTTGCGATTTCTTTTATTCTATTGTTCCTTTTGGTTGGCACAAATCTGCACATTACATAAGAAAATCAATGAGTACATGTTACAAGTCTTTTCTAGGAATAATTACAAAAAAAGAATCCTGAGGTTCGGGATAATTACAATAATTATCCATATTTTTTATCAGATTCTAATTTTGCTACGGAGATATATTGTTTACAAGCCTATTGTTGGGAAAAAGTGTATGGTTTCTATTTTCGGAAAATGGTAAGAGAATAAATGTATGGCTAAGTCAAAGCCTGAATTATATTCAGTCTCCGCAAGATGAAATACGCCCCGTATACCGAGTGCTTATGGTTCCAGCGCTCGTCTCTAAGATACAACAACTTTACTATTCCGGTTTAGCAGCACTCGCAAAATCGGAACTTCAGCGAACAACAAAAGTGTCTGAAATTTCAAGCTTTTGAAGGAGTGAAGTCAATATGCTTGAATGCAGAATGACAGGTTAATTATCTGAAGATTTTCGTATTGTTTTTCATATGCAGGGGTCGATTATTATAGGCCTCAGGTGCTTCATATGGAAAGATCACATCTTTTGGATCGAAAAGACACATTTTGCACTGAACATGGACATTTGTTCATCGACGCATGATCTGGCGCACGACCCGTGCGCCTGCCCGTGCGTTGATGCGCGAAGGTACGACCTGACGCATGACCCAATGCACGGGCCGGGTGTGAGTTCGTGCTTGGATGCGAACCAAACCGACTGACGCACGACCCGACGCACGGGTCGTGCGTCCGCCCGTGCTCGGGTGCGTACACTCCCAGGTTGAAAATCATAATTAATTAATTACAAAAAAATAATTAATTATTTATTTTAAAGGTTTTTGGTCCAAGAAGAATAAGGGTCTTGAAGTCCAAGCCCACGGCCCATGACTTGGACCCGGGCCAAGCCGAGCCGGCCAGCGGCGGGTGTGCTTTGAACCAAACCCACAAGCATGTAGGTCATCACCCCTTTAAAAACTTGGGTGCCCCTAAGGGCCCAAACCCATAAGTCAAACTTGGGATATATTAAGTTTGCAAACTTTGCCTCTTTATTCTATGTGGGATGAAGCATTTCTCCTTCCCCACATTTTTCATTTTCCATACCATTTATTTGTATTAAGTGGCTAACTTCTAGCATTAATTTCTCATTCATCCGGAATTGGTTTTGAGAAATTCCAAATGCTATTCTCATCTACTCTCTTAGTAGAATTTTTACAAATAATTTAATTCTATTTTTCACTAATGGAAACCACTTAATTATTTGGTCAAAATTGGGTCAACACCCATTTTACCAAACACAATTCCAACAATCCTCACATGAATGAAATTAATGCATGCGTGTATGCAGATTCGCTTGAAAGTCTCTGCGAATCGTTATTGCATCGGGATAGGTAGCTTGTGGCTTTGAACCTTCCTTAGTAAAATACAATCGGATTAACTGGCTGCTTAGTGACGCGATGTCTTGAACTACTCAGTCGTTCGTGTAAATCGAGACAACAATACTTACACAATAATAACTCTAACACTTGTTGTTCTCACGTTATGTCCATTTCGGCCCTGGACCATATCTTAGATTCACAAGTGTTTCTTTGAAGCGGCCATTACTTCTCACTTATATAGGTGATCTCCTATTGAAGAGTATCCTGTCATACTCCACCTTTCGATATAGGAATCATTAAAAGTCTTAAACTTAATCTCACCACATTCATCAGGTTTTCATTCACTTGGATGTTTCAGAATGAGCTAACATATTTTCCAAGTGTTCAGCTGAACATTCATAACTTAGTTGTCCCATTGAACCAAGGTCTTGGGATCTCCAATTCATATGGTTCGGTTACCGCTATGAACATTCTTTAATTTATGGATTTAAACCCATTCCCCTTAACAGTTTATACAATTGATCTCGATTTATGCCTTTTGTAAGTGGATCCGCAAGGTTTTCCTTTGACGTCACGTAGTCAACCGAAATAACCCCATTCGAAATCAATTGTTTATTAGTATTATGTCTTTGACAAAAATGTCTAGACCTACCTCTTTCCTTTGCAAGAAAATACACATTTAATAAATACAACATTTCTTGATTTAATGATCTACCATCACTTATATCATAAATGCTGAATTTATTTCATTTGGTGCTTCTATTTTTTCCAAAGCAACTCCACATTTCAAGGTAATCTCTTTTATGTGGTTTGCTAAAAAGTAAAGCTCCCCTTCCGACTTCTGATATATTGTTTAACACAAAATCATCCAGAACTTTTATGGCTCTCGGCCACTTTATTTTATTTTATTAGAACATTGTCCCGACAATCCAGTTAGAATCTCGTCTACCGGATTTTAGACCTTAGTTCGAACGACTCCATTAACATCTTTTACAAGGTATGTAACCTTTGATGTTATCACATCTTTAGTAAGACTTCAGACTTAACTTGTTACAGTGTCTGCCTTCAGTGTTACAACACTTTCGCCTCAACATCATGCTGCTCATGGTGTTTAACCCCGGCTATTGATTCAGTTTCAGTTGCTTTTCCTGACTTGGGGGTTTGAGTTTGATTGGAAGATGATTCCTGTCTCTGCTAGAGCTACTATACGACTTGAATTTCAATAGCCTTTTCCAAGCGGGACGATTTTCCATGCGTGAACGCAGCGTCCCTTTTTCGCCTTCTCTTCACTCTGGACACGAGCAGTTCGCTTCCCTTTCGCTTGAAGCTACAAGCTAAGGTAACTCTCTTCTTTAAAGCTTATGCCGTAGCTTTGTATCTCTTCTATACTTTTAAGTGAGAATGACATCGATCTGTCACGCAAATGGGTTTTGGCTGGTATAACCAGTCGCCCTACCCCCACACAGGTTTAAGGATTTTTCTTCCATCCATTTATCTAGTTGGAGATTCCTTTAATACTTTTGGCTCTCGGGAGTCTCTTTGTAGGCTTGGTTCAGAAAGACCTGAACTGAAAGGAAGGAACTGCTAGAGATCGGCAAAGCACATATAAAGGATCTTCAAAGTAACACTTCATGCAGATGTGGTTTTGGTGTTTACAACACTTTTGGCAACACCTTCTTTTTCATTTAAGAAATGCAACAGAAATTCCACTAGTATTCCACAAAGTGTGATCATACCCCCATATTTGCTGATTTCCATTCGGAATCCCGATTATCTTTCTCAATCCGAAGTCGAACTATCAAATCCTCAAGCCTCATCTCTTTGCGCTTGTGCTTGAGGTAGTTCTTAAAATCTTTCCACGATGGCGGCAAATTTTTGATAATCGCAACCACTTGGAACGACTCATTCAGAATCATCCCTTCAGACACTAAGTCGTGAAGTATGATATGAATTTCTTGCACTTGGCTAATCACCGTCTTGGCGTCAACCATCTTATAATCCAGGAATTTACCGACTACAAATTTCTTTGTGTCGGCATCTTCTGTTTTATACTTTTTCTCTAAAGAGTCCCACAACTCTTTGGATGTTTTGAACGAACTATAGACGTTGTAGAGGGTGTCGTCTAGTCCGTTCAAAATATAATTCCGACACAGGAAATCATTGTTATGCTAAACATCCACAACGATTCTCCGTTGGTTGTCGAATTCTCCATCACCAATCGTAGGAAGGTCTTCCTTCAAAAAAACGAGACAAACCCAAAGTCGTCACGTAAAACATTATCTTCTGTTGCCATCTCTTGAGTCACCACCGGAGAACTTTGCCAGTTTCTCGCCGTGAGTAGGAGCAGCAACCACCGGAGTGAACAAGCCTGAAGCCATCGTCTTGAACAGAAACAACTATTCCGTCTTGCGATTATTGGGAAAAAGTGTATGGTTTCTATTTTCGGAAAATAGCTAAGAGAATAAGTGTATGGCTAAGTCAATGCTTGAATTATATTCAGTCTCCGCAATACGAAATACACCCCGTATACCGAATGCTTATGGTTTCGGCGCTCGTCTCTAAGATACAATGACTTTACTATACCGATTTAGCAGCACTCGCAAAACCGACACTTCAGCGAACAACAAAAGTGTCTTAACTTTCAAGCTTTTGAAGGAGTGAAGTCAATATGCTTGAATGCAGAATGACAGGTTAATTATCTGAAGATTTTCGTATTGTTTTTCATTTGCAGGGGTCAACTATTATAGGCCTTAGATGCCTCGTATGGAAAGATCACGTCTTTTGGCTCAAAAAAATACATTTTGCAATGAACAGACGCATTTGTTCATCGACGCACGACCTTGCGCACGGCCCGTGCGAAGGTACGGCCTGACGCACGACCCGACGCACGAGTCGTGCGTACACTCCCAGGTTGAAAATTCTAATTAATTAATTACAAAAAATTAATTAATTATTTATTTTAAAGGTTTTTGGTCTAAAAAGAATAAGGGCCTTGAAGCCCAAGTCCAGGTCGGGCCGAGCCAGCCGGCGGTGCGCGCATATGCGCTTTGAACCAAACCCACAAGCATGTAGGTCCTCACCCCTTTAAAAACTTGGGTGCCTCCAAGGGCCCAAACCCATAAGTCAAACTTGAGATATATTAAGTGTGCAAACTTTGTCTCCTTATTCTATGTGGGATGGAACATTTCTCCTTCCCCATATTTTTCATTTTCCATACCATTTATTTGTATTAAGTGGCTAACTTCTAACATTAATTTTCTCATTCACCCGAAATTGGTTTTGAGAAATTCTAAATGTTATTCTCATCTACTCTCTTAGTAGAAATTTTACAAATAATTTAATTCTATTTTTCACTAATAGAAACCACATAATTATTTGGTCAAAATCGGGTCAACACCCATTTTATCAAACACAATTCCAACACCTATTACCTCCATCCCGGAATATATATCGACCGTAAAGCCATAACGAGGTGCTCGGCCTGTTCTCCCTGAAGTTGGAATATTCTTCTGCCTTCTTGGTAGCTTCTACCAAAGGCAGTTCTTGATATGGCGTCGTTCGATAAATTTTGCAGATCAGGCCACACATCCACCTCACACTTTCCTTCCGGCGACATACTCTTTTCCCATATGTTCAAAACTTCATCACAACTTAAACAAAAGGCCGGTATCATCATCTGTAAGCAATAGAGCAAAAAGCAACCTCAAATCAGTACATTATATACTTAAGTATGAAATCTTTAGAAAATATTAAATATGATGAGATGGAAAGCAAAAAATTTAACCTTCAATTTCTCAAGATGGAAAGCAGGGTTGATGATTTTTCTGTGTTTGGCCCATGTAGCTCCTTCATGGGTTGCAAGTCCTCGTTGAAGTAGCTTGGTCAGTGGATTTGGTTTCTTTGGCTTTTGATACAGATAACTCTTGGTCATAACCTCCTTAATTTGTTCAGGGTCTGTGATGATAACTGAAGGTTTTGGGCCAATCCAAAAATATGAACCATTTCCTGTAACTCATTATTTAAAAGACATCATCTTAAAGTTAAAAATGAATTATTACAAAAACATCCTAATCTCTCCACATAAAAAGGAGTGTCTGAAATATTTTTTCTTATGAATGGATAAGCGTAATACAGATAACATAATCAAGGGATTTTTGTAATTTTCAAAAATTTGGGGGTAGTTTTTTTTTAATTATCCCTTTCTGAAATTTAATCTGGTCCATTCTTTTCAGAGCCACCAAGTTACATAACACGAACAAATTACTTGAAGAAAGAAATTAAAGATATCAGAAAATGGGGAGCTCTTATCATCAACCGAAACAGAAATGCACACACTAAATTTAGTCGGATCCTGATCCATATAACACGTCCTACAAGAAACCTTCACGTTAATTTGGGACAACTCACATATTTCAACATTCTTTATACAACAAAATAAATATCCAAACATAGCACAAAATTAAAACATTACCATATTTCTCAACTGTTTTGACGACAAACGCGAGGACCCTTGGCTTGATATCATCGTCAAGACTGATGGGCTTGGAATTTGCTTCAGAAACCATCTTCAACAAATCTTTGAGTCCCCATAAACCAATCTATAGGAATTACCCTTGAGACCCTGTTTTCTCAAGAGTCTTTCAAGCCTCTTAGGCCTGATATAAACCCAGTTCAGTATTCTCCATGTGTATATTAAAACCACAAAGGCAAAAACAGCAGCAAGTATTTGGTGTACAACTTCCATTTTCTTTCTTTCAATCTGTTAATGGCATATCTACTGAGAATGTGCCTTTTATAGAGGCTAATAAATGATATCCGTACAGAGGCGTAGATAGGGGGGCTGGGGGGCTATAAGACACCCCAAATTTTTTTGTCTCCGTTTTTCAAAGGAAAAAAAATTAAAAAAAAAATTTATATGTGTTTTTTTAAAGAGAAAAATAATTGGTAGGGGAAAATGAGGGGAAAAATTTTGGTAGGGAATGTAGCCAATGGGTCAAGTTCCGTTTTTCGCCCAAGAAATCAATTGTTTCTCTTGGACTTGAAAGGGACCCAAATTCTAGAATGTGTTATTGGGACAACAAGATAAGTGAAAAAGAAGGCGAGTTTAATTTAATTTGAGGGCAAAAATGTTTTTTTCGTCTACTAAGTGAACGACTTGAGAAATTTAGTACACATTTTTAAAATTTTTGAAATTGGTCCACTAAGTTGTAAAAATCGGACATTTAGTCCAAATGTCGCCTGCTATTGCAGTAATCTTGACTCGCAATCATATGTGGAATTTTTTTCTTTTTTTTTCTTTTTTTTTCTTGCCTCAAAATATGAATTGTTTTTGTTAATGTGGCATTTTGTAGGGAAAAAAAATATTATTTTCAATGTGAATTAGGTAAAAATATAATATTCATTACGAATAAAATGAAAATAATTTACAGAATATATTTAATTTTTTTATTAGTTGAAAAACATAAAATAATTTTTTAAACAAAAAAGTCGATGAAAAATAAGAATAATGTTAATAGAATTTAAATATTTTAATTGGATAAATATATTCAAAATATTTTAAAATTTATTAACATTATTCTTATTTTTCAAGAAATTTATTAAAAAAGATGTATAAAAAACTATTGAATTACAAAAAAAAAAACTGTATAAAAAACTATGTAAATTTTAAAAAACTGTACAAAAACTATTTAATTACAAAAAAACTGCATAAAAATATTTAAATTTTTAAAAACTGTATAAAACAATTTAATTATTACTCTTTAATTATAAATATAAAATGTTATTTATCCAATTAAATAATTTATAATTTAAACACATGATATAAATAATTTTTTATTTTATAATTTTGAATACATTTCTCCAATTAAAATATCTTAAATTTTATTAACATTATTTTTGTTTTTCATGGATTTTTTTAAAATTATTTTTAGTTTTTCAAATTAACAAATAATTTAAATATTTTATGTAAATTATTTTCATTTTATTCATAATAAATATTATAATTTTTTTTATCTAATTTACATTGAAAATAATATATTTACATCCAAAATGCCACATAATATGCTCTATCAACAAAAACAATTCATACTTTAAGGCCAAAAAGAAAAGCAAAAAGAAAAAAAAAATCCACATAGGATTATTACCTGCAATAGCAAGTCAGTGGACTAAATATCCGAATTTTTGCCACTTAGTGGACCAATTTCAAAAATTTCTAAAAATATGGACTAAATTTCTCAAGTCGTCCACTTAGTGGACTAAAAAAATATTTTTGCCTAATTTGAGTGCTAACCATCTCTTAGTGCATCATCTACAATGCAAGCATTTTGGAGAGGTTTTAAAAGTGAAACACCTTACCTCAAAAAGTTGATCCCATTGCGTGGATGAAGTTTTTCTACTTGCCAAAAAGTGGTACCATAAAATTGGAAGCTTTTGCATTGTGGGAAAGAGTGGAGTTTTTCCATTTTTGAGGTTTTTATGAGGTGGTGTTGTGGTCCCACCAAAAAGAAGAATTTTATAGGTTTGTAGATATTTGGAATTGGAGATGCCCATACGTATTGACAGAGGCAGGTGGATGGTGGACTGGTGGTGGTGATTATTTTAATAGGATAATAATATTTTGTTTGTCATCGACCATAAAATTGGATAAATTTTTCAAAATGATCAAATTACCCCAAACGAAAAATAGAAACATAATATTATCTTCGTGATATGAGAGATGGATTTGTCAATGACAATTCACATGAAGATTGGAGTTGGGTAGATTATATAATTGCACCCACATAGTCTAATTAGTTATCAACCAAGATTTGGACAAAAAAAAAAAATGGTCGATCGGAATCAAGATTATCACGAGTTGTAGTCAAAGATTGCAAACAATTGATAAATCTGAACTATATAATTTATCCTCACTAGTCAAGTTTCCCAAACCATTAAGTCGATAAAACAAAGATATTTTTATAGGATATTGGAATCTGATAGGTATTATCCATGCTATACTACACCAGGTGTCGTACTTGTGTATGGATGAATAACAAATAAATGTCTCACTTTATACATGGATGAATGACAAGTGTTTTAATTTATAAGAAGCGACACACTTGTATGGTAGATCTACACTAAATGTATGTACACCAGGTGTAACATCTATAAGACCGAATCTAGTATACATATCTTTAGGTACACCGTACATATGATAAGGTGCTACTGAATTCTCATTGATGAAGTGATTTATTTTTTTCAATCTTATTCTTAATTTCAGGATTAAAATCATTCGAGATAAATATATATACTAACTTGTTTTTCTACATTTTCAATGAGTCTAAGGAAACACCTATTTTTTGTATCAATATACTCGAATTAATTGGGGTTTTAATGAAAAAGAAATTGGATGCATCAAAGCTATCAATATGAAGTTACTTATCCTGGATGTAAATTTTAATTAAGCATCAAAGCTAAAAACAAAATATGCAATGGTTTATTTATATTTAGGTATTATTATTAATTCAAATTTGTTGTATTTGCCTTGTAATTGAGCTACATAATTGATTCGGCATGAAATAGGTCGAGCTGATAAGCAGGCCCTCAAAGCTGAAGTCCAACTCCAAGCCAATCAAAGATTATTCCTTAAGGCCCAATTTCTAGAAGTCTGGAGTGCTCGGGATTAATACACCAGCTCGGGATATCTTAGAATATAATTTAAGATCGTCGATTAGATAAGATTTTGTAACAAATACCGATGATTTTTTTCTTAATCAAGCTGAAAACACTAAACCCTAACGATAAGCTTTATAAATAGCTATCCTTCGTATGGCTAAGATTAATGCATTTTTACTATTCCATAAGATATTTGAGCTATTTTTATATTCTATGGGATAAATTCGACTTGAGCGTCGGAGAGGGTATGCGTCGGGAAAACCTCCCGCCTCCTTTCTATACAGTGTTCTGTAGAACGGATGAGCTCGGTCGGTGTACGGTGGAGCTAAGTCATCATAGCCATCGGACATTTTTGGGTATTACCAATTTGGCGCTGTCAGGGGGAAAGTCCTTGAAGAGGTCCCTGAAGAGAGCTCGGCTCATGGAAATGTTCCTTTTCCGAGTCGCTTTTCTCAAAGAATTCTCTTCTGCATGGTGGTTCTTGAAGAAAAGATGATAAAAAGTGTTAATAAAATGAACAAGTGAGGAAAATAAAACATCATACGAATATATAAAGGGAATATATCGAGGTACTCCTAGGCTTGCAGAGTATGACTCAACTTAAAATGCCATAGCAAGGCAGGGCAAGAACAAAGTCGGGAAAGGTCATATTCTTGCTTATTTAGCCGATTTATGACAGCTTGGAGATCGAGATTTCGTCTTCTTATATTGACTTTCCTCTGAGGAGGAACTTCTCAGATCTACTCGGAGGGGAAAGGCCATGGTTCGAGAGAAAATATGAAGAAATACATATCCTTCCAGAATTTGTTGGAAGTATGATATTTCCCGAGAAACTTTGCATCATCTCGGGATGAGAGATAGAAAAGGCCACGAGTGGTGGACACTTTAATGTGAAAGAGAGAATAAAAAAGCTCGGCAGAAGGGTCAATGCCCATAAATTTGGTTACCATGACGAAGTCAGTTATTAGTCGGAAGGAGTTAGGGGAAAATTGATTCAAGGGAACTTGATATAATATAGAGGGTTCAATCATTAGAGGGTAAAGAGGGAACGAAGTCCACCATCGACCTGCCCCGAGAAGAAGGCTAGAAATCCTGGTGGAGGTCGGTTCGGCCTATCATAGAAGCTAGGGAGAGCTAATCTAAAAGTTGGAGGAATATTTATGTTTTTACAAAGGTACTTTAAATTCCTAGCAAACATAGTGGTCGCATTAAAGGCACTATGTCATAGCCACATATTAAAAAAAAAAGATAATAAAAAAGAAATGAGAGTGGAGGAAATGGGGATAGTGGAAGGAAAAATTGAGAAAAGAAAGAAAAGAAAATGGTAGTGGAGAAATTATTGGGGATAATGGGAAAATAAAATAATAAAAAGAAGGAAATAAAAGATGATATGAAGTATTAGTTGATAGAAGAGATCGGAGGAGAAGAGGAAAGAGAAGGAAAGAAAGAAGAGAAAATAGAGAAAGAAGAGGGAGAGGAAAGGAAAATGCAAGAAGCAAATTCGATTTGTGGTACAAATTGTTCGAGAAGTTTGAAAGTTTCGTAATTATTTCTTTAGTTTCATATTAATTTGGTTAAGTTTTACTAATCCTATTATATAATTTATGTATAGATTCTACTGGTTAGAAGACGGAGTGAATTTTATCTTAGTTGATCCGAGTCATCCGAGAAACCAGGCAAGTAATCTCGCTAGATCACGTAGATTTAGTATTCTGTGTGCAATACTAATGATTTTATATGCTTGTATGTCAAAGAATGGGTTGTGATATATTATTTTTGTTATCACTTGTACGCACTCGTTAAATTGAAGAATACTAATGATTGTTTATTGGATATCAATAAATTTAAATATACTGGAACTCATGTTAATTAGATTTTCAAACCTGAAATCCATATATTACTTTTACAAACAAAATCTCCTTTAGCTAGTAATATTAGTAAAGTGGCATAAGTATTAAAGATGCATTGTTTGTATATACTAATTGATAAATTCTTTCAATTTGATTTATATATATACGTGAGAGGGGTCAATTTTTTTATTATCCATCTAATTCAAATGGGTTTGTTTTCCTACAACTAATAAGATTTTTAAATCTCATGGGAAAAAATAATAAAAAAAAGTAATGACTTAATTTCAGTGGTTAGGATTATGATTTCAGTGGTTGAGTTGTATTATAATTACATCATTCAAACATGTAAATAAAGGTGCCCATGAATCCCTTACATATAATTAATTATATCTTATATTAGTTGATAAATGAAAGAATGAAAGATTTTAGAGTTTATCATGGCAACTTTATGTCACGCAGTTGGCCTTTACGACTGATTTTTCGCCATCTGCCGGAACAAAGAGGCACACCATCATACGTGGTCCATCGTCTAGAATCACCTAGCATGATTCTAGAATGATCTAGAACAGTATAGAAGAACCTAGAATGTTCTAGAAGAGTCTAGAATATTTTAGAAGAGTCTGGAATATTTTAGAAGAGTCTAGAATATTGTAGAAGGGTCTAGAATATTGTAGAAGAGTCTAGAATATGGTAGAGTAATGTAGAACATTCTAGAATAGTCTAGAATGTTATAGAGTAGTATGGAACTAAGTAGAAGGTTGTAGACTAGAGTGGAGATTTATAGAATACTTGTAGAATATGTAGGAATCATGTGGAGAGTTCTAGAGAACTTCTCAACCGTTGGATCAAATGAATCACCACCATCCATTAAGTAGGTGGAGTAGTATAAATATGAGTAGGGCCTCATTTGTAACCAACCAAACATCTTGTAAGCAAGTTGAGTAAGTAATATAAGTGTTCCTTTCCAAGTTTTCTTGTGTGCTTATTACTTAGCCATCTTCTTACACTTCTTCACACACAAAACACTTAGGTGAGGCTGACTTAGCTAATCGCAAGGGGCGATTGAAGGAGCTAAGGCCGCACGATCGTTGTTGAGGGAACAAGTCGGTGACAGGTGGTATCAGAGCCCGGTTTGGGCTAAGTGTTGTGAAGTAGTACGTGATGGCAGGTGAAGACATTGTGTCGGGTGTGACTGAGAACCGCGGGAGGGAACCAGTGCAGACACGAGACAAAAAGAGGCGTGACCAAAGCAAGGCGCGAGAGGGGGCATCTTTGGAGCACGTTGTTGTAGAGATGGGAGAACGACTTGAGCGGGTCGAACATACTGTCGAGACATTGGAGGGCCATGTTCTCGAGCAGATAGATTCCCTCAAGGAAAATATCCAAACTTGTCTTGATGTCAACACCACACATGAGGAACGTCTTGCCAAGTTGGAGGCAAGGATGATGGATGTTATTCAGGCCTTACAAGCAAGCATCGAGGGGATGCGAGAAGATTTAGCTTTATGCAAAAAGGCTGCCGCTAGTGGAGGAGCTAGCATCACTACAGGTAGTCCAAGGGTGGACTATCCCAAGCCGATAGGGTTTAATGGCGTAAGGGACGCCAAAGTTGTAGAAAATTTCTTTTGGCAAATGGAGCGATACTTCGAGGGACTCGACCTTACTGATGAAGCATCTAAGGTAAGAACTGCTACTCTTTACCTTACTGATACTGCTACTTTATGGTGGCGTAGAAAACATGCCGACATAGAACGAGGTGTTTGTAGAATTGATACTTGGGAAGAATTTAAGAGAGAGCTTAAACGACACTTCTACCCAGAAAATGTCGTTTATGTTGCTCGAAAGAAAATGCGAGAGTTGAAACATAGGGGAGATATTCAAGATTACGTGAAAGAGTTCACAACCCTTATGCTTCAAATCCCTAACATGTCGGACGAGGACCTTCTCTTCTACTTTGTCGATGGACTTCAACATTGGGCCAGACAGGAAGTACAACATCGAAACGTTAGTACAGTGGATGAAGCTATCGCGGTTGCCGAGTCTCTCATTGATTGTCAAAAGCTTGGAGCTTCTATGAGGGAGGAGAAAAAGAGGGACTCTTCGGATGATGAAGAAGAGAGACACGGATATTATAAGATTTTTCTCATAGACAGAAATAAAAATCCTTCCAGGAAAGAGTATGAGGCCAAGAAGACCACTTTTACGCCAAAAGGAGGATTCTACATGTGCAAAGGACCGCATCCCATACGCGACTGTCCTAAGTTAGGAACTTTGCATGCCATGGTGGAGGAACATTGTGCTGAGGAAATAACACCCGAAGAACCAAGTAGGATTGGGGCATTACAACTTCTCAATGCTCTTAATACCAGAGATGTGTCTACTACATCAAGCAAGGAGTTGATGTACGTGGAGGTGCGTATCAATGGGAAGCCTACCAAAGTGATGGTAGACACGGGAGTTTCAAACAATTTTATGGATGTTAATGAGGCTAAGAGACTAGGCCTACAGTGGAAAAAAGGGGACGGATGGATGAAGGTTGCCAATACGAAACCCATACTCATTAAAGGTACATCTCAAGGTGTTGATCTCTACCTTGGTGCTTGGAAGGGCCAAGCAAACTTTTCAATAGTGCCAATGGATGACTACAAGGTGGTGATCGGGATGGACTTTTGGCGCAAGGTGTGTGCTATTCCAATACCTTTCCTCAATAGTGTGTGGATTCTTGACAAGCATTCACCTTGTATAATACCTGCTGGTGAACATCAAGATACAAAGAAACCAAATTATTTCTCAGCGATGAGGTTGATTGAAGCCAACATGAAAAAGGCTCATCGTCGGAAGAGAAAGAAGTCAACACGTGATATGAGTACGGCGACGAGGGCATCGCCAGATTGGGTGGGGGTGAATGTCACGCAGTTGGCCTTTACGACTGATTTTTCGCCATCTCTTTTTAACAAAGAGGCTCACCACCATACGTGGTCCATCGTCTAGAATCACCTACATGATTCTAGAATGATCTAGAACAGTATAGAAGAACCTGGAATGTTCTAGAAGAGTCTAGAACATTTTAGAAGAGTCCTGGAATATTTTTAGAAGAGTCTAGAATATTGTAGAAGGGTCTAGAATATTGTAGAAGAGTCTAGAATATGGTAGAGTAATGTAGAACATTCTAGAATAGTCTAGAATGTTATAGAGTAGTATGGAACTAAGTAGAAGGTTGTAGACTAGAGTGGAGATTTATAAAATACTTGTAGAATATGTAGGAATCATGTGGAGAGTTCTAGAGAACTTCTCAACCGTTGGATCAAATGAATCACCACCATCCATTAAGGAGGTGGAGTAGTATAAATAGGAGTAGGGCCTCATTTGTAACCAACCAAACATCTTGTAAGGAAGTTGAGTAAGTAATATAAGTGTCCCTTTCCAAGTTTTCTTGTGTGCTTATTACTTAGCCATCTTCTTACACTTCTTCACACACAAAACACTTAGGTGAGGCTGACTTAGCTAATCGCAAGGGGCGATTGAAGGAGCTAAGACCGCTCGGTCGTTGTTGAGGAACAAGTCCTGTGACATTTAGCAAAGATCCATAGGAAGAAGAAAGGTAATAGATAAAAAAAAGGAATATATTAAAAAAAAACGTTATGTATTGCTTAATTTCTACTTTCTTTGAACGTATCAATGGTACTATAAATAGAAATATTCCATAATCTAAGCCATCCACTTGTCATCATCTAATGATTGGCTAATCATAAATATCTAGGATAAATACTAGCCTACAATGCAGTCATATGAATAATCTGTACAACCATCAAATGTGATTAGTGACTTGTTTGCTTTCATTTAATTGGTGTAAGAAGAATTTCATGCGGGTTAATAATAAGGCTAATTATTTTATTTAATGGTTTTGTTATGTTGTCGGAAGTTGTTATATCGATTGTGGGTATTTTTTAAGTAAAACGAATATAGGGTTTTCTTTTAATTAATTGGATAAATAATTTTTCTTAACTAATTGAATATAGGGTTCCTCTTAATTAGTTGAATTAGTTGAATGGAATGTTTCCCTTAATTAGTTGAATGAGGTTTTGCTCTCAAGTTGTTTTAGTTAACGTAATTATTATGATATATGCTTACATTTATTCTCATATATAATGATATGTTGCATCACTTAGATTCATGCATCATGTTCATTTATGTTTATAGCAATTCACGGGCATCCCAACAATATATAAAGTCAAGACTTAAAGTTTGGATATTAACAATATTTTTTTAAAGAAATGGGTGCACATTGTTCTATGATGCTGGAGTGAGTGGGAAATGGGCGCGGGGGACCGGCGTTCTGATAATGTGTCACTTGCGGCTAATGTTAATGTTAAAAGAAATGGGCCTTCGGGCAAAATGTTAATCGGGTTCCAAATAACAAGGCCCACTACGACCCTGAATAGAGGAATGCGCCACCAAGTGAGCTCGCGTCTTAAAGAAAGTTTTAAGTAAAGAAAATGAAAAGTTTTGAAGTAAATGATATAATATTGCATTAGGCATGCATTCATGCATGAGATTACTTGTTGAGCTTCTTTAAGCTCATTCCACGAATGTTTAATATTTTTAGATGAGAACTCTGATGAGGAAGGAGATGGCGTGGCGCAGTGACTTGCGAACCCACGTCTTTCATGATTTTCATGTGTTTCAAGTCTCTTCAAAAAAAAAGTTTGAAATTTAATTTCTATTGGGATGTTGACTGTCATTTTTATTTCATTATGAATGTTTCTGGATTTATAATTGTTTCAAGTATTAATCTTTATTTCCGCTGTAAACTTTAAAAACGAAGTAAAGTTTTATTATTTCGTATTTTCAAGAAATCTTTAAAGTATTTCTATTATAATTACTTATTTTCGTATTAAAAATCCAATTACCTAGAAGGTGCTACATTTAGTGGTATCAGAGCCCGTGGTTTTTAAAATCGGTTCTGTAGACTTCAAAAGTTTTTTTTTTTTTAGAAAATATTTTTAAGTCAAAAAGTCAGCTGGTTCTAAGTCGCTTGAACATTTCCTCCGCAATTCGGTAAGGATTACATCTACTGTCATTATTAATTGATATATTCTTGTTTCTATTAAATGTATGCATGTATGAAATTGATTGTTATTTGAATTGAATAGAAGATAAATGAACTTGATATTTTATCTGATAAAAAAATTATATATATGCAAATAAAATTATTCACCTTATTTTACTTCAAATTCCAACGTGATTGTTATAATGATACTATTCCGCATTAAGTTTTGCCATATCGGGAAAATGCTAATGATTACTTACACTAAGTTAGAAAATAATATTAGAATGGAACATATGATTGCGAGAATTTAATGAATGTGATAAGCTTATTTCAGTTAATATAAAATGAATCGCAACACTCGATCGACTCACCAAGACGGCAATGGTTCCAACACCAACAATGCTCGAGGACTCCCCCTAACTCGTCGAGGCTCTCTTGCAAGCTTTGACTACTTTTGGTGATCTAATCGGACCAGGCACGACGCGTCCACTGAAAACCTAGTTATCGGATTTTCTTAGGTTATCTTTGCCATCTTTTGCTGGTACCACTGATCCTATCGAAGCTGAGGGATGGCTTATTGAGATACGAAAAGTCTTTTCCGTAATTGATTGTACTGACGTGGAACTTATTAACTATGCAACGTTTGTCGCGAAAGCATATGATTGGTGGCAGATGGTGCAACGTCAAATCGAAGCGATGCTAACCCCTTTACTTGGAAAAGGTTCACGCTTCTTCTATGATAAGTACTTTCCGAGGAGTGTTCGCCAACAAGAAAAGAGAATTTATATAATTGGAACAGAGAACCGTATGGTGGCCGAATATGAAGCGGAATTAGCCAAATTGTACAAATTTGCTCGACTTGGTTACTGGCGAATCGAAGAGCTGGGACGATTTGAAGAAGGGCTCCGATCCCAAATCAAGCTTGCATAACTCCTTTGAGCTTACTACTTATCGTGAAGTTATCAACAAAGCTATGTTGGTGGAAAGGGCTCAATCATTGTCGGGAAGAGATGAGGATCCAACAAGAAGGACAAAAGTTCAAGAAGAGAACCCAAATGTTTGGAATAATAATAGTGAAAAGAAAGCAATTACAAGTTCCACGGTGCCTCACATAATAAACAACTAACGATTGTTTGCACTAAATCGTGGCGCCTCGGGAGAATGTTTGTCCGGTGCGAGTTTGTTTTAATTGCAAGAAGCCTGGGCACATAGCATTAAAGCCGCCTGAGAGAAGCGTCCACTCGGCTAGAGTGTTCACAATGACGCAAAAAGTGAGGAAGCAACATATGTGGTGGTAATGGTAACAAATTAATTCTAGCATTATTTTTTTTCTTTCAATTTCATATCATTATGTTCATGCATGTTTTGAGTGAGTAATTATTTTGTAGGATCTATGAATGTTTGTGGTATACATGCTTATGTGTTAATTAATTAAGTGCTTCCGCACTCTTTCGTGAACTCCAAATTTGCGATGAACCTTGTCGATTATGCTACTTGCGTTGGACACTTTTTTCAAGATATCAACCCCATCGGGGATATCATGAAACTCAACCTTAGTTTACTTTAATTGTCCAATTTCCATTGATGGGAGAGAGTTATCTGCTAATCTTATTGGGTTGAATATTCATGACTTGATGTCATTGTAGGAATGGATTGGTTATCCAAACATCATGCAACAATCGATTGTCGAGCTCGAAGGGTAGTCTTTATTCTCTTGAGGACTCCCAATTATTCTTTCAAGGAGTCTCATCAAAACCTATTAACTCTATCATCTCAGGCTATGAAGGCTCGTAAACTCCGAGCAAAGGTTGTGAAGCTATCTAGCGTCAATAACTAAAGTTTCAAAGGATTCTTCCTCTATTGATCAAATTTCTATTATCCGTGAATATCCCGATGTATTTCCCGAGGATCTTCATGCGCCACACCGAAAAAGAGGTAGAATTTGTCATTAAGTTAGTGCTTGAACGACTCAATATCCAAGGCACCATATCGAATGGTTTCTCATGAATCGAAGAACTTAAGGAACAACTACAAGATTTGCTCGATAAAGGGTTCATTAGACCGAGTTTCTCACCTTGGGGTGCACGATCTTATTTGTCAAAAAGAAGGATGGAACAATGAGATTGTGTATTGATTATCGTGAACTTAACAAGATGACCATCAAGAACAAATACCCTCTTCCAAGAATTGAGGAATTATTTGACCAACTTCGAGTCTGTCGGTATTTTTCTAAGATCGATTTGAGATCGGCTATCATCAATTGCACATTCGAGAAGAAGACATTCCAAAAACGCATTTCGTTCTCGACGGTCACTATGAATTACTTGTCATGCCTTTTGGTTTGACTAATGCTCCAGCCGCATTCATGGACTTAATGAATCGAAGTCTTTTCGATTATCTTGATAAATTCGTCATAGTCTTTATTGACGATATCCTTATTTAATCTTAGTCGGCTGAAGAGCACGAACAACATTTAAGACTAGTATTGCACAGACTCGGGAGAAAAAGTTATTTGCAAAATTCAAGAAATGCGAGTTCTGTTAGACAAAGTTCTTCTTCTTGGGACATATTGTTTCTCGATAGAGAATTTCAGAGATCCTAGCAAGGTTGAGGTGGTGAAAAATCGCCTACACCAAAGAACGTAGAAGAGATCCGCAACTTCCTCAGGTTGGGTTACAAGCTTCCTGCGTAAGATTCATCGAGGGTTTCTCTAAGATCTCCGCTCCACTAACTCAACTAACGAGGAAGAACACTAAGTTTCAATGGGATGATATCACGCCCAAACGTGACGCGACAACGATCAATCACTTAAACAAATAAATCAACATCTAAACCAAAGATACAAAACTCCAAGTAAAATAGTCTAATGCAATGGAATTAAAATAAACACGAGTACAAATTACATCTTAAAGTCTCGCGGTGTATCCGAATACAACCCAAAAGATTATCCGAATTAACTTACAAACAAATGTAAAATAAAATGAAGGAGTCCAACAACAAATAAAAGTAAAAGGAAATGTCGCTCCTCATTACCGATAGGGATTCAATCTGCAGAGGTTCGATGTCTTCAAACTCTTCATCTAAAGGTTAGAAAACAGGAGGGAATGAGACAAAATCTCGGTGGATGGGGTGATCGTGTGCAAGTGTGGCGATATAAATAGTTAATGCGAAAAACGGTTGTATGAAAACGCGTGAGGTATGATGCATGTGTTCACACATAGTCCACAAGCGTCGTGATAAATATATTAAGTAATATACTTATACGATTTAAGAAAAACAGTAGTCACGCATGCATTATGGTTCAAGCAAGACATGGGGATTGCGTCGATGTGTAGCGCCAATCCTATACAAGACAATTTGTGGTTGCGTCATCGATATGTAGCGCCAACCCGTTCTGCTCAACTCCGGAATCGTGTGGATCGATACAGCGATTCCTTTGTTCTTCCTTGTAACTCCCCGCTCATGATGGTCAAAGACCTGTCACCTTATCACTCCGTAGGCAAAGACAAAATCCACGTTGGAGCTAGCAAGGCTCGGATTCGTCATAATCATGATTATACCTCAAGATACTACGACCCGCTTCCTCGACAAACTCCGTCCCCTCGGTTGCGGGATTAGGGGCGATGGGGCCGGAGAGTGGAATAGCAGCCGAGCTGCCCGGTTCCATCCCCCCCGACGATCCATTCCGACCGTGAGCTCGACACACCAAGTTGACTCAGCAGAAATTAAGTACACGTTCGTAGTCAACCAGCAATCGAATATTATTGATTCGGGAAGCAGCTTCATGAAAAGTTCTCAAATTTTGCACAAAATAGTTTTGGCGTTGGTGGAGTTATTGGGATGAAGATAATTATCGGGAGGATAAGTAGTCTTCGATATCTTAAGGATTAGGAGGAACATAGGTCCCAGATTATAGATTCGAAATCGCGAGATTTAAGCCGCCCGCGACGGTTATTAATCGGTCAAGACGATCCGATAAGTTAAGGAATTTTTAAGAAAATAAAATATTTTAATTAAATATTAAAGTAAGAGGGTCCAGGGCTGTTTCTTTAAAAGAAAATAATTTGAGTTAGGTCCTTATAAAATAAAATTTACAATTAGCCCCGCTTTGTAAAAAACCAATACTTTTGGGGTTAAAAGTTAAATAAATAAATGTCCCGACCTTGAAAAATTATGAGGTCAGTTCCTAAATTCTCTAAATTATTCATAGATTCAGGTTTTTTAAAGTTTTGAGATCGAGTTTTTATAAAATTCTCACATTGGCCCCAATTTTGTTAAAATTGTCATTTCGGGCCCTAAGTTTAAAATAATCGGAACTCACAAACCGGAAGGGCTTTTAATGTGATTCCAGTTGGAAAATGTCACTAAGGTTAGTGGGATATTGGAACAAAAACACTTTTAAAACTTCATAAGTATAGGTCCCTTAACTTTTGAAAATCTCATTTTTGTCCCATTTTGAAATAATTGCCTTTGAGGCTTTTAGGGGTCCAATTGTTATGAAATTTGAACATTGGGTCCAAAATATAATTATGTTATAGGTAAATTAGTATTTCCAGGTGCATGGGCTGCATAAGTCCTGGAAATTTCATTTGGGTCCTCAAGTTAAATCTTTTACAATTTGGTCCTCAAGTTTTATAAAATTACTTTCCAAGCTCTAAACACTTGGATTTTTGGAATACACTTAAAATATGTTATTTCCAGTCCCTTAAGAGTTAAAATTTCAAGTTTTAAATTAGGGTCTGGTACAGTTTCAAATTTGCAAATTAGCTCTTAAACTTCTCAAATTTTACAATCTAGTCCTTGGGCTTTTAAGGGTTGATTTTATTTATCTAAAAACTCTTAAAACTTTATTAAAATGTCAAAACATAATTTTTGAACCTGAGTACAGTCCCAAAAATCAAAAATTACAGAGGGGTCCCTTAAGTTTTATTTTCTTGCAATTAAGTCCACCAACTTTCCATTTTTGCATTTTAAGTCCAAAAATCGAAATTTAATCAATTATGCTCGACTTTTCCAGGTTATAAATCATTCAAAACATAGATTACAAGAGTCATAAATATACATATCCATTTCATGCAAGCATTCATCAAGTACAACAATAAAATGTACATGTATGTCCTATTTTTCGATAAATCGCATTTTTGAGCAACACTTGAGAATGTTTCCACTAGATACAAGAAAATAGCATGCAATACATAATATATATCTCAAGTGCTCAATAACAAAATACTACATGCATATTTTCAATTTAAAACAACTAGAAGTTGAAAGGATTTTTCCACCCACCTCGTAGTAGTTTCTGGGTTGATCTAAAAATGTAGTCTTAACTTCCTCAATCAACTTCTTGACTCAAACTCTTGAAAGTCAGCCCTTAAATGGTATCCAAACCATATTTTTGTGTTAAAATTAAAGTTTCAAGTCTAAAGAAAATATACTAGGACCAAATGATTACTACTCACCTTAATGTCTTCAAGTAGTCTCAAAATTGAAATTTTCCTTCAAGCCTCTAACCTCAACTTGAGATGATGTAGGTCAGCCCCTAATCTCCAAAAAATCATATTCTTGAGTCAAAAATTAATTTTTCATGTTGTCAAGTGGAAAACACTAAAATCATGAATTTCTCACCTTAAATGTGTGTAGTCTTGAATTTTCTCTTCAAGCTTGTAGTCAAGTCTAAGTCTCTAATTCTTCAATTTCTTCCCCTCAATTCACGGCAAATGGGTTTTCACTCTTCAATTTTAATAAAATGGAAGTCTATGGGTAAAGGTGATGATTTGAAGTGGTTGATGAATATAGAAGAAAATGAATTAAATTCTCTCCACACAAGCTTATCTGGCGAATGCTTCTTTGCAAAAGGCCAAATTGCTTTCTTTTGTTTATTGTTTGAGAAATGAGTTGATGAGAGGAGATAGTGTTTAATAATTTTGCAAAGTAAAAGTTGTAGGATAAAGAAATGAAATTGTCCCCCCATTACTCTTTGTCATGGCCGATCACTCACCTTTGCACACACTTGCACATTTTTTTTGTCAATTATTAGGTAGGAATGTTAAAAAATAGAATGATTCCTCTCCTAAAAAGTACTATGGCTGAAAGTGCTAGTGTAGGGGCTTATTATTTTTTTCTTTTTTTTGGTTTTTAATTAATGTAAAAGGGTTAATGGGTGGGGTTACAAAAAGAAATGATTGATTCATCTACTACATTAGTTGTAGCCGATTTCTTTTGAGTAGTGGGAGGATATGAATTTTTTTTTTAATATATATAACTAATACAATTTTCAAAACAAGATATATATATATATATATATATATTTTACTATAAGAAACTAATAGCTAGTCATTAAGAAAAGAAATCAACCTATCAATGTAACACGTTAAAAGTTGAAAGAAATCGACAATCGTGAAAGAAGTGAAAATAGGTGTTATTAACATACACCACAAAAAAAACGAGACTTTGTTATTTTCAATAAAAAGAATTGGATCTTTTTTTTTTTTTAGATAAATCTAAGGTACTATTCTTTTGGAAATAGAAATTTTGTACTCTATGAACTTGCAAGACAAAGTATTGTATTTTAAAATACTAATTTAGTATTAGAGAGTTTTCAAAGATGAAATAGATAACCAAATGTTAAATCCATTAACATAATACGAATCGCAAAATAAATAGTAAATATAAGAATAAATTACCAGTGTATTTAAAAATTGTATCGAGAAAGAAAAGAAGAGAGAAGAAAGAAAAAAATAATAATACCGCGATCGTGTCGTCTATAGTTAAAAAATCTGGGGCTTCACATTCTCCCCTCTTTAAAGGAATTTGGTCCCCAAATTCTCTTCTGAAATAATTTCTTTCAAATTCTAGATAAGATTCATACTTATTGTATCTATTCATGAAGGATCTACTCCATCCTCAATATCAAAACTTTGGGCCTAGAGGCGCTTATGTTCGATCCAAGTTCCCATCAATCAATTTCCAATAATCATTCTGCAAAATATTTGTAACAACCTTAGCGGTACTCAAAACTTCTTGTCATCACCTTGTAATAGACATAGTACCCTATTCATGTGATCCATAACATTTGTACCACTATTCTATTATTATTACTTAACCAATTATTTCTACTCTACATTTCATTCTAATGTACTACTCCCATAATTATTATCTCAAAACATACCTATCATAATCCAATCCGGAATATATCCTTGCTTGTCACAACTAGTCAATATTTCATTTACCTAAGGAAGTGATACTCATTATAATAGAGTCGATTTAACTAAATAGTCGACACCTATTCATATCGTCGTATATTTCCTCGAACAATTGGTAGTAGATTTCATCGCTAAAAGTGCAAAATCAACCAAAAATTTCCACCCATCAACATATAATAGTCGAGACCTCAGCAATCTTTAATAAGTCGTTTCCACAGATAATCATAGGAGTTGCTCATACTAAAATCCTAATAGCAATTTAAATTTCCCATATCCATAAGGACTTTCATTATTCCAGATAAAGTCACTCTTCTTAAATACCTCATATAAAGTACGAGTGTCCATTCCATCATTAGTTATTCAATACTTAAATAATCGACAACTAAGTCACAAATAACCAACTTAATTAATCAACCACTTTAAATATCGGAAAAGTGTCTAAATCACAATAATAGTCACAATAATACTAGATAATCATCATCCAAAAATAGTTCGTAGAATTAGACATTATAACTTACGAAATACTATGTGGTGACATCCGTTCTAGGTCTTATAATATTCACATCCGTAACGTATCTTATCTGTGATACCCAAAAACACCTGCCAAATTTCCTTACTTAAGCTTATACAAATATTTGGGAATAAGTAACGCAACGGCACTACCATCGGTAAATCATAGTCATGATTCTCACACTATCATTCTCCAAAGTAATATCATTAGGCATCTAGATTCCATAAAGTGTCCTATAATCATATCACATCCAAATCATATACTTATCAAGAGATATCCTATATTCTTTGAGTCTCACCGTATCGGCATTATAATCTCTAAATCACGGATTTTCTAAATCACCTAACGTCGAATAGAGGAATATTCGAATATCTTAACACTATAACAGCCCAAAAGAGTTCAAATATTTATCCAAGATTCAACTTAGGTCATCTAGTAGTGGTACCCAATCCAAGGCGAGGAGGAACCTATCCTGGTCAAACAAAACTAAGGCGGATTAGGCGAATGTAAGGAAAAGATAAGGAAGGAAGAAGAAAAAAGAATGACCAAGGAAAGTCGATCGAAGAGTCAACTAAGTCAAATCAAGTATGACTATGGATTCTCCAAGTATAAATTCGACTTAACATAAACATCAATAATACGGTTCTATGCCATTATTGAAATCGATTTCACACTTAATTGGTCGTCGCAGATTACCCAACACAAACCGGGGTCCTATCCT